>CM045991.1:18120181-18720181 GCA_025175895.1 Wurfbainia villosa | reverse complement strand
TTGATGAACTTAGAGAATTCGGATCAGACTCATTCCAAATGTTATAGATTTTTGAAGTGACATAGAGTTTATATATGCTCAAAAATATCAGCTCGAAATCAAATAACAATAGTGATTAAAAGGTTTTCAAAATTTATGACTTGAAGATAATTGACATATGTATATAATTTATCGTAAGAATATCAAAATTAGATATGAACATCATATACATCTTCATTATACTATCCTCTTTCATCACATGTCAACTTTTCAAAATTCCAAATCTCTTAGGTTTATCAATGAATTTTGATGAACCTAGAAAATTTCGATCGAACTCATTCCAAGTACTATAAATTTTTAAAGTGACCCAAAGTCCATATGAATTCAAAAATATCAACTCAGAATCAATATCACTTCTTTTAAAGATCAACATCACCTATGATACTAATCTTGATCTTGCAAGATCATCACCACCATGGTGCTAATCTCTCCTTAGTGATGATCTTTATAAGATTAGCACCAAGGGCTAATATTATAAAGATTGACACCATCTTTGGTGTTGATGGATAATGTATATCTTGATCAATTTGCATGCATACATAAGGAGAGAGAAAAAAATTAATTTATAATTTAAGAAAAAAAAATTATTACATGAAAAAAAAAGCAGAGGAATAATGCAAAATTTTAGTATGATAATTCTAAAATCTTGTTACGTTTTTTGAAAAAATAATATAGATACGGTCTTTGATAAATTATCATTTATTTTTCCTTAAAATGAAAACAAAATAGCGTTTGTTTAATTGCTATAGACAAATTGTTTTGAACGGTTGGTTTGAAAACAAAAATAGAAATGAGCGTAGATTGTGTTCATTTCAAGCGTTCCAATGATTTTCCACTGAAATATCTTGTTCGCTGTGATCCGCCGATGAGCTCCGCCGCCGCCGCCGCTGCTAGAGGACGATGAAGAGCGCCGCGGCCGCTGCCGATGGAATCCGATCGTATAAGGGGGCCTGATCTCCCCCCGGGGACCGAATTGTCGGAGTGGGCTATCTGCGACGCGCAGGAGATCGAAGGCGGAGACGACCCAAAGATCGTCGATTGGGAGGACCTGCAGCAGGAGCTCGCTCGACTTTGGAGCCTCTCTTCGGTGCTCAAGAAGGCTAAGGAGAGGAAGGAGTCGCTTTCCAAACGCCTGGAATCGTTCATCGAGGTAGGCCTTTTTCTCGTTTGTTTGGCCAGCGTTTATCTAGGGTTTCGAATTTACCAGAAGACCTAAGACCTTGCTTTCTATCGATCTCGATTCTAGTAGAGAAGTCCGACTGGCTGTTCGATTGCTTGACTATCTTAGTTTGCGCTTAAGATCATAGGTTCCCCTTGTCTCATTTTGTTTTCCTAACTATAAAGTAGTTACTGTAACTCCTGTCACTCTTATATCAATAGCTTGAATCAAATTGGTGCAGTTCTTTGCCATGTTTTGAAGAATTTTGATTGGAACAACGTTATATCAATAACTGAAATGTAACTTAATTGGTGGATAAGATTCACACATCAACAGCTTAGTGACGACATCCCTGCTTGTAGATTGCTTGAATTTGTTTTTGCCTTTTTATTAGCTGATACTTGAATTGCTTTCCCTCAATTGTTTTTGGAGAAGAGCTACCTCATAGCTGGTAGTTTATTAAGCAACCTTAGTTCACTTTGGCTGATCACTTTTCTTCGTGTGAACAGGTAAGAAGAGGTTCGTTACACCAAACAAATGAGTTAGAGGAGATGAAGGAGAAACTGGAAGCTAAGAGACTTGCCTTGGAAAACTTGTCCATGTCCATTAAGCGGACTTCAGAGAATTCACAAAAAGAAAGAGAAAAACTTTCCCACACTACCAGATTGTTGTTGGTAGCTGGAAAGAGATTAACTGCATCCCACCAGCAGTTGAAGGTAATGAGATCAATGCGTTGTGCGTGTTTGCAGAAAGAGTTTCTCTTCAATTTTTTGCAAAGCATTGAGTGGTCTCTTGTTTCTTTTTCCAAAATTTAATTATGGTCGAATTTAAATTCTCAAACCTAGAAAGTGAATGACATGAACAACATAAAAAGAGAAAAGGATAAAAAGAAGGGACTCCTTTCAATGTATTATCACCAAATCCAGTGCTTTTTTGGTGGAATTTCAGTAAAGAGATGTGTAATTATCTGTTCATAAAATGTAGACATGCAGCAAGTACAATAATCTTAAACATTTTACTGGAATGGACTTTTTCTGTACCCAAATGAAAAGGTTTGGTGTTCCCTGGAAAATTTAAGAGAGCTACCTGAGCCAGTTTAAAAAGGTCAGGAGGCAAAAATCCTTCTACTTCTAAGTAATGTTATATTGAAATCTGTAGAACACTATTTTATCTTTCTTAAATTAGATTCTTGTGTGACTTATGAAACAAACTCCCATGGTGAAAAGCAATTGTATGCATAAGATACCAAGTCGGAGCTAATAATGAAACCATAGTTGTAAAAACTGAGAATTGCACTAAACAACTGTCTCAAACTTCTTTTCCAATTTTGATGCCAGAAAGGAGGTAAAAATAGTGAAAGGAGAAAAAAAGGAAAAAGATAAGTGGAATATTAGTAATGAAAATGATAGTCCTCCATGAGCCATTATAAGATAATGGTCAGTGATTGGTTTCTAATACTTATCCTCTGCCAGCCATTGCCTGTTGGATCCCTCACAGAGCTTCAACTTTGATGCTGAATTTCTGAGACAAGTGGAATACGTAGGAATTATGTAACACCAGACTAGTGTCCCAGAGATCGATGAGCTGGGGCATATTGATTTTAGGCTGCGTTTGGTAGGGCGTAATGTAATCCAAGTTGTAATGTAATCTAAGTTGTAATGGAATGCAATGTAATCTTGATTACATTACTATGTTTGGATACAAATTGTATGTAATCTTGGATTACAAAGGTCATTACATTCTTTTGTTTGGTGTCCATTACAAAGACGATAGGAATGGATCGACGACGATGACGTAGTCAACGACGACGATGACGGCGGCCAACTAGCGATCGACTGGTCGGCCGACGACCGACCGACGACTGGCTGCCGGTCACCATCGATCGTCGACGACCGGCCGCTGCCGGTCGTCGGCCGATCACCCGCCGGTCGCCGTCAGTCGCCGCCCGACGACTGGCTGCCGGTCACCGCCGATCGCCGACGGCCGGCCACTGTCGGTCGTCGGCCGATCACCACGGCTGGCCGGGTCGATCGCCACCGCCGGCACGGCCGTCGATCGTCGGCCGCGGTCGCGCCGATCGTCGTCGCCGTCGGCCGCCGGCTGATTGCCGACGACCGATCGACCGATCGGCCGATCGCCTGCCAACGCACTTAAATCCATTTGCATGCAATAAATCACATTTGCATGCATGCAATAAATCACATTTGCATGCATGCAAATGTAATTTATTGCATGCAAATTGGAAGCTTGTAATGTAATCTAGATTACATAGGTTTTGGTTTGTAATCCAGATTACAAAACTTTAGTGCCTTTTGTAATCCAGATTACATTACATTACAGCTCTAAGACAATAACAAACAAAGGAATCTGCCTTGTAATGTAATCTGGATTACATTATAAGGCAGATTACGGCATACCAAACGTAGCCTTAATGTTTGAAGCAGCTCACACAGAGACAAGCGAAGCTTAGGAGTAGGGGTGAGCAATCGGTTAATGATTGAACCGATTGAACCAATTAAATCAAAGTCGAATAAAACGAACTTTTTTTGAACAAACCGAACCGACCGAACTTTTCAACAAAACCAAACAAATAAAAAATCGGTTAATTAGATTGAAAACCAAACAAACCGAATTTTTTATCATCAGTCGACTGATGATGGTGAAGATCGTGGGGCTCAAGGCAATCAGTCGACTGATGGACTCCAGTTCGGTGTAATCGGTTTAATTGATTATTTTCGTTTCGAAACCGAAACCGAATTGAATAAACCGATTAAACTGATATTTTAAAAAAAAAAACTGAATTTCCGAATAAACTGAATCGAAAAGTTTGGTTCGGTCGGTTTATTCGGTTTAATCGAATTTTTGCTCACCCCTACTTAGGAGGGCTTGCCCTAGTCTGATGAGCACAGATTGTTTGGGATCGTTCAAGATCACAGGGCAGGAATTGACAAACTAATTGTGAAAAATAATCAGCATGTACACTAAAAAAAAAGTTGCATTCCTTATTGCAGCTTGCTATTATTGGCTAGTTGCTATAGTTTTATACATTATTGGACTTTGGAAACGCTGGATTGATTTTTCATCTCTGGTCACCTGATCTACTCACTTGTTTTGTGCTAGGAAGCTAGTAGATTGCTATCTGGAGAAAGGGGATATGATAATCTGAAAAAGCTGCAAAAGTTGCTTAGGCTGAGGCAAGGTGATATGGTAACTCAAATATCAACACTTTACCCAATCAAGAGTGCAAGTGAACAACCATCTACGGAGGCCACTGATCCACATCCTATCGGCGAGAGTTCAAGTATGATTTCCTTTCTCTTCCTATTAAAGGAGGATGACTTCCTGTGAATATATCTATAAATTTTAATGATATCATGCATGCTTATGTACCTGTTCATTATGCAAATTCAATAATACATTGTAGATCCATGCGTTTAATATATGTTCGGGTAGTTTGGATGCTCAAATACACTGGCTTCAATTTCAATATTTGATTTTTTAATTTTTGGAATAAATTGGCTGGAGAATTTAGGTTGCACTTTTATATTATCATCCATATTAAAATTTCACAGTATGGAAGAATAAACCTTTCTATAATTTTGGGTGTTTACTTGTGTTATGTGAATTAATGTATTGTTATCCTGAAGTTGATTCCTAATGTTTGTTGTTCTAAGTTCCTGAAAGTAAATATGGTGACCACTGGGTTATATGGGGCATATATGTTCTGGGTCATGAAGTCCCAAACTCCATATTGTCTCTCTCCTTTACCTTTCTTTTACAGTCTCTCTGTTATCCAATGTCTTAAAAGCATTATTATCCTTGAACATTTGTACATGGATGGGTTATATCTCCTTTTGGCAATTATATGCCCAGTGTCTTAGGTTCTACTTGCACAAAGAGTAGTAAGATTTCAATGAACCTTAAACTTCTGGGGAACCTTGAAAAACAAATATGTTTTGTTGGTTTTCTTGTGAAGACTGGAATTTCTATCTCCATATCAGTCATAGTGTGGATTTGGTACCTAAAAGGTAAGACAAGTAGGTATAGAATAAATTCTGGTTAAAATATGGTAAGTACAGTGGCCATATTCTAAAAATGGTATCTATGTAAAAGAAATGGTTTCATTAGATGATGTTGCAGTTGGTTGGAATTCTGACGCATTACTTCTGCTGGGTATCATCTTCATTCTAAAATTTGATTCATTAGTGGATCAATCATCAGATTGTGATTACAACTGTTTTAAATTTTTCGAGATTGCTTCTATAACACTAGAATAAAAGGTGATTTGATTATACTGCTCTTTTATGAAATTTCTGCCAAATTATTGCACTCAGGTGTTGATCAAGCATACCTTTCTTATTGTAGCCTAATCTGAATATATCAGCATTTTTAATGAATAAGCATACCTAATGTTCTCATGGAGCCAAATAGATCTTTATATAGTTGTGAAAACTCTTAATTATCCTCTGCAAATAGCAAGGTTATTAGCAATACAGAGACCTCTCTGTATTGAATCTGTCAATTGCTATGGAATAATAAAGGGGTATAATTGGTAAATGTTGTAGATTTCTTTGTTCTTGTGGAAGAATTTGTCAGCTTGATTTTTTTTACTTTACTGACATTATTGAGTATTTCTCAGGAGGTTCTGCTGGACCATCCTCACCTTCTAAGCCCCTGCACTTGTCATCTTTGACAATATTAGGTCTTCAACTAACTATGCTTCCTATAAAAACGATGGGTTACTTTAGTGACAAGAAGGAGATTCGGATGTTTGCAAGTGCCTTGGGTTATGTCGCGCATGTAAGTTGTCATTTTGCTGACAAGATAATATTTTTTAAAAATATTTAAGTGCATCTAAGCTTCTTGCTTGAATGTCATAGCATAGAATGCACTTGTCATATGCCAGGCATGGTTGACTGTCTGTTCTTACTTGTTTGTTAATTTGTCTTTTCAGGCAATCTCACTTATTTCATCATACTTATATGTACCTCTCCGCTATCCTTTGCGCTTCAAAGGCTCACGCTCATATATTTATGATCACACATCTATAGTTGAGAATGCCACATCTGATTTGATGGGAAACTCAGCATCATTAAGCACAAGCTCTAAGCCCGTTGACTTTCCACTTTTTCTAGATGATCAAGATACTACAAGAGCAGCCTATGCAATATTCTTATTGAATAAGGTTTGTCTGTGCTTCCATTTCTGCTCTGATGCATCTTAGTTTAGACCTCATATGACTG
The DNA here is from genome assembly GCA_025175895.1 of Wurfbainia villosa. NCBI lineage: Eukaryota > Viridiplantae > Streptophyta > Magnoliopsida > Zingiberales > Zingiberaceae > Wurfbainia > Wurfbainia villosa. The sequence continues at coordinate 18,713,740 of CM045991.1, read as the reverse complement.
ATCTCCTATCTTATTTGATGACCTAGATTCAACAACAACAACAACAACAACAACAAAGCCTTATCCCACTAGGTGGGGTCGGCTATATGGATCCTTCTACGCCATTGGACTCTATCCCCTACTATATCATCATCTATATTTAAATAAATTTTATCTTGTTTTATTGTTGCTAACCAAGTCTTTTTTGGTCTTCCTCTTCCTCGTTTGATGTATATATTTGGTATCGTTTCACATCGCCTAACTGGAGCATTTATTGGCCGTCTAAGTACATGTCCGTACCACCTTAAACGTGTCTCTCGGAGCTTTCCTTCAATAGATGCAACACCAACTTTTTCTCTAATGCTCTCATTTCTTATTCTGTCCATCCTCGTATGTCCGCACATCCACCTTAACATCCTCATCTCTGCAACTCTTTTGCTCGTATGCTCAGTCGTAGCCCAACATTCACTCCATATAACATAGCAGTCTAATCGCCGTTTGTAGAACTTCCTTTAAGTTTTAGAGGCACTTTACGATCATATAAAATACCCGACACTTTCATCCATTTTAACCAGCCTGCTTGTATTCTATGTAAGACATCTCTCTCAATCCCTCCATCATCTTGCAAAAATGATCCTAAATATTTAAAGCTCTCAATTCCAGACAACTCATCATCTCCTATCGTAACACTTGTCTCATTACGTCTAATATTGCTAAATTTAAATTCCATATATTTTGTCTTTCCTCTACTAAGCTTAAAACCTTTCACTTCTAGGTTTAACATTTACTCCTTCACGTGTCTCATCTACTAAAACAATATCATCTGCAAACAACACGCACTACGAATGTGTCTTGAATGTGTCCAGTGAGTTCGTCCACGATTAGTGTAAAAAGATAGGGACTTAAAGGCGATCCTTGATGTAACCCTATCTTTATTGAAATGTTTGATTAATCCACCAAGTCTTCACTCTGATACATTTCCTTATACATATCCTTAATTAGTTGAATATATGTTACACTAACACCTCTTTTTCTAAAATTCTCCATATTATTTCTCTTGGAACTCTATCATGCTTTTCTAAATCATGAATACCACGTGTAGATCCCGCTTTGCTCTCTATACTTTTCAATTAGTTGTTCGAGAAGATGTATAGCTTCTATCATTTAACCTTCTGGCATGAATCCAATTGATTTTTCGAGAACCATGGTCTCCTTCCTTAATCTTTTTCTATTATTTTTCCCAAAGTTTCATCGTATGACACATTAGTTTAATACCCCAATAGTTTTCACAAGATTGTATGTCTCCCTTAATCTTAAATAAGGGAATTACGATACTTACCCTCCATCGATCGCATCCTTTTTGTTTTGATATCATGTTAAATAATTTTTGTAAGCCATTCAATACCTTGTTTCCCTAGACACTTCCATAACTCTCATCGGAATATCATCCGTCCAACGGCTTTTCCATTTTCAGATTCCATTTAAAGCTTGTTTTACTTCGAAATTTGAATTCTACGATAAAAATTTAAATTTCTATACTCATTTGACCTACTTAAATTACCTAAATTAAGTTGGTCTCCTAAACCTTCATTAAAAAGTTGATAAAAATATCTCTTCCACTCTTTTATTTCTTCATCATTTACTAGTACCTATTGCATTCATCTTTAATACATCTTATTTGATTAAGATCTTTGTCTTCCTCTCTCTCACTTTAGCTATTCTATAAATGTCTCTTTCCCTTCTTTTGTATCTAATTTTCGATATAACCGTTCAAAAGTTTATCTTAGCTTCATTCAACGCTTTCTTAGCTTCTTTCTTGGCTATTGTATATTTTTTCAAATTTTCCTCATTTTACAAATATTTAATTTCTTATATCTATTCGTTTTCCTTGACTTTCTCTTGCACTTTTTCATTCCACCACCAAGATTCTTTACTTGGTGGTGCGTATCCTGACTCACCGAGTACACTCTTAGCTCTTATTTTGATTTTGATACCATTTTATCCCACATCGTATTAGTCATTTGTATATGTGTCGTAATACTTGTACTCTACCTTCTCTTTGAATATATTTAGTTTCTCATCCTTTAACTTCCACCACTTAATTCTAGGGTCGTGTATATTTTCCTTCTATTAATACTATATTTGGCGTATATCCAATACTCTAACCTATGTTGAGTAGTTAAACTTTCTCAGGAATAACCTTACAATCTTTACAAATCTTTCTATCTCTCTTCCTAACCATAAGAAAGTCAATTTGTGATTTATTATTTCCACTTTTGAGCGTGACTAAGTGTTCTTCTCTTTTCTTAAAAATGTATTAGCTAGTATAAGATCATATCTTTATTGCAAAATCAATATAGTTTTACCTTCTTCATTTCTTGTTCCAAACCCATAACCCCATGCACCCTCTCATATTCATCATTTTTCCTCCGACATGCCCATTTAAATCACCTCTATTAAAATCATCTCATTTGTGGAATATTTTGTAATACTTCATCCAAGTCCTCCCAAAACCTTAATTTGGTATTTTCATCTAATCCTATTTGAGGTGCATATACACTAATTACGTTTATAGTTTCTTTCTCCACTACTATTTTGAGAGCTATAATTCTATCCCCCTTTCTAATTACTCCTATAACTTCATCCTTTAACGAACTATCAACAATAATACCCACTCCATTTCTTGTTTTACTCTTCCCTGTATACCATAACTTAAAACCCGAGTTCTCTATCATCTTTGCCTTCTCACCAACCCATTTTGTCTCTTGTACACATACAATATTAATTTTTCTTCTAATCATCGTATCTACTATCTCCATTGTTTTACCAGTGAGGGTTCCTATGTTCCATGTACCAAATCTTAGACTACTAGTTTTTCTATAATATTTGTTCTTACCCAACCTATGGTGTGAGAACTCTTGCTTATTTAACACTACACCCAAGTTCTCATGGAGATGTAGCGGTCCTTGCCGATACGTTGCAGTCGGACCCTGCAACGTGAACTCTAGCATATTTTTCATAGAAGAGAAATTGAATGAAGGGAATAGGATAAAAAATTGGGAATAGTGATATCAGTTTCAAATCTTTTACTTCTGTTTCTTACCCATTAATTCAGAAATAGGTTTATTCCTACACATAGTTACTGCTCCATGCCACCGCTATTTAACGAAGGGATTATATTCCCTTCAAAGCTATTTTATTTAAATTCCTGCACATTGTTACTGCTCCATGTCCCCATTTTAGTAATAATATCAAGACTTTGCGTGAGGCCAATATAATCTATTCACAAAGTATAAAAAACCTCCATCAATATTTTCAGCATACATAATTCCTGGATTTGGTTTGAATTTTTATATATGGTTCTCACTTTTTGCTTGAAGGATTTGGAGCAACTCCTGAATTACATCGGCGCTGAAAGTTTGGGCCCACGCCATATATTACCTAATTTAAAGGATCTCATGCAGATTATCCTGTCAAAAGAATACCTTAACATGTGATTTCATTTACTCCATAAGGTTTTCAAGAAACGTGAATCTTACCAATTCCTTCCCAGCCAATTTGTAGATTTCTTCTACCGTGCTGGATGTTTTATTTAAAGCGCCATTGGCCACGATAGATCAAAACCTCTTCTGTGGTTTTCAATCACACTTTCCTTTATGCTGTAAAATGTTATTTTGCATGACAGAAAACAGTATCATTCACATCTCCTGCTGCGGCTACATGCATTCTTTTATCCAACCTTTTTATTTGGATGTGTGCAAATGTACCGTAAGTCCTAAATCCAGTTCTTTTTTACCTCATCAGTGTTGGCATTAGATTTTGTATTGTGTATATCAATTAGATTGACTCTTTCTTTGGCTTTTCATTTTAAAGGCAATCTTTTTTCTTTAGAAATAACTGTAGTACTTGTTTCCTAAGACCTGTAGTACTTGTTTCATTAGAAATAACTGAAGTCGATGATAGTTGTACATATCTCGTGGTCAAATTAGTAGTCTTGACATGCATAGTTTCTGAGACTTATTCAGCATATGAAATTTATGGAGATTTCCCTTCGACAAAGTCAACTGATGTGGCAGATTGCAGAGGATGACCCTCCTCCCGCAGGTTGCATAATATCATTAAATCATCACTGATGTGGAAGATAATACCCCCACTAGGTAGCGTCTTGCTAGTCGGGTCAAGTCAATAATTCGACTGAGGTGGAGCTTCATGTTGGACCTAAGTCAAAGATGAGCCGGGTCAACCCAAAACCAAGGAAGGCAAATAATATCGGGAAGTATATTTTGGCAGGTTATCGTCATCAGATGCCTCGGCGAGATATTTTTGTCTTGGTTTCATAACGTACTTCGGCAAGTATATCTCGACAGGTTATCTCCGCCAGATGCCTCGGTAAGATATCTCTGTCTCGGCTTCATAATGTAATTCGGCAAGTATATCTCGGCGTTTATCTCCGAATGCCTCGGCGAGACATCCTAGCCTCGCGGTAGTTCACTCCCCTGTGTCAGCTCATATACATATTTAGTAAGAAAGGTCTTCTTCTGATACCATGTTTGTGCTATCCTCGATAACGAGGCAGAGTCTGTCATACTAGCTCGTATTATTAATAGAAGCATGTGTCCCATCAACCCCTTGTTATGCATTTATGAAGTTATGCCCCTCCCTCCAGTTAACTATCTTGACAGCATTAATGAAGACATGACTACTATCATTCTCTTTTAATCATCACATACAGTATGATTGTACGAGCCTTCATTATCTTAGGAGTTCTCTCCGATGGGGTATCTTATATAAAGGGTCGGGAGGTAGCAGAAGGGGTAAGCTCTTACTCTTATTCTTTTTATTCTCTTTATTTTCTTCACGTCCTGACTTGAGTTTCGGAGAGGTAACGCCGAGGCCTCCCTCAGCGCCCCTCTTCACTCTTCTGTGAGTTTTTTTCTTCGCAGGACTAGGTTCCCCTTGCTTCCAAGAACTCCTTCCATTCTCAATTCTCTATTCCATGAAGATCCCCCTAGTTCCAGCTTCAGACGGAGCCTTGAAGGCAGGTTTCACGCTATCTCAGCCATCTCCACTTCCAGCCGCAACAATCATCAAGTGATGTTGATTGCAAACCATACTGATGTCTCCCTGGTGACTGCATAACTTTTGATTTGAGCAGCATTCAAGATCAATCGCCTCCAGCAGAATGCACGGAATTTGGTATTTTCCTCTACTTGAAACTCACAATTGATCATATTTTTATCTCATTGATAAACAATGGAAAAAAGATAACATGTCAAAGCAAAACACAACAAGAATTGCATACATACGCATCTGCTAAATAACTTTTCTAGATGACTTGTGCAAAACATAGGACATGCACATCATGATAGATACTTGTTGAGTGCAAATCGAGTCCTTCAACAAGAATAGAAGAATGATTAGGTTTTGAAGACCAGTGTGTTTTTTAGCCAGGAACTGCTTGTACATGGTTCCTAAATCCTAGTTCAGCCAGACTATCTTCCCATCTGCATCTATCAATGTTAGATTGAAGACTTTTCAACCTCAAAGTCCCTGTAATGTGTAGTGAACTAGAGCGAGCTCTAATAGGTATTGAATTTCTAAGAGTGTGATCCTTTCACGCTAAATGGGTTTAAAGTATGTCAACCTTGAATATATAGATAGTTAATTTAACCTTGACAGAGTTGACACTTTAAGACATTTTCAAAGTAATGTGATATCTTGAAAATGTGATAAGAAATAAATCTTAAAAGAATTTAGGATGTGTCAATAGAAATTATGAAAGTTGAAAAATTGATCATTTTTGACATAATTAAATTTTAGAGTCAAGGAGTATCAAGTTGGGACTTTGACACACTCATGGAAATTATCATTATGGCAAATTGGTTGTAATCTTATAAAATTGCAGGAAATGCAATTAGCATTACAAAAACAACACTGTAAGAATCAAACTCACAGAGAAAGAAACTGGTGTGTACATATGACATACCCTGTGCTTAACAACACAAATGGAAGAGCTGCCAACAATTTTGCACATTCATTTAGGTCGATGCTGTTTGTGGATTAAAAATATATAATATTGTAGTGATGTTTCTTATCATCCAGCAGCAATTTTCCTGGTTATTATTTTTCATTTGTAACATACTAAACTTGCATGATTGTAGTATGCAAGAAGAGAACTCCTCAGCAGGGCCTGTAACAAACCTGACAGCCATGGCAATGCAGCAAGCTATAATTCTCAGCATCACAGCCATGAACAGACCTGTAAACAAGAACAAAGGTCAGTTCACTCTTACAATAGTTTTCATATACACACTCGATGCAAATTGTACTCGCCGAGATTGAACATACATAGCCATCCCAAGTCCTGCAACAGAAGGCAATGAGATTGACCTTGCAACCATAGTAGGCATGAGTTCATCCCAAGCTTTGACAGTCTCTGCCCGTCCCTTTGCAGAGAATCAATTCTTGAAGCTGAAGTCGTCGTGGCGATACACATCACAAGGCATCATGGTTGACTAAGTTCACAAAATTTAAACTATAATTGAATAAGTCAATTGAGCTTTCAGATGCTTTAGAAAAGTCAAAAGAAAAGCCAACGAAGGTTGTGTTCTTTCCCTGTCAAAGAGTTGACATTCTCATGCCAAGGGACTCATTGCGAACAGCGAATATTGCATCACTAATTTCCAAGAATCAAATATTTTGATAGAAAAGAGCAAGAAATAGGGATAAAAATCCCAGACGAACATGTGCAAATCCTTCCCTCCGCCCGCTCCATTCACCTTCTCGATCGCCGGTGAGAATATTCCGGCTGTCGGAGGAACCGGGTACGCGGCGCCGTTCGCCCTTAGCCTTGGACCAGTCTCCGCGTCAAACACCGTGCCGGCCAAGATGGAGTTTCATGGCTCACTCGGCTGACTTCCCGGACCATCGAGTACATGGTTCTTCGGAACAAGAACGGTTGCGGTCACGGACTTCTCCGTTCCTGTTCCGGAACGGTTCTTATTTCGTTTTCGGAGCGGCCGTAACACCGTCTCTTCCTTTCTTCCGTAGTCTTCGTCAACTTATCTTTTTCCGCAGTCAATGTTTTTGCCGTGGAACGGTCTGGATCGGAAATTTGAAACAGCGTATGACGTTCTAGTTCCAAAATGTTCGTTCCGAACGTTCTGCATCCGTTCCGACGGATCATGATCGAGTAGAAGAAGTCTGTGTGGTTGAAGCCGGATTCCGTCGGCGTCGGTCGGGTTCCATGACCACGGCAGCGAGCCGGTCAGTCGCGGCGTTGGAGAGTCTAAAAAAAAAAAAAAAAAAAATTAAAGGAAACAAAATCTTAGCCATTCTTCTAATCATTGCACGCCAATAAATAATTTTTTTTTTAGTAAAATAGGAAAGAATTTTTTTTACGTAGTAACAACCCAAACATAATTTTTGTTAATTTATTTCTAAAAAAACATAATTAAATGTATATTAAATTGCCACATCTGCCTGAAATCGTCAAGTTATTTTTTATTTATTTCTAACACCGGTGAGGGTGAATTAGCATTTTGATAAACTTCAGGGGGCGCAAGTGGAATTTTCTCTAGATTAAATAGTTCGTCCTACCCAAATCTACACCGTCGCCCACTCCCCTTTCTTCTTCTCGAAGACCAGGTCTCGTTCCTCCTCTCGCCTCAGATCCACTCATCCTCCCACCTTCTCTTCCCTTTCGCGATCGCCTTCGCCATTTCCTCCGGGTGAGAGCGGAGGAGGAGGAGCAGCAGGCATGGGCGGCAAAGAGGGCAACGGCGGCGGCGGTGGCGGGGTAGGGATCATGGCGGCGGAGGGGGTGGTCCGCAAGGTGCTCCTCGCCTACGCCTACGTCGCGATCTGGATCTTCCTCAGCTTCACCGTCATCGTGTACAACAAGTACATCTTGGATCCCAAGATGTACAACTGGCCCTTTCCGATCAGCCTCACCATGATCCATATGGCCTTCTGCTCCTCCCTCGCCTTCCTCCTCATCCGCGTCCTCCGCCTCGTGGAGCCGCCTTCTTCGCCGTCGATGACACGCGACCTGTACGTCGCGTCCGTCGTCCCCATCGGCGCCCTCTACTCCCTCTCCCTCTGGTTTTCCAACTCCGCCTACATCTACCTCTCCGTCTCCTTCATCCAGATGCTCAAAGCCCTAATGCCGGTGGCCGTCTACTCCATCGGCGTCCTCTTCAACAAGGAGTCCTACAAGAGCTCCTCCATGCTCAACATGCTCTCCATCTCCTTCGGCGTCGCCATCGCCGCCTATGGCGAGGCCCGATTCGACTCCTGGGGCGTCACGCTCCAGCTCGGCGCCGTCGCATTCGAGGCCACCCGCCTCGTTCTCATCCAGATCTTGCTCACCTCCAAGGGGATCTCCCTCAACCCGATCACCTCCCTCTACTACGTCGCCCCTTGCTGTTTTGTGTTCCTCCTCCTCCCCTGGTCCTTCGTCGAGTTGCCCCTCCTCCGCGGTCAGGCCGCCTTCCGCCCCGATCTTCTCGTCTTCGGCACCAACTCCTTCTGCGCCTTCGCCCTCAACCTCGCCGTCTTCCTGCTTGTCGGGAAGACCTCTGCGCTCACCATGAACGTCGCCGGCGTCGTCAAGGACTGGCTCCTCATTGCCTTCTCCTGGTCCGTCATTCGCGACACAGTCACCCCCATCAACCTTTTCGGCTACGGCATCGCCTTCCTCGGCGTTGCCTACTACAACCACGCCAAGCTGCAGGCTCTCAAGGCCAAGGAGGCGCAGAAGAAAGCTCAACAGGCCGATGAGGAAGCCGGGAAACTCCTCGGGGAGATGAAGGGTGATCGTAACAGCAACCCTGGGTCTTGATCGATGCCAATCCCATACGGCCACCCCGCGACGGCATGCTCTCTGGTGTATCTCCTGTCCATCTCCTCTTTATTAGCTTGCATAGCTTTCCTTGCCGTATGCTTCTCATTTTAGATTGATAAACTCTTATTTAGATGCGCAGGCCAATGCTCTATGCATTAATAATGCGATTCTACTCTTTTTTTTGCTGTTTTTTTTTTAAATCAATTAAGGTTGCAAATCTAGGACGTATCCTTAACTTAAATCGACTCTTGTACTAAATCCAACTTCAAATCTGGTAATGGTGATCAAAGTGTTTTTTTTCTTTCTTCAATGCTTGATTTGGACATTTTGTTTGAGCCATGACAACTTGTAACTGCTGTTAATCCATCAATTCTTACGATCATATCTTATTTCGATTGTATATGCATGAGTTCTGTGATTCATCAGTTTAATTAGAACAATATGTTATAACTTCTAATTCCCAAATTCATAGATGATCATTTCATGTGCTAAGGTGATTATGAATCGTGTCCTAATTGTTGCTTAAATTCAAGTAGTAATTTTTGTGTTGAGTATGAAAATTCATGTTAATTCTACCATCCCTTGAGCTCAAACACCTTTGCTCATGATCTTTTGAGTGAAGGGGTCCTTGTGCAAGGACACATCAGGGTTTTACCAAGAAAGCTAGTTTTGTCGCCCCTAGGGGCTCGGTGCGATGGTTAGAACGGAAGAGTGATGACCATGCCACTACACTTCGATGTTTTCCTTGAACATTGCTCATTGGAATTTCAAATTGAGTTTGCTCCTTGAACTTCCAAGTGTGAGCCTCCATTAGAGGAGTTTGGATCGAACCATGGATCACCCTCTGATCCCATCACACTCTTTTGATTTACTTAGTGAATGGTACCCGTGAAAAAGGATCGATACATCTCAGAAATAATCTGACTAGTTTTGTCAGACCCTCTGAGGCACAAACACCAGATTGGATTGTGGTTCTACCTCTAACTAATAAATCCTTACCAAACTCAAGTTTTCCATTTGATCTCTGAGATTGGGCTTCTTTTACTTGCTATCTCATAAATTCCTTGCCATTTTCATCTCGACTCAAACTTAAATTACTCTTCGAGTGCAAGGGCCCATTGACTCTGATGATAATTCTGAATCTTAGCCAATTAATCCTTACTCAGATTTATTTTCATGGATATAAAATTAGTTTTTGATTTATTTTTTCATTCATTGTGCCTGTTACTGTCTTGTCAGATTAATCTATTGCCTAATATACATTTTCCATTTTTATTTTTGTCCTATATGTATTATTAGTATGACATTATATTATATGAAATATAATATGCCTCGTGAATTCACTACATTCTCAGGAAGAAGGGCTTTATTTTTGCCTTCCTGGAGTTAAACATTTGAGAAGAAACTGGTGACGGAAGTAGAAATAAATCATATTGTTTTCTGTACATGTAAAATTGTATAAAAATAACATAAATTTATTAATGTATTAAAATTAACCCAAAAAAAAAAATCAGATCGAGTTGAATTGGCAATCGGGTAGAGGTTTTATACATCAAGTTAAATGAGTGCCAATATTCTTGTTATATATATATATATATATATGATATTCTGAGTATTTATTTTGTATGCATCTATTTGAGACGTAGTAAATGAACAATGCAAAGTGATTTTATCGTGCAATTTCTTCTCACAGTCATCTCTATCGTTGTTGTTTAGTCGAATTTCGATCAAAATTCGACTTTGATTTGATCGGCATTAGAGTCTAATCGAGTCGTCATCAAATTGTGATTGAAATTCGATGAATTGTAACCGTCAATGTCATAGTCATTGACGGTTTTAATTTATTTATATATAATTTACACATATATTTATAAATTATGACATTACCGACAAATAATTTGACAGTGGCGTGGTTATTTATTTAAAGGATAACGCGATTGCACCGCCCGATTAACCCCTTCATGCATCCTTCTTGGAACGGGAGGCCGGAAACTCTTAGGTTGGGAGTTCCAACCTTTTGCAGACCAAAGAATTAACGCTCGTACCGGCCGTGCAGCACGAAAAATCATCAAGTTTGAGTTTCGCCAATGGGCTGCTGAACAACTTCCTTAGCAACCACAAAACTACCAGTATTTGCAAATAGGTACAAACAAACCTGCTCACTCAATAAATATGCACTGGATATTTCACACACGCAAAGGGCAATTATATAGGATCAAAATCTCGGAGAAAATATATTTAAAAAAAAAAGACATTTACAACTACATTCTTTCTCACAGTAAAAGATTCTAATGTTCTAAAATATAAGATAAGATTCTAGTTTTTTCTAAACTAAGACGAGAAAAATTACTTCTATATCTTACATCAAAGGTTATCCTATGGCATATTTGGCTCGAAGGTACAAGAAAAGTTCTATGTTTATCGATTCCTCATTTTCGATTCTGATCGATTTCGAATTCGTCAACGTTGGAACCGATTCAAAATCGATTCCGAACTGATTCCGATTCCAAAATTTTAACTTTGGAACCAATTCAATTCGAACCGGTTCCAAAACGATTCCGAATCAATTCCGAAATAATTCCAGACCACCTTCCTCGAATTTGAACTTCCAAATTCATCTAACGTGCTGATGATCCTATTCTTTTTTTCTATTGCAAAATAATCTTATAGACATGTTAGCATGCTCAGAATTTCGATCTTTAAATTAGCAACTGAAACCAAATCTAAATCGGAACCAAAACCGAATCTGAACTGGTTCCAAAACGGTTCCGAACCGATTCCGAAATCGATTAGAATCGAACTGAATCAAAATCGAAATGGTTCCGATTCGATTTCAAAATCAGTTCATTTGAATCGATTTCAATTCCGAATTTAACGGATTAATTCCAACTCAGTTTCGGATCGAATCAATTCGTTAAGTATGTCTAGTTCTGCACATGTTTAATCTGCTGCATTAGCTCATGTCGGACTGAATAAACTGACAAAGTAAATGGAAAAGATCCAGAGCCACCTAAACAATTTCATTTTACAACAAGCAAAATATCATTTTGGCATTAGCTCCCAGAATAGCTCTATTCCTTTTATCTGTATATATAATAAGAGGCTATGGTATCCCAATGATACAATTGCCTCGCTTTCAGATCGCGAAGAACACATTTGTTACTAAGATTTCAGAAGATAAAAATAAAAAAGGAAACTTTTAACTTTGAAGAATGATCTGAGAATCCAATTGGAGAAGCTCTTGATTCATAGAATCTATGTTCTAGCCCAAAATTTGGTGCATCTTCCATCGAAGATACTTTCGACGGAATATACGTGGTTCGGGCATATCTTCCATCGAAGTAATCGGACCGGAATCAGATAAAATGGTAACTGTTGCATTCTGTAAACTCATTGATAGAATTAGAAAAACAGTGGTACCATAAGAAATAAACTTCCATGATAAACTGCATTCTAATGTCCCTAACCAGCTATAGACAGAACTAGAGCAATCATCCAAAAGGTACTAATATTAAATATAGATGAATTCAGAGTGCCAAGTTATTTCTTATAGATGAAACCATCAAGAACAAACTAAGTTTCTGTATGTTCTTCAGTATTATATCTGCTTCATTCTAGGACAGGAGGATTTCACCAATCTGAATGATGCTAAAAAAAACCAAAACTTGCTATAAGGATCCAGTTTCTCTTCATCTGCCCAGAACTATTCATTTTGCACTGGATTCATCTCGAGCTTATTTTGAATTTAAGCAGGCACAAACAACTTGCATATTGATCATGCAGTTTGCATATAATATGAGAATAAATAACAGAGCCAACAATTTCAAGGTGGCTATAAGGATTGTACCCCAAGAAATATCCAGACTAAGCAGCCCACATATGCAGGATCATAACTGAGGTGGTAAAAATCAGATGTGTAGTGAAAAAAGAGGGAAAAAAACATGAAATAATTCAAAGAAATAGATTGCCCAAGTATAATGGGAATTATGGCACACAAAGAGATCAATAGTGAGATAAGATAAGAGTCAGGAAATACACTTTTGATGATGAAGAAACAGTCAGGTTCATCATTTCCTTCTGTTGTAGCAGCTAACCATGCATGCCACATGTACACTAGTCGATAGGCATGAGTTCGATGAATCGAGGTAAGACCATTGAAGCGGACAACAGGTGTTAGCAAAAGTTTCTTTCCAACCATAAACTCAAAATGTATAAATAGCATATCATCAAACCTATTCCAGTTTATTGCAAATTGCTATGGCAACAATTACCACAGAATATTTTCAAAGAAAACAGATCTAAGAGCTTCTAAGTTCCATGTATTTATTAGTCTCAAAATTTGGTGGTAAGAGGACTAAAACGTTCATGATGAAAAGAACTGACAAGTATTCATGATGAAAATATTCCGAGGAAACGATATTGGTATACACATAATGGATTCAAAGTGAAGTATGGACAAAAAGTTGCAAATAGAGCATGAAATTGGTTACAAGTGCACTGCAGCTACTGGTTCTAATTCCATTGCTCTGGCTTCTATCACAGCAATTTCTTCCTTGAGCAGTTTGATCTGCATTTCAAGAGCAGATTCTTCAGCTTTCATCATGATACGCTTTTCTAGTTCTTGTTCCAGTTTCATCTTCGCTTTGTCAGAAACAGAATACACTCCAGGTTGCATTGGGACTACATATTCGAAAACGGATCCAAAACCATTTCTTTGATTAAAATCTCCCATCATTGGCTTGTCCTCATTGATTAATGCATCGACTTCAGTAGATTCAGATTTTACAGATTGAGAAATCTCAGAATTATGTCTAATTTTGTCGACACAATCACTAGAAGTGTTGAGGCACACATACTCCTTTTCTTTTGTCACAGACAAATGAAAGTTTTCTGATTCAGTAGCACTCGACTGAAGGTTCTCTGATTCTACACTATCATTCTCACCAGAAACAGAATTATTCCCACAAGCAAGACAATCCGAAAGCATGGCATCATAGAACTCTTGCACTTTTCTCTTCTTTGTACTTGGAAAAGTTTGGAGCTTCTTCATCTTCTTTTCCGGAACTACTATTTGACTATCCTTCATATCCTCCATGGAAGGTTGGGGTTGAATGTTGGTTTCGACAAACTTACTTCCTGAAGGAATGCATTGTTGCCACCAAATTGAGTACTGTAGTGTGATGCTAGACTTGCAAAATTGTGCAGGGATATAAAAAGCAACATTTCTGGAAGTAATATCATATGTCCCCCAAGCAACTTCCCATGTTGAATTATAACGAGGAAAGTGGCAAGGTAAGTCCTGATCCAATCCAAACTGCATCGCCACGCGATGAGGCAGATACTGCTCGATACAGTCTACCCCAACAAGCTCAGTAACCTTTAAACACTGCGCAAATGTCCGGAACTCTTCGTTCTTTGCTTCTTCACCTCGAACCCACACACCGTCATCCCTGTAGAAAGATGGCCTGGTCCAATTCTCCAGGACAACGGTGTAGGGACGCCAGAGAAAATTGGATGACTCCAAAACTCTAACAACAAGAGAAAAATCTGACTTCTTACCCACATCGTGCCACCTTGCTATCCTAGGCTCACCGTTATCGATCAGGTTCTGCTTATCTGGCTTCAAAGCCAGGAAATGCTCCCACAACCAGACCTGGAGGTAATCGAAAGGTGCCCACAGGACCAAAGGGTCAGCCTTTTGGCTGGTTTGAAGGACAAGGTACTCATTGGCAAGCTTCAAGTCCCGGTAGAAGCTAGCCAGGACTGCAGGGCCAAGGGCAATCCTTATTCCCCGTGCCAACCGAACGGCAATGGGAAGCATGTGCTGCTTCACGGTTTTGATCGGGGGACCAGGGAAGACGAACCGGGACAGCCACAGCGCCAAGAACGCGACGTGCTCCAACTCACCGCCGTCCCCCTCGATGAAATGCCTCATCCACGCGCTTTGATCCGCTTTCTTGCTGGTGCTTCGATTGAACGTCCGGTGCTCCCTTATCATCCTCTGCTCGATCTCCGCAAGCTCCCCGGACAAGGATCCCCTGACGGGCTCTCCGAGCACGGGAAACCCGCCGAGAACCATCACGTCTTCCAAGGTAACAGTGGCCTCGCCCCAGGGGAAAACGAATGTGCTGGTCTCCCCGCACCAATAGGCGGCCACCCCCAAAATCGCCGCGTAGTCTCGCTTGATCTTGTAAGTAGAGACCACGACGGCATTCAAAATGCCGGCTTTCTCCCACAGATCACCGTATCGGGGGCGGAGCTTGTCGACCCAGTCGCCCCACTTCCGCAAGGGGCTGCCCCAGCCCCTGAACAGCACCTTGGACTCGCGGAGATGATCCAAAGAGACATTTTTACACACGGAAGGACCGAATGGTGTAGCGCTGACCTTTTCGCCGGCGTTGGGGCCGAGGAAGAACCCGACCCTCTTGTCGATCGGATCGACGGTGTCTCGGGCCGACGATTCCGGCGCCATCTCCGCCTCGCGCTCCGCCACCAGGAGGATCTCATCGTCCCGCGGATCGTCCATCCCGCGATCGCAACGAAGGTGGGGGAAGGCCGAAGGAGGGACAAGAAGGGTTTTCCGTGGATGGCGTCGTCTGAGTCCGAGACCTGGCGTGGTGGGTCTGCCTTACCGACTGGGTACGTGGGGTGGAGCGGCGCTGCTGAGCAAGTGAGGTCGCCACTTGCCCCGAGGGCAGTTTCGATCTCGACCGTGGCACAACTGGCGTGATAAGGGCCGATTTTTGCTTTAAATGGATGGGATGGTCCGACGGTGGCCTGAATAAATGATACCCTAAATCGATCCTTTTTTTTTTTTTTTTTTTTCCTTTTTCTTTCTTTCTTATTTTGCTAATTAAAAAAAAAATTATTATTGAGCTTTAAATATTATTTTTTATTTCAAGTAAGATATTTCGCGCCCTTCACTTCAATTGTCATTAGCTCGAGGCCTTCCCCTCTCAACTCGTTTCGATAGTTTAGGATTTTACGACTGTCCTGAAACCGAACTACAAAACTTCTAGCCGAGCACACCCGGTAGAGCCGTAATAGTCCAAGTCAAGTTTAATCCGCAAAATAGTTCGATCCATAGACAACATAGAGACTAACGATAAGCTACGAGGAGGAGGAGCTTTTGCGAAGTTGTCGTAGTCTTCTCTACCTTGTTCACAACGATGACAATCAATGGGGACTCGCTTCAAAAGGCGTTACCGCAATCGCGAACAGATGTCATCGTGCCGTAGTTTCAAAACTGTAGAAGCAGTAGAGCGAGTGTGATTCAGATCACTGAAAAGTAATCTGCAAATCTTCTGCTTATGGAGATTACCGGCCGTGGAACGAAGAACCTAGAGCTTCAGTATCAAGCCTATCGGGCAGTGGTCGCTCCCGGGAACATCCGGGCATATGTACGAGTCGTAAGCCCTGTCAGATATGCTCTCTGAGACGAGGAAATAATCGAGCCGCCATCCTGGTATTCATAGCAGGCAAAACATGAAATGGAAAACGTCAAGGGAATGGCGAAGAATAGACACAAAAGTAGTAAACTGCAAGATACATATGGCAAATGCATTTAATCAGATGAACAAATGTTTAAAGATCTCGAGTCGAGTCCATAAGTCGACCATTCTTTAGATGGATCGATAGGTTCGAAATTGTATCGTAGCTTACAGAAGCATTATCTCCACTGTAAATAGAAGTACTTTTGCGATTTCTCTGAAACTAAGCATGAACTTGAGCAAAAGGAATGAGAATGTACAGATCTAGGAGCTCAGAGTCTATCGAACAGATCGAGTCTTAAAAAGTTCTTGCAATTCATTTCCGAATCAAGCATAAAATCACAAAGAAAAGTGGACTAATACCGGAAGCGCCCGATTAGACGACGAACACATGCTTAGACAGTTGAACATATAAAGATTTAAAGAAAAAAAGAAACATAATTTTCATGTTGTTCTGCTTCACAACTTGGATGCTTGAATTTTTGACCAAAAATGAAAACGATAGATGGTTAAACTACTGGGAAAAACAATATAAGTTGGCATACCTTTGTTAGACTTTCGACCGCCATGTCTATAGCCCCAATAAGTGTAACCGACGGCGTTCGGATACTGTTTTCTGAAGGTATCGACAAATCCTCTAGATAAGAAGTTCGTTTCAAATGACTCCCTTTCCTCCTTCGTGAAACCGGCACTTCTGCGATTGCCCTGTCATGAACATATGAATATATCACAATTCATCTCTAAAGCAGACCATCAGAAATAGAATTTTTAAAGAAAAAATTCCTCATTTGCAGGTTCTGATGTAGCAAGAGACCATTTTCTAACTGTGCGATTGAATTATTTGTTTTTATTTGCAGATTTGAGAAGCCTATGGCTGTAATTCTGTCAACAGTAGAGAACTAATTAGTATTCCTATAATTATGTATTAGCCACTACAAAAATCAGCATCACTTAAATATCCCTATGCATATTCTAATCTTTTTAAATATAATATTATTGTTAAAATCCATCCAAGCAAATTGCCTAATTATTCTTAGTGATTGTAATTAACAGATTACTTGCTTTGAGCTATTAATGGTAAGTGTAATTAGGCTAGATCATATGTAATTTTGGTTATTGAATATTTCATTATTTTTAATCATCATCATTGTTATGTTGTGTTAGTTCGATCTATTTGTTATCTACAGCATCCATCTCAGTGCCATCATACTCTACGCAAAAGGCTATATGACTAGTAATGCTCAAATTGACTAAATCAGTTTGAATTTAACCTCAAAAATATGAATTGAAAATCAATTTCTGCAATTCAACCACGCACAAAAAGAAAAAAAGAATTGCAGAATTCTGCAACAGGAAAATACTTATAAACATGAAAAATCAAAATTTTCTTGCTCGAGATAGTGTCCAACAACCTAATTATATTCCCCAAATTTGATGTATACTTTTACCCATGTTGCATTGCATGTAAATATTAGCAATCTTAGCCACGTAGAACAAGAGTGGAGATGCAAGTCCAGCAACAAAGGATGGGCACTGGTTTATTGCAACTGGAGGCTTATAATAAAATTGTTTGATAGAAGTGAACTTAATTCTAATTAAACCATAGCATTATATTCTCGTAATAGTATTCCTATAAACTAAAATATATAGAAATGAGGATTTTAATATAGGAGTCTCTTACAGCAGGATCATGGATGTCAATCTCTTGATGTGCACAATTGAGGTCACCAGTCAAAATCACAGGTTTTGATTGTTCAAGTTCCTGCAAAAACAAAATGACAAGTACTAATTTAACAGAACAAAATTATCCATTTTGACAATTGGCCATAGAAACTAAAAGCAATGACCAGAATGATTAACCAAAAGTAAGAATACGAACAGAACTATCGAAGGAATAGTAAAAGAATTATTGCTAACAATTACATTTATGAAGCCAATTAGATGACCATAGTGCTCTTTGACCCTTGACACTCTAGTCACTAGCATCTTAGATGTGATAATAAGCTTCAGAAGATCATAAACAATTATACAGTAGTGCTCCATGGCATAATATTCAACCCGTAATTCAGTGATGAAAAAAATAATAATAACAATAATAATACTGAGAAAGGTAAAACTGTTCATTTACAGAATTTTCTTACAGTCTCTTTACTACTGAACAATGCAGTGCAGATAAAACTTCAAATTTAATCATGGCAAAAGAGATGTGCTGTAAGTCCCACCAAATCCATCAATTGCTTTGAGGTGAAATCACATAAATATGGAACTCTCGTTTTCATTTCTTAAAAAGATGTCTTTAGGAATTATCAGTTACTATCCTTTGTATACTCTAAGAAAAAAAAAATCATACAAGAATTGCAGGTGGCCAAAATACTATTTCATTGCACATAACATCGTGAAAACTCCAAAACAATAAAATATTTTACTATTCAAAACTCCAAATACATATTAAAAAACTCATTTTAACCAAAACAATTGCACAGATTAAATAACAATCAAGGTGAAACATTGTCATCAAAGATCATGCAGATAAATATCCAACTAGAGTTGAGAAAAGTAATCATACCAGCCCACTAATTCATTTACACACGTGGGCTGGCAGATCAATCTGCTAGTTGTCTCACAAAATTCTAATAAAGTTTATGGTCAGAGTAAGGTGCTATAGTATTAGCCGTGAGACACACACTTGGTATTGGATTAAAGGAATCACACAATAATATATTTCATAGGTTGAACTTGCCTTTATTTGTAGACGTGATCAAATCTCATGTTAATGGTTTACAAAGCCATGACAGCTGAAATACTTAATGTTTGGCATTCTCATTAGAATGAGACTGAATTCCTCATCTAGATTTAGCATATCAAATCAAGGATCTACGAGAGCAAATATTAAGATAGAGTGCTTAGCTGCTGTTTCTGTAAAATGAATGAACTAAAATATAGAGGTTGCAATAATTATGTTTTTTTCCCCTTTCACGCTTATACCTGACAATTTTTATCTGATATTATAATAAAAAAAATGCATCTTAACTACATGCCAGCATAAAAATTCTGAAGTATGTAATAAACTGACAGCTTAGATTAAAAAAACAACAAAAATCTCTTACAAAAGGAAGAAACAAACCCTATGTTAGCAGTAACTTACTTTCATGTGTTTACTAAGAGAAGGATCCCATTCCTTAATCCGATAGTTCTAATGAAGCCAAAAAAAAACTTAAAATCAGATCTCATCATTGCCACACGAAAACAACTGGAGAATCAAAAAAGATGAATAAAGTAAATGGACTACTGCTTACCAGCCTCTTCAGGCCATCACCAGAATTGGGCACATATGCACAGATCAAATAAAACGTATCAAACTCCACTGTTACTAGACGCCCTTCACCATCATGATCTAGTATACCAAATCCATATTTCACCGAGATTGGCTTGATCTGTTTCGCAGTAATGAGGATAGACTAAGTTGGACGATAATTCTGATATATATGTAGTTTATCCAATCGCAAGAAGCTTAAAAAAATACTAGAAAGATAATTAGAGCCTTTTCACAAACAATTTAGCTCAAGAAGGCAAAGATAAAACTATTTAAAGAGATAATTCAAGCCCCTCTATGTGGCATTTCTATGAACAGCAGCAAAAGAAAATGGGAACCATGTAAATTAGGACTTCAGATATATTGATAAAACCAGAAACTATGAGCCTAGGCATATGAGGGGCAATAACTAAATCTAGCAGTCAACATCATTGCCCATCTTTCGAATGTGCCTCAACTATCTGAAGAAAACTTGACTGGAACACTATAACTTCAAACCAGTCTAACATTAAATTGAAACTAGAACAAAATCAATAAGATGCCATTCCTCCACATCAGACCATCCTTGATTCCTCAGTCTATGGAACCAATAAGGACAGAGCTGGGAAAGAACATTTAGCTAGAATTCTTTTGAACATAGACGCCATTGGACTACTGTAAGATGAAAGATCAAAAATATGATGAAGAACTCTTGAGTCTCAAATTAACTCTTAATAGAAAGAGTGTTTACGTAATCAATGTACTTCTTTAATTTTGTCTACTTGATGACTTAGCCCTTGAAATCATTTGTCAGGCTTAGACAATTAAGTTATTCAGAGATCTTATGTTTTTTGCTTTACAGGTAGTGGAACAAGGTTGGGTCAAGCTGCTACGTCGGAAAGAAAAACAACCAACCTGGATTTATTTAAGGTTGGGTCCAAAACATGAATCCTAGGACCACACATTCCAACTTCCCAAACATGAAAACATTGGTTCAAGAATTTGTTTTTGGAGTCATCAACTTTTTACCCCTATGAAACTAGAATAGGTCAATAAGCCTTGTGATGAAGTTCAGTGTCGAAGTCAAGTAGTGGACATGATGGACACACCTTCAGGATCTAGACTACTTAGGATCTAGACTTTGTTAGGATCTTGTCTTTTTTTCTTTCATTATATTTGAACCAAAAACTGGGGATGAATCAATCAGTGATGGCGCTCGTGATTCCCATCGAGACAAGTTCTTATCATTTGAATTATAGAATATCAGAGTTTAAAGCCTATATAGGCATAGGTTATAAGATTTTATCAGTTTATAGTTTAAAAACACAATTACTCTAGAAACTAAGAAACATGATTAAAGATGCAAGTAGAAGAAGAATGCATCCTCATGAAATATATGCTAACATCAGAATATACATACCCGTGAAATTATTGCAGTCCCAGAATAGCCAAGTTTTGAAACACTACAAGTCCAGAAGCTGTTGTTATAGCCTTCAACTAGACAATCCTTGATTTTCTCCACATCATTCTCCTATTCAGAAGGTCCAAACTAAACTGATTCAGTAAAAGATGTAGGAAGTGCACTACTGAAACAAAAAAAGCTAAGAATATACCAATTTAATGAGTCAATATTGGTGTCGGTAATAGACAACACTGTTTATTTTTCACAATTTTAGGGAAATTATAAATGTACATTAATTGATTCAAAGTAAATATGAATTTCCTTGCCTTCATTTTAGTCTCTTGCAAACATAGAACATCAAAATCCTCTTTTTCTGCCAACTGAAGCACAGAACAGCCATCTGTCTTGAGTAGTGCTCTCAAGCCATTAACATTCCATGAAATCATCTTCACATATTTAATATCATTGGTAGGATGTAGAGGCCTCAGAGTTTTGGGATTATAAGGGATCCACCCAGCCTGTGGCTTCTTGTGAGAAAGTTTTGCCCAAGGTTCGCTTGCATTCAGTTCAATGCTTGTTTGATGCAAAATTCCTTTGTCGTTTTGCATGTCACTTTGCATACCTAAAATGAACATGTAATGACAGTGGTCAACTTTAAAATAGGATCAGGCAGCTTGTTTAAGGCTATTCACCTTTATTGCCAGTACAAATTCTTACCATCAATTGATTGCTGTTCTCCCCTACTTCTCTTTTGCCTGCTCTTGTTTACTTCAGGAACAGTTATCAAATTATCAGCATTATTTTCAGATGATGAAACCTTTGGTTTTCTTTTGGACGTCATAGGACGCAGTTCCTCATTACCAAGCAGAATTTTATCTGATGCTGTACTAACTGCAAAATTCACCTCAAAGAGGAACTACCATTGAGTTATGTATTTATTAGGTAAAAGTCAAGATACACCAAAATGCAAATCCACACCATTGTCCCCACTGGATGAGAG
The DNA here is from genome assembly GCA_025175895.1 of Wurfbainia villosa. NCBI lineage: Eukaryota > Viridiplantae > Streptophyta > Magnoliopsida > Zingiberales > Zingiberaceae > Wurfbainia > Wurfbainia villosa. The sequence goes on along the minus strand of CM045991.1, from coordinate 18,691,732 downwards.
GGCCATTAGAGCTGACACTAGGTCCTTCTTGCTACCACTTGATGGAATACCAGCGCTCCTTGAGTAGAAGCCCAAAAACATGAGAAAGCAATCACCATACTGAGTTTAGAATAATGTTTTAAATGAGATTCAAAACATACTTAGCAAGCGTTCTGAGTTTATTAATTGTCATAGCAGTAAGGTTACTATGACTGTTCCATGACATTCCAGCTTCAACATTGGTTTCATTAGCATCCTCCTACGAACACAACAGCAAACCATACACAGTCATGCATTTAGAAGGACAAACTTGCTGGCAATTTTAACCAAGTACAGAACATTCATATACAAATAATGTACCTCTACAATGGTCTTCTCAGACTGTGCCATGGAACTGGTGAGTGTCATCAGCTTCTTACTATTCCCACGGGTCGCCCTGGCAACAACAGTCCTGGAGAACAAGTTCATACAAGGCACATCAAAACTGATGTCTTTCGACTCCAGGGTTGATGAACCTGAGCCCCATTTCCCAGTTACTAGCAATGCTCTGGCACCACATAATAATCTATAAAACAAGTGATCCGTCGCTCGAGTGAAAAACAAAAAATTTTCAGTGATCCCTAACCAGCATTAATCAAATAGCATATAAAAGACATAAGAACAAAAAAAAAAAAAAAAATCAAGCATACTGCGCTAGTTAAATAATGAACTGAATCGACGAGTTATTTTGTTTATTGATTCAAAGTAGAAACGTATAAAAGATTGTAGCATATGCCCAGAAAAATCACCCAAATAATTCCAAGAAGCGGGAAGAATAGATAAAAATACCATCTTCCGTCATCAAAATCTCAGCCCTATGACCCTATCTCTAGCCCTAGATAGAAGGAAGCGCGGTGCAAGCAGAATCGCTAAGGTAGGGGAGGGGAAGAAGATCCTGGAGTATTACTTTGTGGAAATGGCAGTGGTGCGGATCGGCAACATCGTCCTACGTTGGACAAACCATCGCCGGCGACGAAAGCATCCACGTCAGGGAGGGACTTGAGAAGAGTTGGAACAGCGCAGCATCCCCCGCCCCACGCGCAGCTTCTTAGATATTGCGGAAAAGTCGACGTGATTTATAAAATTCGAGGGGTTCATTTGTAAAAATCATAATTGGCATCGGCAATTCCCACGAACCGGAGATATAGAAAACCCTAGCCGTTGACTGGGGAGCTCGATCGGGCGAAGATGGCGTCGACGCTGTTGAGGGCGAAGCGCGCCGCGTGTTTCTCGCCGGCGGTGACGGCGACGGCGACGGCTGCTATATTCAGGGGGTTCGCGTCTCTGTCCGTGGGTTCGGATATCGTATCCGCCGCACCCAATGTCGCGCTTCAGAAGGCTCGCTCCTGGGACGAAGGCGTCGCCTCCAAATTCTCGACCACGCCTCTGAAAGATATCTTTCAGGTCCTCATTTCTCATCTTTTCCTCGCAAATTCTTTTATTAGAACAATTCAACTTCTGTCATTTTTTTTATCTTGATGTTCTACAACTGTTGTAAATTTCAGGGGAAGAAAGTTGTTGTCTTTGGATTGCCGGTAAGTTGCAGTATTGCGTTTCTAGTTTAATCAGTGTTTCCAGTTCTTCATTTCTATCTGCTATATTTTGCTGCTCAAAACCACTAATCAAGGAAGAGAGGCAGACAAATGGAATGCAAAAATGTATGAAAGCACAAGAACAAACAGATAGCTTATGAAAAAATGTAAACAGTAAGACATGAAACAGAAAAGTGCAGACAAAATCTTCAAAATTTCTGCATTTTTTTTAGAACTAAAGAGATAGAATACCTCGTTTTATGTAAGCGAAGCTCCCCATTAGTCTTTTGATTACTCACGTTGCTAATTATGCGTTACATTAACCTCCAGGGTGCTTACACTGGTGTTTGTTCAGCACAACATGTTCCTAGCTACAAGAACAACATCGAAAAGTTCAAGTCTAAAGGCATTGATTCTGTGATCTGTGTTGCTGTCAATGATCCATATGTTATGAATGGATGGGCCGAAAAACTTCAGGCAAAGGAAGCGGTGAGTTTCATGTTTGACTCGTTATGCCTGTAATTCTTGTGGGTATGAAACACAAGAAATGCTGAGTTTTTATCATCATCCCTGTAAATGGAACGTTTATCGATTAGATACCTCACATATGGGATGAAATCTTCATGCTCTATTGCTTATTTACACTGAAGGGATGCTGAAATTATTGTTAATTTTTATGAACAAGATACTTCAAGGAATTTCTCGGTATCATATTCATGCTGTTGAAAATAAGGTGGTCTTTTATCTGGCTGTACTAGTTAAGAATTGCTATAAAAGAATAATTAGAAAATTTGAAGTTGGAATAGTCATTTGTTTCTAATGGCCACTCTGTTTCTCCCTCAGATATGAATTCTTCTTAAATTGTTTCTCCTGAGAATGTAATCATGGTCATTTCATCTTATCTCCATGTCTTCTGCTTTGTTTTCAGATCGAGTTTTACGGCGACTTTGATGGGAGCTTTCACAAAAGCTTGGAGTTGGATTTGGACCTCTCTGCTGCTTTGCTTGGGCATAGGTCTCAAAGGTGAAACCAACTTTATATTAAATCATGTTCTTCTATATTTTTTTCTTCTCTAAATATTTCGTTAACTTTTAGCTGCTTAAGTTAGATTTTCCAAGATGCAAAATCCCTCTAGATCATATTATGATATTGACAAATCAATTAAGTTGGCACATAATGCTCAATGGAAGGACAAGGATAAGATTTATACAGCTTCCCAAATCATTAAGACATTGACGACAGTTATGAAACTAACAGTTGGATCGGCAATGCCCATTAAGACTTTCCGATTGCGATGTCGATCGAGGATCTTGATGGTCGATACTATTTTGTCAAGTATGCGATAGTTTTTCAACAATTTACACCCTATAGTAGTGTCCTGACCTATATTCTCATGTTGATGCTCTCCAGGTGGTCGGCCTATGTTGTTGACGGGAAAATAAAGGCGCTTAACATCGAGAAAGTTCCTTCCGAATTCAAGGTCTCCGGCGGCGAGGTGATCTTGGATCAGATTTGATCGGTTCGCCTACAATGATAATTGCATATTAGTTTTGATGATGAACTATTCGAGCCGAGAACTATGATGCTCTAAATAAGTGAATTGAAAGACAAACTATTGATCTTTTATTTTGCCTTTTGGTGAAAGTATTTCAACATATTGTTGTGTCTGTCGACACAACAGATTTCATGTTCAGGTTCCTTATTCAGGATCTCTCTCCCCTTACAAGTTATGAACAGTGAAACTTCTTCGATATGAAAAGTTCGATCTTGAGTGTTCAGTGAAGAACCAAACTCTATCTTATTATCCTTCTTCAACACTTGTTCTTTCAGCACCACCATGATTTCTGGCTCTAGTAGTATCTTTTCATAGTTTATAAATGGTGAAATATAGTTCTAGAAACTTTGAGCGGTAAAGTGAACAAATAAATCTACGTATAGATTTTGTTTTCTGGATTTTGTTGGATAAGAATTAAATCCACCAATTATCACTGCACACGTCGGCTAGTTAGGTCAACCACAAGCGTTTCAAGGCACAGCAAGTAGCCGTTGCAGTTCACTAGATGCAGACGACCGTTACAAGCCTCCGCTTCAAACTCTCCTCCGCGTCATCGTCGTCTTTAGATCGCTTCTCCTCTGCTGCCACACAGATCGAGCTTGAAATCCCCAGTCCCACCGCGATGGTGGCCAAGACTCCGATCAATCACCGACGATTCGTCGCCGCAACTTCCGGCGCAGCCCCCGACTCTGATCTCGTCCGACAAACCCTAAACAAGGTAAGAGTCGGTACAGTCGCGTCGTTCGTTCGTTCGTTCTGTTCCTACCCGGACTTTGAGATCCTTGTTCCGGCGAAGGTGGACAGGTGCGTGGCTCGACTGCAGGAGCTCCAGTACACGGTGATGGGCGGCGCCAAGGTGGTCGCCGGCGTCACCCTGAGCCCACGCAGCACGCGGGGCTACCTCCGCACCAGCGTCCGGTGCAAGCAGGAATCCCTGAGGATGTGGAGTAATCCTGCTTCCCGGCGATCTCCCGCCGGCAAGTTCCCAGGCGGCACGAACGGTATTAGATTCCCCGGTTAAAAAGGAACGATTTTGGTTGTTTCGGGTGGTCGTTCCTTAAGGGATTTTTTTTTTTAAACAGGGGAGTGGCGGCGGATGTCTCTGCCGGCGATGCTGCTGAACGAGACCGTGGCGGAGATTCTCCGCGCAAGCCGTGTCGCAAAGAAATCATCTGGTAAAACCACCGCGGCGATCGCAAGTTCCCAGGCGGCACGAACGGTATTAGATTCCCCGGTTAAAAAGGATCGATTTTGGTTGTTTCGGCCTTTCGGGTGGTCGTTCCTAAAGGGTTTTTTTTTAAAACAGGGGAGTGGCGGCGGATGTCTCTGCCGGCGATGCTGCTGAACGAGACCGTGGCGGAGATTCTCCGCGCAAGCCGTGTCGCAAAGAAATCATCTGGTAAAACCACCGCCAACGTGTTCCTCTCCGACCCCGCCGGAGCCGATCCCAAAACCCCCGTGGCGATTCGGAGAAGAACCGCCAACAAGCCGGCGGCGTTCCCGAGCGAGAACGCCGCGCTCCATGCGCGGCGGTCAAAGGAGAAGCAACCAGGGCGATTCCGCGTGATCCGTTCCGAGTCATCGCCGGCTACTGCCGCTAGGGTGCGATCTCGCATCCGGTTCAAGTCCACTTCGCCCCTCACCGCCGCCGCGAGAAGAGAAGACGAGGAGAAGGAGGGCGTGAAGCACGGCAAGCTTTCGGTGGCAACTCATCGTGTATCGCCGCGAAACCGACCGTGGGCCAAGAAGACGGTGCTATTCCCGAATGCACTGTTCAACTCTTCCTCTTCCTCACCGCCGCCCGCGTCGCCTTGCCGCGGGCAAAGGTTCTACAAGACAAAATCGCCCATCATCGGCAGGTCGCGTCCACCGCAGACACCGCCGCCGCAGCACAAGTTCCTGATAAAGTCACCGACGGCGTCGCTGGGGTCGCACCTGGCCGCCAGGAAGCCGAACGTGGTGCGGGTGCTCAAGGCGTCGCCAGAGAAGGTGGTGGTTCTCAAGACGCGGCGGCGCTCCTTCTCTCCATCCAAGTTCGTTAACCGGGTGGTGTCGCCTCTCAGGACGCGGATTGCGCTTCCAAAGACCGGCAAGGGGCTGAAGCAGCGGCCAGAGCTCGGCACGCCGGCGAGAATACCCGCCATGAAAAGGATATAAAATCAGAAATACCGGGTGAAATTTAAATTAAATAAAATTCCAGTAGCAAAAAATCAACTTGATTTAAAAAAAAAATAGATAAATGTATCTGTTGATGAAAAGGCAGAAATTGTAAAATTAAGAACGAAATTGTTCTTGTGAGTTATGAGAGCTGCTGTGTCAAATCATACAGCATGATTTCAATGTAAAATGGTTGATTTTATACAAATAATCAATCGTATTCATTTATTTGTAACAATGGAATTTGGAAGGAGCCTTTTAATGAAGATTAGAGTAGTTAACGAATGAAGCATTTGTCAATAAATTTAGAATTCCATTTGGTATATATATATATATATATACATTTTAATCCTCATCGATACTAATAACATTGTATTATAATCGTTACCGTTTATAGTTATTGTAATATGAATATTTCATCTCTAATTTAACATTATTAATATTATATTATAGTACTTCTTAAATGTAATTGTTACGATATAAATAGTTTATTTTTATAATAATTATGAAATTATAATTACTGTACAATTATAATAACTACAAAATCATACCAGTAACACAATTATCATAAAGGAGGGACTATTCATACGCCATTAAATACACATCTCAATTTTTATAAAAATAATAAAATATCATTTCTCTGTTTCGCTTTCCATTTTCTCTACTCCCAAACACCATGATCTCGCACTTGCGCCTGAGCACCCATTGTTGTTTGGCATCGTCGTCGAGCGATTGAATTTCGACCGTGATCCATTTGAAATTCGATCGCGGTCCAACGATGTTGAAATTTAATCGGACTGCGATCGAATTTCGATAGAATTATAGTCGGAATCCATCCCGACTTCGACGTCGATTGGACTACAATTGGATTCCGATGGAATCACAGTCGAAATCAATCGCGATTGCGGGCGCCAATACTGACGATAAATTTTGATCGCGGAATCTGACTGAAATCCGATCAAAATTCGCCCGTAGTCCGGGCGAAATTCGATTGCAGTCCGATCGAAATTTGATGTCGATCGAATCGCGATCGAATCACCACCGGAATCGACCACGATTACGCTCGCCAACCGTCACAGTGCGAGCGGACGAAATGACAGTTGATTCCAATGACAATTTAATTGGAATCTTATAACAGTCCGGTCAGATTTCGATGTTGATCGAATCGGGATCGAATTCCAATTAGATCACGATCGAAATTATATCGCTCGATGACAATGTCAAATCGGCAACATATGCTCGGACGCATATGTAAGTATTCAAGATCACAGTGCTCGAGCATCGAGAAAATATACAATATTTGATGGAAATGTCCGATGTTGAAAACAAAGGTGTTTTAAAAGACAAAAAAGAAAAAATATTATTTCGATAATAATTTAAAAAAATGCTCCTATTCATGATTCCAATAAAATTTAAATAAAAGGACAGCCTCCTAATTTTTGTGCTAGATTTTTCCTCCTGGCCCTTTCCATCCACACTCCTCAGTCAGTCAACTGAGCTCGAAAGTGAGAGCCTGCTGTTAAAGTGGACAATATATCAAATTTTTGAATTTTCTTCCATTTTAAAACACAAAACAAATCTAAAATGAATAAATACTAAAATTTAACTTGTCGAACGGAGTCGAATAATAAAATTACTGTATTAAATAAAAATCGATTTTCTCAGGATGCATACCATTTAAAATTAATGCCCTTCCATCTAAAAGACTGTTTGATCACCCTGATTGAAGTCAATTTGGAAGGATATTCAGGATGATCGATATTACAACCTTTTTACTGTAATACTCAAATTTAACTCATTGTAAAAATTTTTTAAAAAAAAAGAGGAGATTTTTGAAAAAAATGGAGGGAGACCATGTAACAACTGGAAATAAAAAGGTGTAAAAAATAATTTTCAACGCAACCACAATGCAACGTGATTCATATGCCAAATCAGACTCTTTGCTAACTTTTCACCCTCTTCCTTTTTATTCTCCCGTATATTCCAGAGTCTTCGCCGATCTCTGCTCATCGCCGTCGATCGTCAACCCATGGCCGCGATCACACAATCCAAGCTACCTCCGCCCTCTATCGCCATCTCCCGGCATCTTCCCCCTCGCCCCCACACGCACCCTCTTATCCCGTCCCGGCCCTCGCCGCCGCCTTCGATGCGGGCCGCGAAGGTCCGATCTCCGTTGGCGATCAGGGACGACTCCATGTCCTCGATCATCGCCGACCTGGAGATGGATCAGGAGGAGGAAGAAGCGACGGAGGCGGCCGGCGGAGGACTCGCCGCTCGGTGGCACGAGATCCACGGGCGGGATGATTGGGTCGGCCTCCTCGATCCCATGGACCCGCTCCTCCGATCGGAGCTCATCCGCTACGGCGAGTTCTCCCAGGCCTGCTACGACGCCTTCGACTACGACCCCTTCTCCCGCTTCTGCGGTAGCTGCAAGTACAACCGCCGCAGCTTCTTCGCCTGCCTCGGCATGGCCGACCACGGCTACGCCGTCACCCGCTACCTCTACGCCACCTCCAACTTCAACCTCCCCAACTTCTTCCGCACCTCGCGGTCCGGCGCCAAGACCTGGAGCCAGAAGGCCAACTGGATCGGCTACATCGCCGTCTCCGACGACGAGGCCTCAGCCCGGATAGGGAGGCGCGACATCGTGCTGGCGTGGCGGGGCACGGTGACGCGGCTGGAGTGGATCGCGGATCTGATGGATTTCCTCCGGCCGGTGACCGAGGGGGGGATCCCCTGTCCTGACAGCGCCGTCAAGGTCGAGTCAGGGTTCGCGGATCTGTACACGGACAAGGACCCGACGTGCCGGTTCTGCAAGTACTCTGCTCGGGAGCAGGTGGTGGCGGAGGTGAGGAAATTGGTGGAGCACTACGCGGGGGCGAAGGGGGAGGAGGTGAGCTTATCAGTGACGGGGCACAGCCTCGGGAGCGCGCTGGCGATGCTGAGCGCTTACGACATCGCCGAGATGGGGCTGACGAGAGTGGAGGGGAAGGCGGAGCCGGTGCCGGTGGCGGTATTCTCATTCTCCGGTCCTCGGGTGGGCAACGCGCGGTTCAAGGAGCGGTTCGAGGAGGGACTGGGGATCAAGGCGATCCGGGTGGTGAACGTCCACGACACGGTGCCGAAGGTACCAGGGATACTGTTCAACGAACGGATACCGCCGGTGATACGGCGGCTGGTGGAAGGGCTGCCGTGGAGCTACAGCCACGTCGGCGTGGAGCTACCTCTGGATCACAAACGGTCCCCTTTTCTCAAGGACACCGGCGACCCCTCCTGCTTCCACAACCTCGAGGCCCACCTGCATCTCCTCGACGGGTACGTCACCTTTACCCTACTCTCTACCAGCCTTTCATTTACCGGTCCCCACTTTGCTTTCCGATGCAACCTCTAGCAAAAAAAGATAATTTTTATGTGATTTTACGAATAATATTTGAATATAATTCTGATAAACCCACAGCAGCTCAAATGGAATTCGTCATTAATAGGACAAAAAATAAATGGTCACAATAGAAAAATGGTCGAGACTTGTCATGCCTAAAACATTAATGGTAAGGGAAGATGCCCGACGGAGATAGGTAGAAAATACTTAAAACGATATTAATGAAATAGTATTGGGCAACAGAATTAAGGACGAACTTAAACAATCGAATTTAATATGATGAAGACAGGTTCTTTAACATAGGAGCTAACATAACTCTAGTCTCTCAGAGAGTCAGAAGTCTTTGTTTAGTGATCTTCTAGACTGAATTATCACTCGAACAAACTCATTGACTTGATTCTGATAAAAACAAACGGATTCAATGTGCGCATGCTACATTAGAAAAGGTCATCAGATAATGTGTTTTGTGTGTCTTTGTCATTGCATTGACTAGGAATGGCCTCCGTAAAATGCGCATGGGCCTAAAAAATGCCTATCCCTTGAGCAAATAAATAATTATAATTTTTAAATGATCGATTTTAGAGGAAGTCTAAATTTTGTTTTAGATTTAAATGATTACAGGATGACGGTGAAACAGATTTTACAGAGATGAATTATTATATATTTTATGTCGATTAAATAATTTGGTCGTAGGTACCATGGGAAGGGGCACCGATTTGTGCTGGCGAGCGGGCGAGACCCGGCGTTGGTGAACAAGGCGTGCGACTTCCTCAAGGACCACCACATGGTGCCGCCGTTCTGGCGGCAGGACGAGAACAAGGGCATGACGCGAGCCCATGACGGGCGGTGGGTGCAGCGCAACCACCATGAGATCGACGACCACCCGGAGGACACCCCCTACCTCCTCCGCCGTTTGGGCCTCAACGATCACCGTTGAATTAAAACTAAGACCCAGACTAGCTAGATAGGAACTGCATTGTTAAAAACATGTGAATGTAAAAAAATAATAATAATAAAAATAATGAACGAAGGAGACCATTGTGTATAAGACTTTAATTTCATAATAAAAATTTTAAAATTTAATGGTTGATTTATATTATTTCATATATATATATAAGTAAAATTTCTCTTTTATGTGTGAATGCACAGAGAGTGCAATTGTTTAGGGATTCAAATTGCACTGATTCAAATTGATTTATATATGAGTACGTCGAATGTCAAATTGATAAAGATAAAATTTACTTAAGCGAATGAGATTTCAGTTCATTAATATTTGAGCAATCTGAGATTTCAGTTCATTAATATTTGAGCAATCTGTTCAGAGACTCGATATTTGGATTCGGAAATCTCGATTGTTCATTTGAATTCATCCATTCATTTATTTTTTTCATTAATTCATTGTCTTGCCCTTTATTTGCAGTGGTATTATACCACTCTTAAAGTATTTTAAAGTTATATTAATTTTAAAAACTTATAGTTCTCTTTTATACTATGGCATTCATATTTAAGAGTCTCATTGTATTCAGAATGATATAAGAAATAGATGTTGATTGGAAGAATTTTCAAGCTGTTTAAATTCATTAGTAAATTTTGATCAATTTTTTTTTTATGATTTTAAAATTTTAAAAATATTTTAAATCATAACCATTATATACTCATGGAAATCTTTTGAGTGTGCTCTCATATATATATTTTATAATTTAGAACAAGAGATATGAAATTTTGGAATTTTGAACTTAGAGTTTAAAAACTCACATTTAGAGAACGCTATGAAATCCATATTTTAAGGGTATGATTGCATTTATAATGACATGAGAAATACAATGAATCTGATTTGAATTGTTTTTAAAGCGTTCAAAAGTTATTAGCAAGTTTTGGCTATAAAAAGTCACGGATAACTTTAATAATCTTATAATCATTTCAAACTAGAACCATTAAACTTCTAAAAGTCTATTTAGTATAATCATATTTTCAGATTTTATAATCTAGATTGAAAGACAATTTTTAAAATTTTCACATATTTTAACACATACTCATTAAAGAATTTAGACTTGTCATACTTATTCTCATCTATATCATGAAAGAATTCATAATACTCTCCTAGTTCATACTATATCGAAATTTTAAAATTTCAAATATAAAGTGAATTTTGATTAAAATTTACTAATAATTTTAAATATCTCAAAAATAATTCAAATCAGCTTCATTGCATTCCTTATATTATAGTTTTAGATATGAATTTATAAAATATAGGTTCAAGAGCCACAGTTTAAAATAAAATAAAATATAATGATCTTAATTTAGTGATTCTCATGGATTTAAACTTCAAAAACTCTTCAAACTAAATTTATTATATTATTTATATTATGCGTAATCATTTCTTAACGTGGATTTCATGATTAAGAAAAAAAGTTATAAGTTTTTAAAATTGATATAATTTTGAAAGCGTCGTCCAATCAAATATAATAAATTTAAAAGTCGATCCATAATTTAAGAATCCATGGAAAAAGTGACAATTAATTAAGCATCTCTTTGCGTTTGACTGCGTTTTATTTTTTTTTTTCATTTTCTAGTTTTACATAAAATACTGTTTTATTTAAAAAAAAATAGAGATGAAAAACGACAATCAAACATCATTTTTCATATTTATTTATTTTTTTAAAAAATAAAAATAAAAAATTATCTCTACGAACCAAACATCCTTTGTATTCCTAACTCCTTCGCTCGAACCGGATCAAGCCATTTTTCCGGTTCCAATTTCCGTCCATGTGCCGGTCCACTGACTCGAGAAAGGAAGACAACACCACCTCTCTCTCCACGTGCCATGTCCCCGTTGCAATCACCGGCCGGCCCGGCCGTGCCTTGGCTCAACGAATCGGGTTAAAATTGTCCCTTCCGGTTCGGTTTTCTATATTATATTTTAAAAAATTAGCAAAGTCCCCCGGGCGCCCTGCATTCTCGTCCGGTTCGAAGCGCGGTTTAATTGAGACGCGGCCCAGTTTCCCGAACGCAGCGGGGCCGCGATGAGTCCACTTCTCCCACCGGTGAACCGATCCAGTTCACCGCAGGGTCCACCTCGGCTTGGTCGGCGATTTGATTCCCCTGGCTGGCGTGGTCATGGCAGCAAAAGTTCACCCGTCGCCAGCTCGGAAAGTTGTTGACTCGCGCTCTTCTTTTAATCGACCGTCACTCTCTGCTCTGACACCCCCAGCTCACGAACCCTAAGGATACCCACCCCGCTGATGGCACACATGCCGACCGGGACCCGCACGTTACCTGAGTACGGCTCTGGGTCCCGCGTGGACTGCGACGAGGGAGGCGGAGTTCACAATCACACTGCCTTCCCATTATATCGCTCGGATCGCAGAGGAAAAGGCGATCACAATTCACAGCAACTTTTTAATCTTCTTTTCCTGCTCGATCTGTCGTCCGCATCTTCTCCGTCGTCACCGGATCTTCTCCCTGCTTCTGCTTGTTCATCTGGTGCCTGATTGATTATTTTTGTTACTCCGTTTTGCTTTCGTAGAAGTTAGTTGTTCTGGAATCTATGTAGATGCAGCGGGGCGAAATTTAGCTTGATCAATGTTGGAAGTGGCTGTGGATTTGAGATCATGTCTGATGGTTCGTTTCCATGTTTAGTCGTCAGCCGAGATTCCTGGATGGATGGGGGGTCTTCTGGTAGTTAGAAATCTGATTTGCAGTTGGGTTCCGTGGATGACTGTGTCTAACTGAAATTTTGTTGGTTTTTATTTTTTAAGCTTAGCACGTTTGTACACCGTGTCACGTTTTCTGGGACGTGATCCAGCAACGGTGTAGAACAGATCAAACATCGTTGTATGCGTTGGCTTAGTTAACTTGGTTTTCTAGATTTTTTTTTGGTCATTTTGATATTATTTTAGTGACTTCTAGGGGTATCAGTGAGAAAAATGTTTGTTTTCCATGTTCTATGCTCTCAATTTGATGATTTAGTTTTAATTTGAAAATTAGCTCAATGGAATGATCTTGTGTACTCCGGTTTTAAACTTTTCTTTATGTCGATTTGACTTGTGGGATTCTGCCAACTAGGGATTAAAATTGGGCTTCATGTCTTGGTTATATGTTAATATGTTTTTATTTGTTGTCTTATTTGATGCTGCTGCTGCTGCTGATGGTTGCTGTCTCTTAATCGCTAAAAATGAAATTTTGATTCACTGGAAGTGAAACCTAGTTTGGCGATCATGTTGATACTCTTTGATGTTTTATAGCTGAAAACTTTAACAATGCCAAAGTTCTCAACGCCTTAGACTTTTTAGTGTGCTAGCAAGGCAGCGAATGCAGCTGCAATGACAAGTTCAAATATGGTTAAGGAAGAAGTGAAGAGTTTGTGAATGAGGAGGCAATAACAAGGTTGAGGGAATGCTACTATGAACTATCTCAAGAAGAATATTGACTCCAAAAAGGGAAGATGAATAGAGTTCGAATACTTTCAGGACTAGGAATATTGTGATGATGATAGGGCCCCTTACTCTCTAAAATCCTGAAAAACATTGTAAATATGTGGCAAGGCGAGGCTTAGAGAAGTCATACATCATACCAAGTAGAGCCAGAGATAGGGCAGGTAAGTTCATAATTATTCCAGGGTAAGAGCTAAGCTATTCTTCTCACTTGTGGACAAAACCGAATGCATGGATGCCATGTAGAGAGATTGTTTGAGCATGCCTTAAGCTCAAAACTAACATTTCTAGCTCCTATCTAGTGAGATCATTTTAGTTTGTACCTCAAGCTCAAATATACTAGTAATATAAAACAGGTCCAGAGGTTGTACTAAAATTTGGATGGAGGGTAGAACCTATTGTATCTGCTCCTCACAAGCTGTGACATTGGGTGAGAGTTTGTGATGCAAATAAAAATAGACAATTTTAAAAATATATGGTCAAATAATAAACAAATTAATGGTATAAACTTTAGTTTTGTTCTACTTATGCGTGATTTTTAAGATACAATTTATTGTTTTCATTCTTCACTGAAACCATGACCTATCTGGTGCTGCCCCAGATAATCTTGTATGGTGTCAAACTGATGATTAGTTAATCATGTATGATTGCCAATCATGCTTTAACTGTTGATTCTAATAGTTTTATCTTTAGTTTATTAAGTTGTCGTGAAGTTTCATGCCCTTTATCTGACTCTTTAATCTGTAATTGCACCTCTTGCAAAATAACAGGTTGTTGCACTATGTCTGGTTCCACAAAATCTCTTGATCCTGCATTTCAGGGAGCTGGTCAAAGAGTGTATCCTTTCTTATTATGCAATACAGTGCACCAGCACAAATTTTTTTTGAGTAGTTTTACCTTATTTTCTTAGTTTTTCTTCCTATATTTCCTTTTTTTTCCTGGCTTGTTGTCAAATACTTGACATAACATAGTGGGATGGAGGTTTGGCGCATCGAGAATTTTCAGCCTGTACCTCTTCCAAAGTCTGATTATGGTAAATTCTACTCAGGAGATTCATACATAATCTTACAGGTACTCTTTCTGTACCTTGTTCATTTTTGTTGGTTGCATGAGTGGCATTTACATCAGTGAGAGTAATCTGACAGTTGTGACCCAAATATAGGATGATGCAACCATAATCAAATTCTTCATAATATTCCTGTTGATTTTACACCACAGTTTCCAAGGAAAACAAGATGTTTTGATCATGAACAGGCTTGAAAAATCAGGTCGATTGACTTTTGATGGACATAGAAAGTCAGGTTGATTAGTTAAAAAAAACACAAACTGTCAATAAAGCCAAAATCAGTGTCACAAATGGAGTTTGATGAAAAGACTGCATCGCAAATAGTAAAAAAAAAACAGTCTAGTGCATGAAAGCTCCCGCCATGCGGGGGTCTTGGGGAAGAGTCTATTGTACATAACTTTATCTTGCTTTGCAAGAGGTTGGTTTTAGGATTTGAACCCATGACCTTTAGGTCATAAGACAACAACTGCACCACAAATAGCATTTTAGTAATAAAAAAAAGTGCCTTTGACAAACTTTTACCTATATCCAAGGAAAGCTTAGTTTAACATGTCTAACGAAAACGCTGATCTAAGAGAAAAATAAGCTTCAATTGACTGTTCGGTGTGGACAATAAGCTCTTTAGTTTTACATGAATTCCTACTATCTAGTCTCATGTTAGGTTTTCATTTTGTTGTCTCCTTACTAGCATTTGAGTCAGAGTAGTCCAGTGCATTGGTGAATCTATCTCTACCTCAAATATCGAGATCATTTTATTTATGATCTGGACATTACTTTAATGTAAAGGACTCCAAAGAATGGACAATTGTTTGAAATTTATCTTTTTGAGGACTTGTCTATGTATATAACTTGATAAAGTTAGGTAAAAGCCTTTGTAGCTATCACACAGCAAAATTTATGAGTTTGTCTGGCTCATAATTGACTGTTGTATTATAGTTTCACATAGATAGTTGGTCTTACTAATGGTTTATGGGCTTTATAGATGAGTGAACTACTAATAAATTGGGATAAGTGCTTTGGGCTAGTGGTTGAGTTGGGCTAGATGAACTCGACAAGACAACTCTCTCCGAGTTGGCTATTATAGTTGGTGTTAGAGCAAACCTAATATATGATGAGATCTTTGGAACGTACACTTGAATTGTCAATTAAGGATGATCCTAGGGATGATTCTAGACTATAAGTTAGACTTTGGGTCTTAGGAACATCAAAACTTAAGTGGGGGAATTAGGGTTTTATGCACCAATCAAGGGTGTCTATAGGCTTAGATAAGTGAACTACTATAAGTGTAAGCTGTACTTAATCTTTGGACTGTGTTTGGGCCCAATAAAGTTAACAAATCAATTTATTCATCTAGGGTGGTCATTACAAGTTGCAACCACTTCTCAGGTTGCCTCTTCTTCCCAGGTTGAGCTTTTACTGTATATATATTTTTGCCATCCATTTTCTTAACAATAGAGTGGTTCCTTAGGCATCACGAACTTCTTAAAAAAAAAACTGACACAATCTATGCACTTGTCTCTTGTGCTTATTGTGCTAACACAAGTGGTTCTTATTATCGAGTTATGCCAACATTCTGCAAAATTCTTGAGCATACTCCTACAGCATGGCCTTTATAATTGCTTCATGGTGCCTGGGCTGTGAGGTCTCTTGACCACAGATTGCTCAATGTGCTCATCAAGGCCTGACCACAAGAGGTGGATCATCCACACATTGGCATGACACACTCTTGTTTTAGTCAATTTCTGTATATCCATTTTTACAAGTCACTTCCTTCTATTTGGTAGGAGGATTAAATATATCACGCAAGCTCTTAGTATAGGCAATCTGCCAGCCCATGTGTCTGCAGCAGTTGAATCCTCAATACTGATCCTGTGAAACAGTATAATGAGATCATAGATCACTTAGGGAGGTTTAACATAATGGCGGGACTTTGTGTTATTATTTAGCTTTTACTTTTCATGATTTTCTGTATTATGAATGCTTTATTACTCTCCAGAAGTTTCTTTAACAATCCTGACCTTTGGACTTCAGAAATGTGATTACAGAACATTAGCCTTTTTCTTTATTATGTTAATAGAAATAATGAGAAAATGTGTTATGCAGTGGTTGGAGGACTAGAGAACATATCCTTAGCATATACAAATATGGCCTTTAACCTTGTTCACTGACATCTGAATGCTTTATGAAGTCACTGTGTTCTTATCTTGGTCGATGCCTTGTTGTATTGGTAATGTTTTCTTTTTGTACTTTCAGCAAACAAGTTTTATGTTTTATGTGTAGACAACTTCTAGAGGTGGCGCATATGCGTACGACATTCACTTTTGGATCGGAAAAGATTCTAGTCAAGTATGCTTCTTTGACTTGCTGGT
The DNA here is from genome assembly GCA_025175895.1 of Wurfbainia villosa. Taxonomy (NCBI): domain Eukaryota; kingdom Viridiplantae; phylum Streptophyta; class Magnoliopsida; order Zingiberales; family Zingiberaceae; genus Wurfbainia; species Wurfbainia villosa. The sequence continues at coordinate 18,675,223 of CM045991.1, read as the reverse complement.
TTTGAAAATTATATTATTTGCTTATGAGATTGAGTTTATGAATTATGCTTAGGATGAAGCAGGGACTGCTGCAATCAAGAGTGTTGAGCTTGATGCAATACTCGGAGGTCGTGCTGTTCAGCACAGAGAACTTCAAGGCAATGAATCTGACAAGTTCTTGTCATATTTCAGACCATGCATTGTTCCTCTCAAAGGAGGTTTTGCTTCTGGATTCAAAAAACCAGAAGAAGAGAAGTTTGAGGCACGACTATATATCTGCAGAGGAAAGCGTATTGTTAGAATGAAACAGGTGACACTGCTATTCCACTCATTTTCACGATTTTTAATGTACAGATTAGTAAGGCTTGCTTCTTTGAAATTGTTAGGTTCCTTTTGCACGTTCATCTTTGAATCATGATGATGTCTTTTTACTGGACACGGAGAAGAAGATATATCAATTCAATGGTGCTAATTCTAATATCCAAGAAAGAGCAAAAGCACTGGAAGTAGTTCAACATTTGAAAGAGCAGTATCATTATGGGAAATGTGATGTTGCAATAATTGGTGAGACTAAAGATTTATGTTGAATATCCACATTCAGTCATGTGTTTCAGTATGGTGTTTTTCTTAATGTACTCTATGTATGTACCAAGGCAGAAGACGGAAAACTCCAAGCAGATTCTGATTCTGGTGAATTCTGGGTGCTATTTGGTGGTTTTGCACCAATTGCCAAGAAGGTTTTGACTGAAGATGACCTTGCTCTGGAAACTGTTCCTGCAAAACTCTATAGGTGAATTAACTTATGGTTGAATTATTGAAAAAATGGAACTTCATGTTTTATTTTATTTAATTACAATTTTTCTTGGAATCTGAAAAGAATTCCTTTTCTTGTTTGATAAATTGTTCCTATCAGTTTCATCCCTCTTTGGCTTGTTAGCTTAATTTCCTATTATACTAAATTTCTGACCAATCGTGCAAGTACCTGTTCTATAAAATAAATTGTTACATCCTTCATTATCAATGACCTAGTTTAATCAGTTGCAAACTAGATCCAACCTCCTATTCTACACACAAAGGATGAGAACATACACTTACAGTATGAATAAAACGTGCACATAACAAGAATATTTAAATGCATTTTATCATTTAACTGAGGTGTAACTTTGTACTTTTGTCTTTAATATAGTTTATATAAGATAGAAGGATAAGATGATGCCATCCTCACAACTTTGTAGCATGGTGAGGCGATTCTCTCCTGTGATGAATGAAAGAGGCTAACTCGAAGATATCAAGAACAAGAAAATATGTAAAGATAGTATATGAAAGAAGATGTAGCTTGGAGATATTGTTAGAAAACAATATGGCTATGAGAATAAAAATGCTGGGAGATGCATGTTTTTCCTGCTAATTGAGGAGGCCCACCCCACAAATTCGTCTCCATAGAATTCAGTTCTTTACAGAGTTCAGATTGGCATGATCTCATGAAGAATTGAAATCAAGTAGTGCAGGAAGAAGCCTTGATCTGATTGCCTTGGTAGAGCCATCACACAGAGTATTAAAATGTGGTCAGCTGAATCCTCTTATTGAAAATGGCACCAGTCTCCATAGGGATCCCATTTTAATCTAGAATACCTGCATATATAGGTGAAAAGAATTTTGTTTTGTAGGGCATTTAGAAGTCTAGTGGGATATGTGATATGTCTAGTCTTCTAGTACCTCTTTCCTCCCAACCCTATAATATGATGAAACTGAATAATTCCCCCCTGGGATTTCTAGTCATAAATGTCTCCCTTTGTAATCGTCGAAGTGAGCAAAAAAGCATAAGTTTCGAATCCTAGGAAAGTAATATAGATGTTCTGGTTTGGAAGAACAGTTGACTTGGCAAATAAATTACATACCTTATCATATGCTATCATTGCTGGTACGCGCCGGTCACAATACCCTTGTAAGTGTGATCATCATACCATCAATCAACCGAAAGCACACCATCAATCAACCCCAAAAGTTTGAGACTTTGCCCAAGTCTACTCATAGAAGGCATTGTTAAATCTTAAATATTAACAATGTCTTTCAACATTATGGATCATGACCATCTAGAATCAGGGTTAGCCACATGTTATTCTGTTGATTTAGGTGTATTTCAGGCTTGGCTGATGTGGAGGAATGAGCTATAATTACTACGGTTTACCAAATATTAAAGAGCACATAATTGTTAAGATTTGAGAGGAGATTATTGGGAGTATTAAGAATACAATCAAAGTTTCACATTGTTAAGATCTAGAAAAATCATGTGCTTATAAAATGAAAAGATATCACCATTGATATAAGACATTTTGGGTAAAGTCCAAAAAAAAATCATGAGGGTTTAGGCCCAAAGTGGACAATATCATTCCATTGTGGAGATTTGTGAATCTTATTTGCACTGACAAAATTGTTTTGGGAACCTCTTTTTTTCTTAAGGACAAATTGTATGTTGAAATTCTAAAGCAGGTTCAAAGTAGTTCAAACTAATACTTTTATGCTAGGATATTGTACATTGTTCATTAAAGATGCAAATGCAGTAACAAGTTGTACACTGGTGTTTTATTTTAGTTAATAGTGACATACTCTGCAATAGTTGCATGTGAAAAATAAATATTCATCATGTTCATGAAGAAATGCTTTACAGGTCAGTGACTACAATATTGTTTTTTAGAATTTAATCTGCGAAAAAATTTCTTTGATATAGTTCAGTTTCCATTCAGCATATGTCTCAAAGTTGTAAACTGATTTCCTATTTTAGCTGATAAAGGTCTGGTGTGTATGGTTGCATTAGAAAAGTAAACATTTTATTAGTTTAGAAAAGCTTATATGTGGCTGACTATTGTTCTTTTTGATTTGTACTCTGCATTGGTATGCATATAAGTTGCTTAGGTGGCCTTCTTTATATTTCTGCTTCCATGATGTCAATCTCGCCTGAAGCAGTTTTCAGTCCAAAATTGAAAAACATGGTTTTGCAAACAATAATACTGTACCAATGATTACTTTTCCTTGATAGTATAAATGGCGGTCAGTTGAAGCTGGAAGATAACAATCCTTCCAGAGCAATTTTAGAGAATAATAAATGCTATGTGCTGGATTGTGGAGCTGAGATATTCATTTGGGTAGGTCGGGTAACTCAAGTTGATGAGAGAAAAGCTATAAGCAAAGCAGCTGAGGTAAAAGTTGACTTTCTTATTTTCTTTAATTATGTGTTTTATGTTTGATAATTTCACTTCATAAATATTCTTTTAGGACTTGATCATTAATCAAAATAGATCGAAGGCGACACGAATAACTCAAGTTATTCAAGGTTATGAGACACAGTCATTTAAATCCCACTTTGAATCATGGCCAATGGGTTCAGGATCTGCTGCAGTAACCCCTGGTGGTGATGAGGCCCGAGGAAAAGTGGCTGGTAGTTAACTTTCAATTTCTGATCTTTGGTATTTATTTGGTCCAGGTTTGTGATCATTTTGCCTTCTATTATGTTGGTAGCTTTGCTAAAGCAACAAGGTGTTGATGTGAAGGGAGCATCCAAAGGACCAGTTATAAGCGAGGAAATTCCCCCATTAATTGAAGGATCAGAAAAACTCGAGGTGCACAACATTACTTTGACCTCCTAGTAAGGTGTGCCAAAAATTCAACCTAATTGTCATTGTGCTCCAATTTTGTGAAACATGACTCTAGGTTTGGCTTATTAATGGTGGTGCAAAAAAACCAATTCCAAATGAAGAGATTGGTAGATTTTACGGTGGAGATTGTTACATTGTACTCTGTACTTATCGTGCTGGCGAGAAAAAAGATGAATACTACTTGTGTTGTTGGATAGGAAAGGACAGTGTTCAGGTAAGTTGATGAAGTACAAAACTGGATTTCTGAGATATAAGTTTGAATTTACAAAAACTGAATTGTCCATTTCTTTGTTTCTGAGTAGATTCACAATTTTCATTAAATCAACCAATATTTGATTAGTGCAAGTGATTAGGAGTGGTTTGTATTTTTGACCATCCTCAAGTGCATACAAGATTTGTTAGTTTTTTTTCTGCCAATTGACTTACATGTCTTAATCTTTTCAATGTGTATCTTCACAATAATCCCCATTATTTTTATGTCAAATAGCCAATAATTTATTTATGTTTTTTTGAGTTTTCTTAGGTGATACAGTGAGAAAATGAGCCACAAGATATGAAAGTATTGAAAGACAACTAGTTAGTTTTATATTGACAAGGTGAAACTATTAAAGTTGATGTTATGAGTGATAGAGGGATACCTATGAAAACTTTCTTTATAACTCCATACACTTAACACAGCTTGTTTACTTACATTTATTTATTGAAATCTTAAATTGTACAATGATATGTTTTGGTGCCAGGATGATCGAGCAACAGCTACTCGGTTGTCTAACTCAATGTGCAACTCATTGAAAGGAAGACCTGTTCAGGTATCTGGTTAGCTTGATTGTATATTTGCATGCAACAAATAAAAGCTTGATCAATCGTTTTCTCCTGCAGGGCTATGTGTTTCAAGGCAAAGAGCCACCTCAGTTTATTGCACTTTTTCAGCCTATGGTTGTCCTAAAGGTGTTGCTTGATTGACTGATTTGCTTTCCATTTGACAGAAAAAGTGAACCAATTGCTTTTAAATAGTCAAAAAGATTCTTGATTTACTTTGATATAGTGTTTGACCACATCTGTTTTATTGTATTTTTTACTTGGACTTGTTTTCTTTAGGGTGGAATCGGCTCTAGCTACAAAAAGCATTTAGCAGAGAAGAACATCAATGATGAAACTTACACTTTGGATAGCATTGCACTTATTCAAGTGTCTGGTACATCACTCCATAACAATAAAGCAATTCAAGTTGATGCGGTATGCATATGTGGCTTTTCTTCAATTAACTTTTTTCTCAATCTCTTATTTCAAACTCTTGTTATTCACTTTTGAAACATAATAAAACCTTGCTTTGTCTAAAACTCCACATTTAAAACATGCAAATGTTAAGAGTTAAAAATAGAGTATTCGTTTGGTTTTTGGAAAATTGCATAGGAGCATTGTATGATTCAGAATTTCAAACACAAATTATCGATTCACTATCTTTTATGTCATTCCATTTAAAGTCTCAAATGGAAACTTAAGCTTCTTTCACATGACATAGTGAGTGAGATATTTTGCCACTTTAAAGTTGCCAAGGATTTGAGTCAGTGAAATAATTTTTTGGCTTATAACTTCTTAGGTCATTCTGCCTTCCAACCTTTTTTTCCTGATTCTAGACTTACTCTGAGGATAACAGTTGTTGTTGAATTGTTCTTTTGAATTGTAAGGAAATTTTTGTCAAATTTTTTATCCTAATGTAAGGTGTCAAGGCAATAAATGAACAAAATATCCGGATCACATTAAAAAGAAAGTTAACCCGAGTGTGAATTTTCTATGGATCTGAATTCAGTGACCACCTTAGCAGATATTGATATCATAGTGCCGCAAGCTGGTATCTTAATCATCATTAAGTTGTATTACCTTTGTTGATTGGTATAAGAATGTTGCTTCTATACTTGTTGTTTTCACAATCAAAATAGCCTACTAACTTTTCCATTAGCTTTTAGTGTAGGAATGGTTTTAGCAATCTGAGACGAATAATTTTTCTATGCTTCTTTGCATTAAGGTTGCAACATCCTTAACCTCCAGCGATTGTTTCCTTTTACAATCTGGAACTTCTCTATTTGCTTGGCATGGAACCTCAAGTACTTTGGAACAACAGCAGTGGGCTGCAAGAGTTGCTGAGTTCTTAAAGGTGACTTTCCAAATGAAAGTTTTCTTAGTTCCAGTTTGTTAGTCTCCTTTCATCCAGTTACTAATTTATTGTTGAAGTTCATCAATCATATGTGTCGTTTCAGCATAACTATGCACTTGAAACAGTTTGTTGAAGATTCAATGTATTGCAATCAGCCAAACTTTCTATTTTAATGTCTTGCCTTTTTTTTTTTTTTGCATTTTGCAGTTTCATTTAATTTTAGTTCTCATGTGTTGCACACTACTAGGGGATATGGGCTTTGGAGAAGAGATTGATTACGGATTTGCAATTACCACTTGCTGACATTTTGCAACTGAATACCGCATATTATTTTGGTCTTCTATTGAGATTCATTAAACTGTGTGTGAGTAGGCACGAATGCAATGGTTTTCTTTTAATCGATCATTTATCCATAAAATATAGCATGGTGTACAAAGCTCCCATCAACATGGGATCTCCTCATCCGCAGTCTTATTCTGCATTACAAGAGACTTAATTTAGGAGCACTTAATGAAGCTCACGATTAATTGGTTGATCACAATAACCAGTATGTTAGGCATTGAGATTCCATCCAAAAACTTTAGAGAAAACAAACCCAAGGATTCAAATACTTGCAAATTGTGCTGGTTAGGCAGTTTTGGCACTCAATCATACTTTAGTCCAAAGGTATGGCATTAAGAAACATGTAAGAAATAGATAGAAACCAACCCTTGTACCATGGTCAATACCAAGGTTTATTGACCCATGCTTGAGTTTCAGTCTCTGGTAGGAATGATTTCCTTTTCAGTCGTGCTAATAAGGACGAGGAGGGAAAATAGAGGAGGAAGCTTACCTGGTCAGTGGAAGGAGTTGGAAGCTTGAGAGGAGATGGTGTCATGTTGAGGAAGGATCTGGACGTCTTGGGCTGACAGTCATGGAAGGAGCAGGTAGAGGGTTGCAAAACAGTGGAAGACGCTAAGGCTTCTTCCAACGAAGGTGGAAGATACTTGCAGCTTGGGCGAAAGGTTTTTGTTCTTGCAAAAGACACTCAAGCTCATGGAAGATACCAATGACAAAGGCAGAATTGCGGAAGGACTCAACTGCTTGAATACTTGGGTATGTTTCTTGTGTACGGGTGGTTGGTGGAACAAAAAATTTTACCCATTCTCACTGGCATGCTCAAGATTTGAAACCATGGTCATCCTTTGATGACTGGTACTAACTCATGTCCAGCTCTAACATGTATTTTATTCTTCTCTTCCCCTTCTCTCGTGTGTCACAGCTTTTGGCTCACACTCGTAGTTTGAGGTCTATTATATATCATAACTTCCAATGAAAGTTCTTGATCACAGATTTATTGTTAGGTGGAAGAGAACACATTAAGCAGTATATATTAACTGGTTGACAAGAATATACAGTAATCGTTGAAGCTTCTGTTTTAACCAATAAAGCTGCCCAGCATATTGCTGTATTATAATAGCCGTACTTCATAGTATATAAAGATTTAAAATTTACATGCTTCACTACACTGGCGGAAATCATGATACTGAATCTTGCTTGATCCATATGTTACTTGTGGGTACATATTTCAATAATGTGACATTGCCAATTGAATTATAGATTGCACAGTATTCTGATTGGTTTGTCTCAGTTTTCTTGTTATTGCATCTCTCAATTATTATATCTGCTTATAATGGAACATATAATTATCAATTTCTTACCCAACAGCCAGGTGTTACACTGAAGAATACCAAGGAGGGAACAGAGAGTTCTTCTTTCTGGTTTGCTCTTGGTGGAAAGCAAAACTATTCTAGCAAAAAAGTTGTTCAAGATATCATTAAAGATCCCCACTTGTACACAATTTCATTAAATAAAGGTTGGTTTTTTTACCAATCAAAGATTGTTTTCATTACTTGTACGGCTTTTTATATAACCATATAAATGACAATGTTCAACTTCATCACTGCTCAACATCTTCTTGTTGTGGACCTGACACTTCAGGAAAATTTGAGGTATTCAATTTATGATGCATTGATAGCATTTGACATCTGAAGCGCTTTAAGGGTAATTTGTTCATATTCATTAATGGACTCTTCATCTCTTGTAGTTCACTGAAGTTTTCAATTTTTCACAAGATGATTTATTGACTGAGGACATGTTGATACTTGATACACATGTTGAGATTTTTGTTTGGGTTGGTCAACATGTGGATTCCAAGGAGAAACAAAAGGCATTTATTGTAGGACAGGTATAAGCGCTAAATTTCCTACTCTTGGATGCTTGTTTTTGCCTTTTTGGCTCTTTTATTCCCTAAACATCCATTTTCCAGAAATACATTGAGCATGCAGTGGCACTTGAGGGTCTATCTCCAGATATTCCCATGTACTTAGTCACTGAAGGTAATGAACCATGCTTCTTCACGGCATACTTCACTTGGAACAACACAAAGGCGATGGTGAGTTCTGTTGATTTTGATCTTTGCCTACTCATCTGAAATATTGATTCAGAAACACAACTGTTTTTTTTATATAAGTGAGACATTTGATGGCCTTAACTAGTACAAGTTACCAATAAATTAAAATGCTACCTCAAGCTTGTTGTATAGGAGGCTATTTATTTTATACCAGAAGCATACATTAAATTAAGGTATGAATTTTGCTAGAGATATAGTCTTCATAAATTTCAACGGAGAGATTATATCCATGTGGTTGTCCTTAAATAATTGGGACTTAGGTTGATGAATAAACATTCATGAAATTGTGATATTTTATGAACCATGCCAATCCAAAATGGCTTTGTTTGTCTTTCTTTTTTTACTTCTTTTTTGTAATTAGATGTAGCGTTTGTGAACTAACTACATGTAAACTTCACTTGCAGGTTGACAGTTGTGTTAGTCCTTGGCAGCTACCATAAACCTAATCCAAAAAACCTCATACAACATGGCCCGTAACCATGCTTTTTGGTGAAATTGATACTAATAGTGAACTTTTGAGGCCAAGGATATGAATAGATTCATCTAGCAAATTCAAAAATACTCCAGATTTAGAGGTCTTGGAACATAGGGGCCATGAAATGAGGGGTTTTTTTTTTTCAATTTGTAATTTTCATTTAAAAAAAAACAAAACTAATATAAAGAACATGTTTGGCAAAATCTTAACCATCAAAATAGATTTTAATTTTGGTTTTAAAAAAATCTTAAAATTCTCTACTTTTGGAAAGGGAGCTTTGGCGCAATAGTAAAGTTGTTGTCGTATGACTTAGAGGTCATGGGTTTGAGCCGCAAAAATAATCTTTTGCAATTCAGGATAAAGTGCATACAATAGATTCGCCTCCAAGATTCTGTATTGACAGAAGTTTCGTGTACTGGGTTGCCCTTTTATAAAGTATCAAAGGCAAAGTAATAATTAATATGAATCTAGATGAAAATTATATTTATTTTTGTAAGTTACTCTTTTTCATGGTTTCTGTGATTTCATGCTTGTCCATGTTGTTAGCTTATTTTCAGTTGACTTTCATGTATAATTAAATTACCTTTCAATTTGGTTTGCACATTTTGATGGATTGTTCTATTAGAGATACCAGTAATTTGAATGCTCAAAATCACTTTTTTGTAAAACAGGCTCAAGGAAATTCTTTCCAGAAAAAATTATCACTACTTTTTGGTACAGCTATGCATGCTCCAGAGGTAATGTCTTCTCATCGAGCGTTTTATTTCTAAAAATATATAAAATTCCAAGGTCATCTGTAGTTGTATGTTTCATCTGTAGAAAATTATTTATCTGCTAAAAACTTTATTGTTATGGGCAAGTAGCCTGTAAAGAATTCACTCAGACTCAGACAGTCCCATTAGATAATCACGATACCTGTCCTGAGTTGAAATGGTCGAAGTTAACTGTGCATATGTTTGGCTTCTGTATAAAAAGTCTGTGAAACTTTAAATTCGTTCCCATTAGCAGTTACCTTTGAAGTCAGCAAGTGATGCCTTGACAGATATAAACATTCTGCTCATGTATCTACAAATTGATCTCCTTCCTAACAGTTTTTACTTTCAGGAATTATGATAAGACATTATTTGATCAAATCTAAAATAACTGCCAATAATGTTCTGGAGCCTAGATTAAAAAGGTAGAGGATTGCTTTAAGTTTTGACAGCAGTGTCAAACAATGCTAAAAATTTTATGAGCATGAATGTCTATCATATTTTGTACAAAACTAAATTTTCAGTCATAAGTAACATGAGGTGCCTTTGCCTTCAACTGAAGCACTTGGTATGAAAAATTCTGAAGTAGCTAGAAACCATTAAGAAAGTTATAAATTAAGGGAAATAAACAAAATGGTAGCATAATTTTGAGTTTTGCTTCATTTTATTATTTCAGAATTATTGAGACTCATTTCAAGAAGAAACAGAAAAGAGACAAACCTTTCATTGCCCTTTAGGTTGACAATAATTGGTCAGATAAATTTTTTCTGTTATCACAGACGTCAAATTAGTGACACTCCACATACATCTTATATGCTGCAAGAGAAAAAAAAGTAATCCTAGTTTACAGGAAATAGATGATGAAATATACTGAATAATAGTGTGCAATTTGCAAAGGTAAATGAAGAAATTTGGAATAAATTCATTTGCAATATCTGTTGGTTTAAGGTAAGTACCAAAAAGCTCTATCAGCCAAGATTTTAATTGGTAAAATTGTAAGCTATTTGAGGTTGAAAGTTTGATTTAAAATCTGAAGAATCTCTTATTTTCATTTCTTAATATAGGAAGCATAACTTCAATCTAGGTTTCAAACTATAGTTTTGAAACTAAACTCTACAAATAACTGTTTCTTTCTCCCTATATATATTGAAGCAAGTAGATATCCATGTATACCACTAAACAGCATCCTGAGTAGGTCCAGTTACAAGAACAACTTAACTACTGTGATCTTTCTTCAGTCTAACAAGCCTGACAATGTGGGTAATAGTGGACCCACTCAAAGAGCATCAGCTTTAGCAGCCCTCTCTTCAGCATTCAATCCATCTTCAGGCAGCTCATCACAATCCGGCAAGGCCAACAATGTTAATCACGGTGGTGGACCCACTCAAAGAGCTTCAGCATTAGCGGCTCTCAACTCTGCATTCAATTCATCTTCAAGTGCTTTGCCGCAGCCGAATAACAAAGCCTACCCCATGAACCATAGTGGTCAGACACAAAGAGCATCTGCTTTAGCAGCATTATCGTCTGCATTCAATCCAGCTTCAAGCACAAAAACTACTGCCCCAAAGCCACCAGAACCAAAACAAGGGTCACAGAGAGCCGCTGCGGTTGCTGCTCTATCTTCTGTTTTGACTGCTGAAACGAAGAAGGGTGAGTATGAAATTTCCACAGCAAGGAGCAGCAGAAGCTCTTCTCCTGCTCCAGAAGCGACTGACACTGGTATAATTGTCTTGAACCTGAACCTTTAATTTTATGCTTTCTATTACTGGTCAGCTATAATTTTATCGTCTCATTGAAAGATGAAACTGCTATATGGTCAAATATTTAAGTTATTAATTGAATTGTAGATTTGTCCTGACCATGGATTATGCAAGACTTTCATATATGTTTGTTGAGAATTAATTTTGGAAATGGAGTATGCATGGTCATTTTTGTTGAGTTTCAGTAACTCAACTGGGGTTGTAAATTTCTCACTGGTGGAGTAACTAGAGCCTATGCGACCCCAAGGGATGCATTTAAAGGTTGTAGGTTGTGGCAGACTACAAGACTTGTAGATAAGAGGGGGGGTTTCTTTAGCCTACAGGGCAAACTCAGATGGCTAGCGCAGGCGTGTTAAGGCTTGAAAGGGCAAGGGGTCGATTCTTGGAGGTGACGACCAGGCAACCGATGACTCCGTATTTCTGCGCTAGCCACCTAACATCTGATTTACCCCCCTCCACACGTAGGGGCAGCAGTGGGGGGCCGCTAATATGGCGGTTCTTTAAGGGGGGGGGGTTCTTTCAGGGAGTGTTTGTTTATGTTTCTTGTGTGTGTGTTGGGGAGTGATAGAGGTGGAGTCTTCTATATTTCTTTGTAATTGATGTTGACAGATGAATCTATGAAAGATTTAGGCCTCTTATATAAGGTGTACACATAGATCTCCATTCTCTTCATGGGCATAGCTTGTCTTTGCATTCATGGTGGAAGGTATTTTGCATCTTGGAGGCACTGAGTTTGGATCTACAAGGTGGTGGACCAGAGCCGGCCCTGGGCAGGCCTGTTGGGGCAACCGGGGCCCATAAATTCATATGTTAGATACACCATGGATTTAGCGCCCAAAAATTTTTTTATATCAAAATTCACCATGATAAGGGCCCAACTAACAGGTTTCGTCTGGGGCCTTAAAATAAGGTTGGCTGGCTCTGTGGCGGACTAGCAAGTGTTGATAGAGAAGCCGCCAATCCTCATATCGCGGTATCAAAGGCACTTGTCATTCCTAACAATTTGAAAATACAATGCACGGATTTGTACTCTGGCTCTTACCAGTTTATTTTTATCTATCCCTGGTTTAATCATACAGTGATGCATACTTAGCAATTTAGATTACTGTGGATTTGTAGCCTTCTAACAATATCCAAGTTATTTAAGAAAATTTACTAGTGAGTCCTCTCTTTACTTCGACTCGAATTCTGATACTATTTTTGCAGTTCCTTTACGAACTCAAAGTCGGGAGTTGAGGGTGGAAGATCTTGTAGAACTTTCTGCAGGAAAGGAAGACAATGAAGACACCCACGTATTAGCAAGCCGAGCGATGGACTCAGAACCACAATACCCAGATACAGCAGAGCACAAGGGTGAAAGTACATATAGTTATGAGCGGCTGAAATCAAGTTCAAGCAATCCTGTTCGAGGAATCGATTATAAACGAAGAGAGGTTCGTCATCAGGACTTGTTTCAAAAATAATCACAGGAATGAATATTTTTACTTTATCCTTTTCGAGCTTTTAAAGTCATCCGGTGCTCTTCCTCAATAGGTTTACTTATCAGATGCTGAGTTCCAGAATGTGTTGGGCATGACCAGAGAACTCTTCTATCAGCAGCCCAAGTGGAAGCAGGACGTCCAGAAAAGAAAGAAGGATCTCTTCTGAGTATGTGAATCGCGAAGTGGACGACTTGCCCATTTGCATTTTTATTGCTTCTTTGGATTGGTTATTTGATCCTTGATTTATTTTTATTTTTTTCCATTTGAAAAATGTGTCGGCCTCTCTTGGTATTTCTTTCATTATGCTGAGTGTTTGCTAGCATGAGTTTGAAACTACTAAGGATTATTCTTTTAGAGGAAGTTTTAATGTGTTTGGCCACTCCAGTGGTGTCCATATGTATATATTTTAGGTTTGTTGCATATGGACTGTTGCGCCAATGGAAGTGGTGGTGTACATCAAACTTCTACTCTTAAATTTGATGAATGTAATAGTGTATGGTTCCTGTTAAGAGACTTTGTCTGTGATTCTCTGTACTTTACAGATTAAATGATGAAGTTTCTTCATGTGTTGTGGAATATTATAAATCTTATTCTAGTTTTGGTAGATCTATGTATGTGCCTGATGCTGAGTCAGGCAAATGAGTACACAGTTCCTGTTTTCATCGACTTGATCGATCGATCAATTACATGTTTAAGATTATAAATAAATAGTTATTGTTAAAGCCTAATGCTCACTTAGGTGGGACGTGTGGTATTTAAACATGAATAACTAATGCTTAGGGTGCAAACGGAGCTTCAAAATATCAATTAAATTGAATTAATCAATCGAAAGTTAGATTTGATTAATTGGAAATTTTAATTTTGTTTAAAATAATATTGATTAATTCGTACAAATTCAAATTTAAAAGTTTATTTTATTCGGATTATTTATCAGATTATTATATTTTAATAATCGATTGACAAATCTCCAATCAATTGAGATTTAAAAATCATTGATTTTTCATTATTAATCAATCAATATAAAATTCACAATCCATTTTTCACTATCAATTGATTAATATGAAATTTATATCATCCATTGATGATTTTAAAAAATTAATTATTTTAATTTTCAATCAAATCGTTTGATCAATTTGATTATTAACCTAGTTCACCTTTGTAGAATCCGAACTGGAGATCCGCAAGAGTTCCAATCTCAGCTCAGCTATCGAAGAGATATCTCCGTAGGACCGTGAAGTCGAATTAATCACCTTAGAGATTAATCAAATCGAAAACTCAGATACTCCGATGCTAATATATATATATATATATATATATATATATATATAAATAGAGATAGATATGGGCACACTCCAAAACCCATGGCAATGGATAATAAACGGAGGGAGGACTAGCAGTAAGAGAATAAACATCGCAACGAGCGAGCGAGCGAGCTGCATTAGGGCATATGCATTGTGCATTTCTACCAAACGTCACACAATCCTCGAATTTACACAAACCTAGAACAATTGCCAAACTTCATTCTGAGTATACCGAAATCGGCTGCTGCAGTGCGGGTCATCTTCGAGTTGTGTGTGTAGAGAGTGCTTCTGTCATGTGCTCGTTGCCATGCTTTCAAGGCAAAAAATTATGCTACCGAGTATTTCGATGTGCCAATCCTGAGCTTCGGTTCTACTACACTGCAGGGGGTTTGTAGTCCAGTGCTTCTCTTATGTTCAATCGAATTGAAGGTCCCATCGATGAACAAATATGAATACTCTTCCAGTACACTCCTTTTGCACCAGAAGGCTTGTTTGTTTCCACCGATCTCTGCAGAGAGAGAGACGACGATAGAGAAAGGTTTTATCGCGCATGAAATTCGATCAAATACCTACTAAAAGAGTTGTTTAAATAGAGATGAACATACTAGTGCAGCCACCAGATTGATAATAAGGTCTTCCTCTGAAAAATTAACCTTCCCAAAAGGTACGTGAACAATCCCAGTCTTATCCACCCGGTATTCAACTTTACCTTTCTTGAATTCTTGGATCGCCTGAAACAAAGATCTGCTAGTGTCATCTTTTCAGATTTCACAAACTTTAATACATAAATGCAATTAAAGTCGAACAAACAATAGAGAAGCTATGTAAGAAAGCATTAATCCAACAAAAAAAAAACAATACTAATTCCGATCAAATTTGCGATTAATATATCTTCGAATGCTGGTTAGTCTGTAAAAAGTTGGAACCACCAATCTAGCGGCCCCCACCGGCCTATCCCAGGGCCATAGCGAGGGAGGTAAATCACGCATAACCCTATGGGCTTTGACGTGGTGGTCAAAACACGTGGAGGTCATCTGAATCCAGAAAAAGACTTTAGACTTTCTCCGAAATAGACCCACACCATATCTGCAAGCACCACCGTGCCTTTAACCGCCACGCCATCCCCGTGGGGACTTCGAATGCTGGTTAGTGAAGTTTAAAGTCCTGAATTCAAATGATGAAATATCTCGTAGCCAGTATTGATTAACCTTTATTTTGTTACTGATAGTTCGTGCTAGCACATTGCTAACGGCGTCGCTCGTGTCTGTGTAAACCTTGTAAGATTAGAAATTATTTATAAGTGGAAGTTCCAAGCATGTTAATGAAAAGGCAAGGTAGTGATTTTAAGGTAGTAAATCAATAGGTTATCTGAGGTTCTTGTGAAGAAATGACACCCTAATAGGGCATCATGGCTTAAAGCATTTCGATGTATATTTGGATTATAATACCTTCTGGATATGAACTATATTAAGTTCCAGCTTAACCAGAAGAAATATTTGTGTATGGTGAACCTCTATTTTTATGTGTATAACAGGCTGCATGCATAAACTAGTAACTTCCCAGCCAAAAGAAATTGCCTGGGTCAATACATATGAGTCTGTCTTCTTCGAGTCCATGTTATTATAATACATGTCAAGCATATTAGGAACCCCGCTTAATATCTAATCGACTCGTTAAGCTCAGTCATCCCCCGAAGTTTTTATTCGGGGATAATGGCAATTCATTCATTTAAGCCTATCGACCCTTTTAGTAGTCCACAATAATCCATGCGTTACATTTATAAGCAGACGAAATAAATAGAGTTTTTGTTGTGATTCTAAAACAAATTGGAAATGAAATATCAACAGAGAAACACTATTAAACTCATAAGCTTCGACCAGATAGAATACAATGACGACATGAGACTTTATAAATCGAAAGTGACTAAATGGAACTAGTTAAAAGAAGATCTTTCCAAGCCATACCTGAGGTATATCAGCGGTGACTGTACCAGCTTTAGGATTAGGCATAAGTCCACGTGGACCTAATAGTTTACCCAAACTGGCAACCTGATTGCAGATTGCAGGAGATTAGTAAATTTAATAGAACAATTCGACTCGAAGCATTAAAAGGAAGAAAAGGTTACATGCTCAAACTACGAAATATATAAAGATTAGCAATGTGAATGCCAACTCACAGAGGGACATGAAAATGCATTGAATCTTCCCTCGGCAAATACCAAAGTTACAGTCGGAGAACCATTCAAAAGGTGGACACTGTAGCTTTTATTAGTTGTTTGCATGTCTATGGAATTACTCATTTAACAGAAAGTATCCAGTATTTTTTTCTCTTGAATGCCAGAGAGAATTTGAATAATTTCTCAAAATAGTGTTGTGTACGAACATATCAGTAAGATTCAGTTCAAACCTTGGGCATCATATCTGGAGAAGCAATTAACTTATCAAAATCCATAAATCCACCTTTTATCTGCGCTATTAATTCCTCTCCACCAACTATATCAGCTCCAGCATTCTTGGCTTCATCAATTTTTGCACCTACAGAACTTAAAGTAGAATTAAAACAAAATATAAAATCCTTAAGTATGAAGAACTAAATGTTTGCGTCAAAATTACAATATTTCTGATATAACTGAGGTAGGACTAAAATGCAACTAAAAACTATTTGCAAAAACACTATGCAGGTTGGAATATTAAACAAGTTTTAATTGCTTGAGTGTACTATTTCTTCCTGAAAAATAAAAAGAGGGGAAAAAAAGAGGAAATTCTTAGTTGTCTGACCTAACTTCTTAAACTTCCTTCCAATAGTCACCCTAACTATTATTTCCATAGAAGTCCAAGAAACATACTAAATTACTTTTTCTGAGAGATATATGCATCAAATGTAAACATCACATTCAGCAACGTATCCATAAGTCCTGCTAAAAACGTTGCCATCTGAATTCCCAGTGCATGTTTGATTGTTATTTTGTGCTTTTTTATAGAAAGTTTCAATAGGAATCTGATGCAATCAGACTATCAGAGACAGGAGAGGACACAAAATGATACCCAACTCTCCTCTTCTACATCTCTGCATAAAAAAGATACAGTTTCAAGTCTTAGACATGATGCCGATACATTAAGCATGATCCATAGGACTCATATAATGTACCTATCCTCGCCATTTATTTCCTAATTAGATTAAGAATTCAAATTAAATTTTTAATCCATAAAAAAACCAGAAGATCATATGATTAACTATCACTGGCATGAACTTGAAGTTCACATTAGCAATCCCAAATATCCAATTTTGAACTATGCATCACGTGAAAGAAAAAAAAAAAACTCAACTATATACTTCAGATTCTTACAAACAGTCAGTTGTGATGAATTACAATTTTCCACCTCAGAAACAACATCTTCGCAAAACGTTGAATGAGTTAGCTTAGAGTTAGGAGAAAACATTGGGATTTTTTCATATTCCATTCAGGTTTTCCATTTCTACTCAAGATGAAATCTGATGATATGTCCGATGAGTCTTTTCTTAAAGAGAAAAAAGAAAAATTTTAGTAGGTACCAATTGCTACTTTTGGATGCTGGCCACACATATATCTTGTCCTAACAGAAAATCAGCTAAGTTAAACATGGACTTGAATGTTGAGAATACAACTATAAGTTAAACACGGAATTCATCAAGTTATACACCTTGCATTGTTTCTATAGAACTTTCTATTTATAATTTCTTATTATTTCAATTTCCAGAGCACATTCTCGTGTAAACAAGGATATATCAATATCGGAGCAGAAAAATCTGGCAATGTTCAGGAAAAAAAAAGCTAGCCATAAAGTTCAACAATTTAGTAAGAGAAAGCATGAATTATAATGTATAGTTTAATTATAGCAAGCAGCAATGGAGTGTGGGAAAAGAAACACAAATGATAACCCACCTTGGGTTAGCACAGCCACTTTAACAGTCTGCCCAGTCCCCTTCGGCAGATTCACCTATACGACATGAAAACGCATGTAAGCGACCCAAAAAAATTCAACATGACTCAAGAACGGCAGGATAAGGAATCAGCACCGTGGCTCTCAGCTGCTGGTCGTTGTACTTCGGATCGATGTTGAGGCGGAAATGTGCCTCTGTGGACTCCACAAATTTCGTGCTCGCCGTCTGCTTGATAAGCGATACCGCAGTGGGCACATCATACTCCTTCTTGTTCTCCCTCAATTTCTGTATCTCCAGAAAACGTTTGGACCTTGTCTGCGACAACAAATTCCACATAACTTGCAACGATTCATAAAAACCTCCAGAGGACAAGCAAACAAAGAAAAAAAAACGAGTGCAGAGGAGAATATCTACCCTATCCCTCTTGAGGAGCAAGGCGGCCTTGCCGGTCTTGGGTTTGGTCGGCGCGGCGACGGTGGCGACGGCCGATTCGGACCCGGCTTCACCATCCTCGAGATCGGTCTGCGGATCGGTGACAGTTGAGACTTCAGCGCGAAGCGGGGAAACTTCGAGCCTTCTCGGAATGATTTGAAGGCGCGGTTTGACAAGGAGGTGGAGCTTGTGGATGGCCAAGGAAGGGCAAGATGAGGAGGAGGAGGAGGGGCGGAGAAGCGAGACGAAGTGAGCAGCGGCGAGCTTTTGGGAGGCGAGGGCGGTGGTCGGAGAGAGGGCGCAAGGGTTAGCGACGGCAGCCATCGCCATGAAATGAAAGAAGGATAAGAGAAGGATGGGGATAAAATGACGTGGGTGTTCGTTGTGTGCATTATATACTTGGTAAGAAAAAAAAAATGGAGTTCATTATTTTTTTTCAATATATATGTGTGTGTACACCACACGGTACGCGACTCATGAATGTTCAAGTATGCGTAATAATGAAAAATGTACAGTGATTTTTGTTATTCGACATCGCAATCGAGCGGTCAAATTTCGATCGTGATTTAGTCAGAATCCAATCGCGATCCGATTAGAATGTGATCGTAGTCTGATCGACATCGAAGTCCAATTGAATTCCAAATCGACATCGAAATCCAATTGAATTCCGATCGAATGTAATCAGAATCGGCCACAATTGGCGCGACGCTAGAGGATGCAATTCGATTGGAGGGATGTTGGCGATGATTTCAATAGATACAAAAGTTGGGCTATAATATAGATGGTGATTGACGACGAAAAATTTGATCGGAGTTGAGAGAGAGAACATTATAAATTTCTTATTTATTGTGTATCTTCGTAAACAATTTAGATCAGGTTATATATATATATATATATATATATATATATATATATATATATATATATATATATATATATATATTCTCCTGTGCGACCATTTCGTCCATGCCCGTCCGCGCCATGCGCGCATTGCCGTCGTCGTCGTCGCACCATCCGGTCACCGCCGACCATCAAAATGGGCACGATTGATGCACGACTCGTCCACGGTCCAACGGGGCTCGGATTCCGACCAATTAGCACTCGGAATCCGACGCAAACCAATCGAAAACAACCGAAACACATGGTTGGTAGCGGCGCGGCCATTGTCAGCCGCGATCGGGCTGGATTCCGACCGAATCGCGGTCGGAATCTGGCATCGGACGGACCTTCAGTCGACGCTGGTCCATCTGATATACTCG
Organism: Wurfbainia villosa; assembly: GCA_025175895.1. Lineage (NCBI taxonomy): Eukaryota > Viridiplantae > Streptophyta > Magnoliopsida > Zingiberales > Zingiberaceae > Wurfbainia > Wurfbainia villosa. The sequence goes on along the minus strand of CM045991.1, from coordinate 18,655,603 downwards.
GTCGGCCAGGATTCGACAGCTAGCAGGCAGAATCGCGACCGAAATCGGCTGCCAGAATCGGGCGATCGATTTCGACTGTGATCGGGTCGAATTACGATTGAAATCCGCCGACGAACAGATCGACAGTCGACGGCGGCCCATTCGACGCTGGATTTCGACCGTAATTCGGTCGAAATCCGGCCCGATTGCGATCGACAGTGATGCAGCCGCATGTTTCGATTGTTTCCGGTCGGTTTGCGTCGGATTCCGAGCACTATTCACGACCGAATCCGAGCTCGGTTTTGTCGACAGTCGCACATCGATCGGTTCGACGGCCGATGACGACGGCAGGCGACGACATGGAAGCGACAGTAGCGGGTTGGCGTGGAATGAACGGGCACGGAGATTTTCGTCGTGCAGAGAAAGATTTTAGTATATATATATATATATATATATATATATATATATATATGCAATAACAATCGTCTCTATGGAGATGGCACATTGATTGCGATAAGACGACACTTACGAAATGAGCACAAGTCGTAACCAATCGCATCAAGACCAATATCTCTCCACGATTTATCTCCCTCAAAATGATCATGTCATAGATCGATGAATACCACTAGATTGATAATTTCAACCTTTTACAAAATATACAATAACAATCAAATCTTATCGACTACATATATAATTTAGTTCATTTTATATATTTATTTGAACATTTTCTTTTATAATATATAATTGTGTTTATATGCTCGATTTACTTGTTTTCTTTACTTGCAATTGTGAAGAACATAGATGATAATCCTTTTGAATGTTTAACAATTCTTTCGATATATCATTGCATTTTGCTCAATGATTATAGCAATCTACATCCTCTAGATTAAATAAATGGACTAGAAAACACTACTTAAATGAAGAACACACATCATTCATAAAGATGAATAATCCTCTAATTTTACTACACTTTTGTGTCATGAAAATGCTGCTACTGCAATCTGTAGGCCAAAACATTTTTATCTGATAGTGAGAGAGAAAAAACATTCAAACATTGTAAGCTACTGCTCATCTGAAATTTCAAGTTATAGGCAAACAAAAAAAAACTAAAACAAGACAATTAAAGCATCTTCAATCATCTTATAGCAGACCCACAAAACAAAAACAAAAGACATTTTCTAGCTTTTTTCATGTGTCTTTGCAGAAGTAGACGCATTTGTTTCAGGTTTCAGAATGTTTAGCTGACCACCCTCCTTGGTAGCAGCCGTTGCAGCCTTGATCTCATTGCAGTGGTTTATGAACTTGCTCAGTTCCTGATTCATGAATCATCTAATACCATCAGAAATATGGAAAAAAAATCATGGTTGCCGAAATAATAGACAATGAATGTGTTCTACCATAGTATTGCATGGACAAAATAGTACCGGTATATTTCTAAATCTCTATTTTACCATTTTTAAAACAAAACCTCACAAGATTGTGGTGATTGATTCCATCTTTGAAAAGGAAAAAAAGAAGAAGAAGAAGAAGAAGAAGAAACATGCTGATTATGATCACAACTGGGAAACACAGACTTGCATGAGCAATAATTGGCTTCAAGAACTTCAAGAGTGGGATACTATGTGACATGTTAAAGAGAGTATAAGAGATGAACAATGCTCCACATGATGAGTAAAGTTGTAGCAATCGTCAAGTAGCAGTGTCAATGTACCACTTCTGCTGTACGAGTATTGGGAAACTCCATAGGGGTACTAGTAATTGTGTGGTTGGAAAGAAAAATATCTGCAGATCAACAATGTATTGGGACTCAATATGCTAGCCCCTTGGGAATTCTTCAAGCTTTGGTAGATGGAACTTACACTACTTTTACAGAAGATCTTCTCCCGTCTAGAGGAGATGTTTGTTTGTTTAGTGTTGAACCGTCTATACTAGTCATATTGATTCTAGTAAGTTATTTAGTAATCCCTTTTCACTATCGTCTTGTTTTAGCCGATCTCAATATAGGTGTTTCTTTATGGATAGCCATTTCACATATTGCTCAGATTTGTTCATATACACTAATAAGTCAAGATCACTAATGTTTGAACTTCTTTATTTTATATCATTACATGAAATGAGTATAACCGAGCTCTTATCAAGCCAAGTATCGATCTTGTTCATGAAAATTTTGTTCATTTACAACTCTAGTTGTGCCAAACAAAGTCCTCTTGAACTTGAAAAGACAATCCTGCCTGCCTCTTGCATAAATCAGGAAAAACATGCACTCTAAAGCTTAATGTGCCTGATCAATAAGAAAGAATGGTCGGTAACCTGACCGTGTATAGCTAGCCACCATTGAAATCTGAAAACTGAGCAAGGACAAAAAATACTACACACACACAGAGAAGAAATTTGTTTAGGGCATCCCATTCCATTCCCTGAGCAGAGAAGTAGAATACCTGTTTTCAAATCCTAGATCTAGCAACTACAAACTTCTTGTCAGGTAAGTGGCAACCATCTTTTTACAAGATTTACAGCATTAGATACTTTAGTGTTGTAAAATCAGTTCCTATCTACTGGTTGCATTAGGTCTAGTGAGTTGCGATTGTACGAAAGCCTTGCTTCATCTTATGCATCACATTAGAATTATTACTCTTCTTCCTACAGGCCTAGAATACCTAGAGAAGATCTCACATGTGCCAGTGCATCGACGATAAGCCTAAAATTATTCTTTTTAAGAACATACATTGATCTACTAAATTTATGGCAATGTCAATAACGCATTCCGTCACTCCTTTATCCTGGAAAAAGAAGGCCAAACTATAAGTTAGGAAAATTCTCTTTATATCTTCCTTCGCATTAATTATACACTTCAAGGTAACAAAAGGCATATTTTCTCATCATACAGAAGACAAAATGGTAAAAGGAGCCTCACCATTCTTTTTTTTCTCTAAATGGAAAAGAATGGTTGATCAAATCAATATTCCATTTCTCACCTCGTTATCAAGAGATAATTTGAACTATATGGTGGCAGAAACCTCCAATTAGGGTTATGGGGAAGTTGTTTTACTGAAAAACCTTGAGAACTAATCCAAAAACTGAAGGAACAATCTATTTTGCAGAAACAACTAATCAAAGGCGTATTGCTTATCAAGTAAAGGTAGAGTCTGTGAAAAAAAAAAGGCATGCGAATAAGAATTTTGAAGAAACGAGGCCGAGGCAAGCGTGAACTAGAGAAGGAGAAGAGCACTAACCCTGTCAGCTTCCATCTCCTTGGATATCTTGGAAGGCTTTAAGTACTTCTTCCCTGGACCAGGTTGAGACCAAGTTAAGTATAAGCAACAGGAAGGCAATCAGGCAAGGAGAAGAAGGGATCAGGCGAAACCTTTACGGGTTTGAGAAGTTTTTCCATGGCGATTGAGAGGGATGGTTCTCCTCTTCTGCTGCCCCTTGAACAGGTTTCCCTTCTGCGTCATCGCCCCCCGCACCGATCGCCGACGCTCTTGCGGCGGACACGGCGCTTCTCTAACATGGGCAAGGGGACGACCCATATCTTATGTATGAATTAGTATCCGTCCGATCGCAGAGAATTCGATCAGACCCGTTGATGATGCATCAGCCATCAACGGTCAAGATCAGATATACCCCTGATTGGACGGCTACAAGGACCCGACGATATAACTGGTGTTCCAACGCCGTGACCTCGTCTCACATCAGTATCGGCCCATATAAAGCCCAGCCCATTAAACCACCGATAAAAGGACCACTTGCTGCCCGTGAACCATCTCGCCTGCGCGATCGCGGCGACGATCGACGAGGTGGCGTCGGGAAGCGAAAGGCCGTCGCCGTCTGTCGATTGTCTCCTCGACGTCTCCTACTTCACCCGCACCCCTTGCAACTGGTATGCTTCCATCCTCCACTCATTTCGGTTTCCTTTATGGCTCAAACTGCAGTCTGCGCGATGTCGAGATCCACAGTTTCGGGTTCGGTTTGATGATTTTTTTTTTTTCGTCGATGTTGTGATTTGGTATCCGAATCATGCTTATCAATCACCAATGGACCGATTTGTTCGCACATAATGCCAGAACTCTTCGATCGATTGTTGAACCTTGTTGATTTATCTGCAGATTTAGGGCATCAGTACAAAAACTCGCCATCGAGGGGAATAGGCAGGACAAATAGTTTCCTTTCAGTTCAGTAACATAGGGATTAGATGGCTTCTATAATATGAGAATCGACATTTGAAATCTGTTCGATTCGTCAAAGTTCAACTCTAATGAACTTTGAACCAATACAGATTGAAAGCATGATCTACCTTCTTACATGAACTGGGGATAAAAGCAGTTCCAAAGCAGGCTTGTTCGATATCTCATTTCAAGGTTCTTCTTCGACATCGCAAGGCTAGTACAAGAAATTACGGCCTGGTATTGTGGGATTTTCATGTAATCTGCATACAAGTTAGTACTGAAAGTTCTTCACTGAATTCCAATTATATCATTATATTCATTTATTTCAATCTTCCTTTTTCTTGTCGTTGTTGATTTCGACTGATATAACTTTATATTTCATTAGTTTAAGCTGAGAAAATAAACTGGAGTAAAAGAAAACATAGGAATACATAGATATTTTAATTGATTTTAAATTTGCACGTGGCACTACCTCAATGGCGGATGCTCGGACCACGTGTTTGGCTCTATGGAATAGGAGTGAAAATATTAAAAATTAAAAACACTATACTCCTAATAACCCATTGAATACCTGTTGTTTTATTGGTTATGTATGTGGGATCCTGTCATTTCGATAATCATTTTAACCAATCTGATTGCGGGTGCCAAACTTGGAAGGATTTTGAAGGGCTCTGCGTTTCCCTTTCCTTGGCTGCTCTGCTTTCCTTTCGACGCCTCGCCGTGATAAATTCTCGAGTTGAAGGTGGAGGCGAGGCCACGAGCGGAACAGTCGGCGACGGGGCCGAAGATGGGGCAGAAGCCATCATGGTTTCTTCCCCCAACCATCAACCTCAACTTCCTCCACTCTCGCCTCAGCACCTTCGTCCACACCGCCTCAATCTCCTCCGCCTCACCCGCCACCCCCCAATTCAACCCTCTCCCCTCCCCTCCCCTTCCCCATGCCGAGATACATCAATACAAGCTCTACTTACCACGTTTAATGGTCGAATACCTCACGAGCTATCTCCGCTTGGTTCTACCGCCTCGGCCGCAGCCCGATCCCTCCCTCGCGGCTTCTCCGGCTCCGATCTTGCAGCGTCCGAGGCCTCGGCGGATTTCGTCGGAGCGCGGTTGCGCAGTCCCGCTTTTCAGGCCGTATGTCGCCTCCGTGCCCTGGCATGGGGGTGTGCGGGGATTCCTTTCGCACCTGTTCCCACGGTACGGCCACTACTGCGGTCCCAATTGGTCCAGCGGCAAGGATGGCGGTTCTATGCTGTGGGATCAGAGGCCCGTTGATTGGCTCGACTTCTGCTGTTACTGTCATGATATCGGCTACGACACGTACGATCAGGTGAAATTGCTGAAGGCGGACCTCACCTTCCTGGAATGCTTGGAGCAGCCGTGGATGGCCTCGAAAGGTGGCGGTGCTCCGGCTGCAATTATCTATCGAGCTATGTGCATTGCAGGCAAGATTGAAAATTTAGTAACTTTCTTTTTCCGCCTTCTTTGTTTTTAAAGTTTTTTCACCTTTTTCTGTATGGTATGCTTATGTAGATTTTTAGAGCATATAAATGATGTGCCACCCTTTTAACAATGATAATTCTGGGATCATCTTGTCCTTTTGTACTCAAGTGCCATGAAATGGAATAGATGACTTTGCCTCCGCGGACTAGCTCGGACTTCATGCGATTTACGACGGGCTTTGGGCCAAAGGCTCTCTGTGATTTATCTTCCTTATGATGGCCCGGAGGCGGGCTGGTAGAGGCAATTAAGTTGGCGGATTCCAACCTTTTGCCCAAGGAATAGATTACTTTCCCTTTTGACAATGGTAGTCATACAGCATGCCAATATGATTTTCTTGCAGTAGGCAGTTGGACTTGAATCTAATTGAATAAGGGTTATTATGATGTGGCTTTTGGTTTGCTTACTTGCAGGGCTGAGGACCATCTTGATACCTTATAGGATGCACCTAGTTAGACTGCAATCTGGACCATCATTCTTGGATGCCTTCCACAACTTGATAAATAAATCGAGTTCATCTACCAAAAATGAGGCTACAAAGTGCAAAGAAACGTTGTGAAACCAAAAGGGATATTTTGATGTTGACTGAGTTGGTCTCTGAAATCATACTCCTTTTTTTTTCCCTTATCTGTTCAGTTGTAGTGGCATTATTATATTGTGAATCCACATGCATGTTGGTCACGTATTTCCTTTTTTTCCCTTGTCTGCGTCATAATTTTTGCAAAGTCATGATTAGTTGGCCTTTTAACTTGACGCAATATGAAGTTTGTTGAAGACATTTGCAAAGAGCATTGTTACTCTTATAAATTTTCTTTTAAGTAGATGTGTTGAACTGCATCTGACTGAAGAAAGTTCAATGCCTCTCGTGGAGTGTGCTCAATTGCGCATACATACTTAGTGATGTTTCAATTATAATCCATATTAGACAACAGTCAGATAACAAGTTGTCAAAATGTTTATTTAATTATCTAAGTTAGGTAATATTGTATAGAATTGACAATGGGAATGTTTATACACGCACAAGAGATGGACTAAATGTCTTGGGGTGTAGCTATGATTAATAATGGAAGTTCAATAGAGCCAATCACCTTCAGTTTCTCAATAGCAAAGTAGTAGTATAGGCTCTATATTTACAAAACAAAACAATCTCATTTAAGATGTTTCAGGTAATAGTTATTGATAATTCCTGCAGTATAACTATCTTGACATTTTATTAACATTTATATTTCACTTAATTCCTGCAGTATAACAGGCTATGTTTGCCCAATGATTTGGGGTTGGCTACAACATATCTTATCCTGCTATGTTGCATTACTCTTAATATCGTAGATATCTAAATCGCTTTGAATCATGTTAGATAGGGTTTTCGTTGAGCTCTCCTGACCTTCAACACTAGTAAATTCAACTTGTCTAATTATAGAATCCATTATTCATCTTCAAATGTATCCTATACCAATTTAACTTATTTTCACTCAATGTATCACACGTACTTTTGAGTTATTTGATTGGATGTAAATGGTAGATTGAATCCCATAGATGTTTCTCTTGGATAGCATAAATAGAATTCAGTCTATTGATTTGTAATAGATGTGATATGAAGGCAACTGGATTTCATCGATAAAGGCTATATACTCTTGATTTGAACAATCAGCGAACATTTCTCCACAATGTTCTAAACTCATTTGCACTGAATCCTTTTTATAAGTCTCTGTTACATTTTATGCTTATGAGCTACAGAGGACATGCCCAAGATGTTGAGCCAAAGGAACCTTATGTACGATCATAGTTGTGTTGTTCTATTCATCTCTACTTTGATACTCACAGAGTAGGGAATTAATGCTTAGATGGGAAAACTACAACTGGAAGTGCATGTATTACTCATTGCAGAGTCAGCTGACTAAGCTTTTCCAGGTACCCAAAGGTAATTTTACATGCAAACACGTAGAATATACTGTATATTTGAAGTACTGTTCTAGTTTTACTGATGTGTTGAGAGACTTTTTGTATATGCTGGAGATTCTTTTCTGTCTAATTTGTCAATCTGCTGTGCTCCTCTTTCCCAGTTATTGTCTGCGTTATCATTTGTTTAAAATGATTTTTTCATTTGTTGTCGATTATCTTAGGAATATTCAGGTTAGGCACCAGCTGACGAAGTCCTTTTATCACACGTGCGATTTTAATTAACTCGTCCTTTTGAAAGATAATTAAAGTGACATTCTTCTTACATGGATGATTTTTATTTTTTTCAACAGGTTCAACCTCTGAAACCAGGACTGGGACACATCCATGCACCCACCAAAATGTAAAAGGTTAATACGGAACTCTTTCATTAATATTGGCGTTGACATAAAGGTCTAAGAAGTTAATTACAACCTCCATCAACTTCTTGTCCACGATAACGAAAGACTAGGACATGCATCTGAAAAATTCAAAATAAGTCGTAAAATAAATAAATCCAAATTCCATGTAGGCCACCTACAATACAACTATAGAAAGAGAAACATAAGCTTTCGGATTATAGTAGAGTGGTAAAGCTCGTACGTAAATTTTTAGTAATTTTTAGATTGATTTTTAGTATGGTATATTTGTGTATTTTTTTTTTCAAATGAGGAGGAATTTTTTGGGATGTTGGATATGATGAGGCAGTCTATGTTAGTAGTCGTTTGATTTATTTTCTTTTTCGATATGGGTAGCTGATTTAAGAGTCGGCCCATATGATTTGGAGGCTCTGGGCAAAATCCTGATAAATGAGTCTCGATCCATGATTAATTTTAATACATAAAAATTTTGGAGTCCTATATAAGAGTATTAATATTGTTACATAGGTTTGGGTCATGGGCGCCGGCGGGTGCCCCACTTGCCCTAGCCTAGGGCTGATTATGTAGCTGAAGGGGTCGTTAATATAATGATTCTATTTTTTTTATAGAAAGAGAAACATAGTCTCTACAGGACAATTCTTGTGGCTAATAGAAGACAATTTGCTGCAATAAGACAAGGGGCAAATTCCGCTAGATGTAGTTTGTGAGTTTTTTGTCTCTCTTCTGTTAGTCTTAAAGATATTATAATTTATCTTTTTCGTGTTGATTGTGAGATCGAATGGGAGATATCATCCTTTGCTCGAATAGAAAGAGAAACAGGACTCTTATGGGCTCGGTGTGATGGTTAAGTAGTAAGATGACAATTATGTTGTCACCGTTTGATCCCTTTCATGAGTATTGCCCTTTGGAATTTTAAGTTCAGCTATTGCTCTTTGAAGTTTAAAGTGTGAGACAAACTATGAGTTATCCATTGATCTCATCACATTTCTTTGATTTATACCGGTGGACGGTATCCGTGAGAAATGACTAATGCATTCTTAGGATTAATCGGGTCAAAATTTGGACATCTAAATTATTAAAAAAAAAAGAGAACATGATTCTGATATTTATGTTTTAGCTATTGAGGAGTACATTCATATTTATTCTTCTTATTTATGAACCTGATTTTTCATGGGTCAAAATGAGTTTTATATTGAGTTATTGCAGTAGTTGAATCATATTTCTTTGGTTTCAACGTAATTCAACTCTTTTATAGTTTATACAAAAAAAATTACTGTCTTTTGAGTTATTTGTGATGAGTAATTCTGATTCTGATGTGACACAGCACCATCCAATTTGACCATTGCATCAAGGTCAAAAGTCATGCTCCTCCAAGCTTACTTTCTTTTATCTTTAGCAATTCAGGTGAGAAATACGATTTATGCATAATACATCTCTAAGTTGTGTTTATTTGCAATAATGACATGCAGAAGGAAGGAGGCGATGGTGAAAATAGAAAGAAAGAAGAAAAAAAAGAACAAGGCGATGGCATGAATTTACTATACAGCGAGCTTCATTTCTCTGATGATATCAATCCGTTCTCTTCAAGTAAACATTCCTTCGCAGTTCCATGTCAAAGCCGATGGCATGAATTTACTGCTCCGGTCATCGCCGTCGGCCCTTCGCAGTTCCATGTCAAAGCCGTCTAATGTTTCCTGATCCCGCGCAAACCAGGCGCTAGCGTGTCAAGAAATTTCTTCCGCTTGTGGGCCCCATCCTCATCAACTCCCACGTGTCGGTCCCCAGTTCGTTTCCAGATGAATTTGAGTACACACTTCCCACTTCGGATCCGCCGTCGCAATCTGTCTGCGTTATTACTAATAAAGCAAGCCACCGAACCTGCACTTTTTCCAGTCGCAGTTGGCGCTGCCGACGCGAGGAAGCGAAGACGGCGATCCATGGAGGCGAACCATCGGAAGGCTCGATCTCTCGTCCACCGCCTTGCTTCCTCCCCCGCCAGATCGGCTACCACCGCCGAAGCCATCGCCGAAATCCGCTTCCTCTCGAAGCGCGACCCAGAGATCCGCGTTCCCCTCGCCGACTTCGGCGCCGTTCCACTCCTCGCGTCCGCCCTCCTCGACCAGGACTCTTCCGCCACTGAGACCCTGGAGAATGCTTCCGCCGCCCTGCTTAACCTATCCATCTCTGCCCGCGAGGCCGTGATGTCCACCCGGGGCATCCTCGACGCCCTCACCACCGCCCTCCGCCTCCCCTACCCTCCCGCCGGCCAGAACGCCGCAGCCACCCTCTACAGCCTCCTCTCCGTCGACGAGTACCGCCCCATCATTGGATCCAAACGGCCGCTCATCTCCGCCCTCTTGGACCTCTTCCGACGCCCCAGCGGTGCGCCGACCCGGTCCATCAAGGACGCGCTCAAGGCGATCTTCCTCCTCGCCCTCTACCCTCTCAACCGCAACGGGCGGCGCGGAGTGATGGAGGACGCGACGGCCGTGATTTCCCAGGTGGCGGGTTGCTACGAGAGCGTGGACGCTTTCCGGAGGGTGGCCGGCGTCGCCATACTTGTGGAGCTGGTGGACTCGGCGACGGGGGCGAGTCAGAGGGCGAGGGAGAACGCAGCGGCCGCGCTGCTCAACCTCGTGATGAGCGGCGGGGACAAGGCGGTGGACGACGTCATGGAGGTGGATGGCGCGGAAGCGATGGTGCGGGAGCTCGCCGAGGGCGTAGGCGGCGAGGTGAGCCTCAGGGGCAAAAGCAAGGCGGACTCGCTGCTCCGGGTCATTGAGCGTGTGCGTGGTAGCCACCTGGTCCACGGCTAAGTGGAGGACACCGAGATCCGCATCCGCGACTCGGCACGGCGGTCGCTGCTCTACTCTTCCTCTTCCTACAGTAAATCCTCATTCCATAGCTCAATTAATTAACTGATTTATCTGCGTTCATCAGATTTTCTTCTTCTGTTTGTTAATTTAGCTATACTTTGTGCCACGATTAGGATCTAGGGAGGAAAATAGTCAGAAAACAAGATTCTGCAAATCGGTAGATTATGAATGTAAATAATAATGGCCCATCTTAGAGCAAAAAAAAAAAAACAAAAAAGATTCATTATCAAGCCTGGATTTTTTCCGATTATTTGAGGTTAGTCTTCTTTTAAACTCGCTTATTACTAAATTACATTTAAAATTCATTGTTACATCGACTGATATTCTTTCTTTGTGATTTTTCTCTATCCTTTGCATCTTCACACTTTAATATTACGCTGTGGAATCTTTGTCTGGAATTCACGAGCATAAATCTGAACACTACTTCTCATGGACCTTTAATCTCTAAGTTGTTTGGATGGCAAAGTTGAAATGTTCATTCCAAACAATAAATGAGGTTATGACTCCTGTTGCTTTCACCAGGAAAAGTACGATGAGATTTAGATAACAAAGGCGTACTTAACCCTTCTTAATTGGTTGGTCTTTTTTTTTGACCGACATTCAGATTTTCCAATTGAACCAGTCCAGTTGTCTGGGTCAATCCGAACTTTAATTTCCTTCTCTTTTTTCTTCTTTGGTTTTCCAAACCATGTACAGTTTTCTCATCTATTGTCCAGGCTTTCTTTGTCTGTGCTATAATATTGAACCAGCATCGACGAAGGCGAGGAGAGGGAAAGAAAGCAAGAGAGCAGAGAGGAATCTTTCAATTGCCTCGACCTTCATTTTTAAAATTTCGAATTTTCATCGTCGGGGGGAAAAAAAACAGTATTTTGTCGGTCACATTTGTTTGTTTTTTTTTTAAAATTAAATTTACACGGAGAAAAGCGTAATGATTGTGTCAAAACAGTACGTGTCTTTTGGTGTTTTCGAAGGCAAAAGCGCGCCGTTGTAATTTTTGTCCATTTCTTCTCTCCCCACATAAAATCATCGTTGAATGTCTACGTGATCTTTTCCACAAGAATCCAAATCCCATTGGGCCAATCCCTCGCCCAAAAGCCAACCAAATATAGCAGGAAATTGACCACGTCGGCATCACATCACTGCCACCGGGGGCCCACCCCAGTGTCTGACACAGTGACATTACCTCTCGATGCGACTACACGACCAAAGCCTACTGCCCTATCGCCTATCTACGATTCCCCCCCTACGACGCTCCTTATGCTATGTCGGCGCTTCGCGATTCGTGCCGGCCCCAATCTGACGTTCCGTATTCATCGTCCCAGGTTTAGGTTCCTGGACTGGAGGTGCAGCTTAAGAGCGCCACCTTTATTTAGGCTTCCAAGGGGAGTTCGCCGGATACTCTTTCGCCGGTTTGACGCCCTCATGTCCGAGTTCGTGCGCGCCCCCGGCGCCATGATCGGCCTCTCCCAGCCCGCCTCCGACGACGACGGCGAGGGCTCGTCACGGCAGCGCGCGATGGTCTCCGTGGAGCCCGCCTCCGGCGGATCCTCCTCCGGACGGAAGCCCCGCGGTCGCCCTCCGGGCTCCAAGAACAAGCCCAAGCCGCCGGTGGTGATCACCAAGGCCAGCGAGTCGGCCATGCAGCCGGTGGTCCTCGAGCTCGCCGGCGGCTCCGACGTCGTCGGCGGCGTCTCCGACTTCGCTCACCGCCGCGGCGTCGGCGTTTCCGTCCTCGGCGGGAGTGGAGCCGTTGCCGACGTCACGCTGCGCCACCCTTCCTCTGCGCACGGCGGCCCGAGCACCATCGCCGTGCCGGGGCGCTTCGACATCCTCTCCCTCTCCGGCACGCTGCTCCCGCCGCCGGCCGCGGCGCCCCCGCGGGGCGCGCCGCGCCCGCCTCCGCTGACGGTGTCCCTGGCCGGACCTCACGGGCAAGTGATCGGCGGGGCCGTGGCCGGGCCGATGACGGCGGTGGGGCCAGTGCTCCTCGTGGCGGCCACCTTCGCCAAGCCCGAGTTCCACCGCCTCCCCGTCTCCGACGACGACGAGGAAGCAGCGGCCAAGGAGGAGGACCCGAATCCAGGAGTTCCAGAGGCAATGGCCACGCTCGCGAACCCCAACGCCCTGCCCGCCCCACTCTCTCACGCCGACGTCGTCCTCTGGGCTCAGCCATCCACCGCCCGGCCGCCGCCCCACGCCCACCCACCTCCTCCGCCACCTCACTACTAACTCAACGTGACCCCAAACAAACAGAGAGTAACCTCCAGAGGAAAACATTTAAGAAATCATCCATTTCCCCCACCACCACAACAGCAACACAGTAACCTCCAGAGGAAAACATTTAAGAAATCATCCATTTCCCCCACCACCACAACAGCAACACCAACAACAACAACAACAAAAATTGGCAAATTTTGCTTTCTTAATGATCTGAGATCAAAGCTAATTTCGCAGACTTAGTTAATCGATTGTCTTTTCGATCCTTTCTTTCTCTCTGAGAACAGCTTCCATCAAGATGTCGTTTCTTTAGTTTCCTTTACTTCTTTTCCACGCTAAAGATGAACGAGTCTCATGCATGCACGATCAGCTTTTTACGTGATGGCGATTCATTTGGTGCAGAAATGCATGCACGCGTGCAGGCCTCATGTTCCTGCGGAGTGTTGTCGAGCATTTCTTCTTGTAAAATATAAATCATGCCATTTCTTTTCTTCTTTTTTTCATTTCCAGTCGCTGCGCTTTGCTTCGGTCAAAGGGTTAAAGGGAGGATCACAGATTAGGGTTTAAAGCCAGGGATAGATTTTTTTTTTCCCCTCTGCTTTTTCTTTTTAGTAATTCAGGTATAATTTTAGAGAATAACAAATATAATTTTTTAAGGGAATTTTTATAATTTTGGTGCATAAATTATGGAATTAATTGTCTATTTTCTGAAGTATTTTTACCAATAAATAAATGGGCTGTCAAAAAATGTGTTGGTGAATATGATAGGCATTTAGTTAAAGGAAATTGGCCCATTAGGCCCAATAGGCTTGGAAGAAATCTACACAATAGAAAGGCCCAAATAAAGATGGAAGTGATGAGTGTTCTCGACTTGCTCATTATTGGATAATAAGTTCCTAATTCTTGAATAAAGAAACGTGCAGATCTTAACACGTGAAACATTTTGTTCGATTCTCATATGGAGAGCATTGTAGCTCATCGTCGCTCAAATTTCATAACTATAGATCTAGACGAATCAAACAAATGCATTGATAGTGGTAATCTAAATTATCCAACCATTGATATTGCTCAAATGGAGGCCTCCAACGCTTGTTTCATTGAGTTTTCTTGTTCACGTGGATTGACGCAGTTGATAATTATATGAGTACTTGTTTTGAGGTCAATTCTCAATAGGTATGAAATAGGTATGAAATGTCTCGTTGGATTTCTAATCTCTCCTATGCAAAGAGATCACTGTGTCAAGGCAAAATCCTCTGTGATTTATCACCTTTAGTAAGCTAGGGGATCATCTATGAGGGATGTTTGAATATTATCGCGTTTTTACCACAAGAGTATGAATTGGTGCATAAAAATAGAACTGTAAATGAATCAAATGTTCGTAAACAAATTTGGTATTCGACTTGGTAAGCGTTTATTTATGTTTGTTTAATATATATCAAAGTCAATTAAATGAACAAGATTGAACAACTTGATAAATTAAATAAACAAGTTTGAACGCATATGTGTTTGACTTGTTAATGCTCACGAATAGTATTCGTGAAATAATGTTCAAAAATAGTGTTCATGTACAAAATTCATTTATGAACTTAGTTGCTCATACTTACTTGAATTGTTTATAGTAATCAATCAAATAAAAATTAATATATTAAAACTTCAAATGAACAATTAAGTCAAGCTTAATTAGAAGCTCGATACCAATAAAACGAATAAAGCTCAAGCTAAAAAAAAAAAATCAAACCAAACTCGAATAGTTATTTCAACAACTTTTAGGCTCGATTCGATTATCTTATCAAATAATCATAAAAATTAAATTATAAAAATTTAACTTAACTTGACTCGACTCATTTACAATCCTGTATAAAAATAGCCCATAACTTATTTGTTCGGGAAGAAATACTCGAAGCTATCAAAATCCATAACGATCAACCTTCTCTTCCTTCTCTAGCATAATAATTTTTTCAGTACAATACAAATAGTTTGAACTATGGTGTTCTCTTGTTCAACCATACAAATCATTAAACAAAAAATGACAACAATTATATTCTATTTTAGCAAAAGAAAAAAAAAAGGGAGAAATGAATAAGATATGAGAAGAAGACATGCTTAGTCCCTTTCATCCATCTCCTTTAGAAAAGCTTTGGCATGTGCTAACGTGTCGATGAAGAAATAAGATATGAGAAGAAGAGAAAATTTACGAACAAACATCTTACGAAAAAAAGGAGAAGAAGAAAAAAAAGAGAGACACGATAATGTGATCCAAGTCCTCACTTCGTCCACTAACAAGGGAACGAAGTCGGTCCCTCGATACGAAAAAGACATGCATGGTGGAACGACCTCTTCCCTCTAACCCTCCTTTTAGCTTTTAACTTTTAGCAACGACAAGTATACTTGAGTGAGCGGATAGAAGACTTGATAATGGCATGCACCATGGCTCCACTCCACAAGGGGGGAGCAACTTTCTTGTAGGCCATCATCAATAAAGTGAAAGGAAGGGGAGCATTGCTAAGCTCTTCACCAAGCCACCACAACTTGTACATTTTTTTATTTATTTATTTTGAAAAAAAAATATCAATATGTCTTTTCGATATGTTCGTGGATCATGTTTAATTTGGCCCCTGCAAATATAATCGAATTAATAATCGAATGATAAATTTATCATAAGAGAGTAAAATTTGATTCCTTTGGAGATAATTAAATCACACATTTAGGAGGTTGTTGATATTGTGATTTATCATCCTTTCATATGTGTTGAGGTTTAGTTTTACTTAAATTTTTTTAAATTATTGTGTTTTGAATATTTTGACAGGCGATGAATAAAAGCTGATCGTAAAGATAAATTATATGCTCGATTGGTAAATTTGTCATAAGAGAGTAAGATTCGATTCGTTTCGAGACAACTGAACCACCCATTTAGGAGACGGTTTGATATTGTGATTTATCATCTTTTCATAAGTCTTGAGAGGGGGATAGTGGGAGGAGCATCGTTTAATTTAGTTTTGCCTAATATTTTTTTTTATTGTATTTCGAATATTTTTATGGCCGATGAGTGTGTGAAAGTTGCTCGCAAAGATAAATATATACTCGAGCGGTAAATTTACTATAAGAGAGTAAGATTTAATTTATTCAAAGATAATTTATTATCCTTTCACGGGTCTTGAGGCGGATAGTGGAGGAGCATTGTTTAATTTAGTTTTATCTAATTTTTTTTTTTATTATTGTGTTTTGAATACTTTTATAAGCGATGAGCGAAAGTTGATCGCAAAGATAAATATATACTCGAGTAGTAAATTTATCACAAGAGAGCCAGATTTGATTAGTTTCGAAACAACTGAATCATCCATCTATGAGATTATCTCGAGGCGAAGAGCATTGTTTAATTTAGTTTTATCTAATGTTTTTTTATTGTGTTTTGAATACTTTTATGGAAATGCAACGAGCAAAAGTTGATCGCAAAGATAAATATATATTTGACTATTTAATTTTCATCGTATAATCGTTAAGTTACTCAAGTGGCAATAGCGTCATAGAATATCACATCGCCCTCAGGGTGCGACGACAAAAACGGAGAGACATTCCATAGGAGAATGCAATTTTATCTTCTGCTATGACATTATTCGACGACGAATTTATGAAAAATCTATTCGGACGACTCTAGGATCTAGGAGTTTGCTCAGTTGATAGAGTACGACTTTAGTATTGGATTATCATTTAGGAATGACATAACTATCGAGTCGGAGTGAGTATCCTAAAAGTTCATGGAACAGAGTCGATTACTCTTAGAAATTAATTGGATCAAAAGTTCGGATACTCTAATGTCGATAGAAAAAATCACATTGTCCTTTTCAATCTATGTTGCTTATCTGCAAAATATTGGAATTACCAACTTAGTGAGTCTCACTAATCTGTTCCACGGTCATTATGAGAAAGATAAATCACGGAAGATCTTATGAGTCTTGACGTGGTGAACAAGACACATGAGAATTATCTAAATCTAGAAAAAAAATTTAGACCTTTTTCGAAATCTATTCATGTCATTTTTATGAGCACAGTTATATCTTAACCACTGCGCTATTTCTGTGGAGACGATTTATATTTCCTAATCGTTGTTGCCAAATTGGATTAGTCGAGAAAATATGTCTAAACTGAGCTTGACCCTGCACCTCAATGCCCATCTCGACTGTCTGCTCATTTTAGGCTTCCATTTCTTAACCCTAAAAAATTAGGGTCGAAATCTTTTCCTAAATTATTGATAAACAAAAAAAACCAAAAATTAGAGGGCTTTTTTGGGTTTGGACAATATGTTATGGATCTCGTCGTAAATTGCCCGGTCCTACCCTTAGTCCACGTCAGCCACAGTCTCTTGAGTCCTGAGGAGTCGACCTTTGCCGGTGGAGGTAAACGTACCGCCTAGGCTAGCGGTGACGGGATTCGTATTTATTCTAGCTGAGGGTTCCGGCGTGCGAAGGTTCAGAACAAAACCGGTAAACCCGAAAGGGCATTTGGCGAATTAAATTAGGCTAAGTGGATTTATACGTAAATTATTTGTAGATTTTCCGAGATATTCCATATTTTGGAGGTGTTCGTGCAAAATGACGCAGTAAATTCCGAAATAAAGAAGCCAAAGCAATGCACAGTGCGCGTACAAGGGACGGAGAGAGAGAGAGAGAGATCGCGAGAGCGAGAGGAGAGAGGGGAGAGGAAGATTGCGAGAGCGTGCTTTTGTAAATTTCGTCTCCTTTGTTTCCTTCTGGATCGGCGCAACGCATCGAGAAGATGAATCCGCGGTACAAGGAGTTGCATTAGAGTGGGAAATTAATGGATCGTTGGAATCTCTGGAGCATTTCTTGGTGCCCCCGGTCCTCATCATGATTGGAGGCTTATGGGCTCTCTAGGGTGGTTGGGTTGTGTTTTCGAAGTGGTTTCGTGCCGGGGCAGCCTAAAGGTTGAGTTTGGTGTTTGAGTTTGGCGGCGGGGATGCCGGCGGCGGGCGCGGTGGATCAGGGCAGGGTTGCTGCAACCGCCGAGAGGGACATCGAGCAGGTAATAATGCTCCGGAATCTGCATTATTTTTTTCCCCGAGTTTTTAGAGATTTAAAACGGGGAAATAAGGCCGGTTTTGTTTGCATGGTTGTATATCACAGAGAACTTTGGCATGTTTTTCCTTTCCTATTTTATTATCGTTTTACATTTGGCTGTTTGCTCGCTTGTTTCAAATTGTTGTCGCTTTATGACATAAAGATATAATTTTTGTTTGCATGTTTGTATCCTACTCTGCATTTGAATAGAGAAATTCCAGGATTAGCTGTTGTTTCCTTTGTCTTTTCGTACTAAAAGGCTAATACTCTACTTCTTTCTGGACTTCTGAACTTGTTTTGGCATCAAACAATGTTTTTCTCATACAGTAGATAATACCTTTTAATCTTTCTAAGTTTCTAACTAGAAGTGACATGACCTAAACAATCACGTTGTGTAAATTTGTACCAAGAGTTTAATTTTTTGTCCACGACGGAAATATTGCTGTTTGCATTGTTGCTGCAGAAAGTGTTCTTGACTTTGTAAACAGATAAGATGCAAAAGGAATGGCCTAATGCTTAGCTTAGTATTTCACAATATAAAATTTGCAAAATTTTCCAAAACATCTCAAACTACCAACTTGCCCATATTGTTGTTATGCAAATATGCACTAGGCATGCATATTTCAAGGCTACAGCGAGGTATTCATTGATGTTCAAAGTGGGAGAGTCTTATAAGTTTCACTAATTTCAAACCATGCGAGTCTGTTTCCATAAAAACCTAGGTTGCCTATGAAAGGAGTGAGGAACCCTCCTGGATGCGGAAGATATACCTATATTTTCATCTGCAGACTGAAGCATGTATATTGCTTGTGTTACGTTTGAAATTGTTGATAAGTCACTTTGAACCCTTCTCACCTCATTTATAATGCTTTACCATGTAATCTATCATTTATACCTTCTGATGTTCTGATGCATACTCGGCGCCTTCATTTGTTTTATCCATCACCTCTTGACTGCTGTACATTCCATATGCTTGGTTTTACATGTTCCAACTTATGTTATACACTCCATAGTGTTTCTTTCTCTCTTTCCTTTTTTTTCTTTCTATAGGCCTTTTGGTATCCGTCTCTTTTTCCTTCTGAAACTGATTTTTCTAATGCCAATAATTTGCCTTGTGTAGGCTATTACTGCACTTAAGAAAGGAACACATTTGCTAAAGTATGGGCGAAGGGGAAAGCCCAAATTTTGTCCATTTAGATTGTCTAATGTAAGTTTCTTTTATGTTATCCTGATGTAAATGCCTAATACACAATTGTGATTGTGTACGAAATGCCCTAATCTTGTCTTTTTTTTTTGTTAAGCATCAAGCTAAGGTAGATTATTTATAGAATTTAAGAAATTTTTTACTCCCTTGATATCTGTGCTTGTGCTCCATAATCTTTGGTAAAAAGGGATGCACAACTCAAGAAGGGATGATGGACAACAATGCTGGAAATTAGGAACAGATTAGGACTTAGGTTTTCCCAACTAAAACACTTCTTCAAAATGTCTCTGAATCTCTCCTTTGTTGATGCAATCCCAACACATAACATGTCTTTTTTCCATGTCACTAGAGCCATCACTTGAAGCCCTCCCCTTTTATCACCAACTGTTTTGGTTCTCTTCAATTTGTTATTTGAAAGGCTTGGTGATTTGTCACCTTTTGCATGGGTTGCCTTGTAGTGAGCTTCATTTATGTGGTTCATACGCATAACACTGGGTTGATGGCTTGATGCAAATTGTTCGTAGAATTTTAATCTTGATTTATGTTCTTTAAAATGAATTACATAAATTTGATTTTATCAAAATTCCAACATGTATTACCTTACGTTATAACTTTTAACTCTCAGGGTTGTGGAATATGTTGCATTATGCCAAGTATATGTAATTAGGCATTCTTCCTGGTATTACAGGTTAGTATGCAAGGAAATCATTAGAGATATGAGTATATGCCTATTGGCCATCCATCAATGATATGTTCCTTGCAGATCATGCGGCAAGATACAAAAAACTTGAAACCTTAGTTGTTTTGGGAATTGGGATGTACAAACATATAGAATGCACTTTTAGATACTCCAAAATTGTTTGTATGTCTGTGGAAGTTCTGAATGGACATAGGATATCTCTCTGTAGTGTCTTACTTTTGGTTCTCTTTCCCTGAGACTCTGCCCTGTGCTTTAATGTAGCAATAGTTAAATGCTTCATCCCACTAACTTATGTCCTTGAAAATTCATCAGGTATCTTAACCCTTGTATGATTTTTCCTGCAGCCCAATAACTTCTTCAAAATTCATCAGATACCTGAACCCTTGTACTTTTTTTTCTTATCTTTTATGTTGACAACCCTTGGTAAATCAGCATCACCTGTGTTTGTTTTTTCTTACAATGCTTTTACATATCAGAATTACTTTTGATTCTCTTTTGCAGTGAAAAATATTATGGCACATTTGTTACCAAGCTACTTTACGTATTTGATTTTCAGGATGAAACTGTTCTGATATGGCTCTCTGGTAAAGAAGAGAAGCACCTCAAATTAAGTCATGTGTCAAGAATCATGCCTGGACAGCGCACAGTAATTTCTCTATTTGACTCTAATTTTCCTACATCAATGTTGTGTTCTTCCTGTAAAATTAAGGAATCATCGAGCTTTCAAATCAGACACTTCATATGTAAAGGCTACAATTGTCATGTAACCATTTAAAAACTTCATTAGCTGACCATCATTGCATTCGATTCTCATGTCTTACTTTTTAAATCATATATTTTTAAGATTTGTAATAGAATCAAGAATAGCTAGGGAAGGGCAATATTTTGGCATTAGTATGATCCAGGGAAGTTCTATAGATTGAGCCCTTTCCCTAAAACCTTAAGCTTTTGATATTATTGGCCTCCTCAAACTTAGAATCAACATAAGTTTCAATAAATTATCAATCAAAAGTGCATTTTTTTTAAGGCTATGAGTATGAGGGCCATCAATATGGTGGTGCTTATCAATTTAGTAGTCATTTGTAGGGCAAGTATAGCATTTTAAATGAATATGATCTTCATGAATAAACTCAATACTCTATTCATAAATTAAACAAACAAACAAGTCTGAACATCAGCGATCTTGGCTTTGTAATGTTCATGAACTGAACTTGTGAACAATTTATTAGTAGATTTATTCATTAATGTATCTAAAGTTTGATTATATATTTTTATATTTAAATATGTAAAAATATAATGTGTGTTGTACAAGTTTGATAATTTTAAATATATTAAAAATGGAAAACAAATATTTTATTAATTATATCATTGGTTTAATTAAGTTTTAAGTACAATGAGAACTCTAATTGAGCTTAGTAACAAGCTTGAGTTTGATGAGAATTTAATAAACAAGCTTAAAGAAGATCAGTAAGACAAATAAATAAGATTGAACAAGCCATAATTGATTTCAAGAACCTTAATTACTTTGGGTAATGACAGAAAAAAAGTTTCTTCTCACTTTGTCTCCATTATGGGAACAACTAGTTTCCTACAAGTTCTATTTTGTCATGTTTCTCCCTTTTTGAAGCTAGTATCAGGTTAGGAGAAGGTCGGTAGATGTCATGAATACCATCACAGTCATGCCCCTTGCATCATATTCTTGAAGATGTTTGTCTTGATCTTATGTCTATATGCCATTAAGTTCTTCATTTCTTTTTTCTTGTTATCTTCATCTGTCAACAACCAATGGAATTAAACCTTCAGTTGCCACAAACCTCCTTGAGTTCTTTACTAAGCGTCTAAGAGGTTATATTGTTCAACCTTTATTGATCTCCATTCTAGTTTTTCATTTGAGAATTGTTCTGCAACAATATGCCTGGAGGAGATATCTGTTTCATTAATTCCTTAGGCCTAACTATTGAGGTTCAAATCCTGGAAACAGTCTCTTGCAAAAAAAGCAAGGTAAGGCTGTGTACAATGGATTCCTTCTCCGGTACCCCGCGTGGTGGGAGCTTCGTGCACCGGGTTGTAGTTTTTTAACTATTGACTCAAAATGCTTAAACCAAATCTGGTAATAGATTACTCATCTAGTTCTGTGGACCACATTATACATAACTGTCTATGTAGGACTAAACTAGGGTGTGACAATCTCCCACTATTAAGACTAGAAATCTCTGACTCAAAGTCCAACTCATAGCTATCCCCAATCAGCAGGATATGAGATCCAATGGTGGTTTTATAGACAATCAAACTTCTAAAAAATACTTCATCATGCTTAGAGTTAGGTCTTCTCTAACACCAATTCTTAACAATTTGTCCTCCAGGGAAGCGCCCTACTTGTTTGGTTTACCTACTTAAGCTAATAACAGTGCACTCATCTAAGCATGTAAAACTCTATCTGTGCATAACTCTCTATATGATACTAAACTAGTGCCAAACTTTAATATTGATTATTCTATTTCTCCCAAGTATTAGCATGACAAATGCTTCGTCTGTCTTGCTTTGAAGAGCAAAGATTAAGTTTGGATATTTGTAAAGAGAGCCAACCATCTTATCTCCCACTTTCTGCTTCGAGCAGCCTCTTGAATAATAATATCCCCACTCTACCGTATTATATTTCGTGTTTGTATTTATGCTAAGCCTAAGCCTGGAAGATGGATTATTCATCTCCCTTATTTTAAACTTGATAGGATGATAAGATTGTTGCTTTATGTGATTGGCCTAGGAAAGTAGATGTGTTTTGTAGGATGCCAATTTGGGTGTTATCATGAACGTGGAGGGTAAACATTTAATATTACTTTTTTTTTTCCTTTAATTTTACTGCTATTTTGGGTAATGGCACTAGAAAGTAAAAAATGGAAGTAAAATGCTTCAAAATTAGATGGAAAACTATTGGAAGATGTAAGATATCCATACTTGCAGAAGTAAACAGACAGTAACAATTAGCATTAGATATGAAGCTTAGCCTTGTGAAGCTCATGGTTTGTGATTTGTGCATCTATATGATTTTTCCTATTGCCTTGATTTTCTTAATGAAAGCAACATATATCATTAGATTTCAAACGTCGTGCTTTTATTTTATTTCCTATGCTGACAGCATTGTTGTTGCTGATGTCTCTTATTATTCTCCTTTGCTTTGTATAATGCTTCATTGACTTCTAAACACTGACCATAAATCTATTATTCTCTTTTCAGGCAATTTTTCAGAGATATCCACGACCTGAGAAGGAATGCCATTCATTTTCTCTTATATATGATGATGGGTCATTAGATCTTGTAAAATTCTCTCATCCATACTATATACCATTTTGTTTTATTTAAATTGACACTTGAAACTTTTATGATATCCTTTGTGCTCATTTCTTGTTTCAAGTTGTAATTAAAGCACCTTGTATTTTCTTCTCAGTGGAATATTGATCTTAATTGACACTTGAAACTTATTATATATATATATTGTATTTTCTAGATATGCAAAGATAAAGATGAAGCTGAAGTCTGGTTTGCTGGTCTAAAGACATTGATATCACGCTATCCCCACCAGAGGCGGAGAACAGAGACAAGAAGCAATGGTGTATCATCAGGCAAAACCAGTCCAAAGACATACACATGTAGAAGTTCACCTTTAAGCTCCCCATTTGACAGCGGAGATAGCATCCAAAAGGTTCTCTTCTTGTATGTTAATGTTCATATATTTCTTTTTTTAATTGTATCTGTTGTGTTTATCATAGAAGAAAATTTCCTCTGTTTCTGGTTAATTTAGCATTATATTGAAATTCTTCAGCTTCAAAGTCCATATGAAAGCCCACCGAAGAACGGTTTAGACAAGGCATTCTGTGATGTTCTATATGCAGTGCCTCCAAAAGGTTTTTTCGCATCAGATTCAGCTATATCAGTCCATTCTCTGTCATCAGGATACTCGGACAACATAAATAGCTGTCCCAGGGGCATTCCGGTGGATGCATTCAGAGTAAGCATGTCAAGTGCCATCAGTTCATCCAGTCAAGGCTCTGGTCATGATGACAGTGATGCTCTCGGTGACATTTTCATATGGGGGGAAGGAACTGGGGATGGAATTTTGGGTTGCGGAAGTTCTAGAATCGGTTTCAGTTCAGGTGCTAAAATGGATTCTGTTTTACCAAAGGCTTTAGAATCTACAGTCATACTTGATGTGCAGAATGTTTCTTGTGGGAGGAGACACGCTGCTCTCGTAACCAAGCACGGTGAGATTTACACTTGGGGCGAGGAGTCAGGCGGTATGCTTGGGCACGGAGTAGATGCCAATGTGCCACAACCAAAACTTGTAGATTCTCTTGTCAACATAAATGTTGAATTTGTAGCCTGCGGTGAACATCATACTTGTGCTGTTACACTATCTGGAGAGCTCTATACATGGGGTGATGGAATTTACAATTTTGGGCTACTTGGACATGGAAATCAACTTAGTCACTGGTTCCCAAAAATGGTTACCGGGCCTTTACAGGGCATACGGATCTCATCAGTTTCTTGTGGACCTTGGCACACAGCAGTAGTAACCTCTGGAGGTCAACTGTTCACTTTTGGAGATGGAACTTTCGGTGCGCTAGGTCATGGAGATTGCAAAAGCATATCTATACCTAAAGAAGTAGAATCTCTTAAAGACCTACGCACTGTGCGAGTAGCTTGTGGTGTTTGGCATACTGCTGCTATAGTAGAAGTTATGTCTGGAAATTCATCTTCAAATTTCTCTTCAGGGAAACTATTTACATGGGGCGATGGCGATAAAGGACGTCTTGGCCATGGTGACAGAGAATCTAGACTCTTACCTACATGTGTTTCTCACTTGATAGAACCTAATTTTTGTCAGGTCGCTTGCGGCCACAGCCTGACGGTAGTACTGACTACCTCTGGCCATGTTTATACAATGGGCAGTGCAGTTTATGGTCAACTTGGTAATGCCCAAGCAGATGGAAAGCTTCCTGTTCGTGTCGAAGGAAAACTACTAAAAGGTTTTGTGGAGGAAATTTCATGTGGTGATTATCATGTTGCAGTCTTGACTTCAAGAACAGAAGTTTATACCTGGGGTAAAGGAGCTAATGGCCGACTAGGACATGGCGACACTGATGACCGGAATTCCCCAACCCTAGTTGAAGCTCTAAAAGATAAACAGGTCAGAAGCGTCGTTTGTGGTGCTAGCTTTACTGCAGCAATTTGTATTCATAAATGGCTTTCTGGCGTCGATCAGTCTATGTGCTCAGGTTGCCGTTTGCCATTCAGTTTCAAAAGGAAACGGCACAACTGCTATAATTGTGCACTTGTCTTTTGCCATTCTTGCAGCAGAAAGAAATCTCTTAGGGCTTCTATGGCACCTAATCCCAAAAAACCACATCGTGTCTGTGACCACTGCTATAACAAACTAGGCAAGACTTTGGAAATCGACTCTTTGTCTCATTCTTTAATTAACAGAAAAGGAAGTTCAACACAGGATCTCACTGAAATGATTGAGGAGGACAAATTGGATCCTATAAATTTGCAAGTTTCTAAATTTTCATCAGCAGCAACCTTCAAACAAATGGAAAGTAGCTCATTCAAGAGAGAGAAGAAATTTGATTTCAATAGCAGTTGTGTATCTCCAGTCCCAAATGGAAACTCACAATGGAGTGCCCTCAATATTTCAAAATCTTTTAATCCAGTATTTGGAACATCAAAAAAATTCTTCTCAGCTTCTGTTCCTGGTTCAAGAATTGTTTCTCGGGCATCATCGCCGACATCTACACGTCCCAGCCCTCCTCGTTCTACCACACCAACACCAACCCTTGGCGGTTTTAGTTCCTCAAAATTCATGGTCCAGGAAGAGAAAACTACAAACGAAAAGCTTGGCCAAGAAGTTACCAGGTTAAGAGCCCAGGTAATAGGTAATTAGAAGCTTGAGTATTAATCAAAGCTATTTACTTGTCATTTAGTGTGTAATTATGATTTACTATCAATTTTCTTGCCGGAGCTCCAATATTTTATACTTTGCATGGAACAGACAACAGCTGTTTTTTTTTTAAAAAAAATTAACTACTTAATAATATTGTTGCAGTACGAGTTGTGTCCATTAGTGATCTAGCAATGAGAGAGAAGAAAGAACGAGAACATGGGAATTTTGTTAATAAATAAATTATCTTAAACAACACAATAGGTTGAAACCTTTTATAAACTTTCATGATGAATCTAGTGGCATTAAGACTCAGACAAAAGAGACTAATTTAATTTAAAAAGTGAAATAACAATATATTTTGGATCCTTAAACCGATTTATTTTATTTGGATCAATTTATTTTATTAATAACTTGTGCTTTTGTTTGAATCCTCCTATATAGGCTTTTATAAAAACTCTAGGTTATGTTTCACTGAAAAAATGAGTAAAAAATTGATATATTTTGAAATTGTGAATCAATTTATTTAATTTACACTGGTTTATTTTATTTTTCATACAATAGTCTGTGTCTAGTAATTGGCAAGTTCACAAGGACTTCTTTTTGTGATAAGTGGGTTCTTCATCCAAAGAAATCATGTAGCATACCAGGGAACAATAGGGTTTTTATAATCAATCTTCATTCAAATAATTCAGCTACCTAAATGCTGAAATAGACTTATTTCCAAGTGTATTGTTTTGGAATGTAGAGAATGTAGATGTTGGAGAAGAATAATAAGGCCAACAATTAGATGGTTGTGCTATAATACTCTGATAATTTGATACATTGGATTATGGTTTCATAAGAAGCCTCAGAGCCATCCAAATGACCATTATTGTAATTGTTTGCAATAGGTTTCCCAAATTTAATGTGAGAGACATATAAATGACAATAGTTACCAACAAGAAAAAGAAAGCAGAAACATTTCTGGTTATTTATGTTCCGCAAATCTGAGCATATCATCATGTGGCTATCTCAACTTCCTGCCTAGGCTGCCAATTGTATCTGGTTGGAGATTAGGTACTTTGCATCACAATTATACTGCAAGAATTTTCTGGTTGTAGAAAGGAGTGACTATCTCTATCTGGTCTTAATATGCTTATATCTAAAAATTTTTAGGTGGAAAATCTCAATCGCAAGGCCCAACTCCAAGAAGTTGAGTTGGAGAGAACAGCCAAGCAACTGAAGGAGGCAATTGCAATTGCAGGAGAGGAGACTGCAAAATGCAAGGCAGCCAAAGAAGTCATCAAGTCATTTACTGCTCAAGTAAGAATATTTCTTTGTGTTTAGAATTTACTTCCAGTGATCTGTAATAATGCTCATCTCAGATTCATACAGTTATCGGGGCCACTTCAAGGACATTTGGCTACAGGGTTGCATTTGTTAAGTTAATCCCTCAAATTCCATTTGTATGATATGTACAAGCTGCGAAAGTCAATTTCGATTTCAAAATCTCCTTGTCAAGCTGATTTTGCCTTCACCTTGCAGTTTTCCTAGCATACTTGCACCTTTATCTAATCATCCTAGTTTGAGAAAACACCATCTTGGCATCCACACTTCTAAATCAACTTTCATTCTCTCTCTGGCGATTCTTTCTACTAGATATCAAATGGGGTTGACGTAGTACATTTTCTTCATAATCCACTTATCTTAATGTTGTTCCATGATACTAACACATCCACAATATGTACTTGTTTCATCCATCCTAGTACATGAAGTAAGATTTTGTTATATAGTAGAAATATACCAAGGTGACAATACCATATGCATCCCACCCAACTTTTACCAGTTTTAGAAATTATCTAGTTGATTTGTGATCTATGTACCTACTAGTTTCATCCATCCTAGTACATGAAAAAAGATTTTGTTGTACTACAACAACCAAGCTTTTTCTCACTATTTCGGCTATATGAATCTTTCTACGCCATTGGGCTCTATCCCCTACTATATCATCATCTATACTTAATAAATTTTATCTTGTTTTATTGTTGCTAAGTCTTTTTTGGTCTTCCTCTTTCTCATTTGATATGTATATTTGTCATCGTTTCACATCGCCTAACTGGAGCATTTATTGGTCGTTTAAGTATATGTCTGTATCATCTTAAACGTGTCTCTCAGAGATTTTCTTCAATAGATGTTATTTCAACTTTCTCTATAATGCTTTCATTTCTTATCTGTCCATCCTCGTGTGTCCGCACATCCACCTTAACACTAGTAAAATTTTATTATATAGTAGAAATATACCAAGGTGACAATACCATATGCATCCCGGCCAACTTTTACCAGTTTTAGAAATTATCTAGTTGATTTGTGATCTATGTACCATGAGTACAAGACAACCTTTAGGCGGCCTTTTGAGCCACAGTTAAAATTGCTTGAATCATCTTTCTGGTGTTCATATAATTTTATATCTTAGCACTGAGACTTGTACCACCAGTCTTTTCCTGATCCAACATTATCAGCAGTATAATTTTCAAAAAAAAAAAAAGTTGAGAGCTTGGACCATATTAAGATTGATTAATTGAAGCCATCTACATTAACTATGTACTGGATGCTTCTCACTTATCAGCGTCATGCTTGAAGACGTCTTTTCTTTAAGATTTCTGGTTAAGTATTCACAATATGCATCACATTGCTGTTTTCTTGAGAAAAAAAAAACAACCCTAACCTCAATAATAACTCTAGAGTACCACACTGAATTAAGAGCAAGATCTCTATATATCTTTGTGCTGATTTAACTTGCTGATAACATTGACAAATATATTCGGGATAAATTTGCTAATTGCAGGAACTGTTAATTGGATCAAATAAACTCAACAGAATATTACTGCAAGCTTTGTAGTGAATTTCTAAAGGAGGATGATTCAAGAAGACTATTCACTATTGCTAAATTGGTTCTAATTCCAAATCACCTGTAATTTTCTTGTTCCTATTTTCATTTTTTGTCTGCTTACTT
Source organism: Wurfbainia villosa (assembly GCA_025175895.1). Classification (NCBI taxonomy): domain Eukaryota; kingdom Viridiplantae; phylum Streptophyta; class Magnoliopsida; order Zingiberales; family Zingiberaceae; genus Wurfbainia; species Wurfbainia villosa. The sequence continues at coordinate 18,626,638 of CM045991.1, read as the reverse complement.
TCTGATAGTTAAAGGACATGGCTGAGAGATTACCAGCAGGAGCAGATAAGATCAATAAATTCCCTTCGCTGTCATCTTTCAACTCTAGTTCCGCTACATCCGATGTGTCCGACTTTTCAGAAACTACTATTGAGCAGTTAAGCATCAACAAATTAGCTTCTCACGAGCCAGATCCAAATGGTTCATATGGAAACGGACCTTCTTCTGCAAGCAATTCTAGTAAAATTGGTTTGGCATCAGAAGCAAGGAATGGAAGCAAGGATAAGATTTCCAGCCCTACTCTTCTTCTGTCCGAGTGGGTCGAGCAACACGAGCCTGGAGTATATATTACCCTTGCTTCTTTACCTGGCGGAATGAAAGATCTCAAGAGGGTTCGTTTCAGGTACATATTAGTCTTCATGGTTTCAAATCAAACCTGTATAAGATAGTTGATTGCCAGCCAAATTGGGTTCTTGGTTTGCAAGCTCGAAACCATGATCATTTTCCCTTTGTCATCCATTAGTAAAGCATTGTAACCAACTATTAGCACTCTAGAGCTTATAAAAACCATTATATATATTGTAGAATGTACTCACCTTCGATTGCTACAAATGCAGCCGGAAGAGATTCAGCGAAAAGCAAGCAGAACAATGGTGGTCTGAGAACCGAGCCAGGGTATATGAGCAATACAATGTGCGGATGGTCAATAAGTTCCCTACAAATGCTGGGAACGACGAAGGACCGACTTGAGAAAATATCCATGAATACTTCTTCCTGGTTTTCCTGAGGGCATTTGACGCTGGAATCGGATGCTCGTACATTGTTAGCTTTATCCATCAGTTTGTTTGGCTTTTGGCCATATAAAAGATCGACGAACCGAGATATGCAAAGAGGTTTAGCTGATCTTTATCATTCTTTCTTTCATCCTGCCATTCTTGTGTGGAGTGGAAAAGTAGATGGCTTTAAGCGCATGTGTATTCTCGTTGCGAAGCGCAATATTACCTCGCCTGTAAATGCCATAAGCAAATGCAGCAATTTATTTTTATTTTTACCCTTTTTTCTTCTGCTTCCAGTAATCACTGAGTAATCTTTACACTATTGTATAGGTTGACAAAACATGTTTCATGTTTAATCAATACGTGCATATGCCCAAGTGATTCTTCTTGGAGATATATTATTGTGATTGTGGACAGGGATGACAATAAGAATAATCCATTTTTCCACAAGGATTTGTTGAGAAAAGAAACCACTTTTCAATATCTGCTTTTTCTTGACTTAAATTTGTCATCAGAATCATGTATGGACTGGTGTACACATCACCTTAGGAAAACAGTAGAGAAGCAAGACTGACCTTCTATCCTGTTTTAACTTTAGTGCTGTCTGTTTTCGCATACAGAAATTGCACCCGGCTTGGACTGCGATACACCAACAATTGAACATGTTTCAGGTTTTGTTGTGACGTGCAGAAAATTGTCAGCTGCATCAATTATGGATGGCTCTGTATTGTTGTTCATGAACCAAGTGGAGGTCAAGTTGTGGGGTTTCAGCCATCAAACTGTCTTCTTTGTTCAAGACATGAATGATGAGAGGCACTTGTATAAAAAGGTACCCTAAAGCCTTTTGTTGATGAAGCATGAGAGATCATCATGTCTTTTGCTACTCAGCATAGATCACTCAAATAGAAGGTTGTTGTTGTTGTTGTTTAAACCCATAACCCTGCTCTGTATTTCATCTCTAGACAAGCAATGTATGTAGTTTGGAATATACTGATAGGCTGGAGGTAATATAGCAAGAAGCAAAAGGTTCCAAGTACCAAAAAAATGCAATCAAATGGGAAGTATTTGAGCTGGTTTACATAATTTCTAAACAGTACAAATCATAGGGACATGTTTACTAACTTCTAACCAAAATACAAAATACTACTCGCAGCCAGAAGCTATCACTTTTCAGATTTAGCATCATTTGCCTCTTGCACAAGTGTTAAGAAGGTAGGATTCTCTAATCATCTTAATTACTCATCTCTAACTTGAGCAATCAAATGATTTGGGACCGAACCAAAAATTTCCTTTGCCTTAAAGAAAGCAAAATTCCTTCTACTTCCCTTGATTTCTCAGTCTCAAAAGAATAAAATATCTTTGACTCGAAACAAAGAATATAATACCTTCCACTATCTTCCCTTTTTTCCCCACATCCCTTCTCTCAAAAAAGGGTGGTCCAGGGTTGGGCCTATCAGCAATTGGTTTGGAAAAGTTCAAGTCTGTAATCATAAACCCCACACATAGTCATTATTAGCCTGATTTCTGACTTTCAAAGGGGAGGAAAGAAGGAAGATTGATCAATCTAAATCTTTATAATAAACAGAGGAGAAAAATCAAAAAGGAAATAATGAGCTAATTAGTTGTTTCTGGTAAACTGCCATAAAGACAGAAGAAATCCTGCAATGCCATTACAATAAAGCAAGTTTACTATCTTCTTGTTTTGATTATATAGCAGAAACATGTTTGTTTCACTATAAGTACCTGAACTAATTTTTATAAATTAAAACAAAGAATCGAGTCTACCTTTGTTATTACATCAATTCAATATGTCAACAAGCAGAAACAAGGGAACAGATCAGCAGGTAATCGATTGGACATACACACAAGAGAGGAAAGGTACAAAAAGCAATAGGCATCATTGTAATCCATGTAAATTGGTAAAGATAACCTATAGATCAAACTAGTGGCATATCTAAGTTAGTGAGTTGTTTGTTTTCCATAAATTGCAATAAAAGATGATATTAATTATTCCAACTAAAAATCACATGCAGTCATGAGCCTAAGAAGGTGGATTGTTGAAATGGCAATGTTAAGGCCTCAAATTGATAGTCGCAAGAAATCTTTTATATCACACAATGCCAATAATGCACTTGCATGTACTTAAACAATATGACTGTCTTGTAGAGGCTGGTAGCGGGTTCATGCCACATAGTACCCCATATGTAAGATCCATGTAGTTGTAGCAATGCAAAAAAGATGACGATATCTCTCATCCAACAACAGAAATGAGAAAATTGATCCCAGATGTCCAACATAAAAACATTTTTCTTGGAGAACAAAATTTATTTTACCCTTCAGAATGATTAGTGATTACTAATACAAGAATAACTTCACCTGAAAAGAAACTTAGACTATAAACTAGAATGTGAAAGAAGAAGAGAACAATTACCTAATCAAGAATAACACTCTTATATTTCCTATGTATCACACGCAAGAACTTAGACTACAAAAAATTAAGAATATTCAACAACTCAAACTCTTTTTCACAAGATAATCAAATTGCTGAAAACTGTTGACAATAGATATCCAAAATTCCATGTAAATCCAAACCATGCAATGGAACCTTCAACAAAAACATCGAGATTGTAACACAGAGAGTAGGAGAGTTATGAATCTTCAGGAAAAACACTTAAATTGACATAATATGGCTTAACTGTTAATGGAAATGATCTGCTCAACATCAAAACAGCTATTATATATTCAACATTGTGCAATAGATGAAATAAGGAACGAGCATGCTATAAGCAAACCAACTAGTACAACCATATTATATACAGAACTTATTTCGTTATAGCACACTTGCGAGATTAGAATCGGTAACTTCTTTATCATAATCAACACTAGCCATCAAAGAGAAGCCATCGACTCCAAATAAATTTTGGCAATCTCAAATACAACTCACATTGAACATTGTTCAACATTGCACACCAGAAGAAATAACAATCCAGCATGTTATTGGCAAACCAATATGTACAATCGGATTATACAAACAGCTTATTTATTTCCTTTCACCAACACACTTCTGGGGCAAGAACCAGTGTTTCTCTTTTCAAATCAGCACTAGCAATGAGAAACCATCAGCTCCAAATAAAAAAGGCACTCTCGAACTCGTCTAGATTGAATAAAATTCCACTCGAGCAAGTAAACTGACTTCTTCCAGATCGACAAACATAAATCAAAGCGAAAATATTTCCCGAACTATCGTCTGTTCTTTAATTCATTCATCATCTTCAAATCTAGTCCCAGTAAAAGTTGCTCCCTTTGACAATAAAAATAAAATAAAATTCATGAACAGCAATAAGAGCATCGTACCAATCCATTCTCGTTGCAGTGTTCGCAACGTCTCATTCTCCCTTCTTCCTCAACAAACACCTTCCGGCTTCCATAGCAATTGGAGCACGGGACAAACCGCATACCACCGCAGCCGTCGCAGACGAACGCCGGGTCCTGAGCGGCGACCCCTTCGAGCATTTTCCCCAGCTCCCCAGCCTCGTGCATCTGCCGGATCTCTTCCGCCCCGCCGAGCCACCGACTTCCAATGAACACCTGGGGCAAAACGAACGGCCGGCCCTTCACCAGCAAGTCCTGCAGCTCGCGGCGGAAGGAAGCATCCATGGAAACATCGCGCTCGTCGACGGCGACGTGGAAGCCTCGGAGGATGGCGCGGACAGCGCAGCAGTCCGCGAAGGTGCGCCGGATGCTGCGAAGCGAGGTGAAGTAGAGAACCACCTTGGGGCGCTTCGGCTCGTCTGCAAATCGCCTCCCGAGGGCCCTCGTCGAGGCGCGCCGATGGCTGTGGTAAGAGAACGATCGGAGGATGGAGAACGGCTTTCTGAACACGGAAGCGCCGGAAGAAGAAGACGACGACGAGGAAGACGAGGATTTAGACATAGACTGCAACCAATTCGAATAGTCAGCCATAAGTTCAACGACCTCCCTGACCTCGATCGGCGCGCGATCGATCGGCTCTAGGGTTCAGAGGCCGAGTAGCGTATCCGACTGCGAAGAGATGGACGAGTAGCAACCGATGGATCGATACCCAAAAGTCGATCGAAGTGGCGGAGGAGCTGCGACGGAGGTCGGCGACCGGCGACGACGAGAGAGCGGAAGGAGAATGACCTCCAGAAGGCGCCTCCCGCTATGCCTTTAACAACAAGAAGGCAGGAGCCAACTTTTTTTTTTTTTTTTTTGTTCCTAATTCGATTAATTAATTTTAAACTATTTAAAAAAAAAATACATTTCAGCTTTTCCTAAATCATTTCCTATCGATTCGAAATTTATTATTATTTTTAATGTGCGTAGAAAATTCGTCTTTATTTTATTTATGTAAACAAATAATTTCGATGGTTTACTTAGTAGGAAAGCAGATGAAACGGAAGGAAAAGAAAAAGAAAAGGAAAAATATATTTTCGGGTCGGATCGGATCAGCCCAGATCCGGTAGGATCATTTATTATCACTGCATAGTAACTATATATATAGAGAGTCGGTCATGGGAGAGGATTGCTAGGTCTCGCCGCTCAAGATTTTTTTAAAGTTTATAGAGCCTAATTTTTTAAATTTTATAGTGAAAATGAGACCTAATTTTTTAATTTCTTCAGGGCCTAAAATTAAATTTGGAAATCACGGCGGACTCTCAGATTATATATATATATATATATATATATGACAATTGAAATGTGGAGACGATGTACGATTCGGTTTGGGTTTGAGTGATGAGGCGAGCTTTGATGCTAGCAATATAGGGGCCTTGATGACTCAACTATGTGGAGATGAATCGACTAACACTGTTGATGCGGAAATTGTCTCTGAAATTGAGAAAGGACCATCCGACCGGGGAAGTCTATCCGAGAGGTATCAGACGACAATCGACGAAAAGGTTAGGAGCAAGGACCTGGAAAAGTAAAGAAACGTGAAAGGACCGCCAAGAGGGATCTTGGCGACACCTCTCCGATATTCAAGTCAGGATTTATTAGAGTTGTAGAATGAGTGAAAGGAAAAGAAGGAAAAGAGAAGAGTCGAAGAAATTGGAGAGCTTTCTATAGCGATCCCCTTTTACCTTTATATAGCCTGGAGTTCAACACCAACTCTTATGGATTCTTACTTAGGATGTAGGTCCATCATTACAGCCTGACATGACAGAGAGTGATAAAAGATATCACCTCATTAAGTACAACAAGTGCATAGGACTTAACAGAGTCGTACCTAATATTTGAAAGGTCCGAATCAAATTTTAAAAAATATATTGATGAATTAATTTTTGGGTCATTTATATTATTTTTTGAGCCCTTTTAAAGAGGAATTTGAATTATTTTAAAAATGGATCCGAGACGACCACCTCTCTGGCCTTACATAAGATACAATTCTAGAGTTTAATTAATGCAACTCGCGTAATTAATGGAAGACAAAAGCTCCATAAAATACAATAGACATGTCCAATCAATAGGAATTTGCTGACACGACTGTCTGCTATAGGGTGTCCTTGCTCTCCCCTCGATCTGAGGACTACGTAACCTCTGAAGATCTTTGGCGTGGTGAGGAGACGATCATATTTATTGATGTGTGTCTGAAGAGCCGCCAGGAGATATGTCTGTCAAGAAATAACATACGAAGAAACGTTAAGAGATATATCTGCCGAGACATAATATATAAAGAGATACCGAGAGATATGTCTGTCGAGACATAATATATAAAGAGACATCAAAAGATACGTCTGTCGAAATATAATATATAAAAAGACACCGATAGATATGTCTGTCGAGACATCTAGATCGACCCTAACTTTAGATTTTAACTCATTCTGGATCTGATCTAATTGAACTCTGGGCTTGATCAGGAGCCGCCACTTGCTGATATTTACCTCCACATCAAAAAAAAAAAAAAAAATATATATATATATATATATATATATATATATATATATATTTAATTAATTGGTTTTATAAAAAGAAGGTTACATTTTATTTTAATTTGTGTATGAGCTGACGGATAGGGGGTAGGATGTCAAGTGAGATATCAAAAAAATAATTTTTAATTTTGGAGTTGACATTTTGCCATTTGAGAATTTGGTCACCCATGACAACATCTCGATTTAATGGGTGGTTTTTCAAAAGTTGTTCATATGAATGGAATTAAGTCTATAGTTTTACTGATTAAACCCAAAAAAACAATATTTAAGAGATTAATTTTAAAATATGTTAGAAAGTCAGCGGATTATTTTTATTTTTATTATTATCATTTACAAATAGGAGTTTATGAGGTAAATAAATTAGTATTTTTTTTATGTTACATTGTGTAAAAAATTAAGAAAGAGTAAATTATGAATGAATTTTATTCAGAGCGTAATTGATAAAATAATAAATAATCAACTAAATTCGGATTAAAATTTTAAATTTATTTTCAGAGTCAATTGTATAAATATTTCCACTAATTTATCAACGTATTACGTCCATGGATTTTTTTTATGTTATATTAGATTCATTAAATATGTAGCGATTATCCCTTTATTTATACAAGGACAAAACGTTAAATCTGAAATATCTCTCTCTCTCTCTCTCTCTCTCTGTTTGCCCGGTATTTAAGTTTTTCCGGTTGACCGTCACATCCACGTAACGCGAACCGGTACCTGTCTTCTCATACGTTCGGTTTCCCGTTACCAAGCTCAATAACGCACGCTACAAACGTCAGTCGATACAGTTCGACACGCCATAGGTACGAAACGTTCCGTTTGGTTCGGTTGACTCGATCAACTCCCTGTGCCCTCCTCCCCACAGCTTGAACGCGTAAGATCACCGGTTCTCCTAAAACATCGTTTATATTTTCCCTTTCGATTACTGGTTCAAACTGGTGGGTCCAGTCGATCCAAGCGAGTAGTCTATGCGAATGACGTTGGTGGTGACGTGTAGAATACAGGAGATCCTTGTAACGTCCCCCTCAATTGGAATCAGTCTTCGCCACGTCATCGTCAAGATGGGGATGACGTTGACCCACCTCGACAAGGTCGTTTGACTGCTTCTCCGCCTCGGCTTTCCAGCTTCCAAGTGCCATCCGCTCGCTTCTGACTTCACTTTTACTTCGACCTAATCCGCCTTTATAAATCTCGACCGCCTTCCTAGCCGGTTCGCCGGAAAAGCACTTCTTCCGGCTACGAGAGAATGGAGGACGCAGCGACTGTCGCCAAGCTCCTCTCCCGCCTCATGGACGCTGTCGACGAGGCGGCCGCGGTCGCCGCCCCTCCTGCAGACGCCGCCGAGCCCTCCTCCTCCTCCTACCGCAGCGCCGCCCCCCTCTTTGTCTTCTCCTTTCTCGCCGCCCGCATTAACCCCGTCCTCCAATCCCTCCTCGTGCTTCAGCAAGAGGTCCCCGACTTGCCGGACGCGTCGAGCAGGGTGAGCGCCCTTGAATGTCTGGGCACCGAGCTCCGCCGCGGTCGCTCCCTCGCAGGGAGAGCATCTTCCTCCGGAGCGTCTTCCTACGCCGCCTCCGTCGCCGTGAGGCTGCTCGACGGCGCCGTTCGATGCCTCGGGCGGGGCCTCCTCGTCTTGGCTGGCGCGTGGGCCGATGCGCCGGTGGAGATTCGGGCCGAGATGGAGGCGCTTCGTGCGGAGTTGATGGAAGTTCGGTTTGATGGCCCAATCGAGGAGGTTGGTGGTGGCCCCGCTTTGGGCGACGCCGAAGACTTGGTCGTGCGGATTAAGAATGCGGATGAGGATGAGCTCTGGGTGGTTCTTTTTGAGATTGTGCTCCTCGCAGAAGAAGGATTTGTGGGGGAAGATGGTGGAATATTGATCCCTGCTTTGCTAAATCGATTGGTTTCGACCAAGGGAGAGAACAGATTGAAGATGATCGTGGTGCTCAGGAAGCTTGCATTGCACAGCACCGAAAACAAGGTAGGATTTTGGATACATTTATCCTCTTTCCGCGCTTTGCAATCAATGTGTTTGATATTTTGCTTCTGTGGAATTTATTCTTAGTAATTCATTTAAAGAATTAGGATTGCACTGCCCTTTGTTGCTTTCCACTATCTTTGCTAGGATATGATAAATTGCATCTAGTCATGTGATGTAGGACTAGGATCATATGTCTCTCTATGGCATGTTTATGACATTGCGTAGCTTGCAGGATAAAATGGCTAGTGCTGAAGCTCTTTCCACTATAGTGCGGTCTTTATCGAGGAATGTGGATGAGAGTAGGGAAGCAGTGGGGCTGCTTTTGGATTTGTCTGAAGTCCTAAAAGTTCGACAAAGAATTGGTAGGATCCAGGGTTGTATGGTGATGCTTGTCACTTTGCGAAATGGGGAAGATACCATTGCATCCGAATGTGCAGGAAGGTTATTGGGTGTTTTATCAGGCAATGCCCACAATGTACTCCTTATGGCTGAGGCTGGTTACTTCAGCCCACTAGTACGATACCTAAAGGAAGGTAATTTTCTTCTCTACATATTTCCAAATTGTTATATTATTTGGTCTGAGCATAATTTTTGTAGTACTGTACTGTTTTTGTTTTTTTTTAAATCTACTTGCATCTTTCAATTTTAGACATAAGCCACCTAAAGACTGAAGAAATTCCTTAGGTCTTGCATCCATGAGCCAGTCATGAAACTCATAACAACTATAGAGTTAAAAAGAAAAGTGAGATACAACTAGTAGAGTTTCATCGCGTTAATGTTCATCTTTCTTCTGCAAACATTTTTCATCCAATCGAATGAATAGTGAACAATTAGTTCATCACACATCTTAATTCTGAACTTGAATCTAGATGACAAATCCAAGTTGACATTGATATGCCATAAACCGGCTGCACTTGTGATGCAATTAAAAACTTTCCAATTTTCAGTTAGAATAATAACCTCTGAGTTTAACTTAAACATATGCATGAAATAGCACCTGATATTGTTGTGCAAGACATACATAATACACGATAGTAGTTTATTATTTAATCTTGATGCACTGCAAGTTGCTTGCAGGTGTTTTTATATTTTAATTCGAAAAGCTGTTAGATGCAGTCTACATCACTATTTTAAACCCCAACCAGTACTGAGTCATGAGAAGTTCAATGATGATTCCTTACAAGTGTGTCCTTTTTTATTAATGTTCTTGAATTTGGTGGCGTAGCTTGGAATACATTCTGGAAGAGTAATAACTATGAGATCCTACCATAATCTTGATTTCATCCTACGATGTGTTTTGGCCAATTTGGAGAATGGCATCTGTCCATGATGACTGTCAAATTGGTTTCTGTCAAGCCTTTACGATTTGTTTAAATTTCTGAAGTTTTTTTCTCCTCCTCTTTTTCTTTCTTTTTTTATTTTTCCCTTTTTTTGAGAAAAAAAAAGGTGACATTAGTTACTTATTCTAACTGGAATCATATAAGATGTGCATTGATATGGAATCTCTATTGCCTCTTAGGTGTGTCTCTAATTCCATGGTTTTTGAAATAACTTTCGATGAGCAAATTTTCTGCCATTTTACATGACCAGGTTTGCCCTGAAATAATTTAACAGCAGCAAATCTGTTTATATAGATTTTAGAACTTAAAGAGTTTCCATTTACCTTTTATCATCATTGTAATATCTCATGTTTTAGTTTACTCTCCCTTTGTCCCCCATTTTCAACATAGCAATTGGTATTTCTCGTATCAATCAGAGTCTTGGTGAGACAATCACTCCTGCTAACTTTATCCATTCAATTAATATTGCATCGGCAGGTTCTGAGATGAACAAGATTCTTATGGCAAATGCAATTTCAAGAATGAAACTAACAGATCATATAAGATCTATCCTCGGAGAAGAGGGCTCCATTAAACCCCTTGTAAACATGTTCACCTCTGGCAAACTCGAAGCTAAGTTGTCTGCATTGGGCGCCTTGCGCAATCTCTCTAGATTAGAAGAGAACGTTAAGCATTTGATTGATTCAGGTGCCATAGAACATTTACTTCAGCTCCTATTTTCTGTTACATCAGTGCTGGTGACTCTTCGAGAACCTGCAGCTGCTATACTTGCAAACATAGCTGAATCTGATCTGATTCTGACCAAAAAGGGCGTGGCGCCACAAATGCTTTCACTTCTTAACCATTCAAGTCCTGCAATCCAGATCCATCTTTTTCAGGCACTGAATAGAATTGCAAGTCATTCCAATGCCAAAAGAATCAGAACCAAAATGAAGGAAAATGGTGCTCTGCAGCTGCTTTTACCTTTCCTAACTGAGAGTAACAATCAGATTAGAATTGCAGCCTTAAACTTATTAGTCCACATCTCTAAAGATTTTGATCCTGCCGGCGAGTGTTTTGATCAGCTTGGGGCAGCACATCTGAACGTTCTGGTCAATATCATCGCAGCAGCATCGACATCGGATAATGAAAAATCTGCTGCTCTTGGCATACTAAGCAATCTCCCTCCCAATGACAAAAGAGTCACAGATATACTCGTGAAGAACAATTTGCTCCCTGTTTTGATCTCTTTATTCGATACGACCATGGCAGGGACTTTGAATCCTACAAAAATGTGTTTGCTCGAGAACATTGCCGGCGTGATGATTCGATTCACGGTGCCTTCGGATAAGAAACTGCAAAGGATATCGGCATCCCATGGTGTAATTTCTTGCTTGTTGAAGTTGCTTACATGCGGTTCCATAGTTGCCAAATCTAAAGCTGCTGTTTCACTGGGTCAGCTATCACAGAACACAGTGGCTTTGGTCGAGGTTAAGTCTGCCAGATGGCTCTGCGTTCCTTCATCCTCTGAAACGTTTTGTGCCGTCCACAATGGCCCTTGCATTGTGAAAACTACATTTTGTTTAGTCAAGGCCGGTGCTATGTCTCCTCTAGTAGAAATTCTCAAAGGCAAAGAGCGCGAAGCCGACGAGTCGGTTCTCGAAGCTTTGGGTACGCTACTGAAGGATGAGATTTGGGAAAACGGAAGCAACGCGATCGAAAAGGCTTCCGGAGTGCAAACACTGGTGAAGGTCCTGGAGGTCGGTAATCGGAAGGCTCAAGAGAAAGCAATATGGATGTTGGAGAGGATTTTTAGGCTCGAAGGTCACAGAGAGAAGTACGGCGAAGCTGCTCAACTCGTTCTCATCGATCTAGCTCAGAAAGCAAATCCATCTTTAAAATCCATGATTGCCAAAATACTGGCACACCTTCAGCTATTGCAGATGCAATCGAGCTACTTCTGAAAGCATCGCAATGTCAAAATACGATACAAATTTTTGAAGTTAAGAAGACTTGACAAGGTACCAGCACTGCGACATCTTCCATTGTATTTTATTTTTACTCTCTGGAGGAAAACCAGAATAGTTAGTTAGGCCTATTCTTCTTGTGTGTAAATAATTGCAAACGCAATATTTTTGCTAGTGCAAATCAATACTCGTGAAGTGTTTTAGTAGCTGAACTATGCGATCGTTCCAATCAGGCATAGTTTTGGGAAGTTGTTAATTTTGAAATTCAATTTATATATATATATATATAGAAAATATGGGTCATGTTGATTCTTTAGTTTCGATTTTTGAATTCAAAAGAGATGATATTAATTGATTGATGTTTTTAAAAATTGAGCAATTGATTGTTCAAATTGATCAATTGATTATTTAATTTGATTGATCAATTGACTAGTCAATTTAATATGATCGTATGATCAATTTAAAAGTTGAGCAATATTCAAAGAAATCAGTTCTAGAGATGTACACGTCGGTTGAGATAATGTAGTATTTGTAAACTTGTCATGAGTTGATTTTGGAAGAAAATTTTTTTAAAAAAAAATTAAGTTTAGATGATTTTTTACTGTCTTTGATCAATGTATCAAGATCCAAAGAGTCTCAATTTACCTCCACGTTAGATTGATAGTTCAAACTTTTACAAAATATTCGAAGAAATCAAATAAAAATTGATCAATCAAACGTTGAATTCAATTGAGAAATTAAATAAAAAAATTGATCGATCACTGTTCAATTCGATTGAAAGATTGTTAAATTTGTTTCCAGCTGAGTAGGGTGCAATTATAAAAGCCAAGTGGTATTTCACGTGAGAATGCAGTTTGATTTTTTATTACGATATCGTTCGACGACGAATTAAAAAAAATATCTATTTGGACAGTCCTAAGAGCCAGGAGTTTGCTCGATGGACGGAATACGATTTCGGTATTAGACCGTCGTTTAAAAATAATACGATTATGGAGTTCGGATTGAACGGTGAAAAAACTGCAAGTGCTTTTCTAATTCATCTTTGATGGCGATGAAGATTATTTGAGTTTCGATCTTATCCGACTCGATTATTGGTGAGACATTTCGAAGATCAATGGAATATGATTGATCATTTTCATAAATTAATCGGATCGAAAATTCGAATATTTTAATATCAAAAAAAAATATATTAAATTTAATAAAAAAAAAATCGGTTATTTCAATACCGTTGAACAATGGTGGATTGAGAGAGTTGTTTTCTCGTTTTGGTCTCATAATTTGGCTGAAAAGGAGGAGCAGCAGCAATAGATGAAACGTCACAGCGTTGCCAAGTGGAGCACGACAAGTAATAAATAAAATGGCCATACGAACAAAAGGACGAGACAGCATCTACTCAGTGACGGGGAGAAGAGACGCAACAGGCGACGTGACACGGCACGCACTTGCCCACGCCCAGCTGGCCTCCACGGAGGGGCCCGATCACAACCAGTGCGCGTGGAGTGTCTCCCCCCTGCCCCACCTCCCAACTTTCGTTTATGGAATTTGCTGTCCTCTCAAATGACCTGTTAGCTAAAACGTAGATATTATTATAAATAAATAGGAATTAAATTTCGATTTAAAATTTAAAATTTTTATTCAGAATAAAAAAATATTATCCTTCGTGATTTTTATTTTTATTTTTTTTACGAACGAGGAAAAATCGATAATTTATTAAAGGATGCATTTGAAATTTAAAATGGTTCGTCCTATAATTTTATATTTATTAAAATATGCATTTTATTTTCTTTTTATCTCTTCTGCCAAATAAATATGTAAGTAATACTGAGATTAATATTATATGTGGTATTGAAAATTTAAATTTCAATCTCACTGTATTCCTAAAAATATAATTTTTGAGCATCTATTTTTCGATTGGCGTTTATATCGTATCACGAGAATTTAAATCTCGATCTATTATATTCGTGAGAAGGATAAAAAAGAAATAAAATATATCATTTGATAAATATTAAATTATAAAATTATATTTAAGCAATTCTAAATTTAAAATACGTCATTCGATAAATTACCGAAAAATCAAATGGAATTATATGCAAGTTTATGGAATTTGCTCCTTCAATTTCAGCTGCTTTTATTGACTGACCCTCCTCGCAGTTCCGGTTTGAAAATTCACTATTTTATTTTATTTTATTTTATTTTATGATTACCAGAAGAAGAGTCAAATCGAAAATCAAACCGGAAGAGTTTCGGATCGCTAGTTTTGTTTATCGGTTGGACTAGACTATTTGGCTTCGTCGTATTTATATTGAACTCCCTCGTGTTTTCTTGTTTTTATCATTTACTACCGACCAACTTTAAAACTATTAATTTAATGATCCACCACTACCCGTTGTAAAAGTTATTTTGATTTGGTAGAACCTCATCTACCTCGTTACGTGTCAAAGAACAATCTAGAAGTTGGCCCCGGGGCAACGACGCAGTGGTAAGGTACAAAGTTCTCTTCTGTATATTCAGGAGTCGATTCCGTCCTGACAGTCCGTACTACGTGAGTGACGGTACACGATGCCTCATCGTCCCAGCGTGGTCGACCTTCCTGAACAGCACGAGTCATAACACGTCGACCACCGAAAAAAAAAATCTAGAAATCACTTCAATTTAACATATATTTATAATTCAATTTTTAAATGTGATATATTTATAGAATTAAATAATAAATTAAGGAAATTGTAACTATTGATACGATACGTATAAGTACTTTTTGATTTAGTCATTATAGCATATTTAGTTTAGAAATTATTTAATACTTCGTTAGATTCTCAAAATAAATAAATTTAAATATCTAATTCTAATAAAAAACAATGTAAAAAATTCTCTCTTGAACTGTGATGCAATGGTAGATGATAAATATCAATTCTCTCTTGATAAGTATTTTTTTTTATTTATCACGGTGATCGTTGATAAATTTCTATGAGATAAAATAGATTGTTCTCGGAATTAATCAGATCTAAAATATAGAAAAATAACAATGTAAAAGTTATTTTGACCGTGTTTGATTAATTTTGAACTGCTATAATTTTTATTCAATCAGAACAATTTTAATATGTGTTACAATAATTATGGTCAAATTTATTATAATAATTATTATTATTTTTTGATAATTTAAATATTATTTATGATTTGAAACATTGCTGGCATGAGAATCGAATTGACATTTTCATTCCATTCCACTTGTTTTATTTGTACGATGTGGATTGAAAAGTATTGTCTCCGTCGGGATTCGATGGTCGAAGAGAATGATGATATTTGTCGAGAATGTACGAATTCGATGTCGAATAAAAAATTTAAAATTCCTTTTGATTTTTGATAAATTTGTCCCTATCTTAGCTATCGAGTCGAGAGACTATATTCCGCTCGTGATTTACTCTGCTTCTCATCAATAGTCCTGAAACGAATAACAGAGATCGTTAAGTGGATGGATTTCCAATTATTGTCGTGGATCCAAAATACATTATTTTGGAGGGACTAAATTTAAAAAGGGCATTTTAACGAGGGTCTATTTTTCATAAACTGGTATATCATAATTAATTACTATTAATTATTATTGGTAGTGGGAAGATTCCGTGCAATCAATGCGGCGGGTAAAAAAAATCTGCGCGCGAAGCTTCGTGGAAGCTCCCTTCCCGCCACCGTCTTCCTCCTTTTTTTAAACTCGGTTGAAACCGTGACCGAGGCGAGGAAGAGGAAGAAGGAAAGAAGGCCGACGAAGGCAACGAACGCTTCCGCCATGAAGCTTTCCGTGTCCTCCTTCTTCGCCTCCCATTTCAAGAGGAGCAGCAAGAAGTCCTCCTCTCGTCGCTCCTGCTCCGCCGCCTCCACGGACGGCGACTCCTCCACCTCCTCCTCCCTCTGCCGCCCCCACCACAACGCCGCCTCGCCTCGCTCCGTCCTGCTGACCTCCTTCTCCACCCGTGAGCTCGAGGCCGCGATCCGACACCTGAGCCCAGTCGACGCCGTCGGCGGCGTCGACCTCACCGAGGCCGAGCTCGCGGCGCTGCTGGCGGATCCCACACCGGAGGTGGAGGAGGAGCTGCGCGAGGCCTTCTCCGTCTTCGACGCCGACGGCGACGGGAAGATCTCGGCGGAGGAGCTGAGGCGCGTGTTGGAGACGCTGGGCGACGAGGGGTGCTCCCTGGACGACTGCCGCCGGATGATCCACGGCATCGACACCGACGGCGACGGCTTCGTCTGCTTCAATGATTTCGCACGGATGATGGACGGCCAGCGATGCTTCTGAAGTCGAGCACGGTGGTGATGTGCGCTAGCGATTGAATTGAAGAAACAAATTGAATTAAACAAGATCATTTTGTATATGATTTAATTCGTACAAAATGGATCATAAGATTTGGTTCTCTTATGCCGATTAATTCCTTTATCATATTTTATATCATTACAATTAAATTCAGAAATCACAGATCATTAACTTCTGGTGTCTCATCTTTTACTGATCAATTTCACAGTTTCAGAGCATTCCTGAGTTTATAATTCCAGAGTTTTTTCTTGGTTTATTTGAATCGATCTTTGAATTACTGAAAATCCTTAGCAAACTTTACAGAGACTCAATTGTGATGCACAAAGTTACAGTAATGAAGAAACAGATCGACAATAATGTCAACAAATTCAAGAAAATCACCTTTATAATTTATCACATCCATCAACAGGTTCTTCGACCACAAATGCCATCCAAAAACAATGATCTTTAAGCAACACGAAGCATAAGCATAAGCATTCTAAGAACAAAATATGAGAGTCAAGAACAAAAGTTGTTTCAGTATTCAGTTCTTCTTCTTCCCAGCTTTGCCTAGCTTCCTTCCCCATTTTCGTCGGCATATCGTATGGCTCTGGAGGCCTCCACTTTCTTACGGCAGCAGCAAACTCACCGATGGCATGCTTGTCGTAGCCACTCACTGAAATCCTAGTGTTTCCTCCACCTTCACCTTCAAAACCCTCAGGAATTGTCATCTGAAATGGATGGGAGAAGTCGAGGTTGAGAACGAGATCCTTGCTCTCCAACACGGCATGGAATCCGACTCCGACTAGAGCTGCAGTTTCTTTTCGAATCCCTTTGAGACACCGACCACCGTGTTTCTGTGAGAGATCTGCGTTTCGAAAGGCGACACAAATGTAAAACAAGATAGCAAAAGGATAATTTAAGGAATTCACTTGCTAACAGATCATTGTGCTATAAGAATCCAGTTGATCCGATCCGAGATCAACGGATGAAAGAACTCAACAAGGTACTCATGGCCGAGCTCTTTCGATCAACTGAGTACAAATTAGATCGATCTTCGATGTGTCGAGTTAATCAGATCGACCTTCTTCATAGTTTTGTCAGGTTGTGTGTAGGGAGGTCGGATGTTCGTAGGTCAAACTTTCTCAGATCGATCGTCGGAACGGAAAATACTTCAGATCTAAGAAGACTCGAAAATGGGTGAAAAGATGGCCAAGGAATACCTCGACGAAGCCCCTCCAATGCTCAAGTTAGAAAGTGAAAAAAAAACATCTAAAGTAGAGAAAGAGTAGAAAATTAGAGATTATTTGATCCACGTGTACTTTTCCTCTTAGCTTTATATAGGAAGAAAAGAATGTGCCTTTTTTGAGAGAGACGTGGCATAGAGATATGACGTGAAGTCATGGGTTCTTGGAGGAGATTGTGGAGAGGTGTTGTGGAGAGGATCATGAAGACGTAACTTTTTGGAGGAGATCATAGAGACGTGACTTCTTGCAAGGGATCATGGAGACGTATCGATCTAACTGTCGAACTGAGATTGAGAGATAATGGAGATGCACTGATCTAACAATTGAACTGAATTCGGACGCACCTCAGATGGACTTGAGTTGACTTGCATTTATTTTGACCGGATTCGAGTTTGAGTTCCATCTCAACTTGACTATTGACTTGATCCTATCACTTAGAGAGGAGTATTTCCGCCGTATCATGGATGAACATCAAATTACCTTTCTTAAGAATTAAAGAAGCCATTTTTACCCCCCATCTAAACTTTCTATTGTTGTTTGAGCAAAAGAAATTATTGAGAAAGGACCTATGTTCTCGGAGTCAATCTAGAAGATCAATAGGTAGTGTGAAAGATATTGAATACCGTTTAATGATCAATATCTAAGAACTAGGGACCTATGAGATATTCCTAGTGCCATTCAAATTGTATATAGTTCATGCTCATCACAGTTATGGAAAATAAAATAAAACCCTATTAAAGATGTGCTCTGAAAACATGAAACCCAAACTTAAACTTGATGGAATAGGTATTGTTCTTGTGATTCAATAAAACAATATATATGATATCTTCTTAAGTTAGAGAGAATGTTGAAAAAACAATCTAATAAGCAAACAACTCTTAACCAATATAATCTGACAAGACAAATAGAAGGATATTTGCCAGTGTATGAATTTCAGTTCATGGACAAATTCAATCTGGAGAAGATTGTAAATACTGTATTAAATAATCTGACAAAACTACAATCTTCATAGTAACTTCAGTTCAATTCCTGGTAGAATACTCTACCCATATTTGATACTGCAGTACACCATGGTCAGACAGTTCAAAGGACTAACCTTGATCTTTATCAAATTGTCTTAAACTAATTCAATTCCTGTTTGAGATTGGATATTTGCTTAATAGAACAAAGTAGATTGAAAAAACAAAAAACTGAACATCCTCAAAAGGGCCATTCAGAGAAAAGTGAATCATTGTTTTCTTTATATCTTTGACATAAGATGTCTAAAGGCCCTCAAATCTATTCCTAACAATTTCACCCATGGTTTTGTAATAGTCGACATAAGATCTTGGCACAGAGGTTTGATTGTGCAAACCAGTGAAACCACAGAAGAATCTACTAATTTTTGCAATACCATGAGCACATTCGTTAGCTTATGATAGACTGCGAGGTTCATCGATCATTTTGCCTCTAAAGTGAAAAGCAGGATATTAAACATCAGTTTTTGAAGTTTCGAAAAAATTGAAAGACAATGCAATAGTCTGCCTTGAAGAAGACAAGAATCAGAAGCATAATGAAAGACACAAGTAAGTTCACCCATTAATTGCTAAAACTTTAACTAGAGAAGTAACCTGCAAAGACCATGCATTTGATTGGCCTTTCTGGTTTCTACAGCTTTAGAGGCCTTCAAATGCCCAGATTCATCTCTTACAGACTTCAGTTCACGAGGGTATGTTCTTGAAAGCTCCCCAAGTGGACCCTTAACCTTCAGATCCTGCCCTTCCAATGAAATGGTCACATTGGATGGCACTTCAATTGCCTAGATTCCTTACACTCCACTGGCTTCCTCTCAAACTGAACACCATCAAAAGAAACAACAGCAAATGAGAAGCCACTTCTATCACCAAGAAACGCAGTGTTCAAGTTGCTGGAACATACAAACCGAAAAGAAAAGAAAAGAAAAGAAAAATCCATATAACATGCCACAAAATGAACTTCCAGAACATCTTAAACAACAAATCTTTGACCGATGGCGAGTGAAAGCGAAGCGCGATGGATAGTAAAAAAATAGGATCTTGGAACCAAACTCATTAACCTGCATACTGTCATGCGCAAATGTAAAATTCCTACCACTCTGCGCTAAATTTCGCGGATTAATTACTAATCGAAGAGCAAGGATAACGAGAAAAGGAGCGATCTTCCAATCAGATTCGAGCTTCACGAGCCCCATTCAACAAGTAACATTCCCTAGAAAGACAAACGCGCTACGAAAAAAAAAAAACTGAGGATTAATGGAGGGCAAAAAAAATTGCCAAAGAGGAAGGCCGTAAGCAGAAGAGTACCAGGAGGATCGGATCGAATCGAAGTGATCGACGCCATGTTCGATTCTTCGAGAGCCCCTCTCGCTCCTCTCCCTCCCTACTCCCTAGTCCCTCCCTCCCTCCCCACTTTGCGCTTCGATTAACGGGTCGGGTGTGCATAATAAAGGGTGCCAAAGGCAATTCGACCCGGTAATGGATTTTGGGCTTACTTGCCGATCCGTGGGCCGGTTTACTTAATTATATGAAAATTACATATTTAATAAATATTTATAATACATTAGACAAATATAAATAAAAAAATAAAAAATAATAATTATAAATTTAGATGTCAGGGCAAAACTAACCGATCCATTTCCCTTTGATAGTCAAAAGAAGTCATGTAAAATTCTTAGTAGTTCACTTGGGATTCGATTTGGCTCGAAATTAAGGAAATGGCAAACAAATACAAGTGTTGCGAAAGAGACAATATTAATGGAATGGATGATGAGCACACACAACATGTCTTGATAAGACTAGACCTTCTTTTGCTCCTTGCACATTACGCCAATATTTTCCATTGCATTATTTTCCTCTCCCTCCTAGTGGAAGGGTTGACCTTCCCCTTCTTTTTCACTCGACCTGTATCCTCCAACATCTCTCACAAAAGTCATCTTCTTTATCATTGTCATCATATATACCACTCTCACTTTATATATCTTTTATATATATATATATATATATATATATATATATATATATATATATATATATATACTTGATATACAGCTTTGTGCGCGCGCATAATAATCGTCGTCGATCTCGTATGACGATCAAATTCGATTCGATTCGATCACAACCGACGGAATCGTCACGATCCGACCGTGATGGAGTCCTAAATCGCAGTCGGTTTCCGATCGGATTGCAGGCGGACTCCGGTGCTGGTCGGATCCTGACCGGTTGCTAATCGGAATCCGATCGACCGACGGTGAATCGACGACGACAACGGTGAAAATTACATGGAAAAAACACTGTGTGCTCCCGTCATTGTGCAATCGCGATTTTGATCTGACGGCTGAGACACTGTCGCGCACAAGTCGTGTAGCATAAGGTACGTAACGCATCAGGATTATATATATATATATATATATATGTTGTGCGACTGTGCATGATTAACTGCGGTGAACAGTGATTTTACTGTTCACCGCAATTCGATGAACATTGAAATCACTGTTCATCGCAGTTAATTGCACATATGCGCACAGTATTTTGTCGCTCAGCAAAAATTAACCCATATATATATGAGTCTTCGCTTGTGCAACTCGTGCATGACGATTTCTTCATCATCCGATCAATTGTGATTGCACAATAAGGAGAAATGCACATTGTTTCCTTCGTGTGCGATTTCACCCGCTATGGGCGTCGATTCACCGTCGCCCGATCGGATTCCGACTGGACTAGAATCTGACCATGATCCGACCGACATTGGAGTCCGGTTGGATTACGATCGAAAACAATCGTGATTGCAGTCCCCAATGGTGCATGCCATCATGCGATCGCAATCTCGCCATCCAATCCGATCAAGGATCGATCGGCCATCACGCATTGCGCAATCTCGATCGCCGTAATCCGCGATTAGATCATCGCCATTAGCGATCGCAATCTCGGCCGTAATCACGCAATGTCGAGGCTAGCTAGCCAGTCGCATCGAGTCCGTGCTTCATCACGCATGAGCCATGCAAAAACGGACACTCAAGATAACAAAACTATAAAATATATTTGAACTTTTGATTAATCTTGGAAGTAGACGACATTTCTCTCTAAAATATGTATCATATCCAAATCCTTATCCTCTTATTGTTTTTGTGAGTATTTTACTATATCACTATAAGAAAAATGATATTCAACGATGATTTTTTTTCGCTGATACAAAATATTCATCGCTAAATTATATTAACGACGATAATATTTCATCACTAGTATTGTCGTAATAAATTTATTGCTAAGAGACTTTAGCGACGAAATATTAACATTTCGTCGTTAATATTAACGACAATGAAAAAACGTCACAAATCATAATATTTCGTCGCTAAATCTGGAATATTGGAAAAGGGAGAATCACTAATATTGACAATGAAATATATTCATTTCGTCGCAAATCATCAGTCGACTGTTTATTATTTGGTCAACCACGACAGAATATTTTTTAGTCGCAAATATGACATTATTTCAATAATTAATATTTTTAATATGTTTATTTACGATGATCATAAAATTCATCAATAATTGTTATTATTAATGATGAATTATTAACTCGTCGTTAATATTTCATCGCTATTTTAATTTGCTGATTTCTGTTAGTGTATTCACTTGAGCTTTATCCTATGACATCTCTCACAAAAGCCACCTTCTTTATTATTGTGATCATATAGCATTGTAATTTTCTTCTTCTTTTTTGTTTGATAATCAAGGTATTTGGATTTTACTCGATTAATCTCGGAAGTAGACGATCTTTTATTCTCCTCTACGATATTTTATCGCAATTGGGACTCAAATCCTTATTCTTTTATTGTTTCTATGGGTGTTTTACTATGTTCATTCTCGTGTTATGTGATGTTTATGTATCACAAGTCGATAAATAAATTAATAATGCTTTTTAAAGATGTAGAAAATTAATTTTGGAAAACTTCCATACCGAAAAACAAAGCTAAGTAAGAGTAATTAGTATTGCTATTTTAATTCCTTAGTTGATTATCTTATCGAAGATTTTTTTTTCCATTCTAAAAAATAATAATTTCATGTCTAAAATTTAGGATATATATCAACTATAGATTAGATTTAAGAAAATCACAATCTTCCAATATCAAAATTCAATTTTTACATATATTATAAACTAATGTATTCAATTTTTTTTTTTGGAACATTATATTAAACAAAAATATTACTCCTTTAAAACTTATTAACTTTTAATTTTGTGGCCTATATATTCATATTGCATTAAGCTAGCTACTAATAATATTGATTTAGATAAACACTTTCTATATGCCATGTCTTAACATAAATTACAACATTTTAAGATAAACATTGACTAAATAAATAAAACAATTACTTGTAGTACTCTTGACACCTGACCAAATTAAATGTTTATTAAATGATTTTAATATGAACAATGAAACATTGTTGTTAATTAATCAAAAATGTGTGCAAAAATGACTGTTTAAGTTTTTTTTTTTTTTGTCTTTTATATATTAAGATAATATGGTATAAATTAAAATAGTTGTATATATGAATGGGACCAAATGATGCAGTCACGTAGCTTTCTACATTAATTAATGATAATTATTTTATCCAAATAAGGTTAATTGATTTCACTGTGATGAAGCATGAGCACCACACGTCTTCTTAAATCTTAATCCTTTTGGAATCTTAAGTTCTATAATCTATAATTAAATATATTGTTAATCATATTTTTCAATTGTGGAATATGGAAGGTAAGTTTGAATCCATCCTATCCATTAATTATATAATTGGGACATATATTTAATTAATGTCCCTACCATTCTAGCTAATTAATAAGACACATCTTCTTCTTCCCAAATTTTTAATTAATAAAATTGTAAGCTAATTTTAGCTTATGGATCTTCCAAGGCAACAATATAGAAATGTGTAACAGAGGGATCGGATATCATATTCAAATGAAAAAAAAAAAAGATTTAAATAGGTTTAGAGTTAGGGTTAGGGTTAGGGTTAGGGTAGTCTGATGATAGGTTTGTGCTCCTTTGTCGCCCTTTATGTGTCATGTTTACTTTTAAGCATTTTTCATTTCTTAAAGGAGTTAAAGAGAATAGAAAAAAAAATCTTGTCTCTCATTGTTGACTAGGAAATTAATAAAGAAGATGGTCATGAATAATAAATGTATTTTCCCTAATTAAAAGATGATAACTAATTAAACAAGTTTGCCAATATAATATATATATATGGTGACATCCAAGTTGGACACGATTTGAAAGTCGAATTGCAATCGAAACAAGATCGACGAAGCAACCACAAAAGCTAGCATAGATATGTGCATATATGGATAGCAATAGCATATACACTAAGTTAATGTCCCACAAAAAAAGGGGCTAAATTCATAAAGTCATCCACCCTTGCAAAAAGATGTTTGTGACTTTACCACCATCGCCCCCCTCTTCTTAGATCTCTCTTTTGGGGAGTATCCAACTCTCTCTCGCTTTACACTATGTTTGGGAGAAGGTGATGGAAGCGTAAGTAAGGGGAAGAAAATTTTAACAAAATGTGAAAACGCTATATTATCGGGCCTCCTCCGACAGTCTCTACTGGTGGTGGAGGTAATTAAATCAAGAGCGTGATTGATAAGTGCACAGGTATGGGACATTGAGAGCCTGGGCGATGAAACCCTGGGATCAACCTCTGTCCATTACAGGCATGCCCCTGCGAACTTACCAACCGCACCAATACGGGGGGTTAGAAAATTTTAACCCTTGTATGGGAGGGGGTGCAGTGGGGGAAGAGTAAATAAAGGGAGGAGAATTTTAAATCTTATTTGGGACAAATAGGGTTGTAAACGAATCAATTATTCATGAACAAGTTTGGTATTCAGCTCGATAAGAGTTCGTTTACGTTCGTTCAATATGTATCAAAGTCAATTAATAAATAAGCTTGAACAACTTGATAGATTAAATAGACATGCTTGAATACATATGTGTTCGACTTATTTATATTCATGAACAAACTCATTTAAAAATTATTTATGAGTTTATTTATACTTATTTATAAACAAGAATTAAAATATTAAAAGTTTAAAATAAATAAACAAGCTTAACTTAAGAGCTGGATAACGTTTAAATAAATCGAATTTAAAAAAGTTTGAATCAAGCTTAATTAGAAGATTGATATCAAATAAACAAATCAAGTTCAATTCAAGCTCAAGCCAAACTCAATCTCTAAAAAAAGAAACCAAGTGAAGCTTGAATATATTTTTTAATAGCTTAATTAATTTTAAATTTGGCTCAGCTCGATTTGATTATCTTATTAAATAAGTCTGAACAATATAAAACTTAACTTGTTTACAACCCTAGAGACAAAGTGAGAGAAGGACCGGAAAGAAAAGATAAGAAAGGATAAATTTTAATCTTTCTTATCTATGAAAATGAAAGATTTCCTTACCCCTCTTCTTCTTCTCCTCCGTTTCCTTCTCTTCCCCCCTTCCTTCCCTTTCATTTCCTTTTTATTATTTACGCTTTCCTCACCTCCTCTCAAACTTAGCATTAGGGTTCACACCACCATCATTATTAATTAGCAACAAT
The DNA here is from genome assembly GCA_025175895.1 of Wurfbainia villosa. NCBI lineage: Eukaryota > Viridiplantae > Streptophyta > Magnoliopsida > Zingiberales > Zingiberaceae > Wurfbainia > Wurfbainia villosa. The sequence continues at coordinate 18,601,533 of CM045991.1, read as the reverse complement.
TATGACTATATATATATATATATAATATAATCTAAACAAAACAGGTAGATAAGAGATGAACGTTAATTCGGGTAATTAATGAGTAATCCCACAATCGACGAGACGACGACGACGCAGTGGAAGGGGAAGAGAAAAGGTAAAATAAAGAGGAGAGAAAGAAACAAAAAGAGGAAGAGCAGGGCAGAGCATGCAGGTAGCTCGGGTGGGGGAGCGCGGTAATTAAAGAGGCGTGGCAGTAGAGGATACACAGTAACGGAGGAGGAGATCATGAATTGGCATGGAGCAGCGACTAGCGAACGAGCGGGCGATTGAGTGAGAGACTGTGAGAAGAGAAGCCAAAAATAAAATAAAATTAAAAGAAAAAGAAAAAGAAAAACAAACCACAAACAACAACAACAAAAAAAAAAAAGAGAAAAAAAGGGAAAGAAAGAGAGGATGAAGGAGCGTGGAGATATATAGATGTGATGGAAGAGAGAAAGAGGGAATGCATGAGCATGACCGGTCAAACGCAAATCATTCAGCGATACGTTCAATCAGCCCACGTACGCATGTCCTCCTCTTTCTCCTCTTCTTCCTCCTCCTCCTCCTCTTTCTCCTCTCGCCCGCCTCTCGCTGTCGCACGTGCATGCCAATCCAAGCCACAGACACAGACACAGACAGAGAGAGAGAGAGAGAGAGGGGGGGTGATCGAAGAGACAGGTGCTGCCATGGACTGCGAGACTGCTGCCGTATGCGTTGCGCGATTCCCCATAACTGCAGTGCGAATTAAAGAAAGGAAGGAAGAGAGAGAGAAAGAAAGAAAGAAAGAAAGAAAGAGAAAGAGAAAGAGGGACGACGGCCGCGCGCGGCGGGGAACACGAGGAGGAGCCAGCCAGCCAGCCGCTACGCTGCCCACCACCGCCTTGCCGGTAGCGCGCTCCCCTCCTCTCCGCGCGTGTTCCTGCTGCTCCAGCCACTACAATAAGACGGCGACTGTTGGCGCCATGACTCAGCGTCGTCTTCGTCGTCGCCGCTGTTCATCAATAAGCACCGCTAGCTGCAGTGCACACACGTACGTGCATGTTTTGTGTATATGTATGTATATTCGCTGCTGCGAGCTAACTAGCGAACAGAGTTTTAAGGGCGTCATTAGAGATCATTTAGAATTAATTATATTAGTAATATTGTTAATGTATTTCACTTCGATAATTAAGTTCGCTCAGTTGCACTCTCGGTTGGAGGAATCAATCGATCGACCTGCCGACATCGTAGTGGTGTTTAATTAATCACGAGATGGGATTAATTAATGCTGGAAAACAACTAATCAACCGAGATGGAATTAGTTGAAACAGGATCATTTTATTTGTTAATCGAAATTTCATGGTCTATTATATCTCTCATTCATCATTCCATTACGACCATGTCTCGAAGATAGACTCAATTAAAAAAAAAAAAACTCATTTCTATGTACTTTTTTTATATATTTTTATTTTTATTTTTATTTTGCCATAAGAAAAGTAATAAAATTTATTTATCGAGTTTTTGGCAGGAACTTACTCGTACCAGCTTTTCAGTGAGCGCGACTCGTTTATCATCCGGCCATATTTTGACTTTTCTAATTTTTATTAAAATAAATAAAAATATTATAATGAATGAATGAATGCGATTCCCCCGATCCCATAAATCTTATCAACAAAGCTCAATATCTTGGAATATATGCCTTCGATTTTATTTTAAAATTTTCATCGAAATGATTGGATCTCAATTATTAAAATAAAGAGCATGTCCATCTTCCACAGCCACCCAATTTGCTTTCTTTCTTTCTTCCTTTCTTTCTTTCTCTCACGATCCCAAAACAAAGGAAGGAGCCTTTGTTTTTTTTTTAAATTTTAATTTATTTTTTTTTACTATCTGACTTTGATTTAATTAATCTTGGTTGTTATGAGTGAAGATCAAATCAGTGAGTCAGATCGAACGGCGTTGGAAATAAAGAAAATAAGCTTTAAAATGGGAGGAAGAAAACAAGGTCAATAGAACTAAAAACAAGCACAAAGTTGCAGAAGCTATCGAGGCAATAAATAAATAAATAAATAATAATAAATAAATAATAAAGGCTTCGCGACCAAAACCAGTCCCACATGTTCCCTACTTCCAAACTCTTCTTCTTCTTGTTCTTCTTCGTCTTGTTAATTGCTCGCGTGATTTGATCTCTGAATCGGATCAGTGGCCATGGAAGTGGAGAGGTGGGAGACGAGAAGGCTGAGGTTGGGGTAGTGGCGGTGGGTGGATCCTGTGGAAGCTAAGGTGATCATCGATTTGCTAGCTAGGGAGAGAATTGAGCCGGGGAAGGTATAAGGAATGGAGGAGGAGGAGGAGACGGCGTTGAAGTCGCTGTCGATGGACTACCTCAACCTGCTCATCAACGGCCAGGCGTTCAGCGACGTCAGCTTCGGGGTGGAGGGCCGCGTGGTGCACGCGCACCGCTGCATCCTCGCCGCTCGCTCCCTCTTCTTCCGCAGGTTTTTCTGCGACGGTGCGGCCTCGCGGTCCGCGGCGACGACGACGACGGCGGCGGCGGCTGCGGGGCTGATGAGTACGATGCTGGCTTCGTCCTCGCCCGGGGCCCGCGGCGCAGGAATCATCCCGGTCACCTCCGTCAGCTACGAGGTGTTCCTGCTGGTGCTCCAGTTCCTCTACAGCGGCCAGGTCTCGCTGGTGCCGCAGAAGCACGAGGCCCGGCCCAATTGCCCCGACCGCGCCTGTTGGCACACCCATTGCCCCGCCGCAGTCGACCTCGCCCTCGACATCCTCGCCGCCGCCCGCTCCTTCGGCGTCGAACCCCTCGCCGTCGTCACTCAGGTAGGTATACAGACACTCGGACGGATGAATAGCGGCGGTAGTATTAGTATAGTCAAGCTAAAACGTCGCCGGTCGATTACATGAAATCAATCGATCAATAAATTAATAAATGTTGCAGAAACATTTGGCTGGAATGGTGGAGAAGGCGTCGATTGAGGACGTGATGAAGGTGCTGGTGGCGTCGAGGAAGCAAAACATAGGACAGCTGTGGACGACGTGTTCGCACCTCGTGGCCAAGTCCGGCCTGCCGGCGGAGGTGCTCGCCAAGCACCTCCCCCTCGACGTCGTCGCCAAGATCGAGGAGATCCGACTCAAGATCAGCTCCCTCGCCCGCGGGGTCGGTGCGTTATTCCCGGCGCACCTGCAGCCACATCATCATCAGCAGCACCCCGGCCTCGAGCTCGCCGTCCCCTGTGGCGGCGCCGACCATCACCTCGTCGACGAGCAGCAGAAGATCAGGCGGATGCGGCGGGCGCTGGACAGCTCGGACGTGGAGCTGGTGAAGCTGATGGTGATGGGGGAGGGGCTCAACCTCGACGACGCACTAGCGCTGCACTACGCCGTCGAGAACTGCAGCCGCGAGGTAGTGAAGGCGCTCCTCGAGCTCGGCGCGGCGGACGTGAACTGCCGGGCGGGGCCGGCGGGGAAGACCCCGCTCCACGTGGCGGCAGAGATGGTGTGCCCGGACATGGTAGCCGTGCTGCTGGACCATCACGCCGACCCCACCGCCCGCACCCTCGACGGCGCCGGCGTCACGCCCCTCGACGTCCTCCGCGGCCTCACCTCCGACTTCCTCTTCAAAGGCGCTGGCGTCCCCGGCCTCGCCCACGTCGAGCCCAACAAGCTCCGCCTCTGCCTCGAGCTCGTCCAGTCTGCGGCCCTCGTCGTGTCGCGTGAGGAGGCTGCCGCGGCCGCCGCCGCCGCCACCATCACCCACAATAACAGCACCGACTGCGCCACTTCGCATCATCACTCCATCAATATCTACCCTCGATGAATCTAAATCTGTAAGCAAAGTTCTACATACAAATCTAGCATTCGATTCATCAAAATCTATATCTATATCTCTATATATCTATATATATCTCTTAATCAATTGGGTCATTTCCATTCTCATTAATCATCTCATCAGTGTGCTTGCCCTGTAATTAAATTTCATTAGGGCCTTTCATTGTTTTGTAGCATGCATTAGCCATTAGTCATCATTGTGTAGGTGCACGTAGAAATTTAATAATCAAGCAATTTCTTAAATATTTCCAAATTCAATACTTTCTCTTGTTTTCTCGTCGATTCCACGATTTCTCCATCCCCTCCAATTCACCATATTACACATCCCAAATTGGGGTAGGCTATAGCTAGCTAGGGTTCTTCAGCATACTGCTGTCTGTTCTCAAAACCCTTGTTTTAGGGTATCCTAAGTCATGAAATGGAGTCGACGGCCACGATGAGTCCTAACTCTACGATCCGACGGAAAAGAAGAGACCTTCCTTGAGTAGAATCTGTGTTGTTCAACATCGTAGATCAGCAGCTAGGGTTGTGGTGCAACAGTAGGGCACTGTGAAGTTTTTTTTTTTTTTCCCTTCCCTTTTTCTTTTCAAAGTACACAGATTGGTGCTTTGTTTGGATGCACAAAATGAGATATATTGAGGCTGACAATGAGCAATTCAACGCATCGAGTTGTCTTCTCCAACAGTTTAAGTACCCATTTCTTTAATTTCCTTGGCCAGAGCTTTCAATGCCGTTCCTGCAAATGGATTTCCAAGTTCTTCATCAGTATTAATTATTCAACACAAGCAAACAAACATATCGTCAAACAGCAGAAACTATATTTACTTTGCTTTTCATTCATTGTTTTTCTTTAATTTCTTTTTCCATAGAGACTTCCTTTTTTTTCCTTTTCCTTTTCTTTATGCTGAATAAATTAAATAATTAACATGAGAATTTATAGTTTTATGGCATTTCTGAACATCAGTTAGATTATCTCTGCAATACTGTAAATCTGCAGCAAGCTAGCTTCTTGGCTTAATGTATTCATATTCAGACCTTCTTAATTATATTAATTAATAATTGATAAGTATAGTAGAGAATCTTTGTGTTCGACTTAATTATACTGAAAAATAGGTCAGTTCAGTTTTCAATTAATATATTAATGCATAATATTGAAAAAAACCTTTACTATTTAATTTCCCTTGAGTGTAGATTTTCTTCCTTAATTAAACATGTATCGAGATTGATTACTAGATTGAAAGAAACTTTTTTTTTTTTGCAATTTATGTTATCTTTGTTTGTGTATTCACAATCTTGTTGAAATGGTTTTTAAGATTTTAGCAATAACTTTCAAGATCTTTACTAATTGAGCATGTTATTTTGTACCAATATTTAACATTATATATATAAATTTTTTGTAATGTTTGTTTATGTATTGAAATGTAGCATGGCTAATTTTGTTTTTTTTTTAAACTTTTTGATCAGCTACTAGTTATAATTAAATTGTTTTAAAAAATAGCAACGAAAACAAAGATTTGTATTCTTTTGGATTATGTTAATTAAATAACTCTTGATAGAGCTAGAGGCAAAATATATGATTTGCTAAAGCTCAAAAAACCATCTTATTTACTCAATTAATCTTCTCTTCTCTTGCAGTTGATTCATCTTTAGAACATGTTAAGTTTGCTAAGGTTTTTTTAATCATTCTTCTTTCTTCGTTAATTGTTTCAAGGTTTACACGAATTAAATCAGCATTTTTTTAAGCATTGCATTGCATGAAAGAACTATAATCACATATTAATGATAATTAAGCCACAAGGTTATGCATAAACCATTTTGTTTAGTAATACTTTTTTAGATTTTAAATAATTGGAGAGGTCAACTTCCATGTAATTTATATATATATTACAAGATTGAACAATTCAAATTGTTTTAATGAAGGGATTAAAATTCAATAATGTCAAAGATTATATATTAATTTTGATTAATTCGGATGCTCTCTAGCTTTGCCATTAACTTGGCCACATAAATAACTTCATTATCATTGCTAATTATCGTTGCCAAATGGGTCGAGAGATTACTTTCAAAGAAACCATGCAACTTAAAGATAGATTAGAATACACTTTGAACCCTATAACTTGCATACAATTCTAGGTTAAAATGTTCAAGTAATTAAGGTACAAATTAATCTAATTAAGTCTACTTATCATACTTTTTTACATCCATAATTTTGAAGTTAATGAATAAACCAAAATCACTAATACGTATAGGCCCAATGGACTTTTTTCTTTAAATCCGGGTTTTATAGAAGAAAAAGATTGTCATCTAATTTACGCTATCGAACTAAGCAATATAATATCATATCGCCCCTCTATATATAAATATTATTGGCCTAGATTAAATTTTATTTTTTACTATCATTAGCAGTGCAATAATGATTAGTTAATGACATAAACTTAGGGAATAAAAACATCTATTAGTACAAATAAAAAGTGTAAAAAAAAACATTTTCCTTTTCTGATTTTTTTTAAAAAGAGAACAGTAATTATCCATCCAAAACAAGTGAGCGCCATTTGGGCTAATTTAATGGGCCAAACACAGGACGGCCCAATTTATACCCCAAATGCAATCATGATGGGAAGTTCATGTATAAAATTTTATAATATTAAATATGTGTAATAAGTTGAAAATAAAGAAATATTAAAACTTTTACTAGATATTTGTGACTTTCAAGGATAATAGAAGAAAGGAATAAAACTTGATGATCCAAAAGGATGCAAGAGTCGAAGAAGATAAGAACTCAATGACTTGGAATGTTGGGAGTCGAGAGCTCGACTACTCAGAATTTAAGAGTTGAGAGCTTGACAACTCGGAATGTTGAGAGTCGAAAGAGTCAAGAGTTCGATGACTCGGGAAGTCAGGAGACGAAAAAATCGAGAGTTCGATTACTAGAGAAGTCAGAAGTCGAAAGAGTCGGAAGCTCGACCACTCAGGATAGTGGCGAATCTAGATTAAAATTTGAACGGATACTCAATGAAATCTGGCAGCGGCTGACAGAGGCACAGGGCTAATGGTCGACGATCAATAGGAGAGAGGACTATCTTTATCTCTTGGAGGAAGGAGGTGCTTCCATACACCCTCGCCCCCCTCTCTCCGCCACTGACTCAAGAAGTCAGGAGCCGAAGGAGTCGGGAGCAAATCTTGATCGGCAAGAAGTTTCAGAGGTTAGATTGAGATAAAAAAAAATCTAGTTACACTTTTGTTGTATTAGCTACATTGTACATTTCATTTTCTCATGTCTAACTTAAAATCGGAGGGATATCATCGAACTCTTTGACTTGTGTTATATTTGTTAGGATATTGTTGCGGTCAAATCGAATCCATTTTAGATCAAAAAGTGTTAAAAGACGACTGTATTAAGGTAAAAATCTAAATTATAAAAGACTACAATATTATTGAATTCAATAAAAAAATTCGACAATTTACTAAAGAGTTCACGTGAAGTTTATCAATGCTCAAAAGGCACATCGAAGTTTTATATTTCTCAAAAGACATATCAAATTCTTACATTACTCCTCTGACAAAGTTATTTTTTCTTCTCCATCATCTCTCCTTTGTAAGCAACAATTTTTTTTTTATCTTCTCTTTCCATTATTTCCCTCTTAAATTAATCTTTTCTCTCACTTTTTTTTATGCATACAAAATCCGCATTACATTTAAAATCAATGTCATATTCAAAATCAACACCACCTGTAAAACCAAAACTAAAATCATCACACATGATGCTCGTCTTGTAAGACCAACACCATACCAACACTATGGTGCCAGTGCAAGACTAGCACCATCACCACCATAGTGTTGGTCTTGTAAAATCAACACTATCATGGTGATGGTCTTGCAAAACCAACACCAAATGGTGGTGCTGATTTTGCAAGACCAGCACTACATGGTGCTGGTCTTCCAAGACTAGCACCATCATGGTGTTCATTTTGCAAGACTAGTACCACATATAGTACTAGTATAAAATCAACATCATAATGTTGTTGATGATTTCGAATTGATATTTTTGGGTATATATAAATTTTGGGCACTTTAGAAATCCATAGCACTTAGAATGAGTCTAATCGGAGCTCTCTAGATTCATCAATGAATTTTGATCGAAACTCATTGATGAGCCTAGGGGATTTGAATTTTTAAAAAATTGACATGTAATGGAAAAGAATAGTGCAATGAAGGTGTTTATAATATTTATACTTATTTTTGATATCCCTACGATAAATTATGCATATGTGTCAATTGTCTTAAAGTTATAAACTTTGAAAATTTTCTTATAATTACTGTTAATGATTTTGAATTAATATTTTTGACCACATAGATTCTGGAGGACTTAAAAAATTTTATAGCATTTAGAATGCTTTCAATTAGAGATTTTTAGGTTGATCAATGAATTTTGATCGAAACTCATTTATGAATCTAGGGGATTTGAATTTTTAAAAAATTGACATGTAATGGAAGAAAATAGTACAATGAAGATGTTTATATTTAATTTTGATATCCCTGCAATAAGTTATGTGTCAATTATTTTTTTTTCTTTTATTTACATACATGTAATAATCTATGGTGCTGGTTTTGAAAATCAACACTATCATAGTGCTAGTTTTTGAAAACCAATACCATCAAATGGTACTGAAAAAAATAATGGTGTTGATTTTTGAAAACCAACACTATGGTGGTGCTAGTATTTGAAAACCAACAACACTTGGTGATGTTGGCTTCTAAGTGCTACAGATTTCTAAAGTGTTCCAAAATTTATATGTACGAAAAAATATCAGTTCGAAATCATCCACAACATTGTGGTGTTGATTTTGCACTAGCACTATATGTGGTGTTGCTCTTGCAAAATTAGCACCATGACGGTGTTGATCTTGAAAAACCAACACCATTGTACTAGTGCTAGTCTTGCAAAACCAGCACCAACACTTGGTGTTGGTTTTGCAAGACCAACACCGTGATAATGTTGGTTTTGCAAGACTAATACTATAGCGGTGATGATGTTAGTCTTGCATCGACACCATTGTGCTAGTGTGGTGCTGGTCTTACAAGACTAGCATCAGCGATTTCAGTTTTGATTTTACAGATGATGTCGATTTTGAATATGATATTGATTTTAAATGTGATGTGGATTTTATATGCATACAAAATAGAGAGAAGATTAATTTAAGAGGGAAATAATGGAAAAAGAACGAGAAAATAATGTTGCATGCAAAAGACAAAGAAGGAGGAGAAAAACAAATAAACTTGGTAATGTAGGAATTTGGTATGCTCTTTGAGAAATGTGAAATTTTAGTATGTCTTTTGGGCATTGACAAAACTTCACGTGCACCCTTTGATAAATTATTGAATCCAATAATATTATAGTTTTTTATAATTTAGATTTTTATCTAATACGGTCGTCTTTTGATGCTTTTTGATCTAAAACGGATTTGATTTGCCCGCAACAATATCCTATCAAATTGTGATGTTGATTTTGTACTAGCATTATATGTGATGTTGATCTTATAAAATTAACATTATGGTGGTGTTAGTCTTACAAGACCAGCATCATGTGGTGCTGGTCTTGTAAAATCAACACCACCATTTGGTATTGATTTTGCAAGATCAACACTATGATGATATTGATTTTGTAAGACCAACACTACGGTGGTGCGAGTCTTGTATTGGTATTATAGTGATGATGTGATGTTGGTCTTGTAGGATTAATATTATGGGTGATGATTTTATTTTTGATTTTAAATATGATGTTAATTTTAAATTGATATTGATTTTAAATGTGGTGTGGATTTTGTATGCATGCAAAGAGTAAGAAAAAAAAATTAGTTTAAAAAAAAAAAATGGAAAGTGAAGAAAAAAAAAATATTGTACATAAAGAGAGAGAAAAGAGAAAAAAAAAAAATCGTGTCAGCAGAGTATTATACATGAATTTAGTATGCTTTTTTGAGAAATATGAAATTTTGGTACTTTTTTAGAACAAATTTCAGCCTATGATAAATAGCAAAAAAAAAATAAATAAATATTGAGATTGCATATGAGCCATTAAGCAATAAAGGCCTTGGAAAAAAAGTATTCTCCTGTCAAATAAGCAACAGCCTGGTTCCAACCATTAATTTTTTCGTCTCTGGATTTGGTCGGCTCTTAAAAGTAAAATTGAAAGTGTCGGTGCACCAAGAAAAAAAAGGGGAAAAAAGCATAAATCATTTAAAAAATGGTTAAAAAAATAAAAAAACAAATAAATGGAGGAAGTTTCACTTTTACCTTTCTATATTTTTTTTCCGCTTGAAATTTTAAGATTTATCAAAACATCTATCATGATTTAGGATTTCTTATTTTATCTTCAACCACTAATTAAAGTTTTAAATTATGTTGGTGTATATATATATATATATATATATATATATTTTAATGATTTACCAATCAGTCCACGGTCAGCCGATCCGGTCCGACCTCTGTTTTGGACGGTCGGGTGGAACCGGCCCGCCAGCCTTTTCAGCCGACCAAAACCCAAATGGGCCCACCATAACCTTGGCTTTTTTATCTACCGGTATGGCCCACCAGCGCGACACGAGACAGCGGCGTCCGCCACTCGTTTGATCGAGGAGACGTGTTCCGTGTCGCTTCCGCTTCTGCTTACTTTTCCCCGTTGCTTTTTGCGCGCTGTGTGGATTTTTTTTTAAATAAATAAATAAATAAAACATTAAATAACGTGAAATATCTCATGGCAAAACTAGAATATTTTGTCCCCGTATTTCCAATGTAGCGTTAAAATATTCAATTCAATTTTTAAATATTTATAGTTCAATTTTTAATAAATATTTTTAAATTTATTTTGATAAATATTTATCTCAATTAGGAATTATTTACTATTTAGAGAGTGTTTGATATGTAAAAAATACTTTACTTTTCATTTTTATTTTCTAAAAAAATAAAAAAATATATTTGATTCGTATTTTCTATTTTTTCCCCATAAAATAAAGATCAAGTTCAGGAAAATATAAGAAAATCATTTTTTGAAAAATAAGAAAATATAAAAAATGAAAAAAAAAAACGGAACTTAGTATTCTATTAGAAATCTATGGAATTGGATCGATTATTTTCAAAATTAATCGGATCGAAAAATTAAATATTCAATACTAATTTAAAAAATAGAAGACTATTTTTTTTATTTCGAAAAAAATAAATAAATCCAAAATTTATATCGAGTTCATAAAGCAACAAATAAGAAAAAGGGAAAATAAAATAAAAAAAATAAAGAAATCGAGAACGATAATAATGCAAGAACTGGATCCCCACTAGCGGTAGCTAAAGTGGACGTCAACGTCATCATCCTATAGATTTCGTCCACATTCAAACGTGTCCACCCATTTTCTTCAACATAAAATCTTCCCGTAAACAAAATCATCGAACAAACGTCCAAAAATCGGATTCTCTTGTTCTTGTTCTTCCAAGCAATTCATCTTCTTCCAAGCAATCCATCTTGCTCGATCTCATACTCAATCTTTCTTTCTCCATGGTGCAAAGAAAAGCACCTGATGATGCAAATACCGCTGCTGCTTCTTGCATGGCCATGGCTTGCTTCCATCAGCAAGAATCGGCAGAGAGAGGCGTGAAGAGGCAGACGAAGCACGCGGCCATGGCGGACACCCTGCCCAACTACATGAAGGCCACCACCAGCTCCGACGCCAAGAAGCAGCACACTTGTGTTTCCTCGTCGGAGGCTTTGATGAAAAAGAAGAAGCAGACGAAGAAGAAGAAGAACTGCAGGACTTTGAGGATCCAGCCCAAGAAGGTGAGCGTGAGAGCGACCTGCTCGTCGACTCTCAAGAGCTGCAAGTTCCCCGAGTTCCTGGAGCTCAGCCATGGCGGCACAGAAGCGGAGGGCGCGTCGGCCGTCAAGGTTTGCCCTTACAAGTACTGCTCCCTCAACGGCCATCTCCACGGCCAGGCCGACTTCCCTCCGCTCAAGATCTTCTTGGCTTCGAGGAGAGAGTGCATGAAGCAGAGAGGAGCTTCGCCTTTGAGGAAGAGGGACACAGGGCAAGCGGTGGCCGCCAGGACTCGTTCTGGCTTGGAGATTTCTTCCCTGATCGAAGAAATTGGCCTCGATTTGCTCCTCGAACAGCCGGCGGTCGAGGAGGAAGACGATCAGAGCGATGCATGTTCAGATAGAAGCAGTGATGGGGTTTATAGCTCGGAGGCCACCACGGCGGGTTTCGTCGAGTATGTGAGTCGCGATCGAGAAGACGGCGAGGATAAAGAAAAGGGATCTAGTCTGGCGGAGGAAGACGACAGCAAAAACGAGATTGAGGATGGAAATCAATTCATGGCCGAATCCATAGATTTCAATTTGGAAGAAGAAGAAGAAGATGATGATGAATTGGGTCTTTTATTCGAACAGTGCGAAGGTAATCACGGAGATCGTTCCACAGTCGTCGAACACAAAGATCATGCTGTTCTTGATCAAGAACAACCTGCCACCACTGAAGAAGAGGCCAGAAATGAAGATGTTCAGATTACTGATTCGAACGATCGACACAACCCCAACAATGACAGTTCGCTCATAGTGACCGATTCAAATCCGAACACCATTGAAGAATCTTTCCCTCCTCCTAGAAGCGCTGGCGCTGCTAAAGAGAAGAAAGAACACAAGGCTCCAACAGATGATCATGACGCAAATGCGAGACTGATGCACATAGCGAGGAAGAAGAACAGCAGAGACGAGGAGTCGGAGCAGCGACTTAAAGAATTCGATCCCCGGCCACCGAACTTCCTGCCCCAAGAGCCGGAGCCGGAATCGGAGAAGGTCGACCTGAGGCACCAGATGATGGACGAGAGAAAGAACGCAGAGGAATGGATGATAGATTATGCTCTGCAGCAGAAAGTCACGAAGCTGGGCTCTGCAAGGAGGCAGAAGGTGGCGCTGCTCGTCGAGGCCTTTGAAACAGTAATTCCTCTTCCTCCATGGCAAGCTTGTCGATAAACCCCAACGACAAATTCAGATCAGGAATTAATTGCTGTTGTGAAAACTAAACTGCTGTTAATTGACATAATTAATAAACTGCAGTAATGTCTGCAGAGCTTAATTGTAGATCAGTGTGGCTTACTTAACTTAGATCATTATTACGATCATGGTTAGTTAATTATTGTGATTAAGTAAAGCTGTGAGAGTTTATGGAGTATATCCGTAGAAGATCAAAAGCATGACCTACTCTGGCTTTTTAGAGGAGTGGTTGTGTATGGGGTTTAGGGCTTATTAGCCATCTCAGATCGTAACTCCATTGCAATGTTGTACGATAATTTATCAAATAGCGCACGTGAAGTTTTCATGTTTAGAATTGCTTAAACAACATCTCATACTTTCATATTTATCAAATAGTACATTTAATTTTCTTTTTATCCCTCTCATCAAACATACCTGCATCACAGTGGAAATCCCGAACCATCCAAACGCCATTCTCGGAATTGCAAATTTAGTATGATGATGGTGTTGGGATTCAACACCGATAATCGGAATTGCAATTCGGCCTGATAATCTTGAAATTATAAATTCGATCTTGATATAGATTGTTGGCGGGAGGAATAAAAGGAATTAAGTCGTTATTTGAAAGCAATTCACTATTTGAGAGTCTTGTTTGACAAGCGATTAAAACGCGTCTTATTTATTTGATAAATCGTTGAATGTTTTATGTTTCTCATTCCGATAAGTTGTTAAATTTTGCACAAAGGTTGAAATCGTCAATCTAGTGATCTTCATCGGTCTATCGCACGATCATTGTGAGAGAGATAAAATCATGAGGGATTCTATGGCGACTCGTGGTGATCGACAGCGTGGATCGTTTGAATTGAAAAGAGTTTTAGAATTTGGGAATCGATCTTATCCATAAAGACGGGGACGATAAATTATTAAATTTTGAATGACCATACGAGATGCTCGAGTGCACGAATTAGCTTCTATCTCAATCATCCATCTCGGTCGTGCCTTTCGACTCAAATGATAGAGCCAACCTTGAACATGGAACTTCCCTACAAAAAAAAAAAAAGTGGCATTTAGTAGATCATTATGTCGGCGTCTCGAGGGAAATTAAGATAAGGCATGATGGATGCATGGACAATGACTCGGTCCTACCCGACCATTATTAGTAGTTCTTGAAGGAAAAACAAAATCTATTTATTCATTTTAATAGCTCGAACTATGTCAATCTTTGTGATCTATCGTTCGCTAAGATAGGAAGTTTAAACCCTAAACCTAATCCATTCGGGCGATCTATTTGCTTATCGTTGAGCTTCGCTCGCTTATAACCATGAACCCACATGACCTAAAAGTCACCGTAACCATGGCCGTAGGTAATCGATCGGAGATTGACGAACTAATAACACTAGCAACGATCACAAACGAAGAATTTAACAAGCATCGATCAGACCTATATACAAGTATACATCCAAGTCGAACCAATTCGAGCCCACTCTGATGCAAAAGGAGATGTCATCCTCCCATAGGCTTTTTCTCGTCGGTCATACAATGAGAAGTTAATTGTGAGTGATTTTTGATCTTGTCGCGTTGACTAATACGGTGGAGGACAGATATTCCGATCGATATTTTCATCCAACAACGGGGATCGATTCTTGCTCTATGATGTAAACACGAGACGATTCGAGCCCAATCATTTGGCTGTTAAGATTGAATCCGAAATTCATGTGCAACACACTAAATGCGGTCTAAATAGTCTGTGAATTTCGCAAGGCCAAAAAGGGTTTTATGTACATGAAGAACAAGCGAAGAAGAAAGAGGAGAGAAGGAAGCAAAGAAGAAGAAGAAAGAAAGAGGGGGAGAAGTGTGGCAATTCATTCAGTCGAATGGCTTGTTGCATTTCCATGCGGAAACAGAGAAGAGCGGCCGGTCCTGCCAACACATCATCAAGCAGCCCTTCTCCTCCCGCACGTTGTACCCTTCGCAGTAACCCAAGTCCTGTAGCAGGCGGCGGCCCTGCAGGAGCGCGGAGTGGCTGAGTGGCGCCGCCCGGAAGGACGCCGCGTGGAGCCTCCGCGCCCACCGCTCCACCTTCTCGTGCCGCTCCTTTCTCTCCCAACCATCGGAGGCGATGATGTTCTTGATCTCCTCGCCCAGCAGCACCTTCTCCACTCTCAGCCGCTCCACCGACGCCCGCGGCGCCGTCGAATCCAGGCAGTCGAACAACGCCGCGTAGTAGAAAAGCGCCTCCGCGAACCGCTCCCCCAGCGAGCTACCGTTGTGATCCGCCTCCTGCTCGGTCACCACCATCAGCATCGGCGACAGCTCCCACAGCGCCGCCAGTAGGCTCTCCACCCTCGTCGCCGGAGACGGCAGTGCCGAGTCCCTGCTTGGGCTGTGGCCCTTGTTGAGGAACTCGCATAGAGTCAGTTGCTGGCCGCCCGCCACCTTGCGACCGTCGGCGGCGAGCAAGGTGTGGAGCTGGAGAACGGAGTTGATGGCCAGCGCTTCCCCTGTTTTGATGCGCAGGCTCTCGACGTTGAGGTTTTCCAGCTCGGTGACAACAGTGTTGAATTGGAAGGGGATGTCCAGCCGCTCGGCCTCTTTGGAGAGGCAGGCGGCAGTGTGGTTGAGCAGGTCGCGGTGCTCGTGGACGCCGGTGATCTTGAGGTGCGGCGGTCCCTCCGGTCGCCTCCGGAGCCCATGGAGGAGGGAGAGCCACTGTGTGGGGTCGGAGACGCTGAGGTCGACGATGTGTACCACCGTTTCTCCCTCCATGGCCTCCATGATCGCTTGGTTGGAGACAACGTAGGCGACGCGAAGGAAGGGGCAGAGGTCGAGGAAGTTGCGCCGTGCGGAGGCGGCTTCCGCGACAGGGAAAGCGGCGTCGAGGGCGTGGTAGATGCCCGGCCACAGGCGGAGGGCGCGCCGCGCGAGCGCCTCGGAGAAGTGGGACGCGATGCGCTGCATGGCGTCGCCATTGCGATCGGCCAAAAGCGCGATCTGCTCCAGGTAAGCGTTGGCGCGGTCAAGGCTCCCAGCGGCGACGTGGTTGGCGCAGTTGAAAAGGTGGTGGATGAGGCAGAGGCCGCGCTCGTCGGCCTTGAGCTCGCGCAGCCACGGCGAGAAGGACGGCGACGGCGGCGGAAGAGACATCGACGAGAAGGTCTTGAAAGGCGATGAAGTCGCCAACGAAGAGCCGTCGTCCTGGGCGGCGACGTTTCTCAATAAAGGCGCCATTTTTGTCCCCCGCCGACGGCGAACTGATCGAAATTTACATCGAAAATAATAAAAAAAAAACTCAACAATTCAGAAACAAAACACAAATCCACTCAAAAACACACAAAGGAACCGCCTTTCCTCGATCGATCCTCTGTTCTTCCACAAAGCTCGAGCAACTCAAGAAAAGGCAGATCATGTATAGACTCAAAATCTTATAAAGGAGGCTCCTTTCTCCATCACCGCTCCAAAAAACAAAAAAGAAAGAAAAAAAAAGAAGGCAAGGTCGTCACCTGGAACCGCGTCCTTCTCCGTGGAAGATTTGCTAGTATTCACAACGACTCTCCCCCGCCTCGGCGGCCACAAAAATCGCACGCACAGGTAGGAGAATCAGGAGCCGGATTGGGAAGGAAGAGAGAGTCGGGACGAACAGAGGAGGAGCGCAGCGAGTAGTGCGGTGGCAACAAAAGCGAAGCCGTTTTGTCCGCGACCGCCTCGGTGTCTCCATGCGGAAGCAGGATGCCTCGCCTCGCTTTCCTCCAGTCGTCGTCGTCGTCGTCGTCGGCCGCTTTATTCGGTGGCCGCGGAAGCCGCCATAGGGGTCGAGTAGGAAACAAAGGGCGACTCCTCGTGGGAATTTGTCTCAAGCGGGAGGGCCGCAAGCGTCCGCCATTGGCAGGTAGCGAGCGGCGCGAGCAGGCGCTGGCGTCTTCACCGCGGGGCGAGCGGAAGAAGACAAGGAGAGGAGCGCTGTTGGAGTTGCGACAACGGCGGGAATGGGAGCGAGAAGGCTTCTTCGCCGTGGCCTCTGGGAGCGACACGCAGTCAGAGAGCGCCTTCCTTCTCCCTCTTTGACCATGCCACTTCCATTCTGTCTCATCAAAGGAAAAAAAAATTATTATGGGCCTTAACCAACATGGCCCAATAGCCCACAAAACAATACACGAAGATAATAAGTATCGACACTTAATTTGCAAAATATTACTACTAATCCCTTATAAACAAGACTTGTTTAATTACAAAAATTATGCACAATTAAAGTTTAAATTATCTCAAATTAACTATATATTAGATCAGAAGTCGGTTGCTAAAGGTTCAGAGAAGTACAAAGCGAGATCATCTCGCAGAAGCAATCCATCTGTTCTATGAACTACCGCAGCTTTTGCCAACAAAATGGATTCCTGACCTCTTCTTTTTTCTTTTGTGAGATGCCCTACAAGAAAAGGAAAAACAAAGGCACAATATTCAGGATAGTTTTACTTTTGAATTGAACAAACTTTTTGATTTTTTCTTTTTATAAAATTTATTTGGCTATTAAAATGGCTTCTTGATCAAGCACACTATGAGAAAGCCTTCCATTAGAGCAGATGGAAAGGAACTCCACGAGAAACTTCAGCAAATAACTCAAAACACAGCATCACATTGTTCTTTTGTTCACTTTGTTTGTTTGTTCCTTCCAAAGTGAAATAGCCAGACAGAGTGTGATCCTTGTAATCGACTTCAAATAGCCGAAAACCACGTTTCCTTGCTGTCGTCGACTCTTCATCGTCGACTTTAGCTCGTGGCGAGTGGTGCGAAGAAAAGGAGGCTGTCATCTGAAACATTATATCAATAATTGAGCTGGCAAAGTTTCCTTAAGATCTAAAGCAACATCATATTCTCCATTAATAGAACAGTGGATGTTGTCCACCAAGTCTAAGGCCTTTTATGCTTATGAAGGTCATGCTCCTGTATTTTAAGCATGACTAACAGTTTTATCTAAATATTCAGGTATTCAGCGCAAAGCGACGAGATCTAGATCACCAATCGAAGTCGACTCTCTGAAAGTCGATTCGGATGAAGGTCACTAAGGTTGGTAGGTAGGGCAGAAGGATCATTCAGGATTTTCATGGAGTAAATAGATGACTCTGAACTCTGATACTATATCGAATCTAGGGAAAGAATGTATTTGATAAAAGATAATTACATATTTTTATAGCCACAACATAAACATCTCGAACATGAGTAATTCTATCTAAATGACTAATTTTATCTAACAGTTTCCAACTCTCTATATCAGTTTGGAAAGGATAGATTAAGGACTCTCCGCGAGTCGATCCTACGGTGTATAAACGTCGTCGACAAGGGTTCATGGACTGAACTGGCATCTGCTTGGAATACCAGAGGCCATGGCACTGAGCACCAAGATGTTTCTGCAAAGCATCACATTCTCCCTTGTGGTTCCTTTTTTCCTGTCCGTAACAATATCGTATAACTGACATAACTCGACAACCTTTTCGCCTAACTTGTGTATCCTCAGGCGACCGACTCTTATGTCAGACAAGGTAAGTTTGGCATAAAGATGATGTGCTAATAGAGATCCTTTTTGCCAAACCATTATTAAGGTTGGTTGACTCACTGGTTTACCAAAAAAACTTGAATTTGGTCTGGGAAAACAGAAGAATACTACAATGGCAATCAGATGGATCCAATTCAGAATCTGTTCCTAGCTTGGATCACCAAGCAACTCTACAACCGGCACTAGATCTTAGCAGACCATTAGCAGACTGAACATATATGATCAAGCTCAAGGAATACATTACAACCATTTCAATCATAACAAGTTTTGTTAAGGTGGTTGAGACGGTGTGACATAACTCTTAAAACTCGATTATACTTTCCTCCAAATGGCAGGCAACATGAACAAGTAAAGAATACTTGGAAAAGAAGAGTGGAAAAGGCCAAATAGGAGGTTGTCTGAAAGCTAAGAGTCAGAACTCAAAAGGGCCCGTAAACAGGGGAAGAAGGCAAGCTTTCCAAGAAAAAAAGTAGCCGTTGGAGCTACCTTCCCAACCATTTAAAATTGCACCAACCATCTCCCATAATTAGTGCTTAAACCTCTTTTTTTTTATGCCTACTTTGATTGAATAATTAAGGCATAAAGCAGCAATAAATTACTTTAAGGAATAAATTTATCCACCAAATGTTTTTGATAAGCTTCCAATTCTTCTTCTACTCCATATATTTCATCCTCCTCCTCTCTTCGCTTCTCTACTCCATCTCCAAGACGGTTGGATTCATATCGAGTTTTCAAATTTTATTTCGTCAGGAATTTTGCAAAGAAGAAGAAGAAGAAGGAGGAGGAGGAAAAAAAGAAGAAGCTCACTCCATGGCGGAGTTGGAGTACGTACCTTCGACCCCGTTACTGGAAAAATGGAGGAGCAGCAGCAGCAGTAGTAGCGGCAGCAGTAGCGATGACGCCGGAAGTGGCACGGATTCGAACCGAGCCCCGGAAGCAGTGGAGACGAAGAAATCCGGTGGCGGAGGCGGAGGCCAGCACAAGACGCTGGTCGTGCTCACCGGCCACTCCGGCCCCGTGCACTGCCTGGCCGTCTGCGGAGAGTACGTTCTCAGCGGCTCCGACGGACGTGACATCGTGGCGTGGCGGCAGCCAGACCTCCGCCGCATCGCCCGGTTCGGCCATGGAGGCGGAGGCAGCGTCAAGGCCCTGGCGGCCGTCGGAGGCCGCGTTTTCTCCGCCCACCAGGACGGCCGCATCCGCGTGTGGCAGGTCTACCCCCGCGGCGGCGGCGGCTGCGAGAATGCCTTCCGGCTCGCCGCGACACTTCCCACGGCCAGGGACAGACTCGGGAAGATCCTGACGCAGGGGAGCTACGTGCAGACCCGGCGGCACCACCGCAAGCTCTGGATCGAGCACGCCGACAGCATCTCCTGCCTCGCCGTCGACGGCGGCGCCGTCTACTCCGGCTCCTGGGACAAAACTCTAAAGGTCTGGCGACTCTCTGACCTCAAGTGCATCGAGTCCATCAAGGCGCACGACGACGCCGTGAACGCGCTGGCGGCGGGCGGGGGCGCGGTATTCTCGGCCTCGGCCGACGGCAAGATCAAGATCTGGGCGCGCTCGCCTCCCGCTCTCAATCACTCCTTGAAGGGCGTCCTCGAGGCAGCGGGGCCGCGCAAGGGTGGCACCGTGTCGTGGAACGCGGTGGTGGCGGCGCCTGACGGGCGGGCGGCCTACGGCGGAGGCTCCGACGGGAGGGTGGTGGGGTGGGAGGAAGAGGAAGGCACGTGGAGGGTGGCCTGCGAGGTGAGGGCGCACGAGATGAGCGTGCTGTGCTTGAGCATTTGCCCCAAAGGGGAGGTGCTGTGCAGTGGGTCGGCCGACAAGAGCATTGGGTTGTGGAGGAGGGCGGCAGAGGCCGCCGGCGCGGGAATTTATAGGATCGGGGTGGTAAGAGGGCACGATGGGCCGGTGAAGTGCCTGCTGGCTTCGTGTTTCAGGGTCGGCGAAGGCTTCATGCTCTACAGTGGCGGGTTCGATAAGAGCTTGAGAGTGTGGTGGGTGGACGGAACAAAAGAAGCCCAAAACACTGCTCGTGAGATTCAATTGTTTGATTGAGTGAATTCGACGACAAACCTGCACCATTTCAGGAGAGGTTTCTCTGCACTATACAAGCTATTCTTTATGACTATGAAACAATTTCATACATTTGCACAGGAAAAAGGAAAAAAAAAAATTAAAAAAATTAAAAATCCTCGAATCGAGAGTTTTAATATATATTCATCTTCGGGATGAATACACAGCAGCGAGCAAAGCTGTGCCGATTCCTGATCCATCTTCAGAAACCCGAAGGACTATGTTTTGGCCGATCTCCTCGCCCAAGATTTCTGATATGGCTTCGTGAAGGTAGTTTAGGAAGATCGGATAATGAATAAAAAGGCCACTCTCTAACGCGATGACCGTTCTTCTCGATCTGCTTCCGCTCGATGTGCTGCCGTATCCATCTCGGCTTATTTTCCTCAGCACGGCAACTATCCCTGTTGCAACTAATCTGGCAGCTCTTCGGATCACAGCATCACAAATTCTCATGACGAGCATTCTTGTTTTCAAACGAGTACCGGATATCTGATAAGAGAGCAGGAGGAGGATTATTAAGGAATTGCACGAAGATGATAGCTGAAGGACAATTTCAAAGAGTTTTTATGTACCTGGAAACTTTCTTGGAGGATCTTTCCCACTTCTCGTAGGTCCACAGAGTTGTCCTTGTGCATCGCGACCATCAAAGATGTCCTGGATCAGGGAATTACTGGATAAGTAATCATATTGCACACTGTTTGCGACAAATAGTACAAACCTCCAAAAATGACATCTTATAGATTGCATACCTCAAGGTAAATGGTATTGATAGTCGATGAGTAGAATCTCCAAAAATACTCAGTTCATTTGCAGCTGTGTAAAGAACTCTTCGAACAACTTCGCCCAAGTACATTTCCGAAATCAGTTTTGAGAAACTCTGAAAGACAGCGACCGACCGAGTCAAATATGATTCAGTAGAAGTGAATGATGATGCTCGAGAAACCTACTTGGTCATTTCGGCTTGTATTTTCATCCTCTGAGGCAATATCATAAGTGGTTCTAGGTAGATGTGATGACCAGAAATTTCCCCATTCCATGTTGACAACCTAATCAATCGACAAAAATAGAAATGTAAGCCGACTAGAAAAGATGTGCCTCCAATATAAACAGAAGAAGTTACCATCTCTCTAGAGTTTGGAAGATGGCCTTGACACTTAATAATTGCATCCATTCGCTCAATATAGCATGCATTGGTGTGAGTTCCAATTATCACTGCAGCTACAGTGTCTTTATCATGATAACGACCAAGAGCTAAGGTTCCCACAGGATCATTCGCCTATATGGAAAGAGTAGCATACACACCATTATATTTTAAAATGCAAGAAAATTGTAGAGTAACAAAGCAAACAGGAGATAAGGATGAGCGAATAGGATTGGAATCTATATTTTGAAAACAACTTAGACGTAATTCATTGACCGATGAATCTTCATACACTACAAAGATATTAAATACCCAGGCATACTGTTGAGGCTGAGTGCTCCGAAGCAAAAAGAAGATTGTAAAAAAATCGATTAGCATAGAACAGAATAATATACCATGAATTTGACAATATGTAATTACAGATAATACACTTCCCTAAACATGCATTGATGGATGCCACATAAATCCAGTGGACTGTAGCAAATAAAGACTTCTGAAAACGTACCAATGCAGCTACACGCATATTCAATCCATTCCTTGCCATGGCTTCCTCTAAACATCGTGAAACATCTTTTCCAACCTAATTTACACTAGCTCTGTGAGTTATCCTATGAACAAAGGCTCTCAAAGAAAACACGATGAAAAATGATTTAAGCTTCTAACGATTCTATTCCATGCAAAGGAGAAGAATTATAATCTACTAAACCTCATTCCTTATTGAAACTTGAACTTTTTGAACAACTTATTCAAGTTCCATAAATGATTGATGCAACAATTATTTTTGACAAGCACGAGATCTTATGGTAAACATTTATGTGATAGATTACCATTTAATATATAAGCATTTGGAATGATAGTTAAAGAGTTAACAATATCATGTATAACTCCAAAAAGTTTACGCTGATGATTTACATGGTCAGCATGCATAGCACTAGTTGACAGCAATGTACTGCGATCATTGTTGAAACAAAACTCAACAAATACCATATAATCAGCTATTATATGTTAACCACCACATCGACTGTCTTTAAGCAATTAAGTCAATGCCCCGAATTGTATTTAAAAAACCAATTAATAGTCAGTTACAAGTCACTATATATTGACCTACTAGTGCATGTCCTAATTATTTGCAAGTTGACACATGTTCCATCTTTAAACATTTATCAATGCCTTGTGTCTTGGAAAACAATCTATACACTTCGTAATTGCTTGTTAGTTTGTTCTTGGTCATGTTTTTGTTATTACATGTCATGTTTTGGGAGAAAAATATCACTCCCAAGATATGTATATCATATATGGGATAAGAAAATTACCAACTTAGAAATTGGGATCATATAAATGAATGCTCATTAATGAAAACATCGATCAAGAATAGAAAAGGCTGCTACATTAAATCAGTTACAAGCGATAAAGAAAGTTCTTAATGGATACTAAACAATGCATTATTAAGAATCAAATCAACATTCTTAATAAAAATTCAACTTACAACATCTCCAACCGCAAAGCCTTTTGTCCAGTTAATAAGAGCGCCAGAAGAATAAGACCAATGTCTAATAGGAAAAGGAAATGCAAACCCAAGTCCCATCCCTAAGCTACACATTTGCTTAAAATCATTGTCCTCTCTTTCAACAAATTCTTTTAATGCCAGAGCAATGAAATCAAAAAATTCCTGCATTGAAATAAAGCCAAATTTATAGTTCCCAGAACAAGAAAAGAAATGTTCAAAAGAGAAGTCAGAATTACCTCTCTTGTACTGGTCAGCAATTCAAGTGGAATCTTTTTCTGTTCAACTTTATAGTTGAAGGTCTTAGAACCTCTGCTGCCAAGTTCAACTCTTAAAACTCTACAACTCGTTGCATCTAAATGAAGAGTATAGTATATTCCATCTTCAGTTCTGTTTAAAACGGTGTCATTATTAGTTGTGCATTATTTGCAAATGAGCATCAAAAAATCCATTTTAAAGGGAGAAAAAGTAGAAGTCATAACCAATATGACAAGAAATACTGGAAGATTACGTAGTTAATCAATCTTAAATTGTTAACGCATATAATGGGTATGGTGCCAAAGGAATATGCATTACCCATATTCATATTCGTCTAAGACACCCGATACCCTTGTCAATTGGGGTCTCATAGCCATTGGTATCTTTGTTCTACCCAGACCCATCCCATAATTTGATGATGAGTACACATCCAATCAAATGGGTCAGGTAGCCACTCTAGTAGCAACAGAGAAAAATTACACATTAGGATATCTATAGTGTACAAATTTATATTACAAAATTAATTAAGTGAATATAAATGATCGATACTGTTGTAGGTTGTATAGAGTTCAATGAAGGAAAAGGAGGTGGAAAATGAGAAATGGCCTAATTTTTCCTTCTACTTGTTATCCTGTGTTCTCTTCCCTAACCAATGAGTTCGGCATGTCAACATCAAGAAGGTAACCAAACTACTAGTAATCATGTACTCTAGCTCAGAATGTTAATCTTGATAAATAAACTAATAGGATAATGCATGTCATCAGTTGGATGATGAATGATTGAGAGCATAGGCGTCTCACTAAGAATACAAAATATTAAGGGGCAAAACAATAATTCAGGGGCAACATTCAGGAAGAAAGATTAGTAAGAAGAGAAATAGGAAATAAGAAAAGTAACACAACCACTGGATTTATTTTTTCACAAAAATATGCATAGCAATTAACAGCAGCAAGGTTAATTTTACTCATAAGTCAGTTTTTTCACATTTTCCTGAACTATCAGACAACCAATCTAATATTAGTATCATTAATCAAAATGTAGAAACAAAGAAGCTCTAGTAAACCGGAAAACTTAAGCAACAAAATTATTTCTAGAAATTCCAAAACCAGAATAATAATTTCTTAACTGCCTAACTTGTTAGAATGTTGCATGCCCAAGCACCATGAATTATATTACAGCAGATTAAACCATTGATTCACAAGTCCAAATTGATCAGCTCAACCAATATGCTATTATAACACAAAAAAAAAAAAGTAGAGCAAATGGAAAAATAACAAAGATATTGAACTGATAAGAAAATTGGAAGCAATGAGTGACAAAAAAAATAATTATGTCCAAATAAGAAATGCATTTTGCAACATGCTTTGGCATCCCTTCATTTTTCAATCCCATAATTACGATTTGTCTCTCTGCCTGGCAACACATCCCAGCATCACAGTTACTACCTTGATCGATAAATGGGCATACATAAATCCTAGCCTGAAAAGGAACAAGAAAGTTTTGTGGCCTATCAGAATTAGGGTCATTCCTTCCACATCCCATTGAAGTGAATGATCTTGCCAAAGGATTTTGCAGTGCGATTATATTCAAATAACCATAAATAAGCTATGTTTTCATTGCATAACCTAGATTATGTAGTATTGTTTCCTAAGTCCTGACATAACTTTAATACAAGAGTCAACTATCTATCCACAAGAACCAAGGGTTCTATCTCTAGTATTTTAATGGTTATAACTATTTGAAAATGTCATTTCATCCATTTCTAATATAGAAAAAATATCAGAGTTCATGATTTCAAGTCCTCTTAAAGTGGAAAAAAAATTGTCTTATTCACATATTATATCAAGAACAATTATCATTGTCACCAGTTTATTTTCTTATTTACTTTTGTCGTATCATCCTTTTAAATCAATCACTTGAGCACATATACATGCTCATGTTAATCAATACTAAGGAAATAAAGAATGGAAGTGTATTCCCAAGATATGGAATACAATTAAACTAGAACTGAGGAATAAGATAAACTAAGACAATAGACCACATTCTAGAAGTAGGAAACCATAAGTATGTGAAAATAACTCCTACAATGAAGTCTGTGCAGATACTCAAAATTCCAGAAACATTTTTGAAGGAAAAACTTATAAAATAGTCATATAGTAGTCTCTGCCTCACTCTTTTCAGAAGATTAAAGCATATACATAACTCGAAGCAATTACTGAAAGATTTATGATTCTCATAGTAAAAAGAATAATGCTCAATCTTTATAGAGCCCAAATCTAATTCAAAACATCAATACATTGCAAAGAAAATAGAAATTAAAGTAATAAATAGTGATGTCTGAAAAAGCATTAGAAGCACATACAGCAAATTATTCCAAAAGAGCAAACACCAAAATTAGTTGTATAGCATACTTCTCTACACGTACAGAACAGTAACTTTCTCGACCGTTCACTGTTTGGCTATCATAACATCAAAAACAAATATAACTCAAGCACAACTACCAACGCACAGATTAAACTCGCATCTATCAAAGAATATATTCAAAGAAGACCGTCCCACATTCTTCAAGATCTTATTGAACTTTATCCAAGCAAGTTTTTGTTATTCTCCGCAAAGGAAAAGCAAAGCAAAGAAAAGCTGGAGAAGCGGAGACGGGCAGCGGAAAGATAGTGGGAAGCAGATGCGGTTACAATTACCCATCGGGGAGGACATCGAAGAAGGTGGGCAGCATCTTGAGCTTGCTTCCTCCGTCGGTGGCGAGCCCCGCGTGCATCTCCACGACCATGGCGTCCACCAACTGGCGCAGCCTCCCGACCGGGGTGGCGCAACCATTCTCGAATCCCTCCACCACCGCCACCGCCTTCCCCCAACGCCACCAACTCCTCGCCCTCCGTCCCACCAGCCCCGCCGCGATGGCGCACGTCACAACGGCGCACCCCACGGCCACCCCCAACTCGACCCTCCCCATCCCGACGGAATCTTCTGCAACGCTGGACTATGCCTGGCCCACGTCCGTCGGATTCTCCGTCTATCCTCGGCTCGCCGGCGGGGAAGAGGAGGAGGAGATTGGAAAAGGAATGGAACAGAGAGCGACCGCTGCAACGAAACGAGATAGTGCGGTGGAGAAATGGGGTTTATTTAAGGGGTAATTTAGGCAGTTTAAGACTGCCTAATTTTTCTCCTTTATTTATTTATTTATTCGTTCGTGTATTTTAGGGATAAAGGAATTTTACTTTGCCCCCCTAAAGTATCTAATATTTCGCTCTACTAATGTTTCAATATCAATGAAACCCTATAATTTTCAAAAATGTTATCAATTTTCCTCTTTCTTTTGTTTCTTAATTAGGAATGAATTTAAATAGGATTATGAATGAATCAAACATTCATAAGAAAATCTTATTATTTTACATAGTAACAAATTTATTTATATTAATTTAGTATGCATAAAATCAATTAAGTAAATAATCTTAAATAACTATAATATTAATAAACAATGTTCACAAATATAATTTATGAATTATGTTCATTGATAGACTATTATCAACTTAAACAAACTTCTCATTAAACTATATAAAAAGTATATAATAAAATTAGATTATTTATTTATTTTTTATTTTCTCTCAGTAATAATTTTCCATAGTCTTTCTCACATATTGTAGGGGGGAGGAATGAGCAAGTCTAGTACATTGATTTTGGAGAGCAAAATCGGAAAAATGATATATTAGGGATCAAATTGAAATTTTTCTAATTTTTAATATTGCTAGAGTGCGTATTTCCGTGCTTACCCCTTCTCTGATCCATTAAATGACCATTTTATCCCCGACCTTCTACAAAATCACGGATGTGGACAGGCTGGCCTTTGACTAGTGTCGGTCGTCGAGCGATGGCGACCTCTCGCCGCCTGCTCTTTTCATCGTCACTCTTCGCCTAGCTATCCATTCGCCCTCCCATTTCAACTTATTCACCAAATTACCATCGGCTCCCGTTCAGTAGACATAAAATTACCTATTATTTCGGGAAAATTGCCCATAAAATATCGACTGCTTTATCTATAAAATCATACGATTAGATGCTCTCAGATTCGCTTCGAATGTGCTCTTTATTTCCAATTCTATTTAATGAAAAATTTAATTTCATTTTCCGAAAAATTCCCACAAACATTCCTATCCTCGCAAGACTGACAGAGGCACAATCGTAATTCCAAAGAAAACGCAAGGGCAAGAGCGAAAAAAAAAAACGGCCACAGTTCGCGACGTAAAACAACAAACGCGGTGGAACGACGATGGGGAGCCGCTGTGCCCTCTGTCGCGGGCCCTCGGCCTCTTCGTACCCCAAATTTACCATGGCGGGGCCCGGTGGGCGCCGGGAGAATGGCGTGAAATGGGCGAGGTGGGTGACAGGATTTGGAGGTGGGTGTTGAACGGGGAGTGGCCCCGTACGAGACAGTTGTCTTCCGCTAATTCCAGCTCAGCAAACGGCCAGAGGTCGCAGGGGCCGTACGATCTCACAGCTTCGTCTCCCGATGCACCCAGACAAGGCGAGTGATTATATTATCGTATATCATTAAATATTGAAAACAAATTGTAGTGAGGACCATAGAAATTCAAAGAATTACATTGCGGTCCTATTTTACAACTGAACCGATCGAATTCCGGCTTTGATGAACCGGTCGAATCTATAATTCCAATTAACGCCGACGGCTCTTATCCAAAGCTCACGGTTCTGTCGTCCGACGGAAGTCTCCGCAGCGCGAGACCATGGCGGCCATCTATGCTCTCTCTGCTTCCTGTCTCTCTCTCCCCCTCAATCCGCTCTTCCCATTTCTCCACCAGCGAAGCATCTTTCTGCCGTCGAAGCCGCTCGCCGTCTCGAGGAAGTCCATCAGGGCCGTGGCCGAGGGGGAGGCAGCGGCCCCCGCGGAGGTCCCAGCTACCGAAACAGTGGCGGCCGCAGCGACGGAGGAGGAAGAAGGGGCGACGGTCGCCGTCCCGGTCTCTCCTTCGGATCTTCTCACCATGTACTTCCAGGTTCGCCCTCTTCGATCTCGTTAAAAAAAAAAAAAATCGATTTTGACTAGGGTTTTACGTGGGTTTCCCTTGTGTGCGGATGTGAAGGCCGAAGGAACGATGGATGAATCGGCGATTCCTGTCGTGAGCAAAGCATTACAGGTTGATTAACTAATCCAACAGTGGTCTCACAATAAGATAAATTGTATGATTCTCTTTGAGTTGAAGTTTCGATTTTTTTCCCCCTTCTGTTTTTTATCAGGGATCGGAAGGAATCAGCGATGTGAATGTTCGAGTAGAAGAGGGCATTGCCACTGTTGAGGTACAAGCATATTGATCCTTGGAATTCTTCTTCTTACTCTGATGAAGTTAAATCGATTTAAATTTGAATCTACGCATATAATTCAAGATTGGATGTTCATTTAGCAGCTAAACGTACCGATGGAAGTTATCTTCACTTACAACTATGCAATACTCAAGTTTTGCCAAAATCTTTTAGCTTGTCTTGCAAATCTGTGTGATTCTGCTGTGTGTCGTGCCGGCACAACCCAGTTGGATGTGTGCCCAGTTAACTTGGGTCTAGGCTGTGCTTAACACCAATAGATACACGAAGTAAAGACAAATGTGTTAGAACAACTCAATTCAGAAAAACCTTTTATGCTAACACTTAAGGCTTACGCTTGAATTTTATTTTCGAGTCTCCCACCATTAATGAAGTAAGATTGGTTAATTAGTTGTTCAATTGTTCAGGATGTTTCTTCTACACCTCGGGTTTTAGAAACTCACTAGCAAGGAAAACTTCCGTAGCTTAACAAAATTCAGTTAGGCATCACTAGTTTTGAGGTTGAGACAATTATAAGACTCATATCACTTCGGTATAGGCTTTGAAGAGGGTTGATACGATATTGAGAACTTAGGATGAACTCTTATTTCATGCAAATTTTTTTTTCACATTAACTGTAAGATTTTTAGTAGTGAAAGATCCTATATGCATAACATCCATCCTCCGGTAGAGGCTTATGAGTTCAATTGTGAGGTTTTAGTTTACAGAATCCTACACTGCAATGCTGTTGACGTTCATTAAATGATTCAAATGCTTATTTGCATCTTATCATTTATGTTAAACTCCATTAAAGACAATCAAGGGAAATGGAGCAAAAGGCTGCTTAACCTTATTTTGCTGTCTTTTTGGTTAACTATTTCAAAGTCGAGTTCTGCTAGCTACAATATTATCAAAACTGGTTTTGCACTAAGTTGATTCTTCTAAAAAATCATTAATTTTCTTATTTTGCAGCTAACTAAACAGACAACAGTCCAAGCAACTGGAGTGGCTTCCAACTTAGTGGAGATCATTCAAGGAGCAGGCTTCAAGTTGCAAAGCTTAAATTTAAGTTTCGAGGATGAAGAGGATGCTGTTTCTGTCCGCTAATACGCTGTTTCGGAGCATAACCCTGTAGTAAAATGATTTCAAGCTCTTTTAATTCTTTGGCTAAATCATATAGTTGACTCATATCAATGTGTATAAAAACATATGATTTGATTCGCGGTGAAGAGCAAATGAATTCAATGATTAATGTTTAATTATTAAATTACTTATCTTGATTGACTAATATGTTCTGTGGTTAAACGGAGGCCTTTTTTTTTTACTGCAATTTAAAACAATTGAGGTTGTGCGTTGCAATAAATTACATTATATTTTTTATGTGCATAATGTAATTTTCCCACGTTTAAATGATGGAAAAATTTGAACAATGACATTTGATTCAATATCCAAGGTGAGATGGCGTGATGACTAAGATACGACGGTATTTATATAAGTGACGTGGATCGATTTCGGAGAAGATTTAAAGTATTTTTTTGGATTCAGATAATTTCCATATGTTTTGACAATCACATCAAGATTTATAGGATCCTTCATGATTATCTCCTTCACAATGATCGTGGGACAGACTGATGAGAGTTGTTAAGTTGACGATTCCAACTTTTGTCGAGGAGAAATGAACCGTGGAATTCTCCTTATTTTCATTTTTAAGAATAATTTCTTAAAAAACAAAAACTTTTGAAGCATTTTTTAATGGGTATTTTAATAAAGTTTTCAAAACATTTGTTTTTTTAAACAAATTGTTTTTTTTAATAGTTCAAAAAATAGTTTTTTTTTAAATATTTATTAGCAAAGTTTTAGAATAGTTCGAATTAAATAATCATTTTGCAAGTAAATCACATATTTATTTGTGATTGGTGAATATTTTTTAAAAACTAATTGATTGAAATAAGTTTCCTACTGATTATTAAATATATTTAGCGAAAAACTTCAAAAACAGATTGAAATATTATAGAGAGATTATTTTGAAAAATATATTTCATATTTCATATAATATATTTTATTAATTTTAAGTTTTTTATAGAATATTCCAACACAAATATTTGCTTCGGATTTTATAAGATTTCTCGAAATTGGAATTTTTAATATAAAAATAATATATATTATTTCAATTTTTTTTCTTAAATAAAAATTAAAATACATGCAACTAAATAAAGACAATGCAGTGAATTGACTGACAATTTCATGCAAATAAGAATATAATTTTTTTTCTTCCTTAATTGAACATTTAAGTTGATTCAGAAGCAATTATTTCACATCAACTCCAAACAATAAAAAAAACCTAAAATTCAAAACAAAAACTATAAATCCTAAAACACAATGACTCAGAATAACCCCTAAAACTCAAAATATATATACAGAGGAGACAGAGGAGCAGTAAATAAGTGGTTGCATTAATTCAGTCAATGTTTGACGTTGACTTGGAATATTTTTTCTTTAAATTTTGTTTTAAATGCTCACTGCTCAATCACAAGATCATCAGATTCAATAAATTTATCAAATTTATCCTAAACGATTCAGATTTGGTTTATCCAATGCATGCATCTCTGATGTCTGAGAAATGGCTTTGCATGCGTTTAACACCTGCAACACCATGCAGCCTCACACGTACCTGCAATAATTAACTATATCATTTCTTTGATCCTATTTCTACCAGAAGGCTCTCTGTGACTCTCTTCCCTGCAAGTAATCGTCGTCATCGATCATAATTTTATCGATCGACGCGTTCGTTCTCTGAATATTCATCTTAAATCCGATGAGTTTTAGTTTCTGATGTTCCAAGCTAATTCTGTTCATGTTTTGTTATGAATCGAGCAGGAAGATGGCTAAAGCTGTTGCTGTTCTCTGTAGCTTCGGCAACAGCAGCGTCTCCGGCGTTGTCCATTTCAGCCAAGAAGGCACCGACGGTATGTATGTATGTATGTATGCATAATCCTTAAATTATCTTTAATAAACTACACCGCCGTCGATCTTAATCACGTTTACCGATGTACTTTCAGGGCCAACAACAGTGACGGGAACCATCTCCGGTCTCAAGCCCGGCCTCCACGGCTTCCACGTCCATGAATTCGGCGACAACACAAACGGATGCCTCTCTACTGGTTCGTGCTCTGCTTTGTCGATGTTCATTTAACTCACTGAGGCGAGGTGGATCTCTTACCGTGGCCATCATATATACATCTTTGAGCAGGGGAGCACTACAATCCCACCGGAGAAGAACACGGTGGCCCTGGCGACCCTATCCGCCACAACGGCGACCTCGGAAATGTCGTCGCCGGAGACGATGGTATATATATATATATATATATATCGATCTTCTCTGCTGGTTTTGGTTTTGGTTTTGCTTCCTGTACTGAGAATTAAGTTTGTACGTGTTTCTTGATCAGGAACTGCTGCGTTTACAATGACAGACAGTAGGGTGAAACTCCTGGGGCCAAATTCTGTGGTGGGCAGATCCATGGTGGTGCATGCCGATCCTGATGATCTTGGAAGAGGTACGAGCGTCTCCACTCGTGCAATTTCACTCGTGTCAATGCTCAGTAATCATGTTGTATATATATATATACGTACGTTGGCATGCATCGGATATTCAACAATTACGAAATAATATCTATATAATCTAATTATATTCTAAATATAATATGCATCGGATATTCAACAATCGAAGTCGATTATCGACATTAGTTATTATTAATCGTGATTCGATCGATCATCATCGATCGTCGTTATCGATCGATTAATTCGGTCGATCCTTTATTGACCAATTGTCTCTACCGTCATTCTTGCGTAGCCGATTAATTCGATCGATCATCGTCGTCGTCGATCATCCACCGTCGTCGATCGTCCATTGCCATCGATCGCTCATCGCCTTGTCGGATCCGTCACATTAAATCTCGATCGCCCTAGTCGATCAGTCTCTATCATCCTTGTAATAGATATTAAATAAAAGAATATAATTATCTTTGTAATCCAGAATTACGTATATAAAATTTTTATTCAAATATAATAATATAATCAAAATTATATTATTTTACATTACGAACTTGATTACGTTACCAGAAATAATTATATTATTCTACTAAACATAACCTTAGTGGTAAATGAATGTAGAATAATATATAATTCACAGATTTTTTGAGAGTTTAAAACCATGATTAAAGTTAATTGTAGATTTTTCGAGAGTTCAAAACCATGATTAGTAAATTTTCAAAACCCCTCAAAAGAATATGCAAAATATTAGGAAAACTAGTAACAAATTTGCCACGAAATAGTTTTATGATCTGCAATATCTAATTTGGATGATATAGTAAATAATTAAGATAATGGTTTAATCACCTTTAAATGTGTATTATTCATTTAATAGTTCTATCGAAACGAATAACTTTGGCTGAAGATAATTCTAGTTGAAAGGAAAACGAGTTGAATGTTTAATTAATGTTGATTGTCAATATTTTTTTTAACAATGTTCTCATCATCATCAACTACCAAAATTAAATAGTTTCTTTCACTTTTGTCGATTTGAGAATTTAAAATATAAATTATGATTATCAGTATTCAATTAATTAAGATGTGAATGTTGTCATATCTGGTAATAAATTTAAAATTTACCAGGGCAATAATAATAAATTTTACCTTACAACTAATCAAAGTAATTGGCTTTAATGAAACTAAAACTACCACAAGAAAGGCAAAAAAAAAAAAGGCAACAGAAAGGGCAAGTTCACATTACTTGAAAAGAAATTAAAGGATAAAAATATTATCATTTGAGGAAAATAAGAAACAAAATCAAGGTCTAATGGGGAGTTTCATTCCCTGATCGAAACTAATCAAGAAGAAGAAGAGAAATTGATACAATGACAACAACACTAAAACAAGCTTAAGAGATAACTGAATATACAGAACACCATGGAAGAACTGAATAAGCTCCAATGTGCATCAAACCACACCATGCAATCAATACCATAGGAAATATTTAGCACACATGAAAAATGTTGTCGAGTTTGAAACTGACAGCATTTACTTGAATATTTAAAGGAAGAAGCAATCTTGACTTTTTGTTATGAATTACTTCCTTTTCAGCAAGTGAATTCATTAGAACTCTAAACGATATAGAAATATTATGGAAATACAGCATACTTCAACAAGGCCAGAGAGATTATCAGTATTCAAGGCTATCGACAACAACCAATTCAATAGCATAGAGAAAAGTATAGCAGAATGGTTGCTTACACAGACCGAGTTCAACTAGAGCTTGAAGAGCGGAAAGGCCACAAGTAGGAAAACAGGTTCCTGCGGCGATGTCCATTGTTTCTTGAACTGCTGCTACTACTATCTGAGCTTTGTGAGCTCCTTCTTGAATTCCTACAGTTACCAGAACCTCGAGTGGGCATCTCATATCGACAAACTGGACAGGAATTATGTTGTTCTAACCATGGGATGATGCATTCAGAGTGGTACAAATGTTTGCAGGGCATCTCTCGGCCTTCAGATCCTATTTCAAACATTTCTTTGCAAACTGGACAGTGCGAATCGCCTTGTAGATGTCTCTGGTTAATTTTTATGGTGGGCATAGCATCAATAGATGATTGTGAGGCCGGTGGAGGACCACGCCTATCATTATGCATCATTTGTTCCATCAGTTCATCCAACCCTGGTCCGACAAAATAGTCGGACATGCCAGCCCGTCGGACTCCGAGACCCTGTTGCCCATTAAGAAGTACTTCCAACCCATTATTGTCAAACGCATGAAATGGAATTTGTCCCCTAAAAACCAACCAGGGGCCTGGGCCAAATTCCATACCAAAGTTCGAATTGGCATAGGGTCTTCTTGTGAGTCCGCCATGGTGCCTCCTTCCTACCCTTCCTTCTCTCATCGAAGTAGAGAATGCCTCCATCAACCTGATCCATGGATCCTGAAAGCCATCAGAATCCAATCCAGCAAAGTGGTTCATCGTAGCCTCCATCTCATCATATTCTAACACGAAACCAGAATTACAATTGGGACAGACCATGTCCCTCTCGCGAGGTTGAACTCTTTGATTACACTGGTAACACCAGTGTGTCGCTACATTGGTCGACATGGTCCACCCTCTTCTATTGACTTCTCAAACAATACCTAAATCAAGGTCAGATAGAAAATGTCTTATAGATTTCTCACTTCAATGAGAACAAAAAGGTACGAAATAAGATAAATAGAAACAAAATTAATGCAAGTGCATGGTGTAATGAGTAAATATAAACTCTTGAAGGATTGTCATAACTAGGATAACTAATATCAAACTATATATAATCCATACCTGAAGTTAGATTCCTTTGATTGCTAAGAGAATTAGTTACTGATGCAAGAAAAAAAATAATAGCACACTAATAGATGCAAAAAAGAAACACTTTAAGCACGCCACAAAATCAAGATATGCACTGATCCATCATGCTCATGCTGTTATGATTCACTCATCAAGTAGTTTTTTCAATAAAAATAAACAACACTATGAAACTAATCATGAACTGGCCATACAACATAAAGAAGAATCAGTAAATATTGCATAATTCAATCAGAAACAAAAAGTACATGGTGAAAAAATACAAAGGTAAAAGATACTATTACAGTAATAATCCAGCAAAAGGATGAGAACAAATACTATAAATCATTTACTATCAAGCTCAATTCATCTATTGCTCTTAAAAGAACAAGCAAAGGTACATGGTGAAGAGAGAACAAACTATTTTCAGGATAAAAAATCAACTAAAGAATGGGAAGAAAGCCCTAAATCAATAGTTTCCAACATGAACACGAAAGGAGCATTAATCAATCACCTTCAATTCACTTCCCTCGTCTAATTCCAAGCATAAGAAATTGAAATCATAGTAAATTATGAACCCTATCGACAAAGAGGTGAAGAAAAAAGACCGATAGAACCAAAGGCAAGTTTTTTTTCCCCAAGCCTTCCAGTTCTAACAAGACCCGAGAAACCAAATATATATATAAAAAAAGAATTGAAGAACTCGAGAACAATTATACATCAAGGGATTGGAAATCGTCGCGAGAAGGGTAGGAACCGCTCGGAACGGGATCTGGCAGAGAGATCGCTGATTGACTTGACCCCGAACGACGGAACCAGCTGCGAAAGCGAGGGCATCCTCGTCTCCCCGCTATCTACCTTTCTTCCAGTGGGGAATTGGGGAAGCCGTACTGGCCGTCCATTTCGAGACGGACGGCTCGATGAGGGAACAAACCATGTCATCATCGATTCCTTCCTGGGACAGCTGGTTTCTATGCGGAAGTTCCCGTGTCAGCCGTCCGATAATGGAAAAATAGATTAAAGCCGTTGAATTGGAAGCTCGTAGGAATTGAAGTATGCGGGATTTTATGGGTTGTTGGCGTGTTCCTTTCAACGTCATCGATCTGCCGTAATTGTGGATGATACCTATGTCTCACATCAGAGTCGTCCATTTCGATGGATGGAAGATGAACGGTCTAAAACGATGTATCCTGGAGGAGAAAAAAAAATACAAGTTTTTCTATGAAATCGAAAAGGAGGAGAAAATTATATAAAAAAAAAGACAGAAAAATTATAGGAGTTTAATTTAAAGGGATTTTAGCGCAAGAAATAAATATAAAAATTTATGGGATTTTTTAATCGAGATATATTTTAGAGAGTTTTTGAATTTAAATACTATTAATCTCAAAATTAAAAAATACTAATTAATATTAATTCGAAACTCAAAAATTGCTAAGAGCCGTGGATTATCGGCCCATTAATGACCAGTCAATTCTCAGAAAGCCCATCTTATATCAACAACAATTTAACTGTAGCAAGTCAAACCACTGGTCAACGTATGTTGAGCGACAAGTTCCTTACGATATGACTCGTTTGATGGATTTTGACGTTGACTGTTTAGATTTCATACTTGCCGTTGTCGGCTGCGCACGCATTTTGTAGTCCACGATGAATTCTAAATAAATTTTTTTATATATTTAATTTGATTAAATGAAATATTTTAAGAAAATCCATCAGGAGCAAGTTAGTAATCCTCCGTTATGAATTTAAAAAAAAATCTATTCGAATAATTCTGAGATTTAAAAGTTTATTCGATGAATGAAATACGATTTCGATATACAGAGAAATAACACGATTATAAAATTCGAATTGAATTATAAAAAAATCATGAATTTTTTTTATTTATCTTTAATGACTTTCATCTTATCCGATTTAATTGAATTGAAAACGTATAAACCTCGGAGAAAATTAATTGGTATATATATAGAGAGAAATTTTCTCCTGCGTGATGATCCTGTGCATACCTCGTCCGCTCCACGTCGACCCCGCGCCACTGTTGGCATCGCCACCGTGCCGTCCGATCACTATCATCCGCTGGACCGGGCACGATCAATGTACAACTCATCGACAGTCTGACGGAGATTGAATTCCGGTCGGTTAGCGATTGGAATCGACGCCGTCGATTGGAGTCATTTTATCGGTCCGTCGCCGCCAGTTCGATCGATCGAATCCGGCCCGATCATGTCGCAAAGTCGTGCGTGGCGCCATGCCATACCACGTCGGTCATTTCGCCGGTTAACGCCGAATTGAGAGATAATCAGTATATATATATATATATATATATATATATATATATATATATATATATATATAAAATGCGGGTGGGAACATCACAAGGTTTTAATGCGCTTCCAACCACCTACCAACTTCAAATCCGGAGCTCCTCTGCCTGCCTTTTACCAAGCTCACGCCTTTAGCCGCCCTCGCGCGGCGCATCCTCATCCCCCCAACTGCAGCGAAGCAGGCTCAAGGTGGGATCTAGGTAATCTCGATCGGCAAATTAATCATCTCCCTCCCTTTCCCCTCCATTTGGGCGTTTGAAGGCGCTCAACTACCCACCGTCCTCTTCGACCAACCAACAATGAGCGGCTCCGGGGGGTAAGGTCTTTTGGTTGATTAGAGCTTGGAGGAAGTGAATGGTGATACGCATCCGACGGAAGTTGCTTTGGAGGCTCCGACGCCAAAGTCTCCGCCTTTATTTATTATTGGTTGGGGTCGATGAGAAGTTCCGCGTGTGACGGCAATACCGAAGCTGCATCCCCGATTTACTCGGGCTGTCGCCGCCTCTGATTTGGTCGGAAACGGATAAGGTTGGACGGTTGAGGCGATTTCTTTCCGATTTGCAGCTGGTCCTTTTGCTTCCCCCTCTTTTGGCTGTGGAGATCTGCAGTTGGTTGGTTTGGATTGACAGCAGTGACCAGGTCGCTAATATTTGAGGGTTTCGGACTCTGGGTTTAGGAAGAGGTATAAAGATTACTTCTTCGAGCTCCCCGATTTCTCTACATCCAAGGTATATGCTCATTTATTTCTTAGCTCTTGGTTTACAGGTAGAACTGTGCAGAGCCGGAAGGAGCTAGCGCTGTTTGAGAGAAAATGGTCGGCACTGTGGAACGAAGCGTCGATCATGTTCACTCCAATGGATCCCTTCACCTCTCCAATGGCGCGGAAGAAAGGCTCGACGAGCTCCGCCGCATTCTCAGCAAGTCCGATGGCGATCTCCTAAAGATTGTCAGCGTCGGCGCCGGAGCTTGGGGCAGTGTGTTTGCTGCTCTTCTGCAGGATGCCTACGGCCATCTCCGTGACAAGGTTCAGATCAGGATATGGAGACGGCCAGGTCGGTCAGTAGACCGGGCCACAGCTGAGCATCTGTTTGAGGTCATCAATTCAAGGGAGGACGTCCTGCGCCGGTTGATCAGGAGATGCGCCTACCTGAAGTACGTCGAGGCTCGCCTCGGCGACCGGATTCTCTACGCAGATGAGATATTGAAGGATGGCTTCTGCTTGAATATGATTGAGACGCCACTTTGTCCCTTGAAGGTTGTCACTAACCTGCAGGAGGCAGTGTGGGATGCTGATATTGTGGTGAATGGCCTGCCATCTACTGAGACACGGGAAGTGTTTGAGGAGATCAGTAGGTATTGGAAGGAAAGGATCAGTGTTCCAATTATCATCTCCCTCGCGAAGGGCATCGAGGCAGCTTTAGATCCCATCCCACATATCATAACACCTACTCAGATGATCAAGTCTGCAAGTAAATTTCTCCACTCATTCTTAGCATATATTTAAACAACTTGTTCATTAATAAATGTATTTTTTTTCGATATGCATGTTCTTATCTGATAATATGTTGTATGTGTCTCCACAATAGAAATGTTTCAGTCTGCAAGTTCATTGTTTTTACTGAATTTAGTGACTTTGAGCATGAATAGAGGAAGGTAGTACTTATTATCTTCTCGATTCTCATAATTCTGTGTTTTGATGTGAAACTACAGCTGGGGTTCCGATCGATAATATTCTTTATCTAGGAGGACCTAACATTGCATCAGAGATATACAATAAGGAGTATGCTAATGCACGGATCTGCGGGGCAGAGAAATGGACAAAGCCTCTTGCCAAGTTCTTACGGCAGCCACATTTTATCGTGTGGGATAACAGTGATCTGGTCACTCATGAAGTTATGGGTGGCTTGAAGAATGTTTACGCCATCGGCGCTGGTAAAGTTTTTTCTTTTCTCTTACTGTATGCTTTGTTTTCCCTGCAATGAAACCTTGTCATATTGCTCGATTCACCACATTTTATCGCGTAGAATAAGAGTTGGCATTATGCTTCCTCGAGTTCTTTCTCAAGGTGTATATGTAGACATGAGGCACCTGCAGTGTGCACATCAATTTGTCATTTGTTTTCCTAATTAACAACAGATCAGGTTATCGATCTAGAAGTAAGCTTCATTGTTATTATCAACAAAGAAAACAAGTACATGTTCAGAAGTTTTGAAAGACTAGTCAATTGATATGCATTTTGAAGAGATTTCTTTACGATCGACCGAGTAACTGTCATGGTGACTTCTTCATTTACAGTTGCACTGTGAAAAACTTATCTTATCTAGCATCCATACCATAAACTAATATGGAAAAGAACTATGTGCTTGTTTGTTTCGATTTAGCTGCATTTAGAAATAAGCTTCTGTTCTGTGGTATTTACTTTACAGTTGTTTACTAGGCATGGTGGCAGCCCTGACAAATGAGAGTGCAACAAGCAAATCAGTCTACTTTGCTCACTGCACATCTGAGATGATATTTATTACTCATTTGTTAGCCGAACAGCCTGAAAAACTGGCCGGTCCATTGTTGTCGGATACATATGTGACCCTCTTAAAGGGCCGCAATGCGTGGTACGGGCAAATGCTCGCCAAGGGAGAACTGAGTCCTGATATGGGTGACAGCATCAAAGGGAAAGGAATGATTCAGGTATATTTGTTTGTGTGTATATGCCTCTTCAGTTGAGTGTTGATGTTCCAAAGCTCTACAATTCAATTTTGACGATCCTAAGAGTCGTGTACTCACGAGATCTCTATGCTCATTACTTCCCTCACTTTGATGGGCAAATGCTACCTGACTTTTTTTTTCTTCTCCCTCAGGGTGTTTCTGCGATCGGTGCATTTTATGAGCTACTCAGTCAGCCCAGTCTAAATGTGTTGCATCCGGAGGTGAAAACTCCCATTGCTCCTGCCGAGTTGTGTCCTATTCTGAAGACACTCTACAAGATCCTTATAAGGAGGTTGAGCTACATTCCCTGAGTCTTCTACCCTTCATGAACAATTCGATAACCATCAAGTTTCCACATTCGGTGTAGAGTAGAAAATTGGAGCATTTGTTCAGCAAATTTTCAGCCTTTGTTAGATTGAAAAATTTTCTTTCCTGATGAGAGCATTCTTCTACCCTCTATGAACTATTCGATAACCATCAAGTTTCCACATTCAGTGTAGAGTAGAGTATTGCTTGGCGAAAAATGGAGCATTTGTTCAGCAAATTCTTCTCAGCCTTTGTTAGATTGAAAAGTATTCTTTCTGAGCATTCTTCTACCCTCTATGAACTATTCGATAACCATCAAGTTTCCACATTCGGTGTAGAGTAGAGTATTGCTCGGCCAAAAATGGAGCGTTTGTTCAGCAAATTCTCAGCCTTTGTTAGATTGAAAAGTTTTCTTGCTTAATATTTATTGTTTGCTTTCCAGGGAGTCTCCTGCACAAGCCATTCTTCAAGCATTGAGAGATGAAACCATGAACGATCCTCGCGAAAGGATCGAGATAGCGCAGAGTCAGGCGTTCTACAGACCATCCTTGCTTGGTCAGCCATGATATATAGTGCTTTTTGATCATCCAAAAACACTTAATGAGTTACTGAAAATGTAATCCTATTGTTGTGTTCTTAGTAACTGTGTTGATTTTAGTATATATATTTTTGAATTTTATTTCATTTCATTTTTGATGTCTGGAGTGGATAGTGAAATAATTGCTCTGGAAGCGAGCAACTTAGATATTCGATCGCAGAGTAAAATTCTGTTCTTATTTATGTAAATATGGTGTTCATGGCGATGCATGAAACTGTCACTTGAATGCATTTTTCTTTTTTTAAATATATTTTAATTCTTATTTTGTTAAATGGTGAAATAATATAGGTAAAGAATAAAAAAGGAATACCCTTAACTGTCAATATTTTTAGAATAATTTTGATAAACCGAACATGTTCAACAAATCGATTTTAGTTTGATTTAAACTTATAAAAACTGTTAAATTTTTTATTATATGCGTATGTAAATATAGATAAAATAGTATATGAATTAGCATTATCACTTAAAAAATAAATATTTTAATTACTTTTTATTTAACAATAAGTT
Organism: Wurfbainia villosa; assembly: GCA_025175895.1. Classification (NCBI taxonomy): domain Eukaryota; kingdom Viridiplantae; phylum Streptophyta; class Magnoliopsida; order Zingiberales; family Zingiberaceae; genus Wurfbainia; species Wurfbainia villosa. The sequence goes on along the minus strand of CM045991.1, from coordinate 18,560,025 downwards.
TTAGTTATTCTATATTTTAACTAATGATTTCAAATCCGTACTGAAGCAATTTTAATTTATTTATTTTAAACTGAAAATATTTTAAATTTTCCTCAATAAATCAATATATAGGCAGCAGCCTGTGTCTATCCCATGTCATGGTGCAACGATAAGATGTGACTATGTAGAATTTTTTTTAAATAGGATGACAAATTAAGGATGTTGTTGAGGTTCTTTATGTGATACTTTTTAATTTATTTTGATGATCTCGTTACACAATCAGATCCCTCCTCCAATCACTATTGTTTAACAGGAGAGGATATGCATTTGGTCTCTAATGGGATTGGCCATTGTTACTATGCGTATCTGTTAGTTTGAAGGTTATCTTAGGTTCTTGATTTTGGTCTCATGGCTATGTAGCTGATTTAGCATGAATTCTTTTTCTACTAGTCTGCTACTATTCATATCTTTTAGTTAGCATAGTCCATCTGGAATTCTGGATTACAATAATGATTTTTAATGTTCAGCAATGTTTCTTTTTATTATTTGCTTGATGAAAACTTTACAGATCTTAACCAGCTATTATTATCAATGGCAGAGATGATGGTGATGCTTTGGCAAAAGAAGGGGATCGTCTGGCTGCCTCTACTCAAACCAATAGGGTCACTAAGTCTCAGGAGATCAATGAACCTATTATAGTAGCTTTAGCAAATGCAGGGCACACCTTAGACCAGACTCAAACTGACCTTATCTTAAAGCCACTGAGGCTTGCATTGAGTCAAAAAATAAAAAACTTTTGGAGCTCGCACTTGACTGTATTCGTGTATGTTACTCAAGTAGATTTTCCCCTTACATAAATTTCATTACTACTTCACAGAAACAAGTATTGACTTTTGGTTTAAGATTGGCTATTTTGTTGATGAGCATAAATGCATTTTGGTTTTGTATATTTTAAGTTTTTCTTTCTTCTGTAGGGATCTTCCTATTTCTCATATGCTAATTGATCAAAAGTATACTGCATATATTAAATCGTCATGTCCCATTTACTTCGATATGTATGCTAATCTTTTATAAGTGCCTAATGATTGTCTGTCCAATTAAGATGATAGAATCACTGGACTCATGCAGGATTCTCAATGCTAAAATGGGTATGTGTTTTGTAGAAGTCAAGCTTTTTATTGTCAAGAGATATGCCTATATGATTGGTGTTTGCTATTTTACATCACTTAGTTGATTTCTAGTTTTTCTCACTACTCTTTTGCTATTGGCTTGCAGCTGTTGGATGTTCTATTTCTGGTTCATAGTATAGTAATTTATTTACTGAACAAATTGAAAAATCCACAATTTCAAAAATTCTTTTATCTATAGGGCCACTGTCTATCATCCCTTTCCTTAGCTTCTATTTTCTCTTACCTTAGGTTATTTATGCAACCCATAGCCTTCCAAATGAATTTGAAAAATTGTGTAGGTCCCTGATTTTCATGAAGAATGATATTTTTTTTTTACTTATCCAATCCAATCGAGCAAATATATACCCTTTTTTTTTTTTTGTATCTCAGTTCAACATTTTGCCCCTGAACAACCCAAGTTAGTCCCATTGGAAATATCATGCTATAAGAACTTTTGTTAATGAAAAACCCTTAGGTTTTGTTTATAAACCTAATGCAGGTCTGAGCACCTTTCTCTTGCCACATATTTGCCATGCTCTTATGATAGTTTTGTTTAGACATCTGACATAGATAGTCTCTGGACAAGTGTCCTTATTATAAACATCAAATGGGCATAAATGTGTAAGCATTGGCAAATCTAAGGTACATAAAACACTTTTGGACTAAACGAGAGATTACTGTAACTTAACATAATTCAAGTAGAGCAATCTTTGAGGAAGCATTCTAGACATGATTTCAAGTAGTCTCGGTCCAGCATTTATATTGGTATAGACAAGGGGCTAGGACATGACGTGTATTGGGCTGTTTACTGAGCTATAGGTCCCAATAATAATAAAAAAAACAAGAACAATTCTGAACTACTAGGCTGGCTTAACACTACCAGGTTACATATCTGAACTATTTGTTAGGCAATCAAGATTAAATCTGAGGATTGAAAAATACAAACAAACACCATTAATGTTTATTACCCACGACATATGGTATGGTCTTTTTGAATGAAAAGCTGCAGTATGACAGAAATTTCATTCTTTACCCTTGCCTTTTCAAATGTATGTTTAATTTGTGTAACAAAATGTTTTTCATTTTTCTCATGATGTTTTTCCTTTGCTGGATTATTTATCCTCCATATTTGACGCACATAAGTAAACAATTTTTTTTTTACTGAAAGGTATTTTCCCTTTTTTTTTTCTCATGCTACTATAATCTTTTGTCTGTTTATTATGCCCGTGCCTAACAATTTGGTTATTATACTTCTGATGCTTATTGTACTTACAGTGCATCTGCCACAATTTTCATTTTTGGAAGAAACTCATAGCTTATGATCATTTAGAAGGTGATCCTGGACTGGAAGGTGGCAAAAATGCTTCATTATTTACAGATATGCTCAACATGGTCTGCGGCTGTGTTGATAATTCTTCATTGGATAGGTATTATCTTTTCTTTTCTCCTGGACTTCTCTTTTTATCAATTATTTTAACCTTTCGTTGGTACATGTTAATTTGCAGCACCATAGTTCAAGTTTTGCAGGCACTTCTTACTGCTGTATCTTCAATGAGGTTCAGAGGTACTCTACTAATGGTTTTTCTTCTTTTGTTCTTCGAGGAGTAATATCAAATTTCTAAACATCTTATGGTACAAGCTTGAGTAGTCAAAGATCAGAAATGATTTTCTCACTGAAAATGCTTCTCGTTTGCTTGTCAGTTCCTTAAAAGCATGGTATCCAGTCCTATCTTTCTAAATTCTGAGTTTATTATGCTGTATTGCAACTGTTTGATCAGTTTCTGTAACATCCCCGTTGAGTACGTATGATAATCACAAAATCTGCAAATATATAGTATACGGGCATTGGAAATTATTGTCGTTAATGGCTTGTCTTTAGACTGGCCGGGAGTTTTTTTTTGTGTGTGTCTGAGCTTAACAAACAGTGCAATTGTATGAGCCTCTAGAACATAACTTGTTCAAATATGGTTTTAAGGGTTTGCCATTTTATTTTCAAAAGAAAAGAACTTGAATTTTTTTTTATATCATTTGTTAATTAGCTAATGTTAAAAGTTTCCAATAGTTGGTTGTATTCGGCAACTAGATCTGATATGGTCAAACTTCAAGTCACTCATCATAGGCTCATCTGTGGTCCATGGAATATCTCATCTGATGAGGTTGTTTATCTGGCTGCTCGGACCACATTTCATCACAATGGGTGGAAGAAATGTGAATGTGAAGATTAATTTCTGGAAGAAATTGGACAATTTTTCTTGTAGATGTTATGTGAAGATGAAAATAGCCCTTTTTGTTTATTGAGTGTGATGTATACGAATTAAAAACGCCTAATATCCTCGAATACACAAGGGTTAAAAAAAAAAACAGAACACTTTAATATCAGTCACAAAATGTCCATTATAGTCGCTTTAATCACCGGCAGCCGTTGCAACTTACATTTTAGTCGATTGAAACCGAATATAAATCAACATTAAACCTTAAATAATTTCTATTATTCATATTACGCTAACGATCATCTCCAGAATCAACAGAATTTATAGATAAAATAAGAATCAAAAATCAAAAATCTTTTTTTAAATTCAAATATCCTCACTTGTCTTGACCACATCAAAATTCATTATCTTTCTTACAATGATCATATGTAGATTGATAAATTATAATCTTTTACGAATCTCCGATCACAAGTCAAATCATTAACCAACATATTTTAAGGAAAAGAAAAATAGAACGCATACAGCACAAATAGCCCACAAGTGCATATCATGCTCACTGCTAATTAAATAATTTAGCAATCAGGAAGGTGCCGAAAATAAAAACCCACGAGTATAAAATTCTTGAATGAGCATTATCACGTCCATTTGCAAACAACTTTCGCAGTTCGTTCTTAGGTGGCCTACATATTATCCGAATACCAAGTTCTAAGTTATGATGACATACATCATTGAGATCTCATACGATAATGGTCACAACAATCTACTCGGGAACAATCAGCTTATCTCTGGTTCTCCCTTCGCCTAACATAACGAGTTCTGTCGTTGTATCTGGGTCTGTCTCTCTCATTTCTATGTGTGGTTGCCGCGTCGATCCTCCTCTGCCTCTCTGGAGGCCTTTGAACAATTTCTCCATTCGCGAATAGTTCAGCTGCAGGTAGCAAAATAGTTGAATATTACCAGTTGCAATACTCGAATAATGATTCAGTTTGTTCAGTCACTTAGTTTACTGTTATCGGTTTCAGTTCTTGGATGATTCAAGTTGTGGATGATAAAAAAGCAGCACATATCATGTGATATCTACTGATATTCAACTTTTCAAGCAGTAAGATCATCAATTAGATACGAACAAACATCAAAAGACAAAAAAAAAACTCTGTTTCTTTCTAATGGTATCTTCTTTTGATAATACCAAATGCAATCGCAAGGCTTCTCATAACTAAATTTAGGGCGTTTGGTTCGTAGAGAATTTTTTTGTTTTTTGTTTTCATTCTCTCTTTTTCTAGAAAACAGAAACGATTTTTTTTTTTGTTTTCCAGTTTTTCAGAAAACGCTCTTTTATTTTTTGGAAAACGAAAATGAAAACAGAAAATGATTATTTCTTGTTTTCCAATTTTCCAAAAAAATGCTCGTTTATTTTTTGAAAAATAGAGATGGAAAACGCGAAGCAAACGCGTTCTCTCGTTTTTGCAGAAAATGAAAATGAAAAACGGAGAAGAAAACACCCCCTTAAACAATGTGATTCAGAAAAGATGCTATCATGATGCATGTTACTTCAAACACACACAATCTTTCTCAATCAAATATATATATACACAACTAACCAATTGTATGCGCAAACTATGTGCTTTTAAAGTTCATCAAAACTTTACCTCCATAATCCTTGTTCTCAGCATCAACATATGAATCTGGAAGCACAAACAGAACGCCAGGAATACCTGCCACAAGCAAATAACAGCTTTTTTAATATACAAAAGACGCTACGACTGCTGCAAAAACTCCATAAGTGACGAGAGAGTAATACTCAGCTTGAACTTCTAGCAAACAAACATATAACTTCTAACATGTATTAGGCATACAGAAAGTTTGAATTTTCAGAATCGTGGAGGCATTGTGTTGTTCTGTATAAAGTGGAACATGCTACTATTTTTTTTGGTCAAAAGCACAGACTAGTTACTTGAGACAGAGCAAACATGTTTCCATCTTAAATCAACTTAGCTAACAGAGAAGAATAATTGAGCTAATTTTTTTTTTATAAAAAAGAAGCAAAAAAAAAAAAAAAAAAAGGAAAAGAGATGTTAGCTCCATGTAAAACTATGATGATTGCAAACCTTCAAGCTTGTTGGATGTCTCCTCGTCAATTTCGCATCCAAATCCAAAGTATCGCTCACATGACACATTGTAAATCTTTTTCTTTGCTTCCTCCTCGCTAACTCAAAAAAAAAAAACAAAAAAAAGGCAAATGCAAAGATTACAATTAGATTTCCCATTGCAATATATTAGCAACAAAGGATACAAGAAAGAAGTCAATGTTGATTTCACTTGGATAGAATAGGAGTCAAGAGAAAATAAATGAAATAAACTAATTATTTCTCTTTTTTATTTGGAAATACAATCATTAATTTCTTTTTTTTTTTATTTCTGTTCAAATTGGATAAAAATTGAAGGGAATGGAGTTTATGCATCTAAAAAATACAAATTAGTATATATTATATTTTTTCCCCCTTTTTATTCCAAATGCCTAACGAGATGAATGGAAGAGAATTATCGGATAAATGCAAAATTATACTTTTCTTTGTTAAATGATGAGGATGGATCCCCGTTTTATAATCCACAAATCAGTTTTTATATCCACAATTATTAGCGGATGAGTTACAAAGTATGGATGTTAAAAATTTATCTTCTCAAATATTTGTCTTCTCTATTCAATTGCCAAGAAATAAGAGATGCAGGAACTATCCAAGGAAACATGCCTTTAAACTACATCTATCTTCCTCCTACTTCATTTTTTTTAACACGGCAACAAATATTTCTCGTGGCTGTCCAAAAATTTCAACAGTTTTACAAGTTAAAACAAACAAAATTTAGCAACAGGAACTAATTTTTATTTTTTTTATTTAGAGAAAAAAAAAACAATCAAACAAGAAACAAAGAAACGCACAACCAGTACCTGCCGAGAATTTTGGCTAGGGTTTGAACGTAGCAATCGATCATCTGCTGCTTGGATGCCCCCTCGCCTCCTGGTTTATCCATAACGATGAGCCAATGCTCATAATCACACCCCGGGAACAGAGGCGCCATTTCCGTCGGTGGCCGGTCGCTAAACCCTGAACCGCCGCGGGATCCAGAGTTCAGAGGCGAGTAGCCCGAGTCGCCAGGCCGCCGGGCCATGCACCTAATCGCGCCGATGCGGAAAGCCACCCCGAATCCAGGAAGACTATGCATCGTGGGCAACCTGCGGACGGAGCGGTCGCGGACGAAGGGGCGCGCGGCGACGAACGCGGCGGAGCGCAAGTGGAGAAAGCGCTTGGAAAGCAGGGAGGCCATGGGGTATTGCACTGCGGGGACGGAGGAGAAGATCGCTCGGGTCACGGCGGCGGAGGCCATTAGAGGAGCGGCGGCGGAGTAGCGACGGGACAGCGAGCGAACACCGAGAGAGACACCGAGGGCACGGGTCACCGCCATATATTCTGCGATATTGTGAGACGGTACCGTTACGATATTTCTCGGCGTTACATGGTTATGTTACGGTATGTGGCGGTCACAAGTAAGTGTCGCTTAGACCGTTTTTCATATCGCAGCCAAAAGGAATAATTCCCTCGCATAAATAAATACCTTCGTTTGATTTCGAACTGGAATCCCTTCGCGTTTCCACAGGTCCATCGATGAAGAAGAGAGCAGCGGCGTCGACGTCCAAATCCAGATCCATGGCGGCGTCCAAGGAGAAGACGGAGGGGCGCGATTCCTTCTTCGCATCTTCCAATTCCTCCCGCAAACCCTACGATTTCGATCTGCCTTCCTTCGCCGCCGACGCTAGCCCCGATTTCTTCTCCCGCCGCCGCACGGCTCCTACGCCTTCCTCGAAGACGAAGACGACCGCCGCAACTACAATCTCCGATCTCAAGGCATTAGTCGCCTCCCGTATCGAATCCCTCAAGCGACACCTCGATGTTTGCCACTCCCAGATCGTCAACGAGTTCGACGCCTCCAGCACCCGCCTCTCCAAGCGCTTCAAGGTACCTTTCCGACACCTATTGGCATCGAATCCCACAGATCTCATCTGTTTTCTCGCTTCTCTTTGCCAGAAAGTTTCGTATGTTTTGATGAGTCAGGAGGCTGGGAAGATGTTTCTTTGTTGTTTATGAATCAAATCGATGACGACTAATTGTATGTTTGAAAATCTCTCCATTTCGCTACTCTTATTTCTTCAGATCTCCCTCTCCGTCGAATCTAATCTACATCTTGTGTGAATTTTCTAAATTGCGGGTCTTCAGAATCGCATTTCCTGTAATGCTCTCATCCTCTGTAGATCCAGACCAAAGCCTGCGTTCAGCTAACAGAGGAGGCAGAAAAGGACTACGAGAAGGTCGCTGATAGGATGAGCGAACGTGCTGAAATAATCAAGGTATCATATGATGGTTGTCATGATCTTACTCAATCTTTCACTTCTAAATTGGAAAATTCCGATCTGGTTCTGCTTTCGCAGGCCTCATATTCAGAACTCATAAGCGAAGCACATTCAACAGCTTCCCGTGGTACTTAAAATCTACTAATACAATAGATTCTTTTTTTTTTTTCTTGTTGTTCTAAAGTTTCATTATCGCTTGCTGTAAGTTTGTAAAGCTTCCATTACTGAACTCATGCAATCGATGGAGAAAGCCATTGATGTACTGCGTAGCCTCTACAAGGTTCCAACAACTCCAGCATAATTAAAATGCTGATTTGTAAGTTTGCCATCTCACTTTTGTTAATTCACAATTTTTTGTTGTGGGTTTTCTGATGCTCGGATATGCATGTTTCTAAATAACAAAATCTTTATGTTTCAGGATCTGAAGCCATCGGTTGGGAGAGCAGAGCAACGATCGACTGGATTGAAGTAAGTAAATAAAAATGGTCGTAAAGAAACCACGACACCATGAAGCTTTTGGTCGTATTGCGTTCTACGGATAAGTTTTTAATCTCGCTTGGCAAGTTGGAATTGTCGCTTGATTCATGGATAGGAACACTTTATTTGTCATAATTTGAAATACTGTGTCATATAACAATAATACAATTGCCATTATATTCCCACAAATCAAAATTATCATATAACCTGTCCAAAATACAGAAAATACAGCCACCAATTTTTTAGCTGATGTTGCTAGTCGTGTTGGCAAAAAAATGCGAGAAGACCTCAAATGCTTAGATGATTCAGAACGACTCTCTTAGCTTTGCGTTAGAGAGTTGAGATCTCTTGATAGTAAGTTACAGGGCTGTCCAAGAATGATATGACTTCGCCATTAAACCGAAATGCAATTGAATTCAATTTAGGGGTTTACCAACGCTTCAGAACTTCCTTTCTCATTGCTGAGTCTTCTTTGCATACCACAGTTTCTTTTGGCATATCAACAATTTCTCCTTCTCTAGGTTGTATTCTGTGCTGTGTTTGTTACAGTCCCATTTCATTCCTTTGGAAATGGTAGCTATGGAATCTAGAAAATAAGTTGATTCACGTATTATTGTATATCCACCAGGGCGCAGGATACGGTCCATCTCAAGCAGCACATATTTCATCTCACATCTGTAGAAAAGGTTAATAAAAATCAGGACAAATAGTTTGGACACAACCATGATCAGTAGACAGGCGTTTAATTAGAATGTTAAATAAAAATAACAGTGATATATATATATATATATATGTATCAAGAATTCAATTTATAGTTTATTTTATAGTTACATAGATAAATTTTAAAGTTAATTTATATTAACTATAAAATTTATTGGTGGTACTTGAAAATTTGAAGAAAAATAGCACTTAAAAATGAATCAACACTTTTACCTGTGGCTTTCATCAGTAAATAGACCATCAAGATGCAAGAGGTCATATGTTCGAGGATAGGTTGAGAATGGCTCACACCTGAAAGCAAATATCCAAAAGAACATCATAATTGTGTGGTCCATTCAATGTACATGGTGATACATTGACATTTTTTAAAACCAAAATTAGGTTTAATAATAAAAACATATGTACAGCAACATCAGCCAATTCTCATGAATGAATTCAGCCAGTTTCTCATTTAAGCAGCCTATTATAGGCTCATAGGTGTATAAGTTCCTCCTAGTTGTCAAAGCGTAATGGAACTAATTAAATTTGATGATGAAACTTCAAATAGTAATTGTTCTATCCTACTAGCTGGGACAGTTGTTAAGATGATGACAGTCAAAAGTTGTTTGAATGAAGATACTACAAATATCAAAGTGGTAAAACTATCAGCGCCATGGAAATGCATAGTTTCTATGGTTAAGAATAATTATATATAAATTCACAACTAATCTATACAAGTCCGACAAACATTATATATAAATTCATATGTCAAGATAAGTGTCAGATAATCCATATACTATAATTGCTTACCAATCATGATAGACACCAATTAGTCCCCTGTCATAGACCACACCAAGAGAGTTTAGGCCATAAGAAGAGACGACATTCATAACCCATAGGGGCGAAGTGATAAGCGCTGCCGCAAAACCCCCATAGACTGTACTCATATCCATAACATTGCGAATTTTGTCACTTCCAAGAGCAGGGAGCAATGTCTTGTAGTGCTTTACCCTGATTTTCCATTTAGTGTCATCATGCTTGAACCCTCCAGAACCCCCACTGGGGATCATAGAAGTTCGCTCTGGAGCTACATTCAAGCGACTTGGCCATTTTGGTGCAGTTGTCAGCCCCAACTTCTTGTAATTTTGGCTTGGAATTGTCAAACATGCACGGAGTGGAGTGTACCATGCTGAATCTGGATCCACACTGTCATCGCATTTTGGGGGATAAGAAGATACAGTCAGCTTATCATAACAACCATTATCGGAGGACTTCTGCCAGACAGCAATATCATCCTTCTTATTGTATAGTTTGAAACACATGCTTGTTAGCAATTTCTTCAATTTGTCAAACTCTCCTTTCTGTTCCTCTACTGTAGTGTTCCACCCTCGCCACCTGTTTTCATAGTTTATGGGTGGTCCAGAGAGCACCCAGAAGCCGCCAGGTCGGAGTATTCGGTGTATTTCTAGAAGGTATATGCCATCTGAATACACCAAACAGGTGAGAGTTAAAACTCTAAAATGCTTGCATTACAACAGAAGGTCGGATAACAGACTACTAAAAGAAAATTCTGGAGCCTTAACTTCTCAACCACTGGCAAAGCAAAAGAAGCATAATATGATTAACAGGTTAATATAATAAACATGCTTTAATGATCATTAAACTTGCGACGGTAGGTGGATCCAGACAGTAAAGTAGAAATCACTGCAGAAAATTGAAGTTAAGCCAGAGTATCAGTGACAATTGTTAGTTTGGTAGAATGAGATTGTTTTGTTTAGCAGACGTTCAAGAAAGAGTTGAAAGTGAAATAATTAGAAGACATGAAATAAAACAATCACATTTTTTTAAAAAAAAAAGTGTAACAGATGACCAGAATCATTCTGATTCCAGTGGGAAGAAAAATACCGAATTCTGTCCATGGAATCAGACATCTAGAGCAGTGGGCCATGTCAAATGAATTAGATGGAAAAGGAAGACGCTGCGTAGAAATGATTCCTAAAATCGCTGGAATTCCACGTTCAAGTGCAAACTGCACTTGAGCTTCATGGTTATCCCTAGGTGCAAGAGAAACAGTTAGAAGACCACGGTCCAACAAATCACCTCCCCAGCTTGCAACCTGTCATAGAAAAAAAAAATCAAGATTGTAAGGAAAAAATGACCTATTGATTAATTTCTTTATTTTTTCTGAACAAAAGAAACAAAAAAATCAAGATTGTAAGGAAAGATATGTTGCAGTTAAATGAACAAGGAGATTTCACTGTATTGTAAGTTCACACTCACCCCGCAACCAGTATCAATTGCTGTTCGAACAGTTCCATCCTTCATTCCAGGAATTAGGTTTTGCATCAGGTCAACATATGCACTAACCCCATTGGGAAACATGGTACCTCCACCTGGAAAGAAGAACTTATCACCTTCTTTTTTAAGCCAATGCTGATTAGCCTTCTGATTGTTGATCCAGTCATAGGGAACATTTCTAAACAACACAAGAATAAGAACATCATAAAAGGGAACACTAGAACATTTCATTCATCTTTGCAGAAATTGACATATTCTTGTCGAATGGGATGAACAATATAAACAAATATTGATGAATTATTGTGATATTACCTATACCAGCATTGGTCCTTGCTCTTTGGCCATCTGATAGGTGGTTTGTATCCACTGGGAGGAGGAACTAAGCACTCTTTCCTCTCGGTCATTGGTGGGCAATGACGCTCCATAAAGCTAAGCCTATAGTTTCCATACTTTCTCCACCTCTACAACCACAAAAATGGTGCTTATTTAATGCTTAAGAATTCAGGTGAGTTGATGGTAATCAACGACCTAAGAAAATCGGAAAACAAGATGGTCCAAATCATCTCAAATGTCATTTTTCGAACTTAGTGTTGCAGATCAACAAATCAAGACTCAACTAATGGTATTACCTTTCAGATGAAATGTATGAAATTTATAACTTACATTAAGAGTATATTAAGACAATATACAAGTTCTCCAACAGAAACACAAGGACAATGCTTCTTTCCTATGTCAAAATTCAGAAATTAACCAAAAGTTTAGTTTCAAAAGAGGCTGAAAAGTTATAAGCGTGTTATATACGTAAAGGATAAGCTCTAGAGGAAGGGTTGGAACCATATGGCCCTGCATCACACAAACAAATTGCAAGGCCAAAATTCTCTACAGATTAAAGGCAAACAAGTGTAAATAATTCTTCTTCCAGATTGAGTAAGGAATGCAGAAATCAGCTAGGCCAAGTGAGATGAAAACCTAAAATAGGTTAACAAACAAGTGCATGGACATAACTTAGAAGCAAAGTAGTTATGGTCACTCAGATAAGGATTAAAATCACAGTCAAAAATATCAGACATCACACAGATTGAACTGGCATTATCATTAGTCAGGTAGATATACAAGAGTCATCTACCACTTTTTGAAAAATAATTTTTAAAGAAAAATTATATACAGAAAGGTTTAATTGTGCAACAAGCCAGTAAACCTCTTGACATAGAGGAAGATACCAATTTGGACATCAAAAATGGCCAAATGTAGTCGGTTCTTGTATCTAATTGAGCATGAATTATTTTCCACTGGTGTAAATCCTGCTGTATCAAATGCAAGATGATGAATGGAGATAAAAAGGGAAGTATCTCCCTAGAAATTTGCTATTTTAAAAGGGAATTCCATGGCAGATCTATGAAAAGATTGGAGTCATATATTTTAGAATTGATCTTATTTTATCTTTTTGTTTCTATCAAGGACCTAAAATATCTATATATGTGTCCTATCCTTGACCCTTGACTGCATCTTATTTTAATAGAGCAACAGAAAGAAGAAGCCACGTTACCTTAGGGTCAGTGCACGGGGTGTAATCTTGGTAATCAATGTTACACTCCGGAAAATCGATAGACTTCACTTGAAGAGGAGCTAATCCAGTTTCTTTCCTGAATTGTGCTGATGGTCTTGCATTCGTCTTCACAATTATGTTCTTTTCCGACCGATAGATGCCTCCAAGATAGAAGGAAAACCCACATAGAATCAAAACCAGTATGGTCATGGGGACAAGCCTACATCTTTTGTCCCCTGGCTTTGGATCTTTCTTCTTCATTTTGATTCAGAAATGAAAGGGCTACAGCAAAACGAGGCAAGTAAACAAAACTAATTTAGTCAGACAGTAACACCAAAATCATAACATACTCGATGCATGGCACAGTAAGCTTGTAGTAAAACAATTTGTCATTAAAAAAATAGAGTTAAAAAAGCAAATCCTATCGGATATGTTACAGATCCTACATATAAATTCGGTTCCAGTTTCGTACAACTATGATCTCCTCAAGTTTTAGGACTCCCATTATTTTTTTACTCTCCTCTAGGAGAGAGATAGAATCCTAGTTCCTAACCAGACTGAGCGGGCTCAGATTGATATGCGGAAACAGATTTGAACAGAATAAGGGGAATCGTTGCGAGAAAACAAAATCACAGAAGCGGCAGGCAAAGTGTGAACACCGCCTAACAATCCATTCCCCGCCACAGAAGACATCAAAGCCCTACTCTCGAAACAGAGAGAACGAGCTCAAATTGATCTCCCAGAACAGATTTGAAGAAAATAACTCAATATATTAGAAGAAAACAAGAGACGGAAGCCGGGGGAGTGCAATCACTTAGAGATCCACTCTCTCCCATACGTGAAATATCAGAACCATAGTTCAAAAACAGACAGAACCAGCTCAGATCGAGCTCCATGAAGAAATTTGAAGAAAATAAGGCGACACATTACAGCAAAAACAAGATCACAGAAGAGACGAATAGAGAGCGGAATTACCTGGAGAGGAACACCGACGCCGATCCCAGATCGGCAGCACCGCGTTGCGCCTCTCTGTCCTTTTCTTCCGCTTCTTTTCAAAAGCGTCTTCGCCTTTCTTCACTTCCGCGAAAGCCACAGGCCTATAAATAGCTGCCAGCCTCTCCCAGCCAAGAAGTCCAACCTGGTCGTCGTCACGCTTTCTCTTTTCCCCTTTTGTTTTCCCCCATTTATCAAAATAAATAAATAAAACAAATGACTTGTATTTTCTACAAACAATATTCTAGTAAATTTTGGAAGAAAAAAAAATAATATAAATATATTTTTTGTTTGGGAAATACTGTAAAATCTCCTCGTTATACAAGTACAATTTTATTTATTTATGAATTTTCTGATTAGATTTGCGTGTGGGTCCACCGAAATTGGCGAATAATTAATGAGCACAGTCCATCTGAATCATAGACAAAACGGTGCGCAATTAATCCACAATTTTCCACGTGAAGACAGGAGTGTCGGTCAGGATCCAGTGGAACTCAACCTAATCAATTATTTAGCTGCCTAGCAATCAGTGGAAGCATGCCAACGGAGGTTCAAAATAGACGGCTAGCCAAGAACTGGATTTTTAAAATTGGTTTTAGAAATTAATTTGGCCGTCCAATATACACAGTAATAAAAAATATACTGTGTTTCTTCATCGCATGAAAAAGCTACTATCGTCTATCGTTCCACTTGATTTCAATCGTAATTTGATCAAAGTTCGAATGCAATTCAATCGGAGTCAGAGTTCGACTGTCATCCGATCGAAATTGAGTCGCGATCCGATCGACACCAAAGTCTAAAGAATTTGTTATCATGAGCGTCTCTTCCCTACGCACTCATCCGTAGAACTATCAAACGAGCCGATCATAAATCCAATATTTAACGGAGAGGGACGGACCGACCCGTGATCCTAGCGAATTAAGAAATCTCCAATCCAACCCAACTCAAGGCGGATTACGAATTAGACGGGTAACTCATGGCCTAGAAAAATATAAAAAAAATCTAAAATTATTGAGACGTCGAGGTCTTGAGGTGATAATTGACAAAAAAAAAATAGAATACCATGATAAAAATATATACATTTGAAACAACTAAAATCTTATAATTGAGATCCAATTATAAATCGACAATATTAGATATAAATATTTTTTATTCTTTCAACACTCTAAAATATCCAAATCTATAATATGCAAATTCAAAACTTACCCATCCAAATAGATCCAAATAAAGATCAAATTGAGATTTTTTAGCACTTGTAATTGGTTGACTCTAATATATTATCATTTTCTATATTAATTGAAATAATAATTATAAACTAATTAGAGTATACCAAAAAAAAATTATTAGAGTACTTAAATCAAATATATTTTTATTATTTTCTCTAACTTTTCCTACCCTTTGTACCGAATTGTATGTATGATAGAAGAAGATTATGATTATGAGTTCATTAGTATTAAAATATTAGTAAAAAAGCTTAAATAATTTTTCTTCCACAAGTTTTATCTTCTTTTGATATTTCTCAATCTGCGGGCCAATCTAAGCCGGTCGCGAGTCAACCCGTCTAGACCCGCAACTCGCACGGGTCGATTCATTTAGACCCGCCAAAATGGCGAGTTGATAAAATTTCAACCAAACTCGCTTAAATTACTTGGCGGGGCGGGCCAATCCAGCCGGCCTAACCCAACTTGACGGCTCTACTCATCTGCGACGTGCAATAATAGGAAATGCACCGTGTTTCTTCGTCGCACGAAGAAGCCAGTGTCGCCCCTGTTCCGTCGGATTCTACTCGTGATTCAATCGAAATCCGACCACGGCCTGATCGGAGTCGAAGTCCGACCAGATCATAACTAGATTTTGATCAAATCACGGTCGGATTCTGATCGCATTGCAATTGGATTCAGGTCGAAATCACCCATGGGCACTGGCAGCAATAATTCGATCGAAATCTTACCGCAGTCTAGTCGGTCGATTGGTTAGACGGCAATGGTGGTGACCCGATGAATTCAGGCGCGTTGGGTATATCGCTCATCAGAGAAGAAGATGTCCCAGGGCGATGCATTATGCATTTCTCATTCACTGTACAATCCCATGAGATCAGACAACTGAGGATAAGTCACGCATTGATCGGTGCATTTCTATATATATACATAGAGATGCTATCATACATAACTCATCCATAAGCACCCGTACACACCTCCATCATTATCTACCATCCGATCACTTGTGCACTATATATATATATGGTTGAAACCTGATCGTGGTTCGATCAGTTAGTCGAACGTCGATAGCAACCCCGACGAGTTCAATGATTGATATAATGCTTAACGAAACACTATATATTTCTCATTTATTGTGCAATTCTATGAATCAAACGATTATCAAACGGTGGAGAAGTTGTTATATATCCTGAGCGGCAATTGTTACGCGACACGTGAGCGACGCGATATTAGCCATCTGATCAAATGGAATTGTATAATACTTTTTCCATCGCTCTTTTTTTTTTCTAATGAACAGTATAGCCTAACCCATGAACCCATTGGGGGCGTTGTCGCCGTCATTGATCGACCGATTGGATTGCAGCAACCGGCACTGCGACTGTAATCACGATCGATTTCAGTCGCAATATGACCAGGCACAAAGTCCGACCGGATCATGGCTAGATCGACTGTGATCCTATAAAAATTCCATAGGACTCCGGTACCGATCAGACCATAGCCAAATCACGGTCGAAATCAACCCACTTGACGACGATGTCAAGCGGTCAAGCATGATGAAGTCTCTGACGGAAAAAATTATTATACACATATAT
The DNA here is from genome assembly GCA_025175895.1 of Wurfbainia villosa. NCBI lineage: Eukaryota > Viridiplantae > Streptophyta > Magnoliopsida > Zingiberales > Zingiberaceae > Wurfbainia > Wurfbainia villosa. The sequence goes on along the minus strand of CM045991.1, from coordinate 18,543,440 downwards.
ATATATATATATGGTGAGTGACTCACTGTGTGCACCTGTACATGAATGAACAATAATTGAGTCACAATCTAATTGTGATTTACCGAAAGAAACAGTGTAGCAAACCCGACGAATTCTAGAGATTGATTATAGTGCCCATCTGAACAATGACACGAGGTGAAATCATTATATATATATATAGAGAGAGAAATGATCTCCTGCGCGATGATCTCGTGCGCGCCCGTGCACTCCACGCGTGAGCCACGTGCATTGTCATCGCGTCGTCCGTCGACCACGTGGGCACGATCGACATCTGACTTCGTCGGCGGTCGGCGGGACTCGGATTCGATCGGTTAACTCTCGGAATCCGCCGGCAAAATGGCCAAACACTGGCCGACGATGGCGCGCGACCATTGGCAGCGGCCGATCGGGCGGTCGACCAAATCCCGTCGGGTCGGCCGGACGGGCTAGCGACGGCCGTAGTCCATCCGGTATCTTTCGGCCGATCGCGGTCGGCCGTCAGGCGAATCACGGTTGAAATCAACCGCCAGAATCGAGCGCCCGATTTCGACCACGATCGGGTCGGATTCCGGCCGAATTACGGTCGAAATCCGACAGCCGACGCTGACCCGTCCGACGCCATATTCCAGTCGCAATTTGGTCGGAATCCAACCCGATCGCGTGTGTATATATATATATATATATCCATGTGCATCTCCATTATCCACCGTCCGATCGCTTGTGTACTATAGCTTAATCTTTGAACTTTAGGAGATCATATGATGGATAATAAAGGTGTGCACAGATACTCACGAATGATTTGAATAGGATATATATAATATACACACCAAAAAACCAAAGAAGATGGATATATAAAGGTAAAACTTCAGGAAAAGCGAATGAAATTCAAATACAATAAAATAATACCATAATAGCAATACTAACATCCTTACAACATAGAATCACAGTCTTAGAAACAAATATTAGTGCTTATAAGATTCACATATCTCCAAAATGGTATGATATTGTCCACTTTAGGCCTAAGCCCTCATGATTTTGTTTTTGAATTTTATCCAAAAGGCCTCATATCAATAGAAATATCTTTTCATCTTATAAGCACATGATTTTTTCCATGTCTTACCAATATGGAACTTTGATTGTATTTTCAATACTCCAACAACAAAGATCCTTCGTATTGAAAGAAACACAATTGAGGTGGGTAGTATAAAAAATTAGAACCAGTCAATTTAATCACTTAGTAAGGACCTCGAGAATTTATCGGAAGGATTATTAAAAGGAGACATCCATCATATTCATTTATAACATATTACAAAAAGAAATGAATATAACCACTATCGGACTATTTTCAAATATATCTATAACAGTTGGAGGAAGGAGATCCATATCTGAATCTCCCTCGAGTATGACATGGTTAGACATCCTACAATACCATAACACAAATCAACATAGAATCGAAGAAGTAATAGATATAGATAAAACGGTAAAAACATTCTCAAACGAACAACTAAACATACTAAATCCTAGAATACTATATATAGAGAGGTTATCCTACTCAACTCATTCGTGAGCATCAGTTCGCACCTCCATTATTCATCGTCTGATCCCCTAAGGTTCTACACAACTTATTTGTGAGCACCCATGGGCACCTTGATTATCCATCGTCTGATCAGGTGCACATTATAACTCAATCCTTGAACCCTAGGGGATCGGACGATAGATAATGGAGGTGCTCACGGGTCGTGTGTGACCGTCGATTCCTTCATCGTCCATACTATAGGCACCGCTTGAACCCCAGAGGATGTCAACACCATTTGATCAGGCCGCGACACATCCCAACATCTCAGTCACAATTCGGTCAGATTCTGACCGCAAATCTAGCTTGAATCCAATAATGATTTGATCGGATTCCAATCTAAATCCAACTGTGATTCGACCAGAGCCCAATGTTAGCCCGATCGCGGTTGAACGATGACGATGAGAAGCTACAGTCACTTGGAGAAGAGTCTCGGTCGTGCATAATCGCACATATACCTATTATGCACCTTTCGTTCGTACCCGTATGCACCTATGAATGCAAAGTATTTTTTTTTGTCTCGTCTATCTCCTACTATATCATTATCTATACTTAAATAAATTGTCTTATTTTATTATGGCTAATCAAGTTTTTTTGTCTTCCTCTTCCTCGTTTGATGTGCGCATTTGTCATAGTTTCACATTGTTTTACTGAAGTATTTATTAATCGTCTAAGTATATATTCGTACCATCTTAAACATGTCTCTCGGAATTTTTCTTCAATAGGAACAACTCCGATTTTCTCTTTAATACTCTCATTTTTATTTTGTTCTTCTTTGTATGTCCACAACATCCACCTTAACATCCTCATCCCTGCAACTGTTATCTTTTGCTCATGTGCTCGAATTATAGTCTAACATTCTGCAAAAGTTGGGAATATGCCCAACTAGCATCCCTCTGCCACCCGTCCTAGGGCATTGACGAGAGGGAGGTAAATCACAAGGGGGACAAAGTCCCTTGACACGGTGGCAAGGCAGGGAGGGATCCATCTGAAGTCAAGGGGGATTTTAGACCCCTCATCCGAAATCGAACCCTGCCCATTCTGTAAGCAACACCCTACCTTACCATCGTGTCGTCCCTGTGGGGACATAGTCTAACATTCAACACCATACAATATAGTAAATCTAATCATCATTTTGTAGAATTTATCATACTTTATTATCACATAAAACATTCGATACTTTCCTCTATTTCAATCATCTTGTTTGTATTTTATATAAGACATCTTTTTCAATTCCTTTTTCATCTTACAAAAATGATTCTAAATATTTAAAATTTTTAATTCCGAACAATTCATCATTTCATATCTTAATATTTATCTCATTATGTCTAATATTACTAAATTTAAATTTTATATATTCTGTCATTCCTCTACTAAATCTATAATATTTTACTTTTAGTATTCCCATGGAAGCTCTAGCTTCGATTATACTTAATTTATATTAATCAATTTTAAAATGGAATACTTTAATTTTACATAATTTTAAAAAATAAAAAAAATTATCCTATTCAAAATTTTAATTTAAAAAGGAGAAATATATCCCCTATATATATATATATATATAAAATCAAGAATGTCCTTCCTATTTTAATTATCCCCAAATTATATATCTTATAAGTAATTTTAATTAGAACCATTTTAATTCTAATGCTATTGGAAAATTATTTTAATATTAATTATTTTGATAAAAATATTTTATATGATTTTGCTAAAAGATTAATAAACAGTGTGCTAAATAAATAGACTAAAGAAAAAAGAGGAGGAAGGGCATGATTAATAAATTAGTTTGTTTTACATAGAGAGACTTTTTACCATAAACAACAAAAAAAATACAACTTTTTTTATTTTTATCCATTTAAAATTTATGAGGCTATCGCCGGTGGCCTTGCGGACGAGGCAGGGACGAAACTATTTAATATTTTGACCCTTTAATTTTTATAATTAATACTTGCATCGGCATATCTGTGAATGGCGCTGGTCACCAACTGCTTCGATTGGCATATCTGTGATTGGCGCTGGTTACCAACCTCGTGGGCCCAACCAGAGGATTAAATGTAATTTCAGATAAACTTTAGGTCTAAACTTCAAATTTCACTTTTCTTTTTCTTTTCTTTCCTTTTTCTTTTAAATAAATAAATAATATGTCCTTTAAACAGTGAATGATTCTAAAAGTATAAAAGCACTTTAGTAATTAACAATAATTAAGAGGGGACGTTTATATATAGAGAAAATCCTTCTCCTGCATACCCGTTTGCGCGACAAGACACCGGCCAAGAAAGGATCGCGATCGCCGACCGCGGTCCTTTCTCGATCGGCTTTACGGTCGATCCGAACGAATCGCGATCGACGATTTGGCTCGGCTTCACCGCAATCCGATCGAAGCCGAGCCCGACCGACTACTGGCGAGGTGCGCTCTAACGACTCGTCGGGTCGACGGGCGACGCGGCGGCGAGCGTCGACAACGGGCGTGGGTTTGGAAGCACCGGCGTTTCTCAATTGCGGCGCGCGATGGACGATCGAGATCGCTGTGCGCTCCACGCAGCGTGACGTAGCGCAGAGAAGAAAACTCTATATATTATATATATAAAATCAATTTGTGTGCCGACAGATAACTCAGATCTAACTCGACTCGAGTGGACTCTATTCGGATCGCGTCAACTACCCGATTTATGAATTTCTACTTAATAAAAATAGTTAAAATAAATTTGTACGGAGTTAATTAATCATTTAGGGAAATTGTGGACCTTTAATATGATGTTACGGGCCAACGGTCGACTTTTTAATCCACTAGCGGTGATCCGGATGGTCATGTGCTGCCATGTGACCGCGACATGGCTTGTTTTCTCCAGTTGCGACCTTTGCCTCGGCACACAACAACACATGATCATGACATACCATGGCCTGCGTCTTATAATTAGCCATGGAAAAAAAAATCTTTCTTTTTTTTTTCTTTAGGAATTGACAAGGAAACTTTGTTTTTTTTTCCCTCTTCTTTCCTCAATCACATCGCCTAATTCCATTTGTTAATATTCGACTAAAATAAAAAATGTAACTCGTTAGATGGAAAAGGATAACGAATTGATTAAGAAGGTGCTCATGTCACTGCTTTTTTTTTACACGAGAGTATTCGAATTTGTCACCCCAAAAGTAAATTAAATAAATATCTGTAACTTTTTACTGCTCAATTTCGGATTTCAGAATCACGCCATCGTTGAACGACGGCTCAATATCGTCGACTTCGGCCCACCGTGATAAACTTACAGATCACCAGAGTCATTCGAATGAATTTTTTTCTAAATTTATCTTTCAATAGATCGTGCAATAGTAAGATGAAAAAATTTTCACATACAAACTCAATTCGATCTTTTACTGGGACAATAGAGTCGAGTTTTACTGTCATACCATGAGCTTTTTTTGGATTATTATGATGATCGTTGAGAAATTTTTATGGAATTGAATCGATTACTTCGAGATTAGTTGGATCGAAAATATGAATATTTGGTGTGAATAAAAAAAATAAAAAATAAAAAATAGAGAATGTTTTTTTAAAATTTATATTATATTTTTAATATTCATTTTCTAGCTTAGAACTAGGCTTAAGCCCATGCCGAATGCCGTCACAGATAGGCTGACCGCGCTAGTCTTGGTTTAAACGGGCCAATAAAACCCAGCTATGGGGGTACAAATCTGCCCGCTCCCTCCGACTTGGAGGCGTCGGTACGAACTTTAGGACCAATATTTTCTTCGTTCCCTATTGGGCTACGACGCGGGCCCCGCATCTGGGGTAAGATTTTGTGGATCGCTCTAGATTTAAGGAACTAGAAAGGAATCGTTTGCGAATTCAAATGCTAGTACAAGTATCACCGTCCGATCCTACTCGACCACATCGTCACCGTTGATTCAAATTTCAAAAATCACTCGACCGTTATATTCGATAACTTTTCCCTACCCCTTTCCTTTATTAATTGATCTCCTTTGTCATCTCCATCCTCCACTTCCCATTTCGATCTCCTCCGACACGATCTCTGTGTCCGCCATGGCCGCCGCCACCAAGCTTCCCCTCCAATCCAGCACCTTACACAACTCTGCGGTAGGGGTCGCTCCTGACCTCGCCCCCGCGGCGTCCGCTGCCGCTGGAAAGAAGACCATCGAGCAGATTTACCAGAAGAAGACGCAGCTTGAGCACATCCTCCTCCGCCCCGATACCTACGTTGGATCCGTCGAGAAGCACACCCAGAACCTCTGGGTCTACGAGAATGGGGAGATGATCTACCGCCCAGTTACCTACGTCCCCGGCCTCTATAAGATCTTCGATGAGATCCTTGTCAATGCCGCCGACAACAAGCAGCGAGACCCCTCCATGGACGCCTTCAAGGTTGTGATCGACGTCGAGGCCAACTTCATCAGCATCTATAACAACGGAGACGGCGTACCTGTCGAGATCCACCAGGAGGAGAAGGTCTACGTGCCGGAGTTGATCTTTGGCCATCTCCTAACCAGCAGTAACTACGACGACACCGTTAAGAAAACCACGGGAGGGAGGAACGGGTACGGCGCCAAGCTCACCAACATTTTCTCCACGGAGTTCATCATCGAGACCGCTGACGGGCGGAGACAGAAGAAGTACAAGCAGGTACTCACGATTTTCCTTGATCTCACCGTGTTCGTCTTGATTTCGTGTTCCAAATGCTGGCCGATTTGTGTTCGTCAAATTGGATTAGAGTTTCCAGCAATTCTTAGTTTAAATCTACCGTTCACATTATACATCTTGCGTGGATATTCGAAAATGAGAACTAGATTTAGCTTTGCAATATTTTTTACAGATATATGGGTTTTCCTCGGCTTTGTCTTGTTTTGGTTAAAGTTTTTCTGGGCCTCTTCTTGTAGGTGTTTAATGACAACATGGGTAAGAAATCTCAGCCCTCGATTACAAAGTGCAAGGAAGGAGAAAACTGGACAAAGGTCACTTTTAGGCCAGATTTAGCCAAATTCAAGATGACGCACCTTGAAGAAGATGTGGTTGCTCTTATGAAGAAGAGGGTAGTTGATGTAGCTGGAACTCTTGGTAAATCTGTCAAGGTGGAGTTGAATGGGCAACGAGTACCCGTAAAAACTTTCTCCGATTATGTAAACCTCTATCTTAAGTCCGCATCGAAAGACAAATCTGAACCACTTCCGAGGTTGGATAAGAAGAATCTGAGTTCTTACCTTAATTTCAGCATTTTAGAAATTTGAAGATGATATTTTTATGGTAAATTCTATCAGGATTGCAGAGAAGGTAAATGAAAGATGGGAAATTTGTGTCAGTCTAAGTGAAGGACAATTTCAGCAGGTATGCAGAGAGATTCCTTTTGATCGCTATGGTAGTGATCATAAAATACTGGGTTTCAATTGATGCTTTGTGTTGTTCAAACAGGTCAGTTTTGTAAATGGTATTGCCACGATCAAGGGTGGAACTCACGTAGAGTATGTCACTAATCAAATCACAAATCACATAATCAGCATAGTGAACAAGAAAAACAAGAATGCTAACCTTAAAACACATAATGTGAAAAGTCATTTGTGGGTTTTTGTCAATGCACTCATTGACAACCCTGCCTTCGATTCTCAAACCAAAGAAACCTTGACCACTCGACAAGGAAGCTTTGGGTCGAAATGTGAACTTTCACAGGATTTCCTTAAAAAAGGTTAGCTTAAGTTCTCTTAGCTGCTGCCACTTCAAAATTTTCAGATCCACTAGAAAATAATGTGATCGTTTTATGTTTTGTGGCAGTTGCTAAGTCAGGGGTTGTAAATACACTGCTCACGTGGGCTGATTTTAAGCAAAACAAAGAATTGAAGAAAACAGATGGTGCCAAGAGGCAGAGAATTACAGGCATTCCTAAACTTGAGGATGCTAATGATGCCGGAGGAAGGAACTCGGATAAGTGCACACTGATACTGACTGAAGGAGATTCAGCCAAGGCTCTTGCTGTGAGTTTGCCTTAACTTTACAAGGGCATTACTTGCGTTCTTCCAATGCAAAGTTTTTGGAGTTTGATTACCTTCCCTGTTTTGCATCCAGATGGCAGGTGTCTCTGTAGTAGGTAGGAACTATTATGGCGTGTTTCCACTGAGGGGGAAGCTGTTGAACGTCAGAGAAGCTAACCACAAACAAATTATGGACAATGCTGAAATCCAGAACATAAAACAAATCCTTGGTTTGCAGCATGGGAAGGAGTATGATAGCACTAAAGGGTTGAGATATGGCCATCTAATGATAATGACAGATCAGGTTTGAGATCAGAAATGCTAACTACATTTTCACAAGTTTGAAATCTTTCTGTTAGAACATTTAAGAAAGGTTTCAGTCTGTTCTCCACAGGATCATGATGGTTCCCACATCAAGGGATTGCTCATTAACTTTGTTCATACATTTTGGCCCTCATTGCTGAAAGTTCCCTCTTTTATGGTTGAATTCATAACACCACTTTTGAAGGTGAGTTTTATCTATAATAATCTTGGGTCACAAGTAATTATTGTAATTGAGTTGAATAAAAAGTTTATTTGTTTATGCAGGCTACTAATAACAGAAGCAAGACTGTCCTCTCATTCTACTCCATGCCTGAGTTTGAAGCGTGGAAAGAAAGTTTGGGTGGAAATTCAAATGGTTGGTCAATTAAGTACTATAAGGTTTGTCATTTTGAAAAATTTATGCACTTAGATTTTACACAGTTTTTGTCAGTGTATAGCCTGTGTAGAAATTTTCATTCTTCATTTTATTTAACTTCTTAGGGGTTAGGCACAAGTAAATCAGAAGAAGGGAAAGAGTATTTTAAGAACATAGGCAAGCACAAAAAGGAGTTCCTATGGGTGGATGAGCAGGATGGTGAAGCGATTGAGTTAGCATTTAGCAAGAAAAAGATTGAGGCTAGAAAAAATTGGCTTCGACAATTTGAGGTAACAGGTAGTTGCTATTTAAAGCCTCAAATTCCTTCTCCAATGCTAATAAATACATTTCATTCGTTGCAACAGCCAGAGAATTATCTCGATCAATCAGAAAAGTTAATTAAATACAGTGATTTCATCAACAAGGAATTGATCCTATTCTCTAGAGCAGATCTACAAAGATCAATTCCTTCTATGGTTGACGGCTTGAAACCAGGCCAAAGAAAAATTTTGTTTAGTGCATTTAAGAGAAATTTCGTTAAGCAGGCTAAGGTATAACAAGAGTTCTGAGTATTTGACTGGAAGCAGGGTTTTCAATGTTGGAAGTTGCTAAATTTTTGCTTGGCTGTCTTATAGGTTGCCCAGTTTGTTGGTTATGTCTCTGAGAACTCAGCCTACCATCACGGTGAACAGAGCCTTGCTACTACCATAATTGGCATGGCTCAAGATTTTGTGGGCAGTAACAACATAAATCTTATGCAACCTGAAGGACAGTTTGGCACCAGACACCAGGTGAGTTTTCAGAAAAGTAAATGATCTCACATTGCGAGTCAAGGGATGATTGACAATTACTTCGTAATCATAGGGAGGCAAAGACCACGCGAGTGCAAGATATATTTTCACTTGCTTGGCTCCAATCACAAGGTTTTTGTTTCCGAAGGATGATGATATTCTTCTTGACTACCTAAATGAGGATGGGCAGTCAATTGAACCTTCTTGGTAAGCATAAAAAAAATGCCCATCTTATCAATTTGCTTCTTGGAGGAGTTTCCTTAGCATTTTTACACTTTAATTTTAGGTACATGCCAATCATCCCTTTGGTTTTAGTCAATGGAAGCGAAGGGATTGGCACTGGATGGAGTTCCTACATTCCTAACTACAATCCAAAGGACATTGTTGCTAATGTTAGGCGATTGTTGAACAATGAACCAATGCAGCCTCTGGACCCCTGGTATCAGGGATTTAAGGTCAGTGATAAAGAATGTACTTCATTATATTAATGTAGAATGTGCAGGATAATAACACAGTTTCTTTATCGAATTCTTCAATCAGGGTCGGATAGAGAAATCTGCAACAAAGGAAGCTGGTGTAACTTACACAATAACTGGTACAATAGAGGAAATCGACGGCACCACACTCAGGATAACGGAGTTACCTGTTCGTAGATGGACCCAGGATTACAAGGAATTCCTCGAGTCTATGATGACCGGGAACGATAAGATTAAGGAACCCTTCATCAAGGTAATTTTCTGAACAGCATTTTTCAATCCTAGAATTCTACAAGAGATTTAATCAGTTCATTTCAACGGCAATTATCCACAGGACTATCGGGAGCATAATGACGACAAGACAGTACACTTCGAGGTTACTCTGACCGAGGAAAATATGAACATTGCGCGGCAAGAAGGGCTTGCGAAAAAGTTTAAGCTGACGACCACCGTTAGCACCACCAACATGCACTTGTTTGATTCAAAATCTGTCATCAAGAAATACGATACTCCAGAGCAAAGTGAGTTTTACTCCGAGATACTAAGATAGAAGATCTGTCATCCTAGCAGTTGCTAACTAATGAACTTTATTTGCAGTTCTGGAGGAGTTTTTTAAACTGAGATTCGTTTTTTACGAGATGAGAAAGGTGAGTATTCAGTACGACTATGTTCTAGCTCATCAGATTCCATCTATGCTAATGATCTCTTCATCATTGCCATTCAGAAAGCTCTGTTGAACAATCTTGAGTTAGATTTGCTGAAGTTAGATAACAAAGTGAGGTTCATCCTCGGTGTCGTCAGAGATGAGATAGTAGTCAATAAGCGAAAGAGAGCAGATTTATTCCTCGAGCTGCAGCAGAAGGGGTTCACACCCTTTCCAAAGAAAGTAAAAGCCATCGATGATGGCGAACAAGAAGAAGAAAGCCCGCAAGCAAGAATAGGCGGGGCAGTAGCTAGCGACTATGACTATTTGATGTCCATGCGCATAGATTCCTTGACTGAAGAAAAAGTCCAAGAGCTTTGTGCTCAAAAAGACAAACTAGAAGCCGAGGTAGATGAGTTAAGAAGAACATCTCCTCAAACTTTATGGTTGAGGGAACTTGATGCATTAGAAGAGGAGCTAGATGTAAGTACTACTGTTTTTTTTTTTCTCTCTTAAAATTTACTACAAAAGCACAATTATCTGTCATACTGAGAATTTTCCCACTTCGATCAGAAACTCGATCGAAAAGAAGCAGAGGCAGAGGAAGCAAGGAAGGAGATGAGAATGAATCACATTGCGGGGGTTGCACCTTCTAAACAAGCAGCTAAGAAGCCGAGAAAAAACAAATTATCTGTCGATGGAACAGAGAGTAGTTCTATGGCGACTGATGCAGGCCAGAAGAAATCTAGAGGGGGATCCAAGAGAGCTCCTGCTAAAAAGGTCAGTTAATGCCTTCGCAATCTTGGAAGCCCACTCCAGCTTAGTCACTTTGCTCATTGATCCATTCTCTTAGCAGCAAACTGTTGAAGAAAGTGACGAAGAAGAAGAGATACTTGCGCTGAAAGACCGACTTGCCGCATACAATCTCGACTCTTCCCCAGATCATGGAGGTAACATTCGTCGACAGTCTTCCCCGGATCACAAAGATTAATATATGAAGACTAATTGTTCTCCAATTGTGCAGTAATGGAAATTGACACACTAGTAGTAGACCAGGAAAAGCCAAAGAAGCAGCCCAGCAGAAATGCTGCTGCAAAGAAGGCAACTTACGCTGTCCTATCTGACGATGAGGATGATGAACCTGAACACCACCGCCTCATGCCAACCATCGATGAACACGAAGACGATGATGATGATGACGACGATTTCAGTATCATCGAGGAGGTCCCTAAATTAGTGAAAGGTAAAGGGAGAAAGCCTAGGAATGAAACTGCTGCTACCAGGAAGAGGGGTTCCACACAGGCAAGCAAGGCTAATAGTCAGAAGCCGAACACCAATGTGCAACCCGCCGCCCGGGTGTCGCCGAAGAAGAAGGTCAGGAAGATGAGGGCGTCTCCTTTCAACAAGAAAAGTGAATCAGTCTCGAGTAGACTAGCAAGTTCTCCCTCTGCTAGCGAAGACTCAGGTGGCTCCTTACCCAACATCGCAGCAGCAATCGATGAAGTAGCAGCAGTAACAGAGAGGACGAGACCAAAGAGAGACAACAGAACCAAAGCTGTTTATGTGGAGAGTGATTCTGAAGGAGAAGATGAGGTGGAAGACGATGCCACCGAGGATTCTGACTTCCAGGAGGATGACGAAGATTAACTTGGCCCAGATTAAGCAATATCATCCTTAATCTTGTAACTCTAATTACTTGCTGACATTAACGAACGTCCTTCCTCTTCATGGAACTTTCAGTTGGAAATTGTAGGAATGTCTTATGGCTTTTAGAAAACTACTGGTGCTTGGATTTCCCAAACGTTCCTTGATTTCCACAGACAGCATGAACAAGTGAACTAACAACTTGACTCTCTTGTACATTGTCGACAAGTAACGAAACTATATATATTACCATCTTTAATGACATGAACGTTGGCAGCTACAAGCAGGGTTCATAAGAAATCGTCAATATCCACAGTCGATGGCTGATGGAAACGCAAGCTATAAGAGCTAGCGAATTGATCGACCTTTTAACTCGTCGAGTTGCTTCATCCATGCTTACACGCTTTGTCATTGAATCCAAATGATTCGCGTTACCTAGCAGAGCAAATGAGTTCGTTTTCCACATCAGATGAGCAACTCCCCACAATCGCGAGACCGTCTGAATTACAAGTCAATTCCGGAAAGCGAATGTCTGGTTTTCCATCCAAAAGCAGCGAATAAGTTCTCCTATCAGGCATCATTCCCAGATCACACATCCTCCTACATAAAATGATTGCCGAGTTAGGACGCCGCAGTTTAATCAGAAGACGAATAATGGTGTTCAAAGATATGTCGTCGACATCAATCCCAGCAATCTCCATCTCTCTTAGCAACTGTTTAACTGCATCAACATCCCTAGCCTTACAGTAGCCATATAGCATCGCATTGTAGGTACAAATATTTGGAAGAACTCCAGAGTTCTTCATCTGGTCAAACAAACTCCAAGCTTCCTCAAACCGGCATCCTCTGAAAAGCCCAGTAATAGCAACTGTATAGGACACAACATCAAGGTCGTAATCTCGAAGAACAGCATTCCTGAAGAGTCCAATTGCCGTGCGATATTCTTTTTCTTTTACAAGCCCGGCTATGATGGCAGTGTGCACATAAGCATCTACATTAGCAATATTTGCTAGAATGGAATGATAAACATTGACTGCACTCTGAGTCCTTCCTGATATGCACAATCCATTTATAAGTCCAGCATAACTGTAGCTGTCTGGCGAAAAACCTCTATCGATCATTTCGACAAAAACTTCAATTGCTTGTGATGGAAAACCAGCTTTGCAAAAAGCACTAATCAGCGAGCTACAAGCGACAAGATCAACAGAAACATCCAGCCCTTCTATTAACTTGGGAAGGTTCCTCAATTTCCTGGCCGAGCATAGTGTAAACAACAATGAAGACAGAGTATAAGCATCGGGATTTAACTTCATGTCCCTCAAACTGAGAAAGACTTCGAGCGCATCATCATACCTTCTCAATTTTGCAAAGCAATCAATCAGGACATTATAAAAGACCAAATCAGGACTGCACTTATTCGATAGCATGGCATCTAGGATAACAGAGACCCTATCGAACTTTTGGGCCCGAAGGAAACCTCTGATTACACAAGTGTAAGTTGCCACAGTGGGTGAACACCCATGCTCTACCATCTTCTCCAGCAACATACATGCTCGATCAACTTTACCGACTTGACAAAGGCCATCGATCAAAATTGTCCAAATAGTTACAGTTAACTGTTTGCCCGATACAATAGCGAATGCTAGCAACTGGAGCAAATCTTTCAGCCTCCGAGCCTTGCATAAGAAATCAAAGACCACGGTAAATGTCCCAGTATTGAACTCAAACCCCTTCTCTACCATCACTCTTAGAATATCTCTAGCTTCAGACCAATGGCTTAGCCTGCAAAGATTGGATAGCATTATGTTGTAACTAAGGAAGTTAGGAGATTTGGTCCCTCCGAAGAACTCCATTGCCACATCAAGATTGCGCGTTTTGAACAGGATATCGAGAACCATGTTCCTTGCAAATGTATTGGGAACATAATTTCGTTTGATCATTTCATCAAACGCCTCCAGGGCGCTTCTGTAACACTCCCCTCGCCAATAAACCCTGATTAAGACCATGAAAGTTTGCGCCTTTATGGAACACCCGACCTCCTCCAGTTCCCTAACAATCTCCCTGACGGATCCAAACCTGTCTGTGAGCCGGCAGACGACGGGGATCATCCGGTCGAAAGACCGAGGATCATGGAAGTAATTCGGCTGCCGGGCGCACCAGAGGAAGAAGCTCAACGCAATTGTATCCGACGAGCACGCGGAGACGGTCGCCTGCACGATCTCAGGGCGGAGATGGACGCTGGAACTGTCAGAAGAGCTGCTGCCGCTGCTGCGCAGGGATTCGAACAATCGAATGGAGGTCAGACGATGCAACCGCCTCCTACCCACTATCATTTAGGGCTCAACGCAGTGATTTGAGCAAGCCATTCTCTACCGCCGAGAAGGGACCGAGGCGAAAAATGAGATTTTTTTCCCCCCCTTCACGCCAAACTCGCGACGAACAAGATCAAAACCAAGCATTTAAGAGAAAAAAAAAACGAAGGAAGAGAATCGACGAAGGTTTACAACTAGAACGCGGATTGCGAGAGAAGCAAGAGATTTGTCGAGCAATCCGAAGGAATGAATCGGGAGAAGAGGGTTTAGCGACGTTGAGATTAGGGTTTTTAGCTCAAAGCCTCAGCGGTTTGCCTCCTCGAACCTCATTATTTCTTAAGAAAACCCTTAATTGTGTAATTACACATTAATATTAATTATAATTGGTGCAAGAATTTAGTGCTTTCTATTCACTCACAAACGGAAGAAGGAAAAAAAAAAAGAATTTACAATTTGTTTTGAATTTTTTTTATGTAAAAAATTATCCACCAATTAAAAAAGTTAGGCTGCTTTCCACCAGTATTCTTTTCATTCAAAATCACACTTTATTCTCGCATTTTAAAAAGGTAATTCTTAAAGCAAATTTTACCGTTCAAAGAGAAATTATCAATTGGAAATGTTTTTTTTTTCCGGTCGTCGTTCGTTTGTTTGTTAACATGGGTCGAATCGAATAAATGGATCGGATCGAATTTTTCAATTCGATTTATTTAGAAATTCATTTTTTAAAAATATTGATTTAATCGATTTATTCAGTTCGATTTTGATTTCGAAATGAAAATAATCGATTAAATCAAACTGAAGTCCATGAGTTGATTGATATGATATATCAGTCGACTGATTAATACAAATCAGTTGATTGATTGTTTCGAATCTTACGATTTTTATCATCATTAATTATAAGATATTTTACATCAGTCGATTGATCATAATCAGTTGACTAACGATAAAAAATTTGATTTGTTCGATTTGTTTGGTTTTCAATTTAATTAACTGATTTTTTTTTATCGATTTGGTTTGTTCGATTTTATTTAAAAAAATTTGAATTATTTTTAAATAAAATTAATTTATTCGATTTTAATTTAATAATTGATTGTTCATCTCTCCTATTTGTTAGAAAACTAGAATAGTCAACTTTCAGTCGAAGTGCCTATTCTAAATGGTAAGCATGGAGATGTATGTTGCATGAGGTACCGGATTTGAGTCCTCCTCGCAATAAGTCTTTGTTGACTGAGATACTAGATCGGTCATGTACTCTTATCAATACAGTGATACTATGCCTCCAAAAAATCCTTTCGGGGGTTTCTGATATGGGACCGCTTTGGCGATGGAGCTAGTCGCTCTAAAAAGTTTACTCGTAAAATTTTTTACTGTCCCTTCATGTGTTAGTTACTAGTCTCAAGGGTCAAAGGTTTATTGTGATTTATCTCTCTTATGATGATTCGAAAACGAATTGATAGAGATCGTTAGATTGACAAATTTTAATCTTTTACACCGTAGAATAGTGAACTTTCATGTGTTTGCGAACACAAAAGAGGAGCCTAAAAAGAAAAGTGTTTCAGCCTCGAGATTAGGATACACATCGTTCCGACTGGAAAAGAGTCTGCGTAATCAAGAATTCCATGTCTTCCTTTAAGAATCAGCCTTCAAATTAGGAAAATAAAATTTGGAGAATCCCCTTCAATATTCATGTCAAAGATCGAGTAAAAAAAATTATGAACGGAATAGTAGAAGAAAATTAGTCTTGCGATATATTCTCTAGTAGTTATTTTATATACCTTTTATAAAATGTAAAATCACTACATTAACGATCTCTCATGACTATCCTCTGATGTAAAAGATTGGAATCCTACTGGTTTCTATCAATCCGTCCTACTCGATTTCGTAAGAGATAAATCACGATAGATCTTTTGGCCCAGGGTGTAACTAATGCATGGAGGCGACACCTCGTATTTGTGAGGATTGATCAGATTGTCATCCTTTCTGCGCAACGTCTGATCTATCCTATATCATTATGACTTATGAGAGAGTTCAATAGGATCTCAATTGGCAAAATAAAGCTAGGATAAGTGAACTCTTCGAGAATTGATCCTTTGCACTTGTTTTATATATCTTTTGTGACGATGTGAAAGGGTATTTGATAGACAATAGTTGAAACAACTTGTGAAGATAAGAAGGATGTTATTAACCTCGAGTATTTAAAGGGATATATATGGAGATACTTATGAGTGTTGTCTACTTAAGATGAAGAGGCGTCTATGAAAGTGAAGAAATATCTTATGCATATAAAAATAAAAATGAAATCTCCTCACACAAATAGTCGAGTCATCAATTACGTTAACGACGATGGACAATTAAGTCATACTATAACTATATATAGCTCAGTCATGCACCCAACTAAGTCCTTAGCTAGACAGTGGACTCGACTATAAAAAGTATATACATCGTAAACTCAGTACTGAATGCCTCCGTCGTAGTACGTACATGCGTCGACTTTGAGAAAGTCGTACACGGCGATCGTCATTGACTCATATCAAGATTCAACCAAGTAGATCCGAAACTACCTAATCACTACACATCATTTTCAAAATAAATGGGAAAACATGGCAGATGAAAGCGACGATCGAGATCAAATAAACTCTTTGGAAATCAAAGCTCTCCTCTCTCTTCGTGGCCAAAGACTAAGACAAATCTGATATTGAGTTGAGGTCCACCAATTTCAAATGCATTAATATAATGCTGTAAGGAAACTTAATTACTACAGTCAGCTGCTACAATACGTGCCCACAGTGATGATGACAGCAATTATAATTTCCTGCTGCTGCCTCTATTCACAATTATACAAATACAGTCAGGCGACAATTTTTTTTTTTTTTTTTTAAGTCTCTACGAGGATAATACAATAGTTAAAATACCACCAAGTTTATAGATAAAATAAGAATTGATTTTGGAAAAAAATTAAATTTTTTTTTTTTAATTCAGATAATTTTTATATATTTTGGCTACCATATCAAGATTCATAGAGTCCTCCGTAATTTATCTCTTTCATAATGATCGTGGAATAAATTGATGGAGATCGCTAAGTTGACATATTTCAATTTTCATGGACAATTTTTTTTTTATTTTGTTTTAAAAATAAATAGAAAATGATTTTTTTTTCAAATAACACAATGGAGTAGTTGAAAAATTCATTAGAGGGAGTCTTGATTTCCCGTATTAAAATCTTTTATTATTAATTTAGAGTACAATTAAAATTTCATATTGATTCAATAAAAAAAAAATCTATTCAGATGAATTCGGATGATTCTTATGTATTTTGACTACCATATTAAGACCCATAGAATTTTTCATAATTTATCTCCCTCACAATGATCGTGGAATAAATTGATGAAGACAATTAAATTGATGTATTTTTTAATTTTGTTTTTAAAATAAATAGAAAATAATTTTTTTTAAATAACACAATGGATTAGTTGAAAAATCCCCTAGGTAGTCTTGGTCTCTCGTATTAAAATCTTTTATTATTAATTTAGAGTACAATTAAAATTTCATATTGGTTAAATAAAAAAAAAAATCTATTATGAGAATTTCTCCTTGAACCAATGATCACATTGGATTCCTTTCAAATTCATCCATCTTCAAAAGATTTTTTCTATTTGATATTTGATATTTGATCCTTGACTCATTGGATTTTTTTGTCTGATGTCTGATTCTTTTGATTCGAATATAAAAACCTTCATTTCTTTCATTCTACGCTCATGGTTCGACTTGAACCATTGATTTTGATACTATTTATTGGATCCGATGAAATTTATTGTTCATTTTGAATCTAAATTCTCATGATTTATTTTTAGATTTTATCTCAAAAATTTCATATAAAAAAATAACTTTTTCATCTTAATTATAAGATCGTAATCTTTTTTATATTTTACCGATACGAAACTTTGATTGTACGTCCTCTCAACAATATCAACATAATTGACCAAAGATTGTTTAAGGAGAAAAAAATCGATTTAGGAATTTAGATAAGGAGGGGCTTTAGGATGAACCAAAGTAAATGATAGATGGATTTTAATCAATCAATTGATCGTGTGTTCGTATATAAATTCATAAAATATATAAAGATCGATATGGTCGCGCTAGAGGGGGGGTTAATAGCGATTTCAATTTTTCTTTGATCGATTGTGTGCGTAATTGTCTTTATAAAAGGGTTAATATGCAACGGAAAACAAAAGGACAAATACAAACATTAAATCACACACAAATGCAAAGATATAAAATGATTCTGAATTAGGGTTCATACTTTACGGATCGAGCTCAAGTGATGCACACCATCATTATCAAACTTCTCATTCTTTGTGACATACCGGAGGTAGAGAAATCTCTTACAAGGCTTTTACAATAATAAGAATAAGAATACAATAAGAGTACAAATGAAATACAAAGAAATACTTTACAAACTAAGATTTTTGAATGTTTATTGATGTGGTTGCTTGACGAGTTTGGAAAATCTAAAACACAATAGCAATTCCCCTTCAAGATCACCAAAAATTGACTGTTTGAATCCTTCCCGTCGAGCTCCATTTATGTCTCCACCTGGGCTGAATTTTTGCTTAGCAGTCGACTGCCAAAAGACACCAATCAACTACTCCCTTATATGTTGTCTCATAACAGACTAATTTACGTTGACATTCTAATCAACAAATACCTCAGTAGTCAATTGCTAACCCAGTAGTCGATTGACCGGTCGACTATGGAACATTCTGTGTATGTGTCTACCACCATCAGTCTACTGTCCATTATTAGCAGTCAATTGCTATGGACCAGTTAGTATCCCACATCTAATCATTGCCGAATACCAATTGAGCGTGAAGCTCGATCGGTATCTGAGTCAACTAGACTCCCGAGTGTCAAACACTGCCCAGTCAACTGGTCTATAATCCCAGACGACTAGTAAATCTCAAATATGAGAATTAACCTATGTATGATCTCCTCACACTTAATACTAACTTATAGCCTAGACCTAAGCCTTCTAGTCACTTCCATTAGTCTCACGCCTCTCGAATCTCTCGAGTCTGTGACTCTTCATCCTTTGCGTTAACCTTCAAGTGCTTCCATCGACTATGTTATACTAACCGGGTCATCCTTTTTCAAGATTCATTTGGACTTATGCCGCCAAGACCCATGTTTAGGATTTACATCGTTAAACATTGGACTTGTGCTGCCAATATTACATGCTTAGACTTTACGTCACCAATATCACACCTTTGGACTTTCCCATTGTCAATATCCATTTGGACTTATGCTCTCAAGACTCCATGCTTAGAATTACACGGTCAAATATTGGACTTATGCTGTCAAGACTACATGCTTAGACTTTACATCACCAATATCACATTCTTAGACTTCCCTTGTCGATACTATGTTGGACTTTCCAATTGTCAATTAATCATGCTTGGACTTTTCAGTTGTCAAGACCTTGCTTGGACTTTTCTATGTCAAGATCCATGCTTAGACTTTTCCATTACCAAGAGTCCATTCTTGAATTTTTACTTTGTCAAGTATTTATACTCGGACTTTCCATTTCAAGACCCGAGCTTAGACTTTCCATTGACAATCACATTGTCAATTACTCAATCGTATTGGCAAATATCAAAATACTGCTTGAGTCACACTCGAGTCTGGTCAACTATGACCTGAACCGATTGCACTAACAAATATTCAAATAATCTGACATAAAATCTTGTCAGAAATCTATAGCAAATATGCAGCACAAAATCATAAAATGAAGTCGTAAACAAAGCAATAAATCCACTTGAAACCTTCCGTCTGTGCTAGATGAACCTGAAAAAGATTCATAAGAAACCAACCGTAGAGTTTGATCTTTCATAGGTGCGAGAATTACGACTCTGAAACCTCAATTCAATAGTTATCTAATGGTCAGTGCCAACCCTAGGCCAGGGTTGCTGGGGTCATCTAGGGTCCAAATTAATTTATAAAGCTATTAAGGCCCTTAATTATTTAGGGCCCATAATTTTTTTTTAAATAATAATACATATAAATTGGGGCCTTTAAAATTTTGCCCGGGATCTTTTTGAATTTTTATAAAAGAAGGATTGGCTCTATTGATCGCAATGAATCACTCTCTCTTATAAGAGTCACACTTAATTATATATAACAGTAATTTATCGAAAGACGCACCTCAAATTTGAAATTGTCCAAACACAGTCTTATAGTTTCATATTTATCAAAAGACATACCTCATTCTTTTTTTATCCCTCTCGCCAAATGTGAATATTAAGTTATCGGAAAAAATATGGTACTGAGAATTATATTCCCAGGAACACAGTGGTCCTGAGATTTGAATTCCCAACACCACTTATAATATCAAGCTCCTCTAAAAAAAGATGATACTGAGAATTATATTATCAGGAATACAATAGTCCTGAGATTTAAATTCTCAGGAACACAGTGATTCTGAGATTTAAATTTCAAATCTCAGGACCACTGTGTTCCTGGAAATATAATTTCTAGCACCATATTTTTTTCGGCCAGCGGAATGAGGTGCGCCCTTTGATAAATATGAAACTATAAAACTGTATTTGAGCAATTTCAAATTTGAGGTACACCTTTTAATAAATTATCATATATATAATGAATCTCAATCTATTAATATGCCATCAATATTAATTGTAACAGATTAAAAGATTCTACATAGATAATTATATATTCAGCAATACAAATCTGCAATTAAAATTATCGGAGTCAGGTTTATTTGTAATGACCAAATTCATGCATGTATTATTAATTAACATGATAGATAATAAGAAATGTGAAAAAAAAACAACAACTTTGTGAAAAACTAATTAATGTGAGGTCTATTAAGCTATACATGATCTAATTTGATTCTTATTTAACATAGCACTTGATCTCCGTTAGGGCCAACCCTAGTTCAGGATTGTCGAGGCTTCCACTCAGGGTCCAAAATTTTTAAAGTTATTAAGACTTTTATTTAGAATTCAGATTTTTTTTAAAAAAAAAAGAAAAACAATACATAAAAATTAGGACTGATTTTAAAATGTCATCCGAACCTTAATTCGCAAACTTTTACAAAAGAAGAACCGACTCTGGCCCTCCGTCAAAGTAGTACATATCTAGTGAAGTATCACAAGGTGAATTTAGCTATCGAGCTTATATATCAATTATGGTCGGATTAAAAGTTATTTTATATATCTATGTATTGTTCATATTTTTGAGACACATGTATGACAAATTGAATGGCTAGCCATATGTGTTACACATATAGGGAAAAGGAGGCATTTTTGGAACAAGAAATTTAGGGTTCAATAAAATCATTTGATTTGACAATTCATTCAAAATAAAAAATAATAGAATAAAATAACACTATTTCATTCAAGAAAGGTGTGTCCTATAGCCAAATTTGGCTCATTAATTGCTGTGTCACATGAAACTTAATGAACCTATATTAATTAACAACTAATTAAACAGAATTTATGTGCCTAAACGAGCGCATGACTATCATTAACAAGAACCCAAAAGGCACAATAAGCTAGCTCATAAGAGACAACAAAGATATCAGCAATTAGTAGCTAAAACTAATTAACTTATTCATAAATAAATAAATAAATTAAAGAAAGTAGTTTTTCTCTTTTTTTTTTTTTTTTTTGTTTGTTTGTTTGTTTGCTTGCTGATTCCAAACCGATCATCCTTTCACCAGTGATCAATTTAACCAAGTGATCAAGTAGAGGGAACATGGATCCTGTTGCAAATCCCTCAAGCTGATAAAACAAAAGCTAAATCCACAAGCTGTGTGTGCTCTGGATTCACATGATGAGGAAGAAGATGATGATTATTAATTGTTTTGTTTGTTTTTTTACTGGATACCTTCCATAAGGCATAAGCTTTTTCTACCTTTCTCTTTCTCTTTCTCTCTGTCTCTATCATCTATCCAGAGGAAGTCAGCTTCTCCTACGTATAATAATACACTCGATCGATCGAGAAGGTATATTCCACCATTTTCTCAAGTCCAAAGGAGTTGTTTCTCATGAGGAAGCGCAGTTAATTAGGTCCACTTGCCTTGTTCTTTCTCCATCTCTTGCTAGCTAGCTGTAGCCATGTGTGACTTCTTCTTCTGGCCGAGGGTGGAGGAGGGCAACCGGGGGGAGCTTGCGGATGTCGTCCGATCGGGCAGCCGAAGCGGCAGCCAGTTCGAGCCGGTGGCGGCCGCCGAGGAGGAACAGATGCCTTTTCTTCCCTCGTCGAGAAGCCTCAACGACAACAGCAGCACTGAATTCGGCGCTGAAGATCCTAATCTCGTTCGCCTGCCTCTCGAGTTCTTGGACGATGTTGGGCGAGAGCAAGAGAGCATGAACAGGCCTTGTGATGACTTGCTGAGGATTCTACAGATCTCCCCTGGAGCCGGCGGCGGCGGCGGCGGCGGTGAGCTGAGGGTTTTAAGGCCATCGCCACCGGTGGTACTGGACATGGCTGGTCATGCTCCGCTGGATCATGGTGGCGGACTTGAGATCTCCTCTTCTAGGGCTCAAGGGATCAAAAGAAGGTCATACTTGTTCTCCATCGACATCGATATCTTATGGATCATTGCTTCTTTTCGTAGAAAAAGCTCCAAATTAAACCTCTCGTCGAGTTTAATCTCTTCGATCACATATACACATATACATTTCATATTTGTCGAAGTTAATCTTCAACTTGCTAGGGTTAATTACTTTCCTTTCTTCTTTAATTCTATTCATGGATCTCTCTTTTCTCTTTTTCATCTTTAGTTTATAAATAAATTCGTTGCCCAACTACAACATCGTCCAATGCTCTCTTTTAATGAGCTATAGATCATATGTTTGTTGTGTCTGTGCTTATGTACATGTTGTATGTTTGTTCAGAAAAAGCCAGGCCAAGAGGGTGGTTTGCATTCCGGCACCGCTTGCGGCGGCCGTGACCGGCCGACCGAGCGGCGGCGAGGTTGTTCCTTCTGATCTATGGGCTTGGAGAAAGTATGGCCAAAAACCTATCAAGGGTTCTCCTTATCCAAGGTAATCAAAAGCTTCATCTCGATCGATCGGTTGCTAATTAAACCGCCTGATCATTAATTACCAGTCTAATTGATATACATCTTCTTAATTTCATCATCATTCGTGGCTAGCTATTGATACTGAAAAGAATAATTAAGTTAACAATGAATTAATTATTGATACTGAAATAAAAATTAAATTTCTGTGCAAACACTAGAGGTTACTACAGGTGCAGCAGTTCGAAGGGATGCTCGGCGAGGAAGCAAGTAGAGCGCAGTCGAACGGACCCTAATATGTTGGTCATCACCTACACCTCGGAGCACAACCATCCATGGCCGACTCAACGCAATGCCTTCGTGGGATCGACGACCCGATGCCACACCCCCAAGCATCCGAAACCAACCCCACTACCGAAGGAAGAACCAGTCGAGCCCGTAAAGGAAGAAGCACTACTACGCAATATTGAGTCGACCACCGAAGATAAGCAGACAATAATAATAATGGACCAAGTGGCCGAAGAGGAAGACGACTTCAACCTAACCACCAACAACAATCAGAGTCACAACGAGCCGACGACGACGACCATGGGCAACTTGTTCGGCGCCGACTTGGTGGGGTTCGAGGGGACGAGCCGGACCTTAGCCAGGCCGGAAGGGAATTCAAGGGGGGACAAGGGCTTAATGGACATGTTTGACTGGTCAGAAGCTCTTGAACTGAGCAATAAGAAATACTGAGAAGATCAGAAGAAGGTGTGTACCGAGAAAACTGAGAAATACTGAACTTAATTCAGTAGATAATTAAAAACCTCTCTCTCTCTTTCTCTCTATATATATATTCTTTCGTTTTTGTTTTTCTGAAATGTTTGGTATCTTTGGAGTTTGTGACTTTTAGTTGTTTAACAGAAACAGTATGCAGTCGATGAGATTGAGATTGAGATTGAGATTGAGATGAAATGAGAGAGGGGGTTAAAGGAGATAGGGAGGAATGGAGACCTAACAATTGTTTGTGGTTTGGAATATTGTGGGATGGGACAGAAAGCTGAGGAACAGAAACCCTAAACAGTTGCACCAAGTACCCCATGCATGCTCTTTGGATGTGACTACAAATGCCTTAAAATTTGTGTGTGATAAGGTTTCACTCCTCCTCCTTCTCTCCTTCTGTCCTTCTCTCTCTGTCTTACCCTCTTCTTCCTCCTCATATTTATGTTTATGTTTATGTCTTTTTTTTCATTTAATTAAGATCGTAGATTAACATTTTGCACAATTAAATAAAGTTAAAATTAAGATGAGTTTAGTGTTAGCTATTCACAAATGAAGCTCTTTGTTAAGAAGGGGCTTTAATTTTATTTATGGGTAATATATTATTTTGGATGAAATTAAAGAAGGTTAGTAATTTAAATAATGTAATGTACATTGTTTTTTTTTTTTGGTGTATATCTAACCATAAAATATTTTAGTTTATTGTTTAAAATTACCTTCAATTTTGATTCAAATTCGGTTTACAAATTTTAAGATCAAAATTTGTGAAGGAATTATGAAAAATAAATATATAACTAGACCTCTCAAACACACAAAGAAAAATGAAATAGAAAACAAAGGGATGACAACACTGAACATAAAGATAGATCGACCGAAGAGGACGAGAGGAGGGGAGCTACTCGTGAATAAGTTCATCTGACGACACTCACTAATGGACTAACCGTGGAACGCACGGGACGGCTAGCTCATGTCAACTTGGAGAAAATAAAAAATCATTTTAGCTGATCATTTAAATTTCTTTTTTTTTTAAACATGTATTATTTTATATTCCTAAAAAAACCCCAAAAGTTTCATCCCCAATTAAATATTTTCCAATACTTATAATTTAAGTACTCTACACCAAACTCTTAAAAATTCCAAAAATATTTTAAAATATACTTTACAAGAGATAAACACCATGCTTCATTCTCTACATAAAAAAAAATATATATAAGAAAATTAATGATAAAGTAGGGCATCAAATAAAATATCTTTTTTTTTTCCCTTTTTTATTTATAATAAATAAAAATAAAAATAAAATAATAATTCGTGTTTGATGTGTACCTGACTTGTCATGGACAAATAAAATCAACGATACTTTTTGTCTCCTTCGGACGTACTCAAGCTCGACTAGTAAAATAGTGTAGAGAAAAGATTGGTGTTATTTAATTAATTAACCCACACGTGCAATTAAAAGAAAAAAAAAAAGAAGGGTGCAACAATTTATCCCACCTAATTTTTTAAAATTATGTTTACTTTTTCATAATTTAACCATGTTCATCAATATTACCCATAATTAATTCTAATTAAGCTAATGTAAGCCATGAGTCAATGCAAAATACAAACCCTAACCCTAACAAATGCTTGCATTTGCATCGGAGGAGATCGATAGTTATGATCTTAGGTCGAAAATCATCTTCCAAACGACTCATGAGAGGGTTGCAAAAGCTAAGGTTAATGAATTGGATGTACTAAATATATAGAAGAGATATATAGCTAGATGTATGATTGTTTTTCTCCTAATTTATAGTTGTAGCCAATGATATTAGAATTAATTAAGGGCGAATTGTTATTAATTATTTTAGGATTAATAGAAAAACATAATATCTTAAAAGTTTATAGGATGTCAACTTAATAAAAGGATTATAGGCCCCTTTTGTCCACCTCTAGTTAGTCTAGTTTTGTTTTTTCTTCTCTCTCTCTAGGAGGGCAAGAAGAACGATAAGACGTGTGTGAAGATAATAGTTGAATTAATGTATAAGTGATAATAACCACTGAGATTAATTATAAAAAAAATAAAAAATTACATCTATTATCTTGGAAAGCATATCAAAACTATATAGAAATTCATAAAATATTAATTATCCTCCCTTAATTATTCAGACTCCTTATTCATCTCTCACTCTCTATTTTGTTAACTCTGATCTATTAATTAAACTATGAGTATAATGCAGTATAGTAAAGGATTTAGGAGAATAAATAAGAGGATTATATTTAAGTCTACATAAATTATACTTAAGCGAACTAAACGAGAAGGTCATTTAATTAATTACCTGTAGCATTATTAAATGGGGAAAGTTTTAACACTTGTATAGATTATAAAAATAAAAATAAAAATAAAAAAAATGTATTAAAGCAGCATCAGAGAACATAATTAGAAGATATGTTTCACTACTTCTTTCCTAGAATTAAATTCTCCGGCTAGTGGAAGAACATTCATCTCCTCCTCATCAATATCATTGGAATTTCAGAAATAATAAAAGCAGAAATAAATTCACTGTCTCCTCCAATAATTAACTGATGGTCCTCTTTGGCTGATGTGAAGTGTGAGGAACATGGAAAAGCACTGTGGCCATTAAGCAGCTGTTGGATGGTATATTTATGCCCAGAGAAGAGATCGAACGAAGAGAAGAGAAGAGAAGAGGAGAGAAAGGAAGAGAGTGTGGAGCATGAAGCACTGTGACTGATACTGTGAAAAAAAGAAAAAGAAGGCTTTCTCTTTCTCTCTCTCTCTCTCTCTCTCGTGGCCGTGGCTTTCTTTTCTCCTTCAATTGTCATTTCATCATCATCATCATCATCAACTTCAGCTTCTCTCTTCTCTCTTCTCTCTTGAGTTGATCATGTGCTAGCAAGCTTTGACAATTCGAGTCTGCAAAAAGTTTCTTCTCAGTTGAGTTGCTGCATGCACTCGATCTCAAGCCCCACCGGCCATCGCCACTGCACTGGAAAGAATCTGCACAGGAGGCCAACAGATCATTAAGTCGATCAATCACATGGACTAATCCATCCTAAATGGAAAGGCTGATGCTGCTCAGCCAAAAAGTTTTTTTTTTTTTTTTATATACACAACTTGATCTTAACCTGCAGAAGATCTTTACGGCCTATTTTTTTTTTTTTTTTAAAAAAGTGTTTAAATATGAATATAATTATCGCAAGCTAAAAATATATATGAGAAAAGTTCTCCTGTAATTTATTTTTTTGACAAAAGTATTTTTCTGACATGTCTTATATTGTTATAAAATTAAGAGAGAGAGAAAAAAGAATGTCAGAAGTGGGATTTGAACCCACGCTCTCTCACGAGAACCAGAACTTGAGTCTGGCGCCTTAGACCACTCGGCCATCCTGACTTGCTCTCTGTTAAATGCTACAGATTTTAATTTAATTTCAATAAGTAAACACATTATACAATTTCCCTTCTATTTTCAACTCTTGTGGATGTATCTACTCAACCTTGTACCTTCATTAAATTTCAATTCTATGTTTTTCAAGCATTAACATAATCAATAATTAAGTTTTTGGTTCCATTCCTCTTCTCCCTTTTTAATAATTTAGATGTTCAAAATTTCATCTAATTAATATTCATTTTCTCTCGTTGGACTTCGTCATCATCCATCATGTTCATCCGATTAGCATCATCTTTTTTTTTTTATACCTCACGGAAGGACTTTGTGGCTAGTACGGTAATATAGTTGCACCAATAAATAATGATCAATCTTCGGAGGTTATAAGTTTTTCAGGGTGTCATCCTCTTGTCGCGCTAATTCTGAGTTGAACAATATACTTCCTATGATTTATCTTTTTCGTATTGACTGTGAAATCGATTGACGAAAATATTGAGAACAAACGAATCACTTTTCGCATCAATTGTTACTTATTCTTTTTTTTTTCTTTTGATAGTTAACTTGGAGCTCAAAATACCATTCGAACTTTATAACACTGTGAATTTGATTCTCATAATTTAAATATCATTAAATACATTCTATAATTTATGTTAGTAATTCAATGATACCTAATAATTAATATGAAGCTAAAATTCAATCGATTCATCTTTGCAGTACAAAAGCGATTATATTTGTTCTCAGTAATTTTTATCATCGATTTCTCGATGATAATGAATAGAGATAAATCATAAAAGACTATACCCCTTGATCCGTTGACCATAACAATAAAAAATGTCCGAATTCAAATGAAAATTTTAAAATCTCTCTATTCATCTATAATAATATTAATGTGGCTCTAATAAATGAATCGCTCAGTCAATTAATTAATCCATCTCCAACTTTATCAGTTGGAAGCTGTTGTCCTGTGCCATTTGCAGATTTGATAATTTAGAAGAAAACTTCTGATCCATTTCACTTTTTTGTGCAGGTGCAGTTACAAGTACCACTCATAAATATAATTATTCATAAACTCTATTTTATGCTGAATAAATAAAGTCATATAGATAGAAAATAACTGGATGCTCCTTCACCAAACGCACTGAGGCGAGTCCAATCAATCCAACGTCAATTCAACACTGCCAGTCTTTCACTGCACGTTAAATCTTTGCAAGGAAGTCAGCAAGTGCGAATCTGTAAGACCATCTACAGTCGACTTCCTGAACTCTGCATCACACACACACAACAACAAAAAAAAAAAAAAAAATCCTCAACGTTTTTTTTTTAAGATTCATGAATTATTTCATAAACCATTCCTTTGAGAAAAAGGTTACACTTAATACAACGCACGAATCGAGTTAGAAGCTGGCAGTAGTTCTACTCTCAGTATTGTACAATATTGAATATGTTAAACACAATCAGGCCTTATTCGGTATAAGGAAAACTACATGGCTTTGCCTTAACTGCTAAAATATCAGTCGAGACAACACCCCGAGTCGACGGCACGGCACTGATGATGCAATCGCCGAAAATAAGTAACCGCATCAGATTTCCCTGCTATGCTAAGAGTTGGAGATGTCGTCGGGTTTAGTTAGCGTTATGTTTGGTCGATATGTTATTGAAGCAGCTGTGATGTTAGTGATCACCCTGCTGCTGCTGCTGCTTACTGTCTGATTTCCCTGCTGGTGGATCAGAATCTAAGTCAATCTGTGTGTTATTGTCTTGCTGGTTATTATCAATTTCTGACGATGATACTTTCGTTTTTCCTTGCACTCTCTCCTGTAAAGATGATATATATCAGTGATCCAGCCTGAATTGAGCATGATGAAACAATATTTGTATATATATATATATACCTTAAGAGAAGCATTTTGGGCGAGAAGTTCATCGTATTCTTTCTTAAAATTGTCCAATTCCGCTCTAAGAGCCGAATTCTCCTCTTTCAGATCCTCCACGCGCTGAGCCACTACTTCATACTCTGCCTATAGGAAGCAATTTGAAATTAATAACTACCCAAATATTGATCTTATACAAGTCTAAGAGTCAACTCTAGGTAGATGTAGTAAACCTGCTTGCGCAGCCTAGAACGCCGTGCTGATTCCCTGTTCGACTGCTTCCGTCTCTGCCTCTTTAGTTCTCTTTCATCCTTGATTCATAATAAAATCAGTTTCTAAACACAAACTGTGAAATCAGGCAGAAGAGATAGACTTGGACAAATGGAAGAAAAACATTGCAGTGCACATAAAACGACAGAACCAACATTTAATATGATGAGTAAGTTCGATCTTCATCGAGGACAGAAAGTCCGATAAGATCAATAAATATTTGATTTCAATGTATCATTCACTTAATTATCAATATAAGTTTATAAAAAACATAAGATCTTAGAGTGAGTGAAAGATATGGAAAATGGATACTGATCGATGGCACGTCAACAGAGAACTCCAAAAGTAAATCATTTGCAGGTAGCATTCAAGTATTCTATAGTATAATTGAAAAACAAAATCGAATAGTATCCTATTTTCCCTGATGGTTACGGCATATTGGGTAGTAAGTAACATAATTGAAAAAGATCAATCTCGCTTTATTGACATGGAATACTTTTCGAGTTACTTATGTGAAACCTACACGGTGTGAAATTGAATGGAAAATAAGCAATAATCTTGGAGACGGAACAGAGATGCATTAAAAAACTTTTGGTGGTATAAAAACGTAAATGTTGAATTCACAGTTAACGAAAACAGTAAAATAAAGCCAAAAATAAGGCAAGCTGAGAAAACACCTGAAGCCATATCTCTGATGGAACCTTTTCACTTGCTCCAACAAGTGTGCCAGATACTGTTGTTCCTGTGGCTGGTGCAGTAGGAACCTTCCCAGCTGGAGGGAACGCAGGTGAAGTTGGAGTAACCCAGTAATCCATTCCAATATTCAAGTTTGTAGTAGGACCGGCGACAACTCCAGGTGCTAGCATAGACATTAATGGCATTGTTTGATGTGATGTCGCATGGGATGGTGTAGTATCTGTGGCAGTTGTGCCATTCCTAGTCGTCTCTGCAATAAGATAAGTTTCAAGTTTTCATCCAATGTAAAGTTCACTGAGATAATTATGCATGCTTTTTATATTGATGCCTACCATTCAGAGTCTTCTGTCTACCATCTGTCTTTGGTTCTGAGTCCTATAGAATTTTATAAACGACGTTAATAATCTACCAATAGTTCAAAGAATCTATAGTGCATCATCAGCAAAAAAACTTAGCAAGCTGATACGAGAGTAAGAATACATGTCAACTTCTGATGTTGAAGGAATATGTCCATGACAGAGACCTCATATTCACATGCAAAATCAGTAGTAACTAGACAAATCGTGGAAAAAAAGAAGAGCTGCAGGTTCTAGCTTCTAACAAGAAATAGAAAGCACCATCATCACTAGATAGCTTCAATGAATTCTATTCTCTATTCATTACTAAAACTGCAAGATATTTTTTCAAAGCAAGTGAATATTGCTCCTAGACCATAAGATTGAGCTACCTTCTTCATACTTATGAACAAAGCAAAGTGTGAGCCGCATCTAATGGTGTAGGTGACTCATTCTCCAATCCCTAGTGCTGATCCCATGTTAAATCCAATATGATCATGTAACCTAGAGAAAGAACTACAAAGAAAGACTTCATCTAAACAAGTGATATATGTAATGGGACAGACAAAAGGGAATTTTTCACAATTTTGGCATGTTAAGAAGTCCTTAAAAGTGACTTTGACTTGTTAAAACTTGAAATTGGAAGATTCCACAAAAAACATCGATCTAGTAAAGGTTTGTTTAAAAATGCTGAAAGAGAAAAAAAAAATGCTTCTGATAAGCAAAATACTGTTTCTAGTCTTTTCCTAACTACTTCAGGAACATTCATCATTCAAGACTACAAAGTTCCATTGCATATGGAAACAATGTTGAAACCACAATTACCTGTTACCCGAAATTTAATCATATGAAAATTGGGCCTGCAACATTATTCACCATGAAATTCTTAATATAGCTAAGGTTTGTGCAATGAGGTAGCAAATAGTGCATGCCCATCAGCCAAAATAATTTAAGCATTTGTTTGGGAAGATATTAGATCAGTCCAATAACAAAGATAACAAGTAGCACGGACGCCAATATTGACCAGCACTACTGCAAAAACAAATTTCTATAAATGAATATATTAGGTGTCAATACTGGCGCTTAGACAAATCCCAGGAATCACCAACATTTCAATATATGATAGCTAACATGAAACCTTAAAGTGCAGCACTTATGTTCACTTCCACAAGCATTTAGCAAACAGTAGAGTAGGAATAACTCACGTCCTGAGAATTAGCATCGCTCCCTTCACTTGAACCTTCACTTCCACTATCACTGCTACAGCATGAAATTGAAATTAGGACTATCCAAACTAAAAGGCATAATATACTCGATGAACCAAAAATCATGATGATGCATTCAATAGAAGATTTGGTTACCTATGAGATAAGACTCCGTTAGGTGCTCCTGATGGCTTATCCATGTCAGTATTGTTTTTTCCTGTTATCATATTCAAACTTCCAAGACTTCCCTTTGATCGTCTAATTGGTTTATTTTCCTTTCCCTCAGATGACTTTGCATCTCCTTCAGTGTTAGGAGCCATATTCCCCTATGAAATGCAAAAACACGAGCCACGTGATTCTCTATCCTCATTAGCATAGAGAAGACAGTTTAACTGTAGTATAAGCCAGGAACTCACACAAACTTCAGCATTTACATTTGGAGAAGGCATACCATAGGGGCTGAATGGATGTGAACCCTGGACATATATTTTAGTGTCGAACAGAAAATTAGTAGAGGCATGGATGAAGAAAGTAAGTTTTTCTGACTTAATAGACATACCGGTGGAATGGATGGATGTGCATATATTCCATGAGGATACATCACGTATGGTGGTGGTGGGGTACCATAAGGTGGCATAAGGTGCTACAAGAAGTGAATGAGAATTGTCGATACAATTGACCAATGTGACAGAGAGAGAAAAATATATACCACAAGTTATCACCATATCTACACGTCTATAATCACTCATTTTATCTTTAAAATATTAAAAATGGACTATTTAAGGAACACAAAAATCTAGCCTTTGACTAATAGCTCAGGCGGGTAAAATTCGAAAGAAATCAAACAGACATTTACAGAAGTCTACAAGTCAACAAGGAAAGAGAACATATAAGAAGGTAAAATTATGCAAGAAACTTGCTCTAGACATACATAATTATGAATACGGTACATGCCAATCTTAATAAAATTCAGAATATTATCTTTTTTGTTCATCTAAAATCATAATAGTAATGGTATCAAAAAAAAAAAAAGGAAAATTTTGACCTAAGATGTGGTACTCAATTCATCATCTGAAATTTGAATGAGTGCAGCAATGAAGCACCTCCAAGATAGATGATTATAGCTGATCAAAACTCCTAGAAGATTATTCTTGTTAGGCCAATGCAACCATTTATTTAAGCCAACATATCTTCTTCGAATGGATTGAACAAAGTATGGATTTATCGTCTACAAAATGGATTCCACTTTAAGTCAAATTACCCCTTATACATCTGAACACTATAAACATGGAAAGAAACACGAGTTAACTGGCAACTAAATGTCTTACAAGTGGAAATAATAACCAACTGGGTTAACCGGCTTCAAAAGAAAAAAAAAAAGAAAAAGGGTTACCTGAGGTCCCCACATATAAGGGTGAGCTTGAGAACTTGACACCACTGGGGAATGGAAGAAGCCAGGCGGAGGAATCGGTGAGTATGCCTATTCAAATTAGACAAAAAGGATTATTGCAAAGGGCGGGATTGCATCTGAAGACCACACACAAGATTCCTTGTAGAAGCTCAAAAACAAAACATAATTCAGACAAAATAATTTCCACTATCACCTGAAATCCAGACCAATCCGTGTAGGCTGCTGCAGTGGGGCTGGAGCTTGTAGCTCGTGGCTGCTCCTGAAGAAAAAAAACAAAAAAAAAAAAAAAATTAAAAAGAAGCTAAAAGTTAACTGTAGATTCGGACAAGAGCGCCTAACAATATACAACCACAAGAGTAAAATACGGAACCTGCGCAGCAGATGCTTTTGGCCCCTTGCTATCGGTCTCGCTTCCACCCATCTTCTAACAGAGATCCACCTTCTAACTGTCAGTAGTCACACGCTCATTTTCCTATTCCTCTTCTTCTCTCCTTCTCTCTCAAATCATCACTCAAGCACTTCAAAAGAGAAAAACTTTGCCTTGCAGAACAAGAGAAAAGAAAATTTTCCAAGTCGCTATCAATTTTTAGTAGTCAACAACCAAATTTTTAACAAAAAAAAAAACAGTCACTCAATTCCGGTCAGATCGCGCTCCAAAACCCTAACTCGTTCTCAACTTCAAACTGCCAAAGAAAAATCAAATCATGCACTGAGAAAACTCTACTAGATAAGCGAAACATGTATCAAACGAGATCAGTGTCTACGAAGAGTAAGATTTTTGTAGTGAAACACATTTCGAGCCCTTTCAAGGTGGCGAGTAATCTCCACACGGGAGAAAACGCTGTCGCAGGCAGATTCGGAGCTGAAAGAGAGATCAGGATCCGACAAAGCAGACGGCGAAAGCTGGGTGGAGCGATCGAATTGGCTAACCCCAGCGGAGAGGGAGGGAGAGAGAGGGGAGGAAGAGAGGCAGCACTGCACGGGAGAGAGCAGGAGGCGGATGGAGCAG
Organism: Wurfbainia villosa; assembly: GCA_025175895.1. Classification (NCBI taxonomy): domain Eukaryota; kingdom Viridiplantae; phylum Streptophyta; class Magnoliopsida; order Zingiberales; family Zingiberaceae; genus Wurfbainia; species Wurfbainia villosa. The sequence goes on along the minus strand of CM045991.1, from coordinate 18,509,373 downwards.
CGAAGGGCAAAGTGGGAATCCGGCGGCCATTTATTTATGTGGAGAAAACTCACGCAGAAAGGCCGAAAGGGGAAAAGCAAATATCATTTTTACCCCTTCAGGTTTATCTAGTTGCAAAAAAGTTCCCCGAGTTCCTGAACTTCTTGTTATATGACCAAAAAAATTATTACATAATAAAAATTGAGAGTTTTTTATATTCATTCAAAATATAAGTGTTCATGAACAATATCCATTAGCAATATTAAACTCACTAGCCAATTAAAAATTATAAAAATTTTAACCATCAATTTCAATGATTATTTTAAAAAATTAGTTAATTTTAGTTTATCTAAGCTCAATTGTTTTATCAAATAATCCAACCCCTAAAGGGCCTTTTCAGAAAAACTGATTAAACTCGGGGTAAATTGACACGGCAGGAAAAGTTGGACTGGGTGCGGATCGGGCCCGTTTTCCCTCAGCTATGGACAAAAATAAAGGTACTTTGACTTTTATTAATTGGGATAAAAAATAAAAATAAAAATAGACAGATAATTTTACAGAAGAAATATTTATTTAATTTAAAAGGCAAAACTAAAAGTCTAAAACTATAAGAACTGAGAAATTATAATTTTCAATTTAAAAATTAAAATTACGTCTGCACCCAAAATCCACTCTACGGATCAAATTCGTGGCTGTAAAAAATCGCCAACGCGGCCCAGCCCAATAAATCACCCGCTTCATTCTCCCACATTTCTATTTGCAAATCTGAAAACACGAAACACCAGCTCTAGTTGAATGATGAGCATGGGCCCACAGTTGAAGACCAATAAAATCATCATTTGATAAGAACTGTGTCTTCCCAAATACAGGTGATTTACGAAATCGCAGGCCACAGCGCTCCAGCCCCTGCTTTAACCGCATATCTCCGGCTCCGGCTTCTCCCAACGCAAATGGCGGCGCTCCTCCCTTCCTCGGTGCCATCGTTCTCCTCCTCGTCCGCCGCAGGCTCTCCGAGCCCTGGCCGCCTTCTTCGCTTACTCCCCCTCCTCTTCCGACCGACCCTCTCCTTCGATTCTCTCTCCGCCGCCGCACGACTTCGTCGGCCCTCCTCTGTCTCCGCTGGAGCGGCCGAGGGCCACGATCCCCGAATCCCCGATGAGTGGGGGGACAAGCCGGAACCCGAGGCCGAGCGTCCTTCTGCGCCGGATCCTACCGTGGACGAGAACGAGTGGGGCGCCGAACCAGGGCCCCCGAAGGCCGCCGCGGTAGGCACCACCGACGAGTGGGGAGAGAAGGGGGAGCCCGAGGTGGAGGCGCCGTATCCGGCGGATCCTTCCAAGGATGACGACGAGTGGGGCGCGGAGTCAGGCTTTCTGTCGGGGAATGGAACCCCTGTGCCGGAGGATGATAAGCTCGGCGACTTGAAGCGGTGTCTTGTGGACTCGTTGTACGGCAAGGAATTGGGGCTCAGAGCAACTCTTGAAGACAGAGCCGAGATCTTGGAGTTGGTCAACCAGCTTGAGGCTGCCAATCCCACTAAGGCTCCGACTGAGGCGCCGGAGCTCCTTGATGGAAATTGGATTTTATTGTGAGTTCCTCGAAGTTCTTCCCCTTCTTTTTCTTGGATCAATCTAATTATTTTTGTCCTAAATTGATCTAAGCTACTACGCACTTTTATTCGAATACATCGCTCGAGGAGGACAATTGCATTCAAATATACGAATACAACATTATTCTAGTGTCAGTAACTTGCAAATTTCGGCAATGTGAAGTGATCTAAATTTTGTTATGCACTTTTACTCAAATACATTGCTCAAGGAAGATCATTGCATGGTTGCAGATTTTGGCAATGTGAAGTGATCTAAGATTTATTATGCACTTTTTGGAATGCATTGCTCAAGGAAGATCATTGCAATCAGATATATGAATAACATTATCATCATGAAGTCGGTAGCTTGCAAATCTTGGCTATGGAAAACATGTTTCTATGTTCAATAAATTGAGCGGCTGTATGTATGTTTGCAGTTTGATGATTCTTTATCTTATCTAATGGGTTCCTCTTGGATAATTGAGTTTCTAAAGACAAAACTTATGAACATTATCAATAACCAGATTAGTGTAAACGCTGATAATAACTAATGAACTGAAGTTTAGTTTCCGATCACTACTTGTTTTCATATTCCAAGCACCTTGCAACGAATGTTAATTACATGATATGGGTGAGGAATCTTAAATAGTTAGCGCACATGACTTTTGTTGCTTATAATAGGAGATAAAGTGACAGGTTCATGCTATATTAGGTTAAAAACCCCATGAAAATATTAATTTTCTGATCTCAAGCTTGAATGTAGATAGGTAGTGCAGATTCTGTAGTTGAAGAAAGTGAAGCTTTGCTGAAAGTGATGATCCATTATCCTGATGCATAATGCTTCCATTGTAATTCTGTAGTTTCCGATCACTACTTGTTTTCATATTCCAAGCACCTTACAACGAATGTTAATTACATGATATGGGTGAGGAATCTTAAATAGTTAGCGCACATGACTTTTGTTGCTTATAATAGGAGATAATCTTAAATAGTTAGCGCACATGACTTTTGTTGCTTATAATAGGAGATAAAGTGACAGGTTCATGCTATATTAGGTTAAAAACCCCATGAAAATATTAATTTTCTGATCTCAAGCTTGAATGTAGATAGGTAGTGCAGATTCTGTAGTTGAAGAAAGTGAAGCTTTACTGAAAGTTATGATGGTATTCATCCTGATGAAATATGTTTATTACAACATATAACTGATACTGATACCCTTGGTTCTCATACAAATTCTTAAGTTTTTTTCTAGAAAAATAATTAATTATTAGATTTCTGAACCATTAGCCAAAAAAGAAGTGACTCGTGCCTTATTTTTTTCTGTATGATGTCCAATATGATAAGATATATTGAAAGAGCTCCGTTTTATATTTATGCAATTATGTTATCTGATTGTTTTGAGCTAATTCAGATATACAGCATTTTCGGAGCTTTTACCTCTTTTAGCGGTTGGAGCAACACCCTTTTTGAAAGTGAAAAAGATATCTCAAGTTATTGACTGTAAGACACGGGAAATCATAAATGCCACAACTCTCTCCAGCCCGTTTGCCACCTTCTCTTTCAGTGCTACCGCTTCTTTTGAGGTTCAAACTTCATCCAGGATACAGGTATCTTCTATGAGATCCAAAGTAATTCCTTGTGCTCTATTATCTGAAAGGACTTCAAATTCCCTCTTTCCTGGTTTCAGTTTTTTCTAGCTAGAGAGAGGTATTCTCGATGTCCAAAAGTGATTTCTAGCTTCAGATGTTTTGGTTGCCAATTGGCTAAATAGATGGACAAGAAAACTGATTTCATCTTCCTCTCATTAGACACTCTTTATGCACATTAATGACTTTTAGAAACACATTGCTGAAAGGTTTTAATTACAACCAAATAGGTTCTATTTTTCAAGTTTCAAGATAGAAGCATTTAAGCATTTTGTGTCGTCTACACAGGTTCAGTTCAAGGAAGGAGTCTTCCAGCCTCCAGAGATACCATCATCGTTGGACTTACCAGGAACAGTAGATATATTTGGCCTGAAGATTGACCTGAAACCTGTTCAACAGATATTGAACCCCATACAAGAGGCTGCCGCAAACATAACTCGTTCCATCTCCGGCCAGCCGCCTCTCAAAGTTCCGCTGCCTGGAAACCGAGCTACGTCGTGGCTTCTGACAACATACATCGATAGCGATTTTAGAATCTCAAGAGGCGATGGGGGTTTGTTTGTTCTTGCAAAAGAGGGAAGCCCTTTGTTGGATCTACTATCCTAAAGCATCAAGTATGTCAAGCAAAAATTGCTGCTCCTTATTGAATCATGTAGCATATACTCAAGGAGTGGAAAGTATATCACCTTGAGCTACTTTTTTTTCTTCTTTTCTTTCCATCAACTTGCTCGGACCATGTGCTCTAAATTTGCATATAGTGATCAGATGAATTTCTTAATTTCGGTTCATTTTCTTAATTGTCCATTTTCTTGAGAAGTTAAGAAAAAGGAAAGTGTTCATTGAGGAACTATTCAATCCATGGTGTTCATTTGTTGGCATGCGAAAGCAAATGGTAGAAGAATACCAGGCAAAAAAAGGAATTGCCAAAAGCCTTATTTGTGTGAAACATACACCTTTGAACTCGTATCACTGAATGAGAAGAAAACGAAATGGAATTGGATGAAAAATAAAATGATTCATAAATCATGTTCTGTAGGCTGTTGAAATTTGAAAGTTGAGGCCTTCAGTTCATCATAATTCCCTATAAATGGATAAGTTAATTTACAGCAAAAATGATTTTAGATTTTTCTTCCCAATGGCAAAAAAAATGACAGTAAAAAGGTAAAAATAAAGTGCAATTGAAACAAGTAATTGCTAAACCTGATGTTTTCTTGCTTTCTTTTTCATGTGATTAGCCTCAGCGGTGCGACTCTCCCGTTTTCGTTTCTTTAGGAGTTGCTCCCCCTTTCGAGCGACGACCGCAGGCCGTTTGGCTTCAGGAGCCATCGGGTCCGGCTCTCCTCCATCACTCTCCTCTTCATGACCCTTCCTTTTCGACGGCGCAACACCCAAAGATTTTGCACGGCGTACGGTTAGAATGTGATCTCTCATATTCCAGTCCTTCTTCGAAACAACTGAATCAGCAGCATCCTGCATGATTTGGAACGAATACGATAACTGAACTCATTCTTGTTACTGTAACAAGGAAAGACTGGAAAATGCTACAATAATAATCAAGTCTTATCGCACTATCTTTGGAGTTGTCCATTGTCAGTCGAAAGAGATCCTAAAACTGCAGAAACATGACCAAATTTACAGAGCGTAATGATGACCATTAGAGGATTTAGAGAGAAAAAAAATCCCAGCTAGAGATAACTTAAGCAAGCATGCCATGACTATTACAGCTGAGAAGAGGGAAGATAATGTTCCCCCAAAAGCCTTCTGATCAAGGAGACGAGTTAACAAAGGTGTAGATGACAGTTATTGAGCCTAATTTCTGCTCTGAACATGAAGTCACGATCTATGTATGTAAAAATTCATGTGTTAACATCTACTACCTGTGACCTAATGAACTGTTGTGATGTCAAAGAGAACCTAAGACTCATATGTGACTCGTAAAGCTAATAGTTTCTCCTACGAATACGCACCAAGAACGCATGGAAGGTAACTCCAGCTGAACAACCGGACAGTGTCTAAATAAGCATTTTCCAAAAGATAACTCCAGATTTAATAGCTTTGGCATCATGTAGAATCAGAGGAACATTATACAAATTCTATAGATACAGAATAAGGATCATGGTAATGCGTCGAAATTCACGAGACAGCGAATGAAGAAGAAAAAAATAAGCATTTAATTAGTTGACTTACATAGGTACAAACAGGAAGCTCCATACCAGCATCATATTTTAGATGAAAAGGAACCAAACAAACTACTGCATGGGTGTTTAGAAATCTGATGTAGGTCTAATGAGGATGAATACTAGTCGATCATACCTGTGATCTAAACAAGACATATGCAATTCCCTTCCCCAAGCTTGTATATGGATCCCTAACAACTCGCACAGCTTCCACATTGGATGCTGATTCACCAGAGCTATAAAACAAATGGTAAAGCTCTTCATCCTGTAAGCAGAAAGCAATAGATAACTATAGCAAAAACCAAAAAAAAAAAAAAAAACAGAATCAAACATCAATACCCTATTGCCAAGCATAAAGATTGTCCATGGTAAACATTAAATGAATAAAATCGCACCTTCACATCAAAGGGAAGGTTACCCACAAAAACAGTCCTCTTTCTTTCATACAGTGGAGCCTCTCCTTTTAGCTTCTTATGTGGTGGACAAGCCATATCAACACGAACATGGTTCCCTCGAAACTAAAGGCAAGCGTAGGTATCTTAGGTTAAGTGTCAATAAACTATGGCACATTTCTAATGAGAAATGTAAAGAACTACAACTCGCGATCATCTTTCTTTCCTTTTTTTGGTTACAATTTGAAACGAGAAAAGGACTTACTAATGTCATATTATGAGATAATGCAGCCTTAGCTGATTGCTCATCTTTAAAAACAATGTATGCATGCACACTGTCATATAAGAAAAAATGGTCAATAAATAAGAATGTACTAAAATAAATAAATAGATGCGAAGAAGAATCAATATAGCAGTAAAAATGAAAAATAAAATAAAATGTATGATTTCCTCTTGGCAAGCCCGTTGCAAACTCGCAATTCAAATTTCATTGAGTTGTTTGAATCACAATGGAGAATGCTTGAGAAATACTTCACCTACGCAAGAACAAACATAACAAGAATGTAACCACAGAATTTACTTCTCGATTAGAGCTATTTTTGTAATGCACAAGACAAATGTAAATTATCACAGATTCACAGTAGACCACGGACTATGCTTTTGAGATATCTGCTTGGCAACAAATGATATATGTGGCAAGCCCAACACCGTATAATTTCATCGTAACTTGACCTTCCATGCTAACTACACTTTAAATGGTGGAAAGAGACGCAGCAGAATAGCAACAAGCACTCAGAAAGCAGCTTAATAATGGTCGACCATGATGTGATGCAAGACATGAAGAAAAAAAATTAAGAATAGCACAGGGAAAACAAATGCAAGATATCGAATCAGTAGAAAATTGTTAAAACAAATCACTCACCTATCAAAAATTGCAGCTTTTGTGGGTGCATTGCTCTGATCAAGAAAACAGAACAGTGAAGAATGAGATTCGCGTCAAAAAGGAAAGGAACGAACCCACGACTCAAAGTTTCAAATACTCACGTCAATGATCGGGACAGATCTAATCCTGATAGAGTCGATCTCCCCGTACTTTGCGAATTCCTTCAGCAGAGCCTTTTGAGTGGTCTCCTTCAATGGCAAATTGCCCACGAAAACCGTCCTCACGAGCACGCTCTCATCATCAAACTGTTCCTTCGATTCCACCAGTTGCGATGAGTTCAAATACGCCGCTTTCCTCTTCTTACCAACTACGGCAGACCTCTCCCCTTCAGAAGCATCCTCCGCATTACCGTACTTCCAATTCGCGTACTGCTCCTCAATCTCGGCCCTTTTCCTCTTCTTTCTCTTCTTCCTGGAACACGCTACTTTAGAACCATCACCAAGCTTCTCCCTTTTCTCGGGAACCGATGCGGGCGTCAAGTTTGCATCGTCAATCTTTCTCTTCCTGGCACGCGCAGCTCCCCCGGGGCCATCTTCGCTGCCCAAGGACAGCTGTGCAAACCCTAACTCCTGCGCCGGTGCAGGCTGGGCGACGGGGGCCTCCTTGTGCGGCTTGCTCCGTAACGGGTTGTCGGCAGAGAAGAGAGATTGGACGGCTCCGGTTTCTTTATCGGGATCCTTCTCTTTCTTCCCCATTCGACGATCCATTCGAGTTCGCCGTCGACGCTGACGGAGGGGGAAGTTGCGTGGGGTCACGGGTAGCAGCTCCTGGGCGTTATATCGGGTTGGTCATGGGCTCCTTTAATGGGCTGTTATTAGGCCTCTAAAATCTCGTTTACCAAAAAAGTCAACATTTTAGGTCAACTTCAGATAGAAGTCTTAAGTGTTGACTTTTCTATTTTAGCCCAATACTCAAATTAATGAGATCAAAATTATGGATTCTATATATATACTCAAATTAATGAGATTAAAATTATGAATTCAGTATATAAGATTTTTGATACTCTCGACCGCGAATATTTATGTCAGTCGGCGACCAAATAAGTACAATAATTTTTCTTCTCCTTGCACGGCAACTCGGCATTATCGATCAATCACCAAATTCTGATCGCGATCCAATTAAAATCTGACTTCAATTCGATCGGATTTCAATCGGTCAGATTATGATAGGATTCCATTCGAATTACGATCGAAATCCGACTTGATCGTGATCGTTTGCGATTGCGATCAAGTCAGATTTTGATCGTCATATTGACGATCGCGATTGGATCGGATTTCAATTTGATTGTGATCGAAATTCGACCTTAATCGAAGCTGCAATCGAGCGTGATCGAGTTAAATTTCGTCCGCAATCTAGTTCGATCGCACGCAGCCTCAATTCAGTCGTGAGTGTTGGCGTGCTGCCGACAGTGAGAATGACATCGACGACTCGACGAGTTTATGGATGAGTTATAGTACACTCGGAAGAAATATTGTACATTTCTATTTACTATGCAATCATATAAATCAGACGACTAAACGAATGTCGTGCATGCGTCGCACAGAAACAGTCACGTCAGTATCGAAATTCTAGGTATATATATTCCTTACTCTATATAAAATTATATAACTAATAACATTTAAATGCAAAGGTTATCCATCTCCATATGATCAATGTGTATCAGTGTACGATTGCGACATTGAGCACGAATGAATCACCTTTTGCATCAATCAGTGTACGACTGCGTCTTCACTATCCAATCTACGAGATTGCACAGTACCACTGTTTGTAGGTCATTAGAGTGATGGATACTATAGTTTAACCCATGAACTTGTCGATATCATCGCCATCATCTCTCCGATCGAATCGCAGTCGGATTCCATAATCAGATTTCGATTGAATTGAGATCGAAATTCGATCCGATCACAGTCGGATCGTGGTCACCAATAGCCACGATGTTGATGCCTAAGATTGGGTCAGATTTGGTTGGAATTCGATGCGGCCCTATCAAAGTCAGAATCCGATCGAATTAATGTAGTCGTCAACTCTACAATCGCAAACGCTCCAAATTTCAACTATGATTTAGTTGAAATCCGATCGCAGTTTGACCGGACTCCAACTCCAATCGAATCACGGTACGAATCCGACGGGCGTCGAGTGATACGGAAGAGTCATGCATGCTGGGAATGCATTGTATATTCCAAATATATATATATAACCGCCACATTAACGGTCCCCTTCAGTTGCTCCTAACCAAAGGGGAAGGTAAATTGAGCGGGTACGAATGTGGATTGCCTCAGCAGGTTTGAACGTCCTTAGGAATCGACTCCTAGTTAGGGAAAAGTCTATAAATATATCATAGCTAGGGATCGATCCAGAGGTTTCTAATTATCTACGTGGACATTCTATCACTCTGGTGCAAAACGTTGGAATCCGCCAACCTAGCGGCCCCTACCAGTCCGCCCTCGGACCATCGTAAGGAAGGTAAATCACGATAGACCTTTGATCCTTGAGACTAGTAACTAGCGCATGGAGGGACGGTACCCTCGCATTTGCGAGGGATTGATCCGTTGTCCTCTGGTGCAATATCTGCATGTGCTAGCCACTAGGCCCTTCCCACGGGAGCTAAAACTGTGATGAGTAAAATTTTTAACATGACTGGACCCACTGCCGAAACGGCCCCTCATTAGAAACCCCCGAAGGGATTTTTGGAGGCACAATACCACGGTGTTGATAAGAGCATACCTGGGTCAGTCCAGTATCTCAGTCAACAATACCACAGGTAAATTGTCGCTAAGGAAGGCTCGAACTCAGCACCTCTCGCAACACATGTCTCTATGCTTACCACTTGGGATAAGACACTTCGACAGAAACTGTGATGGTAAACTTTTTAACGTGATTGACCCCACCGCCGAAGCGGCCCCTCATCAGAAACCCCCGAAGGGATTTTTGGAGGCACAGTATCACTGTGTTGATAAGAGCATACTTGGGCCAGCCCAGTATCTCAGTCAACAATACCACAGGTAAATTGTTGCTAAGGAGGGCTCGAACCCGGTACCTCTCGCAATACACGTCTCCATGCTTACCATTTGGGATAAGACACTTCGACTAAAACTGTGATGGGTAAATTTTTTAACGTGATTGAATCTCAAACGACCCTCATCGTAAATCCATGAAGAGATTTTTATGATAAGATTACAGATGTTGATAAGAACATACCCTGTCACCGATCTCACCAACAATACCATGCGTAAATTGTCGCCAAGGAGGGCTCAAATCTGGCACTTCTCGCAACACACGTCTCCATTCTGTCACTGTACCATAGACCGAGAGTTATATATTATACATTCTCAATTATCATGTATCATGCACGAATGCACAGATATCAAAATCGTTTATTTGTAATCCTAGACGAGTGACAAAAGATTAAAAAAAACAACAACAACAACATCGAACTCCTATTAAACAAAATATAAGAAAGGTAAAGTAAGTATCAACGATAACGATGACGATGACGATCAGAAAAACTTAAATATCCATCTCGGGCCTATCAAATTTGTAACATGTACAAAGTCAACGAAAAACCTAATTATCTATCTCGTTCGAAGGCAAAGTGACGAAGGCATCTAACCAAATGGATAAGATGGAGGCCATACAAGTAGTTGAGCGATAGACCCCCATTGACTCTCCACTCGTGACTTATGTGTCTAAGAAAATAACTAATATCTCAATGATTTTAAATTTTATATATATATATAGATATATATATATATATAATTTTATTTATATTCTCCATGGAAAAAGATTGTAATTGAAAAATAAAATATTTTTTCTTTTGTCATTTTCAAGGAGAGTTCTTTTCTATCCTTAGACTATTAGGTCCTTAAATTGATTTGACATGTAGATAAGCCACAATTAAGAGAATATTAGTCTAGCAATTAGGGGATCAAGAGGAACCTTTTTATTGGGATTTTAGTCTCAATTTGGTTCTAAAGACAAAAATATGTTCGATCTCACTTAGTTCTTTAATTATAATTTGCTAATGAGGACAACAACCCACCAAAATAAATTAATCAAATTCGTAAGCATTCGATTAGTCCACTGATAATATATTATTTTGATTCGATAGATGTAATGTTTTTTTTTTGTTGTTACAATGATCGAATGTTAAAAATAGTTATTTGTAATGATAATAATAATCTAAGGGGTGAAAGCTCGCATTAGATTTTTTAAAAAATAAATAAATGATAATCCAAGGGGTGAAATGGTTATTTTCTCTCTGACTCCATAAAAAATTAAAACAGTCAATCGAACCATTTTTATTCGTCTGTCTTATGATTATTATGAAGAAGATAAATTACGAAGAAATCTATAAATTTTAACATAATAACTAAAATACACAGGATCATTTTTACAAGTATCATCGTATTTTAATCACTCAATTATTTTCGCGGGAACAAAATTTATCAGTGTGCATGAGCATATGGCCCACGTACCTTATTTTGCATCACGATGTGGATCATCATTGGGCCCTACACTAAGCTTAATCGAAATGCCCCTTGAACAATTGAAAATTCAAATGAGTAAAAACCATCAGATAGTAACTTCTCATTTACACCCCCCTCTTAAAACAAAGCCTTTTTTTACATAATTCCTCCATAACGGGCCTCATAACTAGAAAATAGGGTCGTTCTATATTGCTAATATCAATTTTCAGCAGCTCGAATATACTCAAATTTAGTCAAAATTTATTTTAGTATCGAGTTGAAATTGCTCTAATTTGATCAAAATTAATTTAACTTAGTCACAATCGATCAAATATTGTTTAAAATAACAGTTTTTTTTTTCAAGTGAATTAGTATATATGGTATATACTAATATTTTTAGAATGTGAAATATCTTTTTAATATTTTTTTATATATAAATGGGGCGCTTTATTTTAATATTTTAATTTTTCACCAAATCCGTTTATACAACAGATATTTTTGTGGTATATTTAAATATAAAGTTTTGATACGTTAGATGGATGTGCTTGTGCTGATGCGTACCTAGGACCGTAAACGAGTCGACTCAATAAAATTTATTTAATAAGATAATTAAATCGAATCAAATTTAAAATTAATTAAGTTATTAAAAAATATATTCAAATTTGGTTTCTTTTCAGAGATTGAGCTTGATTTGAATTTCACTTGTTTATTGGATATCAAACTTCTAATTTAAATTTGATTTCAAATTTATTTAAGTTCAATTTATTTAAATATTATCAAATTCTTAAATTAAATTTATTTGTTTATTTTAAACTTTTAATATTTTAATCCTATATAAGTTCATAAATAATTTTTAAATGAATTTATTCATGAATATTATTCGCGAACATTGTTCATGAATACTATTGAACGAACATAAACAAGCTCTTATCGAGTCGAACGCCAAGTTATTCATGAAACGTTTAATTCGTTTACAATCCTATGTGCACCCAATGCATTTTTAGTCGTTGAATCCGTGAAATTGTACAACAACGAACAATGCACAGTTTCATTCTTACATCAAGATCATCAATATCGTCTCACCATCTATAGCAAAATCATTTCCATGGTAGTGTACGATTGGGCTAAAATTCGATCTGATCATGATCACAATATCGTGACCGATTGCAACCGCAACATCACATCCGATTGCTACTGTGACATTGTAGTCGATCACAACTACTATCGAATTAAAATTTAATCATCTATGATAAGATGAGAATTCGATTATTCAACGATGACATTGAGTGAGCACGAGAGGAGTTACTATACATAAGAGGATGGACGCTCAACGTAACAAAATTATTTAAATATATATTTTAAAAAAAAAATAAAAAAGGAGTGAGAAAGGGCATGAGTAGAGACAATAAAAAAAGGAGTTTTGGAAAATAAGCAAAGAAGAAAAAGACGTGCATCAGGAATAATCAAATGGACGGAGGGCGATGCGAGGAAGAAGAAATAGGAGGAAGAGGAAGAGGAAGAGGAAGAGAAAAGTCGAGTTCCTTGCCATCGACGCATCTATAAACCTCTTCTTCTGCTGTGGAATTTTGAGAGGATAAGAACAAGAGCAACCTTCTTTCTCCTCTTGTCTCCTCCTCTCTCTTCTCTGCCTCTCCAATCAGTCTTCTCCTGTTTCCCATCCTCTCGTCAATCCCGCAGTTGACCGCGAGCAAAGATGCGATTTTTATAGCACTCGGCGTGCCGAATCGAGGCGAGAGAGATTTCAGGATCGGAGCAGTCATGGTGAGTTTTTTTTTGTTTTTTTAGCTTGATTTTGAGCGTCAAGGTTGGATTTTTTTTTTTTTTATTTTCTCTGCTTCTCGGTGATACGGAATGCAGCAGGGCGGCGGCGGCGGAGGCGGAGGACAGGAGGGAGAGGAGGGCCGGTGGCCGGCCTGGCTGCGGCCGCTTCTGACGACGAGCTTCTTCGTTCAATGCAAGCTCCACGCCGATTCCCACAAGAGCGAGTGCAACATGTACTGCCTCGATTGCATGAATGGCGCTTTCTGCTCCGTTTGCCTCCCGCAGCACCGGGAGCACCGCGCTATCCAGGTAGGTTTCTTGCCCTAAACCTCCTCCTTTTTTGATTTGATTCTGCTTTTGCGGTGTAAAAATGGCTCTTTTTGCGATCCCCTTCGTTTGCTTCTCTCCGCGAGACACAAACCCCTAATTTTTTCCGGCGCTGAATCGTCGTTCTGGTTTCGGCGGCAGATAAGGAGGTCTTCGTACCACGACGTGATTAGGGTTTCCGAGATCCAGAAGTTGCTGGACATCGCCGGCGTGCAGACCTACATCATCAACAGCGCACGCGTCGTCTTCCTCAACGAGCGCCCGCAGCCGCGGCCCGGCAAGGGCGTCACCAACACCTGCGAGGTCTGCGAGCGGAGCCTCCTCGACTCCTTCCGCTTCTGCTCCCTCGGCTGCAAGGTACGACTACGCTTGCTTCCCTCCCTCTATCAAAAATCGCATCTTGACCGTCGCAAAACCCAACCTTTTGCTCACAAACGCAAACGCCCAATTACAGATCGCCGGCACCGCCTCGGACTACTCCCGCGACAGGAAGAAGAATAATAAGAAGAAGATGACGATGCTGAAGCTGAAGCTGAAACTGAAGCTGAAGAAGAAGCCATCGGCAGAAGCCGACTCAGACTCGGAGGAGGAGTCCGAGACGAGCAGCAGTCGCGGCAGCGACAAGAGCAATGTGACGCAGAGCTTCTCGCCGTCGACTCCGCCGCCCACCGCCGCCAGCTTCCGCAGCGCCAAGAGGAGAAAAGGCATTCCCCGCCGAGCTCCACTTGGAAGCTTAATAGTGGAGTACTTCTAGGCCGCCATTACTGTACGTCTGTACCATACAGAAGCAGTTTAAAACGACACCATACTGTCTCAATAAACGCAGAACACCTGAGACCGAGAAGAAGAAGAAGAAGAAGAAGCAATCTGGTGAGTAAAATTAGCCGATAAATGTAACTGTAATCTATCGGTATGATAAAGGTCTTAGTCTCTTAGATTGAGATTATCTGGAACAAAAAGTAGGGAGTTTTGGGATAGTGGATAGGTTGTAGAATGCGATTACTGCACTGTAAATATCTGTGTAATCTCAAGTATCAGCCATGGAAGTTTGCTAATTTTCCGATCGAGCGGTTAAAAACTTTATTTATTAAAAATTATCTGAATTATTTATTTACTTTTTAATAAAAAAAAGTTATTTAATTGTTTTTTAAATCTATTAAATTTTATTTTCAAAAAAAAAAGATTTTCTCTAATAGACCGTGTCCAAAAGATTAAAATTTCATATATTCTTTACGTTTTAAATTAATAAAAAAATTATTTTATTTTCCTTTAAATGAAAATTAGCAAACTTTGTTTCGTAAAAGTGACATGAATTGATTCTGAAGAAAATTTTCGTGATTTATCTTCCTCGTAATAATCGTGAAATTAATCGAGAAGAAGATCATTTTTTTTTATTTCATTGTACTGTATCAAATAGTATCGTATATTTCATTTAACTTCATTATTATTTCTTTTTCACCGTATTTTTTCTTTGTCATTTTCATCTTCATGATGCACACTTTTTTTCACTGCTAATTCATCTATTGCGATTTAATCCACTATTTTTATTAAAATTTATTTTGAATCATTATATACGTAATTCCTTCCACCGTATTTTTTACTCATCTACTACTATCTTCGCCTTTTGCTACTTTATATCATCATCACTATTAATTTCTTATCTTCACTAATTTTTTTATTCTAATTATATTCATAAATTATCTTATCATTTTCATACATCCTCAAATTTATCATCATCTCACATCATAATCTCTCCATCTTTATTTTTATTTTGATTGGAGGACAGATTAATATCACAAATGATCATATCCATCGTTCTTTTAGTCTCAAAATCTTAGATTTTGATTGACGATTTTTAATTAAATATTTTGAAGATTAAATGTGACCCTTTAATCATTTTTCGACAATTTACCAAACAACACTTTTGAAATTTGGAATTGTCCAAAAAACATCCCATACTTTCATATTTATCAAATAACGCACTTAATTTCTTTTTTACCTTTAAGAAATAACACACTTAATTTCCGAACGTGGTGCTAGGATTGCAAATTTCTAGATGGTGGTCTTTAATTCAAATCTCAACATCGATGGTCTTTGGGATTTGAATTAGTCTAATTCGAAATTAAGTCTATTCAAATGTAAAATAATTAAATTTGATAAATATTCCGATCATTTTTTTAGTCTCGCTCATAATATTAAATTCGTTTGGCTTTGCTTCGTTTATAACGACTCAATCATCTTGCATACTCTATTCAAATTGTATAGTCTATTCCATCTATTCATATCACTTGCCTCATCAACCCTTTCTTGATCACGCTTAAATTATACACACTATTTTTTTTAAATAAATAATTTATTATTAGAAAAGAAGATATGAGCAAATAAAAATCATAAGCCTTTAACACATTAAAAATAAAAATAATCTTCACGTCATATATCACTTTGAATAAGTCATATTTACCTTCGAGTTTGACTAAGCTGGTAATGGCAAATGTACAGAAATGGATTGTAAAAATCTAAAATTCGATTTTCAATCGGAACATCTTTTATCCATATACTTTCTAATTTACCTCCCTTCTAAAAGACTAGATAATCATGGAGAGAATCGTTAATGTAGCGGTACTATATTTAAATAAATAATATTTTTTCTAAATAAAAAAATATAGTATCGTTACATTAACTATCTCCCCAACTGCTCTATATCCGTAATCCAAATTATAATGTAATTAAAATTGTAATGGAATGAAATGTAATATTGATTACATTACTATGTTTGGAAAAAAAATTATATTTAATCTTGCAAAGGTAATTATATTTTTTTATTTGATGTCACGCGGCAAAGCGGCGGCAGCACGGCATCGACAACGGCGGCGGCGATGACGACGGCACTAATCGATTGATCGATGGCGACAGCGAACGGCATGACGATCGACTTCGATTGTTGATTACGGTTTGGAATGTAATCGGATTACGTAGGTTTTGCTTTACAATCTAGATTATAAAACTTTAGTATCTTTTATAATCTATATTATATTATATTATAATTTTAAAATGATAATAAATAAAATAATTAAATTTGTAATATAATCTGAATTACATTACAAAACAGATTAGGACGACGTATTAAATGCATCCTTAGAAGAGAGAAAAATCGAAAATCAAAGTGCATTGGCAATGAATGTTTTCATTGGAAATCAAACCTTAAACTTCTAAGATCCACTCCATGCACCAAATAAAGATTTCATCATGCGCGTTTATTTAATGCCAATTGATCGATACTTTTAAGTCACTAATTAAGAGGGCATGTTTCATGCATGGCTTCCCCCACTTAAAACTAATGAATTGATGATGAAACACACTTTATTATTGTTAATTATTCCGTGATTTAGACTTGGTTAATCTATTCGCAATTGCTAGAGAAAAATAAATTAAAAAAGAAAAGCAATTAGTTTAGTTCGACTATAAATGAAACAATATCATTTATGTTATATATTATCAGTGTTTTTATGCCTTTTTTTTTATCTTTAAATGGACTCTCCATCGTGTTTATTAAAATTGCAGCCCATTTAACAACTTTTATAACCCAATTTCTTGGCCCATTTTGATTAAATTAATATGTTCAACCTTTAGCGTGGACAATCGATTAATAAATAAATCAATTGAATCGGTTACAATCGAATAAATAGTTTTTTTTTTAAATAAATCGAATCGAACAAAATTTTCAATAAAAATCAAACGACCGCAATTGATTGTAAACTAAAATAATCGATTTTTTATTAATTGATAGTGGATAATCGGTTGAATAGAATCATGATTATGAAATTCAATTTAGAATCATTAGTCGATTAATGATCTCGGAGTCAATTTACTCAATTAAATTAAATTATTAAATTTGATTTTGATAGGTTAATTTAATTTAATAGATATTTTGCTCGACCCATCCACATTATTGTTAACCCATTAATTTCATTTAAGTGTATCTCTTGACGTACCAAATAAATATTATTTTAAGGGTGAAATTACGTTTTAAAACAAAATAATAATGCAAAATAATTATACTTTAAAAAACAAAATATTTATTATTTATAAAGTAAAACAAAATACAATTAAAAACCATAACAGTTCTCATACTTATTATTTAAAAGTCAATAATAATAATAATAATTATTATTATTATTTTTATATATGATTATACTATTTTATATCGGGGAGAATGACATAATTAATACAATGCATCACACAATAAAAAATAAATACTAAAATTCTAAATTTGAAAGTATTCTTTTTTTCTAAAGATGGAAGGGGCCAAATTGAAAAATACCATAAAATACGACCCCAAAACGCCGCCCCATTATTTCCGCCGTCTATTTCAGAAATAATTTAAAGCAAAGACTTTTTTTTTTTTTAATTACCAGGCACCGCCTCCGCGTACCCAACTCCAACTCCGAGCTGACTAATCCATGGAGAAGGAGGGCGGCGACGGAGCACCATTGCGATCCCAGGCGAGGGCGGCTCCACTGGCGGAGGAAGAGATCCCGGCGGGCCTCACGCCTGAGGAGTACTCCGATCTGCGCCCCCGCGTGGAATCCCACCACCGGTACCATGTTGACCCGGCCCAGTGCTCGTCGCTCCTAGCCCAGCGGATCCGCGCTCCCGCTGACATCGTCTGGTCCGTGGTCCGCCGCTTCGACCGGCCCCAGACCTACAAGCACTTCATCCGCAGCTGCGCCGTCAAGGGCGGAGGGGAGATCCGGCCGGGCTGCCTCCGCGAGGTCAGCGTCATCTCCGGACTGCCGGCCAGCACCAGCACCGAGCGGCTCGACATCCTCGACGAGGCCGCGCGGGTCACCGGCTTCACCATCGTCGGCGGCGAGCACCGCCTCCGCAATTACCGATCCGTCACCACCGTCGACGAGGTGCGCCCCAAGGGCGGCGGGGAGGGCGTGCCCTGGGCGGTGGTCCTGGAATCGTATGTGGTGGACGTGCCGGAGGGGAACACGGAGGAAGACACTCGTCTCTTCGCCGACACCGTCGTCCGCCTCAACCTCCAGAAGCTCGCGTCCCTGGCGGAGGCGATGGCGGCGGCGGAGTCCGAGGAGGCCAGAGCCGCCGCGGCGCCGCCGCCCTCGGCGAGGTGAGTCGCATCCCCGACTCTTCCTTTGGGGTTCCTGATGTGACGTTGGTAAAATTACCAAAACCACCTCCTCATTTTGTTAATTTCAAAGCATGAACCCTTATCCCCTCCCCTGTTATCTAAACTTTACTGCATTGTCCAACCAATGCCTTTGTTGTTCACTAATCCTTCTTCTTCTTGTTTGTATCGTTCAAAATTGTATCTTGTAAAAGTGATCAGAGCGGGTGCTTATGCTCATGGAGATAGAAAGGTACAATATTTATCTCCATCTCCTCTCATTTTGCTGTCTAATTGTTGTTGAGAGTATGAATTTCAATTCCTGTCATGGCACTTCATAATTGCATACTTTCTCCAGTTCCATCCTGTCTATCTTTTCATCTGGGTGCATAACGAAACATTTTTATTAGACAAGTCGGTTCAACTAGGAATTGAAGGCCACTTCAATCTATTCAGAATTTGCATATATACTCACTTTGATTGGAATTCAAACTGTTTCAATAGTGACACTTGCCTAATCTGCTGCTTGATTAGTTTAAAAAAAATAAAAATTCTCTCTTTCAATTTGTTAACCTACCTATCCTCTTCCTTTTGGGAGATAGGGGCTACCTTTGATATTCTTGTGGATTGATCATCTTTCTTTCCCTGGTTTAAGTTTTATCTGAGCCCTTGCTTCATCTTAACCTTCCAGTACTAGTCTCTCCTTGTGGACAAGACCCGCCATCTTCCATTTGAACCAACTGTTGGTTGGCTGATTGAGTTCCCTTGGCTTTTCCTCCAATTTGTTATGAGATGAAATGGGACGAAGAGCTGGCCCCTTTACTGCAATTGTCACATGAACAAAGCAAGGAAAGGGATCAGCCCACAAAAGAATCTAACTTGTGACCGTACCAAATTTCTCACTGAATTGAAGTTCTCCCTCACTTGTTATGCCCAACTACTTTCCCTTATCTAGCAAGTTGTTTCATTAAACAATTCTAAACAATATGTTTTACCTAAATTTCACCATGAATCGACTTAGATAATACCAATACACTTAAACATGAGGACTACATGTCAAGATTGTGAAATCGGGAAGTTTTTTTGTCTACAACAATTTGATAAACAATATTTTTGTTGAAGCTAGAATGCTCATTGCACATTATTCCCACGTTGTCCCCTTCAAATCTCCACCTCAATTTATCATGGTATGAGAACTAGGTCTGTACTCTTAACATGATGGGTGTGAGGGAGATGTTGAAGTTAGGATAACCCACATCCATTAATATTGCATTGTCAAGTGAGATGATTCATTATGTCTATGTATTAAAAAGGCATTCCTCTTTCTAAGTGATTAGTTATGTTGGGACAAAACAAACTCCATTTTGATTAATTCATATTGAAATTGTAAAATTTAACCTGTGTGTACCAATACTCTTAAACATCTTTTTTTCCTTTTCCTTTTTTGATAATCCAGATGTCCTGAGATGGTTCTCTCTTAGTTCATCTATCGGGTAAATCCGTAACATTGCTTATGCATATTTAAAGACCGACCTCTAGAATATTTGTCCCTAATGGGATTCGAATTATGGTCCTCTTACTTGTTTCACTGAGTGTTTCACCGCATCTGCATGGCAAATAACATGGGATGAACAAAAACCACTTCTTGAAATAGTTTGATAGACATCTTTTAGAGGGTTTCTAATACGATAAGTGGCAGAGAGCCTTAGTTGAATAATTTTGTTAATGCCCTAGAGAAGAATGGGGATTTCTATACCACTCGTGTCCAAAACCGAGTAGAGAGCTCAATCCAACTTAAAATTTCAAAGGAGTATTTCTTAGTAGCTAAATACATTATAAGAATCGAAAGGCTAGCTGCTCCTCTTACATGCTACTCATTTTTTAACAGTTTTCATATAGATCACCAACTGCCCAATCGAATTTGCCTTATCGAAGTGGAGGGGTGTAAAAGCAATGCAGATGGAGTGTCAACATTAAGGGATCTGCGTCTGCATCTGCAAACACAAAAAGCAGTTCGGGGATGGTGACAACCTGACTCGAGAGATAAGGAGGGAAAAGATGATAGAAAGAAAGGGATAAGGCCGATAAGGGTCATCAGGAATTTAATATGGCTGATAGAAACCTTTCTAGGTCCTGCAGTGTCACGAAAAGGATCCAAAGGGATTCGTGAAACAAGATCAAAAGCTTCAGCCTATCCCCAAGGGAATCTCTCTGGACCATGCATGCAAAAGCAAAGTTTATTGCATGGCAGAAAAAATTGAGAAAATGAGAAAACTGAAAATGCTTATGAACTCCAGGAGACTGTTGGGGTGCCACAAAACTCCTCTTTACCAGTAGTACCTGATACATATTCAGGTAATCTTCCATTTATATACTTCGTTTTCATTAGTTTTTTTTAAGAATCAACTTCCTGCTTGCTCCCTAGAATACTAGGCACTGGGAAGAAGCCTGGAATAACATAAGCTTGTTTATGTTTCTTTGAAGTTGATCTATGTTTTGGATAAGTTCATTATGGTAAGGGGGCAGATTTTTCTCAGGTGTTGATAATTATTTGATAATATTGAATTCCACCAGTGATATAACTGTACTTTTGGCTGTTATATAAGAACTTAAATTATTTATTATATAAAATTTCCAGTAAATTATTGGGTGATTTGTAAGATTAGTTCTTTTTTAAATTTCTTTTGATGTTTGATTAAGGTTAGAATTTGAGGTTTCTTTATATTAAGTAATGTTGAGGACTGCTTTGATTAGTCTGATAAATATTTGGGGTATAATAGCATAATCCAAGGAAAGGACATGGATGAGAATAAGAATAATACAGATACTAATATAGAAGATTATCATAACAAATGGGTAAATAGTAGGGAGCAAATTGCATTGGAGCAAAGTTTAATGAGCAATATTTAATTTTTTTTTTTTCCTCCAATACTCTCTCTTTTGTTGAAAAAGATGACAACACTCGCTCTCAATGTCGATTCCATGACAATATGAAAAAAGATAAATTACGGAGTCAATTTATAGTACGTGACCATTTAAATGGAATGAGTCATCTCCGTGGACATACATCCATTGAAAATTCAACTTTGCTCATTTGATGATCACAGCGACACATCCATAGGCCCAATACTCACTCTTAAACTTAATGTACAGTATTTTCGTCGATCGTAATCTTTTTATCTGATGAGCACTATAGTTCAGTCTCTAAATTTGTCGTGATCATCGTCGTCGACCTTCTGGTCGACTCCGACTGAATCGTGGACGGATTCTAGTTTAATTGTGGTCGGAATCCAGTCGAATTGTGGTTGTCAGTGCTGCGGCTGTTGGCGATTACAATCGCACTAAACTCTGGTTACGATTCGGTCGGAATCCGATTGCGATCCGACTAGACTTCGAGCTCGATCGAATTGCAATCGGAATTCAATCACTTGGCAGCGATGTCGAGTGCCAACGAGTGCTCGGGCATCGAGCGTCGGACATGGGAACTCAAGCGATAGAATTATTGTATATTCTTCATTATCGCAATAAATCGTAGATTCTTCTTGCTCGATTTTTTTCTTTTAAATTATATTCTTATTTATATTTAAATAAATTTTATTTTATTTTACCTAGATTATTGCGTAGCCACAACTTGAATGACTGACTCGGCCAATGGATTGTGTGTGTTCTCTACTGAGCGACAGGGTGTTTATTAGAGAATTACTTGTGGACGTGATCACAAATAAATTATGCTTTTGTCTGAGAGGAACGACGAAGATGCTTTAGTTTGGGAGGAATGATGAAGATGTGAAGATTATAAATGATGTGATTGGCGAGAGCAATGAATATGACAAAGATGTGAGCCCTAAAACCTTTCACACAGTTGACCTCCAAGTAATTAAGGGTGTGTAAAAATTCGGATCAACTCTTCCATTAGTATTGATAGGGATTGTCAGGATGACGATTTCACCTTTTATTATAATAGAATCGAGTTGGATAACTTTGAGAATCGCTTAGCTATATCTTCTTTAGCTCGGGATGAATGATCTCCGAGAAAGGAAACAAAAAACAGCATGAGAAGAAAAGAGGGGAATTGTCATGAGCTTGTGGCTAGTCGTAGTTGTGGACTACGGCTAGGTTGTGGTGTGTTCTCGGCCATGAATTCGTGGTTAAGCCATAGCCGTGAGCTCGAGCTGAGCTTGAGCTTGATACAAATTTAGTGTTAGGCTCATCGTAGGCGGTGACAAATCCGTAAAATGTTAGAGTCCGTCAATTTAATAGTTTTTATCGATCTGTCTCTACTGCATGTTGTAGAGAGAGGTAAATCACTGAAAGACTTTATGTTTAATGTGATCAAAATACATTAAATATCAATTTGAGAATTTTAGATCTCTTTCGAAATCGATCTTTATTTTATCTATAAATTCTATCGTATCTTAACTATCACGTCATTTTCGCGGAGACATAGGCAGTGACAAATCGTCTTGAAAAGAAAACGTCTAATTTAAGGTGAAAGGAACAACCGAATAAAATTGATCCACAGATGACGTTGAAATTGGCCCTTTCCCTTTGGCGGATAACTATAAAACAGGTCTAAGAATTTTTTTTATATATAATAATTCTCCATGGCAGTTTAGTTACACTAGCTTTATTTTATTATTCATTAATTAAAATCACAAAATAAGAGGTGACCAGCCTTTCCCTATCAAACAAGAAAATCATTATTGCAGCCCCAATGAACGCGGAGAAATATCTCGTAAAAAAAAAAATATAGTTTAATCCTCTGTTATAATATTATTCCATGATGAATTTAAAAAAATTCATTCGAATAGCTTAGAGCTCAAAAGTTTGTCGATGGATGAAATACGATTTCGACGTTGGACCGCCATTCAAAAATGATGCGACTGTAAAATCCGAACTTAACTGTAAAAAAATTATAAATATTTTTTAAATTTATCCTTGATAATTGATGGAGGACATTTGAACTCCGTTTTTATCTGATTCAATTATCGATGAAATGTTTCGTAGATCCATGAAACATGATCGAACGTTTTCAAAGAATAATCGAATTAAAAATTCAAATACTTTGATAAAAAAAAACCATTATTGCATATATAATATCAATTTCGAGTAAAGAAATCTTACATCAAATCCCAAAGGAGACATAATGCAACCACAAATTAAAAACAAAAAAAATAAAATAAAAGGTACTCGTCCCAAAATAATGGATTTACACTCTCTTGGCCGCGAAATCGTCGGATTCTGATCGAATCGCGGCCGTAATCCGGCGCCGGAGCTCACCGATCACGCGAGGTGCGTCAATCGCGCTAATCGCGCGTTGACCGGGAGGTGAGCGGCGACACGACGACAATGGCGGTGGATCGCGCGCGTCGCGGACGGTTACGGACGGTTCGAGTGCGCAGCAGATCAAAACCGTATATATATAGAAAAATTTTCATCGGCGACAAAATTATCCGTGCTGGCTCACGGCTACGCAGCGACCACGCCCGTCTCAACACGCGCATTGCCGGCCATCACGGCCCGGATCGGGCGCGATCGACGCGACGATCGCCGGCTGATCCGGCGAGATCGATTCCGGCCGGAATCCGACTTATCGTCGCCAAATCGGCCGCGATTTTACGCCGATTTCCTCGATTCGACCGGCCGACCTAGTATACCGGACGGACCGACGTTGGCTGTTGGTCCGTTCGACGTCGAATCCCGACCGCATTCACCGACGGCCCGATCGACCGATAAGATGGTCGCGCACGATCGCGCCGGTGGAACCTGGTCGTTCGATCGGTTTCCGGATTCGACCGCTTAATCGGCCGAATCCGAGCCTCACGCCGACGACGAAGTCGCTGTTGATCGCTTTCACCCGGCGGCGATGGTAACCGACGGGCAGCGGCGACGATGCGTGGCAACACATTCGACTCACAGCGTGGCGCGACGGCGCATTTAAATGGTCGCGCATGTGACAAAGGTCAGATCAACGGTTAAAGATGACGTGAAACTTAAATCTAAATCCGGTTAAATAAAACGGGAATCAATTCAAATCCTTCCGAATAGCACCTAAGCACAACGTGTCAATTAGATCGGTCTAGTCTCTTGAGCTCAGATGTCCTGAGTTCAGTGCAGCGTTTAGATCGGTCTGACCTTCTATCCAAGCTCAATTTGACCGTTTGATCTCTTGAATTCAGCCAATCACTCGAACTCAACTCAGCAAACGACCACTTGAGATAGGTTGACAGTTAGATCTGCTCGTCTCCACGTCTCCTCCACAAAGCTACGTGCCCATGATCTCCCGTGCGAGACCATAATCTCTTATACGAAGCCACGATCTTCTCCCAAAAACCACATTTTCACAAAGTCACATCTCCACGCCATGTCTCTCCCAAAAGAAGAACACGTTCTTCTTTTTCTATATAAAACTAAGAGGAGAAGTACACGGAGATTAAGTAATTTCGAAACTTTCTACTCTCACTCTTTATTCTCTATATTTTCTCCATTTTTTGATTTGAACATCGGAGGGGTTCACCGAGATACTCCTCGATTCCTTTCTCACTCGCTTTTAAGTTCACACAGGTTCAAAGTGATTCCTGCTCCGACGACTGCCCTACATACATTCGATTTTCGACCTCCCAAAATCACATATATGCCCGATCGAACCAAGCTTTGAAGAAGCCCGATCTGACCACCCAGCCCAGCATGTTGAAGAAGATTTGATCCGTGCTCAATCAATCGAAAGAGTTCGACCGTGAATACTTTACTATCTCCATATCCCTCGATCTCAGACCGGATCAACCTGCAACGACACAATGAAGCCCTAAAAGATATCCATTTGAGTTTTGGGGGAAATATACTTGGAATGAACTCGATCAGAAGAGAAAAGGCCGAGCTTCCAGCAGCAGAATGCAAACGTTCCTGAACCACACGAAATGTGCGAGATTTCCGCGGAATCGCAACCTCGGAAATCTCCGAGGTCAAGACGATGAGCAGACATGAAAACACAAGGTGTGTCTCTGCCGAATTGGATCTGCCGGTCGAATGCTCCCGTCGACCAAATCGGCCATGTACTGCACGACAGCCTGCTCAGGCAAAGAGAAAACACACACAGCTTCATACTGGAATTGCATTATAGAAAAATTCACCAGATGACTCCATGTCTCGGCTTAATTATCTATACCTGTGCTCCGAGCTCTACGATGTTTATCGGTGGCACTTCCAATGGAGTTTCATCTGCATTGATCACTCTCAACTTTGACAAGAGCCTGAAGGAATCAGGCAACGCTCTTATCTGGTTGCTGCTGATGTCCAGCTCTTCCAGCATCTCTAGGTTCCCGATTGACCTCGGCAACGCCTTCAAGTCGGCGAAGTTTCTTCCGACGTCCAGCTTCACTAGGCTAGCAGCAAAGCAAAGGCTATCAGGGATCGACTCGAGCTCATTGAAGCTCGCATCGAGCTCTTTCAATTTAGTCAGCAAAGCCATGGTCGTAGGCAAGGATTTAACTCTATTGTAGTGCAATGTGAGGACCTCCAAGTTTACGAGCTTTCCGACTGCTTCGGGCAGTGCTTTCAGCTGATTGAAATCCACCCTGAGCTCGACCAGTGCAGTGCATGATCCAATTGTGTAAGGAAGCTCTTCGAGATTGTTGGTCTCGACGTTCAATCTTTGCAAGTGCGTGAGGTTGCCTAGAGTGTCTGGGAGACTAAACAACTGATTTGAACTGAGATCAAGGTTGGCTAAATTAGCAAGGTTTCCAATCAATGAGGGTAGAGATTTGAGTCTGTTTGCGTGCAGATCAAGATCGACTAAGTTGATTAGCTCGGCAAACAAGTCGGGAAGGCTGCTCAGCTGGTTGGAGTGCACGTCGAGGTTCGTCAAGGATTTTAGGCTGCTGATCGACGGTGGAAGTGCGATGATTCGGTTCTCAGATAAGTTTAACTCGGAGACTTCTTGAAGTTTTCCAAGTGATGCAGGAAGCCACTCAATCTGGTCCAACAACTTCCCTTGAAGGTTAATAATGCCAACTCCATTCTTTGCTGAACTCTCAATTAAGCTTGCCACTTGGATTAAGCTTAACTTCGATCGGTCGCCGGTAGCTATATCCACCATAAAACAAGAAAAATTAATTAGGGCTCGATCTGAATAAACCATCAGCTGAGATATAATCAAGTGTGAAACAATTAACAAAATACAACATACAGAGCAATGTCATTTTCTCATATATGGATCAGGGTTTCAAAGAGCAGTTTGTGTGTTGATTCGCCGCATATTTGCGATTCGATATATTTATTGCTTGCAGAACAATAGATTCAGTTAACACTGACAAGAAGCTTAGGGTTTTAGATCAACTTGATTCATTCAAAATTAGGTTAAATAGATCAAATACAATTTTTTTAACAGTATATGTAGATTATATGGAAGTGAAAGATTTTAAGTTTAGAAGAGTAAAGACAGAATATATGAAATTTAAATTTAGCAATATTAGACATAATGAGGCAAGTGTTAAGATAGGAGATGATGAGTTATCTGGAACTAAGAACTTTAAATATTTGGAATCATTTTTACAAGATGATGGAGGGATTGAGAGAGATGTCTTACATGTTTGTTAGGATGTAGATTATATAGAAATGCTCGGGTGTTTTATGTGATCGTAAAGTCCTCTAAAACTTAAAGGAAAGTTCTACAAAACAAGCGAAACCATGTTATATGGAGTTGAATGTTCATACGACTCGAGCACATCCCTAAAAACAATTGAATTATGGATGGATAAAAGAAATGTACAGGTCCATTTAATTACATGTTCGAGGTTTAGAGAAGGAAAAGAATGAATTAGAGAAAAAGTCATTCTAAATCTATTGTGGATCAATCTTGGCCAGAGACACATTTGGTCCAAGGTAGATAGAACTTTCTTAGACCTAAATGCTCAGAAAGCGATTAAATGATGCCATGAGATCACATCCGAGAAGAGTCTAAAAAGACTTGGTTAGCAACAATAAAATAAGATAAAATTTATTTAAATATTGATGATGATATAGTAGGGAGGAGTTGACAAGAGAATGAGTATGTATCCGCGACCACCCCACTATAAGAGGCTTATTATTGTTGTTGTTGTTGTTTTTGTTATATGTAGATTATATATGCCAAATGCTTATGATGTCCCTTCCAAACTCCTCCTATGCAGCTGCTTATGTTAGCTAAAACAAGTAAACCATGATGTGGATAGCCCTCACCAGACACTACCTCCCCCTAAAAAACAATTGAATTATGGATGGATAAAAGAAATTCCACAGGTCCATTTAATTAATGTTCTGTTTACCCCGAGAAGGAAAAGAATGAATTGCACAAAAGTCATTCTAAATCCTTCTGTGGATCAATCTTGGCCAATATCTTCATACATCCAAAATTGGGTAGATAGAACTTTCTTTCCTACTGACTACTGAGCAAAATTAAGCAGCCAGGAAACTTCTTCATCTTTTCCCTTCCCCTTCCTCCTTTTCCTCCCTTATTTTTTTTTCTTTTTCTTTTTCCGCAGTTGATGTTTCTCCACCGTTGACCCTTTTCCCTCTTCTATCCACTCCACTCCCCTAGGCTTTAGGAATTTGCTGGTTAAGAAGAAGAAAAAAATGTCTTTTTTGATCACATCGAAG
Source organism: Wurfbainia villosa (assembly GCA_025175895.1). Classification (NCBI taxonomy): domain Eukaryota; kingdom Viridiplantae; phylum Streptophyta; class Magnoliopsida; order Zingiberales; family Zingiberaceae; genus Wurfbainia; species Wurfbainia villosa. Next base: position 18,481,309 of record CM045991.1, on the reverse strand, counting down.
ATTGGCAAGTCAACGTTCCCCGAGGAAATATTATACTAAAGAAGCATTTTAGATTCTTTTTCTACTACATCCACATGAAAAAGAAAACCAATTCTTCAAGCATCCTTTAGTTTTCATTTTCCACAAGATCACAAAATCCGGGTTCTCTGTTGATTCTATGCAAGGAAATAACAAGTACAAAAAGAGGAAATCCACATGTTCTCATCTCTTTACCATAAAGATGTCCGACCTTGGAATAATCAAATGGTTATCAGTAATCCTTTTGTAAAGTCGGAGTTTAATCTTATAGTTTGTAGAGTTCCTCGGTCCTTAGGAATCAAGTAATTGAATAGTCTACTTGAGCATAGAGATGAATGGATCGAAGAAAATAGAAGGAAAAAAGAATAAGAAAACAGTAATAAAATTTGGGGCGAAATGATCTGACCTGAAGGCACCCCAGATTTGAAGGAATAAGCCGGGCCATTGGAGAAATTGAAATCCCCCAACTTGTCATCCTTCTCCTTCCCGATCGAGCTCAAACTCCTCCCGATTCTGGGCACTACCCCAGCAAATTCAGTTTTGAATCTCACCTCCTCGTCTCCGCTCCCATCACCATCCTCCAAACGCACCGCCTTGGAGGCCCTCTGCACCAGCTCATCGAAGTCCTGGAACCTGCTGTCCAAGTCCACCACGGCTATGGCATCCCGCCGCAGCTCCCGGCACTGCAATAGCACCTGTTTCTTCCTCGCCTCCTGCAGGACGAGGAGGAGCTCCTCGGGGACATCGGGGGGCTTCTGGATCCGGCCAATCTCCCTCATCCGCGCCTCCTCCTCGACGTCTACGGACCTGATGACGGCCACGGCAGCCTCCACCTCCTCGATGGAGGGCCGCGTCGTAAGATCTCGGTAAATCCTCATGATCTCCTCGACGGCGGCAAGCACTCCAGGGGGGCTCGGATTCGCCATTGTCGTTGCTCGAGAAAGACGAGAGATTGGAGAGCTACTTCTTCTTCTCGAATTATTATTATTATTATTATTATTATGCTTTATGTTGCTGGCGATTAAATTCCTCCGCTCTCGCATGCAACGTTAATACGGAGGAATTATTTCCGAGAGATGTCTAGCACATTCGTATTAAGACTTAAAAGAACACGATATCGATTTTTAGAGGTGATAACTAGACTATCAATGATTTTGCATTTCTACTGTCTTAATCGTCACGAGATAAGATCGATCAGTAAAAACGGGCGATAGAAATTAATAATGAGTTGTATTTTTATTATCGAGAGAATCAGTCCCACGGGGATGCATAAAGTCGTATGATAATTTACGGATAAAAGACAGATTGAATTTCGGAAGGAGATTTAAAAAAAAAATCGAACTCAGAATGGTCATTTACGACTTTGTCAATCGCGTCAAAATCTAAAGGACCCTTCGTGATTTAACTCCCTCACAATGATCCTGAAACGCACCAATAGAGATCGCTAGATTGACAATTCCAATCTTTTACGAAATATAAAGAGATCAGTCCGTGACTAACTCAGTTGGTAAGTACAATCGAATAATCGACCCCTTATTGTGCACTTGCCAATTAAGATCCTAATTTATCTCCTCCATCGATAAGGACAACCGAAGAGGATCGTTAATGTGATAATTTCACCTCTCTTTTTTTGTTAATATGGAGGGACCAGACAAAATAGATAGGCAAAAAAAACAAAGATGATAAAATTCCTTTCAGAATAGTCCGTTGATAGGAGTAGAAATCGTTTCAGAATAGTCTGTTGACTGGAGCAACACAAATATTAATACAAATTAATAGAAATCGATTTTCGACGTAGAATTTAATCAATAGGTCAAAAATATAACCCTTATAATTTACCTCTCTTCACTATCATCGAAAAATCGACGATGAAAGACACTGAAAGCGAACGTAATCGTCTTTGACTACACAAGTTAGTTTTGAGGGATCTATTTAGATAATTTTGGAAAATAAAGGTTTTTTCGCAACTATCATCGGGATTTGGTTCGAAATATTTTGTTATCTTTTAAAATTGGAACACCAATTTCATATTATTATGACGTAATAATGATGCGATAAAGCTATAATATTATTTCAAAAATTCAAAATTATTCCGTTATCTACCTTTCGATCTCATAAATGTAATACTCTAAATAATCTGTAACAAGGGTTAAAAGATTTATGCTTTGAAAATTTTGTTTTGACAATAATATTAAATCTGTAACAAGTCTTTGAAAACTCAATCAAGGTCAAATTTTTCTAGGTTATCATTTATCCAATGGGAATAGTGCATTTTTAACTTCAATAAATAATTAAATTATTTTTTATCGACCTCCTTTTTTAATTTGTGTCCCTCACTCTATCTAGTCATAAATAAATAAAATAAAAATTATCTCAATTGAAATTGAGTGCATTTATCCACAATTATTTGGAAATTAGTACATAAACCACTATCTTCCAATTGAGTGTCAAATATTTGTGGTAGACTTGCATAAATTTATAAAGGAGGAACAAAGCTAAGACTAATGGCAATTATAAAAGATTAATTACTTTTGTCCTGGATTATTTCCACTAGCATATAAATTATATTATCATCATACTCTATGAAAGTGGCGTTCACAATTGAGCATTCAACACCTGCATCACTAATAATCAATCTTTTGACTACTCTTGTGTTTAATTTTTAAAAATAGCAAGTAGTTAAAGAAATACATGCTATCTAAAGGCAATCAATGAACTCAATCATGTTGTTCTTGGAATAATCACCATCTCTATTCTACAAAATGTGATACATCATGATTTTTCGATTTGAATAGATAAGAAAAATCCACTTTTGATGCATATGGTAGGTAAATACAAGGAAAGAAGAGACAGCTCTTTAAAAAACCACCAAGACAATTACAAAATTTGAGGATGTTTAAGGAGTAAATTTGCAAAAATAAAATAATAATAATAATAATAATAACAGGATGAAATCCTACACTGCATTTTATATATGTCTGAAGAAAGTTTCAGAGTGCTGCAAGTGTAACACAAATTTGGTAATAAACTACAGAAAAAGAGAGGAAGCAAGAAAATTAGTTTTGATCAAAACTTTATCGGCTTGGATGGACTCCTTGATGCTGTTTGATTTCATGGAGAGCGAAAGCATACCTGAATTAATTCTCTGCGAGAAAGATGATCCAATTTGGCCAAAAAGAATTTGACTTGGTGAAACATGATTTGCTCGAAGCAACTCCAAATGATAACATCGCAGGTCATTTTAATTCCTAATGCTTGCATGTATTTCGATTTCAAATTTCTCCGTCATGAACCTCAAACCGAGGGGAAGAAATCATTAAACATCAAGCTTCTTGTGCTTCTTCTAGGTAATGTTCCCTTCTCTTTCCCAGGACACACCAGTTCCGGTTGAAACACTGGTGAGCAACCTAATTCTGCAAGCCAAGACAGTATCGCAGATTGAGACATTCGATATCATCTTTCAGAAATGACTTGGCTCAAGATCATGCGCTAGAGCCTGAAATATTTTTCACTTAAGCTTCTGTAAAACATGAATTTATGCCAGGAGCCAGTGGTTGGATATGCTATCAAAAGCCAAAAATCTAATAACTCCCTTAGCATTTCACACATTTTCCAGATGACTTCCATATTCTACCATCAACTTCAAGAGATATAATCATTACTGTAACATCATCGTGGTATTTTCTGCGGTCACCCTGAGGTATGTCCAACAGTTCATGGAAGTCCAATCCTGCAAGCGAAATACATCAAACATAAGTACAAGCTAGTTGGGGTCTAGGGATGCAAGCGTCAAGTTTGGAAATCAAACCACTCTATGACATTGAGCAGCAAAACATTCTGTATCCAATTTTTTCTTAATGGGAAGATTTTTTTATTTTTTTATTATTTGTAGTTCTTATGTGTAATAGCCCTTGGTGAAATTGAATTTTAGAACGTGTTATAATGAGAGAAAAATGAACCGCTCATTCTAGTGAGAGCTTCCAAAGAAAATGGAAGGCACCTCTTTTCAGATAACTAAGCATTCAAGAAAATTCCCAAGTGATTACATCATTTTTATTAAAAAAAAAAAATAGTCCTGGTGATTGAGTAAATTCACAAAACCTAAAATTTTAAGTTTGTTTCACTGTCTCAAAAAGCAGCACATAAGTGAAGCAGTGAAGTGCAGTATTGCATGTACGATACAGAGTAGCCCTACTTGGGATACATAGGGAAAGGTTGCCCACGTTATATCGGAGCTGTGTAACTATATGGATGGATACAAGAGCTGAGAAATCTAAGTCCATGTCTAATTCTTCCTCAAGAATGATTTGATCAAGCCTGTATCTCTCTCACACCACTGCCCCACATGCATTAATTTATGAATTGCCGAGGATGATATCTAAAATTCATATGCCACTTTTAATATGAGATATGCATAGCTTTAGTTGAACAATTTGATATACAATAATTAAATTTTCATCTTCTTTTTGAATATGTGCTATGCACTGAACATATTTACCCATAAACAGCTTTTAAAATCCACCTGCAAATGCCAACTATGAATACATTTAAAACAGACACTGTTTGATATCCACCTCGTCTTATGTTTGGCAAGGATTGAAGTTTCAGCTTGATATCTGGATGCTCAAAGTCCATCTTGTTTTACGTTTGGCATATTATCAAGTTTCAGGATTTAAGCTTTGGTATTTGGATGCTAAAAATTGCGTATTCAACAAGAAACAAGACAATTAGTTAATGATGAATTTAATAAAAGAATAGATTGATAATTAGATCTTATCCCTCTATCAATCACTATGCAAAGCCTTGTAAAGGATTTCAACATTTTCACTAGTCCTTTTACTTAATTTTGTAATATATCAGTATTGCTACTAATCGAAATGCTAAAGAATAACAGCATTCACTTTACATAAGAACATGGTAAATTTTATGGTGTTTAAGTGTGTAAACTAGGATGTAAGTTACCTCTTTGATTATGTTTAGAACTACCCAATCATACTGAGTACATGTAGATCTAATACTGAAACTTCTACGAGTGCCACAAGGGGGAAAATAAGAATAGAGACAAATAATACCTGCTTCTTTGGCAGCGCGAAAGAGAAGTTCCTCAATCAAACTTTGGGCAGGATCTCCATCCGGAAACCTTTCCATGAAACTTTGCACATGTAAAACAACTTCTTCATTGCTCAGATATTGATACAGCCCATCAGAAGAGAGAACTAAGAATTGATCAGTTGCTCCCAGTTTATGGTGGCAAAGTGAAGGTGTACAAGATATGTACGGCGCAGTCCCTACGTAGTCATTCCGGAACATTTCCAACAATGCGTCATTCCACTTGGGCTGTGAAAATATAAGCAATTGCTGGTCAATTGAAATAATGTATTTCTTTTTGAATGAAGAAACTTACAGATGTTTATTATTATTACTATTATTACCTGGGAACATCTGAAAAGTCCTATAGAGCAACTTGGCATGCATAACGGATACAACTTAATGGAAAGAACAGTACCTGCTTGAGATAACCAGCCCCAAAAGCTCTTGTGACTTTCAGTTTACCCTTTACTCTGTCATTTACTATGCATTTATTGTCATCTGGGTGTTCTTGTCTTATTCTAAGTACTTCCTGTAGAAACAAAGGCTCATTTAGGAGAAAAGAGACAACAACTCTAGAGCATGTCACGAGCAAAGATAGATCCAGTAGAAAACTTCTATCAGGTAAAACCAACAATAAGCGAAGAGGAGCAGGAAAAATATTCCCTAAGATTAGTTGCAGTGGAAACCCTCTACATAGATATTCAATAATCAATTTCTTTAAAAAACTTGAGATGAAAGAGATAAAAGCAGAAGATACTTGTTCATTAATTTTGGTTAATCACTACCAGAATTAAATAAACATAACATTTAAGACACCTCAGTCACCAGATTATAAATGAAAAACTTTGAGGCGATCGATTGACAAATTCTAAAATTAAATGCATCAAATTCTTCAATGCACACTTACTTCTTCGATGCTCGTGCTGTGATCAGTTGATAGCTGCAACGCTCCAAGTTCCAATTCTTGATCGGATCCCTCGATTTCCAGAGTGTCTATGCGTCCCCCAAGCCTGCCATTGGCGTTTCTTTTTGGCCTATGCTGTGCCACAATTGCTCGGCTGTCTCCTACATTCATCACATAAACATCTTCATCCCTCATCAACACAACCAGCAGGCAGGATCCCATCAGGGCTAGCTCAGGGTTGCAATCCATCACCTTATCCGCCATCTCCAAATATTCATGCTCCGTAGTCTCCAACGCCCGTGCAAGCGCTGCCAAAACCAATCCATGATCAGGCACAGGACCATTCTTCCTCTTCCTGTGTCTACTGTTCCCGGCGACTTGCTTGATCTCTTTGACCTTTTCTTCGGAATCGTATCTCCACTTGGGAAGCCACATTTTCCGGCCATCCTTCCGCCAGCTCCCAATCCCATACCTCATCTTCGATAATGTGAAAGCAAACCCGCCAGACCCTGCGGAGATGTCAAGCTCACCGTCCCCGTCTCCCTCGGCAAGCAATTCCCAAAGCCGCCTTCCAACCTTGGAATCCTCTTGAAAGGCCACTCTTTTCTCGCTCCCTTCGTCTAAATCTGCTTCCCCAGGTGCGCCTTCTTCAACTTCCTCCCAAAAAAGGCCACGGAGCTCGCTCAACACCGCAGGGTAAAGATTTCCGACGAGGAATTCCGGGGCTTCTGGGCCATTGAACCCGTCATAGATCCCGACGAAGAGCCACCGCTGCTCCTCGGAGACTACCACGTGGACCCGGTCCTCTCCAGCTTTTCCGTGAGCCCACTGCACGTTCTCCTCGGCAACGGACACAGAGGGATCGACTTCCTGATCGCCTTGGCGAGCGAGGAAGCTACGGAGGGGAAAAACCCATGGACGATTCTTCTCGGAGATGCTCCGCCGGAGAAGCATCGGCTTCCGAAGCCTACTGGCGATACCACGACGCTTCTTCTTCTTCATGAGGGGACCAGAGAAGGGGACAGGCTCAAGGGGCCCGGAGAGCGCCCCTCGCTCGATCGGACCGGAGAGGAAAAACCCGCGATCAAGAGGCCCCGAGGCCACCGCAGCTGCGGAGAGCTGGAGAGGAAGGGCCGAGAAGGAAGAGGAGCTCCGGAAGCCCGCCAGGTTAGGGCGGCTAGCGGGATCGTACAGCGGAAGAGGGGCGGAAGAGTTGGCGGAGACGGACGCACCGGAGATGGTCTTGAAAGCGATCTCCCCGCCTCCAGCTCCAGCTCCACCTCTATCTTCGTCTCCGGCAGACAAGAGGGAGGAGGATCGGGAGTGTACAGGGGAGGAAGACCGGACATAGCAGAAGGAGTGGCCCAACGCCTCGTCCAGCGGGCCCAGATCATAGATCGGATGGCCTCCGTCAGCCTCACCGGATTCAACTCCGTCGCCGGAGGGCCGGAGGCAGTGAAGAAGACGGTGACGGGAGGCGCCGCTCCCCATCGCCACCAAATCCCTCCCCTCTCCTTCGACTCAGTGGAAGCAAAAGGAACGCAACTACTCCAAAACTTACTCGAACTCAGAGTCCATTTCCCGATTTTATTTTAATTATTTAACTAAAAATCTACGCACTAAAAAACAAAACACAAAAAAAATTTCAATTTCTCTACTCACTTTCTCACCTCGACGAACTACGCGTCAGCCACTTCTAATGAGTGGTGGTCCCCGCCGCTGCGGGTTCGCTGCGCTGCTGCTTGACTGTCTCGCTCTTCACGCCTTTCGCCTCGGTGACAGCGCTGACGTGGCGCGACGCTCGACGACGTGGCATTCTCACGACGCAAGTCAACTGCGCTGCCCCTGCGCTTTAATGCGAATTAACACATTTGTTGGGTGGAGGGTCCCGTGGGCGCGCCACGTTTCCCATCGGACGGCGGGGATCCAGCTCGGTAACGTCGTCGTCACGGAGTCAAAGGGCGGCACGAGCCCGCTCCTGGAGTCGAGATCCGGGATCCCCTCCAGCGCTCCCCCCTACGGATCGACGCCGACTGCGAATCCAAGCCGTCGATTCCGATTTTAACCCTACACGCCGGAGAACATTCGCGAATCGGATCCCGAGCAAAGATTTCGGTGCGCCCCTGCAAGTCAAGTCAAGTGGGGCACGTGCGATTCACGTGGAGACGGAGGGGGAGACGGGAAGAGGCGGCTTGACGATTCGGAGTCCACCCCGTCGCTTACCCACCCCGACTTTGGACGGCCGGAAGAGCCCGGGGCCCACCATTGGAGAATAGTCAGCGACCAGCATTCGAAAGAAGGGGGAGGAGGGGCGGGGGAGCCGGTGGTGGGGGCCGGCAGCTGCAGTGGGGTCGGAGAGGAGTTGACCGGACAGCGCCGGTAAGGGGCCCACCGACACTTTCTTCGTTTGGTAAAAGAAAGCGATAAATAAATTGAGAGAATTTAAATAAAATAATAATAAAATAATTGAGAGAAGGTTTGTCTTCTTGCATTGTCAAATTCATCAAAAAATAATAATAATAATAAATAAAATAAATAAATAAGTCAATTTAATACGATCGGAGAATTTGACAATGAGACCCTTAGACTTTTCTAGGTTATAATGTGTCATTTGAGCACTATTATTGGTGCGAGACGAGAAGAAAAAAAATAAGAGTCGAGCTAACGAGTCGAGTGTACATTGAATACAAAACGAATAGTGATCGAGAAGTTCTAACATGGAAAAAAACAAAGATAATCTAACTTTTTGTTTTTTTCTAACTCTACATCGATCTTTTTGGATTCCTTAATTCTCACATTCTTTAAACACACTCAAAGTCATCTATTTTTTTGAAATTTTTTATATTGTAATTTAAAATAAGTTGAAAAATAATTCTCAAGTCAAAATGTTAAATATTATCGGGCCGATTGGGCCGGGCCACTAGCCCAAACCCTTGATACGGCATAACAAAAGCCCTATAAAATTTTAAATTAAGAAAACTTTGGAATCGAGGTGAAAATTTTTTGTTTAATTTTTTGATAAAACTCCAAAAACTTGTGCAAATAATAATCGATCGCGAAGACACAAGTAATCATGACCTAGGGAATTTTCCCCCGAGGTCCTCTAAAAAAATTAATTTATATATAAGGCACCCAAATTGCAAAAATGGAACTTTCGCCCCTAATTCGAGGCTAATTTTGACAGCTAGTTTTCCCTCCTATAATGTAAATATAAATCATAAACTAGTTTAACAATTTAGAGTCAATTTCATTAATACAAAAATAATCTCTCATTAATGACGTGGTCAATTTTTATCTCTTTTGTCGATTCGATAAAAGAGAGTGGATTTTCACGGTGACAATAGTGATCATGTCAAAGTTAAAAAGTCAAATGTCTATCGATATTCTGACTACGATCATTCGATAGTTAAGACAAATAGAAATATTAAAAAAAATTGAAGATAGAAAGTATCTAGTAACCAAAAGTGATAATCCTCTTTATAATTTATTTTTATACAACATCTTTGAATCATCTTCACTTTTAACACTCTTTGTTAGGTTGTTATGAGATAATTATTATAGAGAATCTCCACTTATCTTGTCACCCATCCAAGAGTGATCACGGGGAGAATGCGTTGGGGGATCAAATATGACAGTTGTTGAGAGGAACCTTCTTTATGGATCCTAGACTTGCTCCTGCATTGAAGTTCCTTGTTTCCTCGCTTCTTCTCGCTCCCGAGTTATCTCACTCCTTGACATTGTCTTTGTCGGGAGTATATACAATCAAAATTTTACATTGGTAAGACATAAAAAAAGATCATGATAAAAAATATATTTTCATTGGGATGAGAGTGTTTATATAAAGTCAAAAAACAAAAGCATGAGGGCTTAGACACAAAGTGGACAATATCATGTTATTTGTGCAGATATATGGATCTTATAAACACTAACAATTGTTATCAGAGTCATTGTCCATGTCAAGCCATGAACCTCGAACAAAGGAAGTTGAGTTCCCATGTTCGGGTCAAGAGGACTGAACAACTGGCAGGAAGTCCAGTTGGGTCAGAAAGATTAGACAACTGATAGGAAGCCCAACTGGATCAGGAAGACCAAACAGTTAGCAAGAAATCCTGGTGGGTTGAGGATCGGATATCAAACAGAGGAAGCCCTTCGAAGACGGAGAGACTTGAGGGGGCTCAATGTGGTCTTTCGTTTGAGGGGAGATTATTGTGGAAAAAGATCATGTACTTATTGGATATAAAAATATCTCCATTAGGATGAGACCTTTTGGGTAAAGCATAAAAAAAACCACAAGGATTTATACTCTAAGTGGACAATAGCATATCATTGTGGAGATATATGAATCTTATATACATTAACAGTCTTGTCATGACTTCTCGTAGGCATGCTTAATGGATCGGTTCGATCTGAAACCGAGTCAGAACCAATCCATTAAATTCGGAATTAGAATCGATCCAGATGAACCAGTTTTGAAACCGAACCGGAACCATTTTCAGTTTCCCAATTGATTTCGGAACCGATTTCGAAATCAATTATGGTTCCGATTTGGATCCGATTTCAATTGTTAATTTAAAGGTGAAAACTCTTAACATACCAACATATTTATAAGATTATTTTGCGACAGAAAAAAAGAATATGATTACCGACGCGATAGATGAACTTGGAAGCTCAAGGAGAAAGATGGTCTGAAACCGTTTCGAAATTAGTTCAAAATCGTTTCAAAATTAGTTCGGAACTGATTCGGAACTGTTCAAATTGAATTGGTTTCAAAATTAAAACTTTAGAATCGCAATCGATTTTGAACCAATTTCAACTAATTCTAACGTTGACGGATCCAAACCCGATTAGAATCGAATCGAATCAAATTGAAAATAACGAACTCGAGTAAACCGATAATCATTCCATCTGGACTTGCTCTTCTTCTCGACTCTCCGAGTCGTTCTGCTCCATCTCGTTCCTTTTCTTGACTCCCTGAATCGCTCCGCCTCAACTCACTCCTCTTCTTAATTCCCTGAGTTAATTATTTCGCCTTCGACTCGTTCTTCTTCTCGGATTCAAAGTCGTTCCGCTCTTAATTACTCCGTCTCCTCTTTTCGTCATAGGTCCCACAAATTGTGTTATATCCACATCATTAATGATAATTAAAATTGGACAGTGCGTTACGAGAATATAATATTCTGATAACGATATGCGATTCAATATTCTGATTATTCGATGAAAAAAATATTCCTCTTCCCAACTCTTTGTTCGAGAGCTATCGAATTAAATAAATCGATAAAAAATATATATATATATATTAAATCTTTGATAAAATTTGTAGCCACGTGGCCCCTCGCTTCCACTACCTCATGTAAATTAACCATATCGTATCTATTGGGTCGGCACCTAACACTTCGCTATTTACCTAATTATAGAAATAATAATAATAATTAAGTCTCTAATAATCAAGATAATTATGTCATTGAGCATGCAATTTAAGGGAATATGCCTATTTTGGACTGGAGGATACATGAAAGACAACAGATCCAATGGAATTTAAAGTTTGCAAGTGGAGCCACGTCATCTTTTTACCTACTTGTGACACTTCCTAATGGAAAAAATAATAATAATTCCTATCGATATCGATAATTGTTCTCTCTCTCATCGTCTATTTGCAATCGTACACGTGTCTCGTCTCTTTTTCCCATAAACATACGTCTTTTTATTGGAGGAGGATACGTTGGTAAGATCGTATGATAATTTACGGATAGAATACGGATTTAATCTCGGAGGGAGATTTAAAATTTTTTTTCGGGCTCAGAATGATCTTTCACGGTCTTGTCAATCGCATCAAAATCCAAAAACTCTCTCGTAATAGTTCTGGGACGGACTGATGGAGATTATTAGATTGACGATTTTAATTTTTTTTACAGATACGTCTTTTTATTTGAAATGGTCTCTTCTTTATTTTTTTTTTTCATTAGTCCGATGCTTGAATTCTACGTAAATGTCTATTCGAGAATTGAATTGGAAGAGATCAGTAGATTTCTACGAACTATCTAAGTACATCAAAAAAGTATTCGCTATTCGTCCGGATTTCGTAATCGTGTCATCTCTAAAAAATTATTTGACGTCGAAGTCTACTTTATTCGTAGGGCAAACTCATGCATAGAGGGTCGTCCTCGTGGATTTTTTCGAAATTCATCGTCGAATGTTGTTTCAACAGAATATTGAACTATGTTATCCTGTAAAATACTTTTTCATTTTTACCGCTGCACCGTGCCCTTGGCTCTGGGACAAATACCTAAATCATGGATGATTAGATATCGAATTCGGCCCGAATAATTTTTTTTAAAATTCGTCGTCGAACGATGTCGTTGCAGAGGATCGAACCGCATTCTCCTATGGGATGTCTCTCTGCTTTTACCGTTGCACTGTGCCTCTGAAGCCCATGAGTTTATTCGATAGATAGAGTATGACTTTGACATTGAACTGTAGTTCATGGGATAACACAACTACGGAGTTCAAACTGAATCGTGAAAAAATTACAAACGTTTTTTTGATTTACCTTTAGTGTCCGATAGAGGTCACTTAGACTCCGATCTTATTTGATTTAGTTGTTGACGAGACATTCTAAAGGTTCGTAAGACAGGAACAGTCACTTTTAGAGATTTGTCGGATCGAAGATTCGGATATCTCAATGTCGATCAGAAAATAGAAAAAAAAAAAGGTGGTACTTTAGGCAAAGCATATACAGGATGATAAAACTAGACGAGATGCACATGAGAGATTAGTGTCTATTTAATATTGGTGTGATTTATTAATTAAGCGATCAAATATAGTGCTTTGTGGCCTCTTCTACAACAAGAATTTTAGACGGTGACACGTGTCATATCATTTATAAGCTGTTGGTGATTATATATAATTGTTTAAAAAAAAAACCTCTTTAATTTAAATTAGGCGATAATTCTTTGCTATCTATTTTTTTTTTCACTGTCTTTGGAAAAATCCACTTGAAATTAAAAAAAAAATTATATTTGTTTCTATTTAGAGCCAGAGTCGTGAATTTAAACATAACCGTCAAAATGGGTATGAGATGATTAACTACAAAGCACGGTTTAAAACAGAATTAGCAGGTTAATGAAGCAACTAGTTAACTTCGATCCTGTCCAAGTCTGCGTTGAGATCGCTTTCTTCCAATTCCACTCCCTCGACCCAGAGTAAAATGTAAAAACCCACGCCTCGTCGCTGGATGCAGTGACCCATTGCTCTTCTTCATCCTTGGATCGATCGATCGATCGCTTCGAGAGAGGTCGGTGCAGTGGTGGGTGGAGGAGAAGGCGGCGGCGGTGGAAAATGGCGGGAGGAGGAGATCATTCCAGTTGCGATGCGAAGTTCTGGGTGTACTTGATGGTAGCCGTGGGATTGGTCTTGTTCGCCGGCCTCATGTCCGGCCTCACCCTTGGCCTCATGTCCCTCAGCCTCGTCGACCTCGAGGTCCTCTTCAAGGCCGGCCAGCCCAAGGATCGCCGAAACGCGGGTCTGCTGCTGCTGATCCCCGTCCTGCTCTCTCTAGTTTCTGTTTTTCTTTCTGTGTTTCATTTTACGATTGTTTTCCGTAGCCAAGATTCTGCCCGTGGTGAAGAACCAGCATCTCCTGCTCTGCACGCTGCTCATCGGAAACTCCCTCGCCATGGAGGTCTCTGATAGTGATCTACCTCTTCCACTGTGTCTCTTTGACTCTTTATGCATTAAAAATAGTTCTTTTTGTTCGTAACAAAAAAAAAAGAGAGCTACGCTTTTGTTTGAAAGGTTCGTCGATTGCTTTTTTTGTCCAGGCGCTGCCCATATTTCTCGATGCGCTCGTTCCTGCTTGGGGGGCCATCCTGATATCGGTAACTCTTATCCTGGCTTTCGGCGAGGTAATTGGTCGGGATTCGTCGATCCCGCTCTATTTCGTTATCCTATCCATGTCGAACTGTGCAGTTTTAGATAGACACGTGTGTTTTAGATTGACACGAGTAGCCTTATTGGAGATAGAGAGTTCATTTTGGTTTCTGCATGGTGGTTTTTTTCTCAGATAATTCCTCAAGCTGTGTGTTCGCGCTATGGCTTGAGCGTGGGAGCTAAAACTGCAGGAGTTGTTCGCGTGCTTCTTTTGATCTTCTTTCCTGTAGCTTATCCCATCAGCAAGGTTGTCATTTGTCACCTTTTCACTTGGTACTTATTTAAATGGAGCTCTTCCAGAAAATCAGCGGAAGCTTTTTTCTCTCCCCTTTTCTTAGATATTTTTCCTTTAATATTTGTGTGCTGAATACCCTGCATTATGTTAATGGAAGGATATTATTTAAGATTCTCCTACTGATTTTGTTCAGATCATCCACAATTATTTCCTGATCTGCCACCGATATTCACACTAAACATAAAATTTCAGTTGGCAAGGAATCATTGATAAGGATGGTTGTGGATGATATCAAGATAACACCTGTGTGTTTTGACAAATTCATGAAGTAGTTCCCTTCAGGGTTAAAATTTCCATTGTTCAAGAGTTAACATACGATCAAGCAGCCCATGATGGATAAACGGAAAGATTACACAGATATTCTTAAAGTCTTTTCTTCAATTTGCAATAATAATAGAAGCTGAAAACAAAAATAAAGGAAAAATACCAGACTAAGTTTAGCTGCAGAGGAGCAAAACATAGGGTAAATAATTTTGCAATCTTATATGTGTACAAAGGATGTAACAGTATGTTAGATTTATAAACTGGCAAAATAGATCCATTCTACATTGTTTGTTACAATTCTGTACAATACATCAGCATGTAATTGATTCTTTTCCTCAACCAAGTGGTTGTTTGTTATGTTCCATTAGGATACACATGTTATGCTCTGGCTTTCTTATTTCAACCCAGTCATTAGATGGTGGGTTGGGACAATTGATAAACATAACAAATCTTTACTTTGCACGCAAAAATTGTACAATTATCGAATGTTAGAAAACTAGCAAAATGCACTTCAACCTATTATATCTTCCTATGCTGCATGTCTCAATTTTTTTTTGATATTTTCTTGCATAACTATCTTTTATTTGATTGATTTGTTTTGTTTTTTTACTCTGTTTTGCATAGTTATTGGATTGGGTATTAGGTAAGGGACATTTTGCACTTATGAGAAGGGCTGAACTGAAGACACTGGTTGATATGCATGGAAATGAGGTAAGCTTTGAGTCAAGGATGGCTCACTGTTTAGACAGTTCGTTAGAATATGCAGAACTACATATGATTTCGACAGTCACATATGTTTTGGGTTGGTTGTCCTACAGGATAATGCAACTGTTTCAAATCTTTGATTTCTGTCAGAGTTGTCTGATGCACAACATCACCATTTAAATTGGTGAGCACATCATGACATGCTGAAAATATACAAAAAGAGGAGTAATGAAATGAAAAGATGTTGAAAACCATTAGTTCGTATGCCGGTGCTAATTTCTGTATCTTTCCTTCTCCAAGTATAATAAACTTAGATCCATTCATGCGAATTACATTTATTATTTCATATGTTCTCAAAAAGAATTTGCTTCCACTGAATTTTTTGACTTTGGGTTTCTTGCTTTTCTGGACAGGTCATTTTAAATGGTCTAAATTCTGAATTAATGCTTCCATAAAAATTATGAAAAGTCTTATGATTCTCTTCTTGATTCGTAGGCAGGGAAGGGCGGTGAACTGACTCACGATGAAACAACTATTATTACTGGTGCTTTGGAGTTGACTCAAAAGACTGCTAAAGATGCAATGACACCAATATCAGAAACCTTTTCACTTGACATAAATTCTAAACTGGACATGTATGTTATGTTAGTTATTAAAGTTCCTTTGATATTCCCCAATGTTAATCTTTATCTATATTCAGGCTCACTCTAGGTTTAATCATGACCAAAGGGCATAGTCGTGTACCAATTTACTCTGGCAGCCCAACAAACATTATTGGCCTTATCTTGGTAAATTTATTAGATATTGTTTATATTCTTGTGTTGCTTTTGTTTCTGGCAATCATTTTCTTAGTTCTTTATTATTGTCTTCAGAATTTTATCCATATTAAAAGAGTTGTAATTGTTGTTCCAAGAACAAATTGAATCTGCAATGCAGTGCACACTCAATACTAAAACATTAAGGCTACGTTTGGTACGAGGTAATGTAATCAATCTTGTAATGTAATCAAGTTTGTAATGTAATGTAATGTGTATTATATTAATGTGTTTGGTTAGCGATTGGTGTGTAATCTTTGATTACAAAAGTGATTACATTCATTTGTTTGGTATTCATATTTGTTATAAAGAATGTAATTTATATTATTATAAAATGACAAAAATACCTTTATAATTTCTTCTTAAGGTAATATAGATCGATCGCCGGTCGGTCGTTGGCCGTCGGTCGATCGCCGGCGATCGTCGGCGATCGCCGGCCGATCGTCGGCGATCGCGTGATCGCGGTCGATCGCTGGCCGATCGGCGGTCGGCCGCCGATCGATCGCCGGCTGATCGTCCGGTCATTGGCCGGTCGGTCGATGCGACCGATCGTCGATCGATCGTTGGCGATCGCGGCCGTCCGGTCGTCGTAAACAACCATCACCAGTCGGCAATCGTCACCGATGGTCGCCGTCGACGAGCGCCGGGAAGTAATGAGAAAAATAAAAGAAGGATATATTTGTCATGATAAATATTGAGTCCGTAATGTAATCGGATTACGTAGCTTTTCCTTTGTAATCGAGATTACGGATCTTGATTCTTATTTTGTAATGCAATTATATTACATTACATCTTTGAAATGTTATCAAACAAAGTAAATCATCTTGTAATGTAATCCTGATTACATTACAAGTCTGATTATCCCGTACCAAACGTAGTCTAAGTGCATTTAAACAAAAGTTTCTAGAAGGACAACTAAACCTTAAAGATCATATGTTTCTTAATTATGTCTGCTGTATGAAGGGCAAAACAGTCATTACATTTTGGTTCTTGGGAACAGTATTCATAGTGCTACATGACCATATATCAGTTAAAACACAGGGAAGTGAATTTGAGGAGAAAAGGATATGGCTTGGTTTGGCTTCAAGAAGTAAGAAAATAATAACGAGATAATATAATGAAAGTAATGTGATGAATCACAAAATTTCCCTCTCTATTGCAAGTTTGAGTTATTATTCAAATCAGAAATGTATGCTTTGTTTCTCTGTTAATCTACTTAAGATATTTCAATTTACATATATTTAGTTGTTCTCAGGTTAAGAATTTGATTACTTGCCGGCCTGAAGATGATGTTCCTATAAGAAATGTTACTATAAGATGGATTCCCAGGTACAACCTGGCCTTTGTATGCAGATATATTATGAAAAAAAATCTTTAGATCCGATATATGTTTAAATACTCAAAGTTGTTGAAGTGATAACATCAATGGTTTGCTTCCTTGCCCTTGTCCTCACAAAAACAATGTGAAAAATGCAAAAAATATAAGATGCAAACTAACAAAGATTAGTAAGTTTATTGTCTTAGTCATGTACCCAAAAGGAGAAATTATGAACTTAGCTGTGAACTGCAAAAACCATGATAAGGTATATGATGAAAAAAATTTGCATATCTATCTGGTGCAACTATCTGCTCTCTTTTTATTTTGACTTTTGAGATGTACATGGACCAATTTTTTTATCTGATTCCTTTATATAAATGACTTATGTTTCTTCTGGTCTTTGTCTAATTATGCAACAAGGATTTACTTGTTTATGTAGTAAAGTCTGAATATACACATGAGATCAAAATATTATTAATCCTGTAATCCTTATCATCTTCCTCAACAATTTCTTCAAAATATTTTATCCTTTGAACATCATGCTACTGGAAGACCGATCATTTTGCCTATAGCTGCAACACAAACTATGTTAAGCATGCCCCACGCAACAAAGAAGAATAGAAGATACCTACTAGGCTAGCTTTTAAGAACCAGAATGGGTCAGCAAGTTCAACCGTTTGAACAGGGAACTCCTGGTTGTTCCAGTCTACTTGAAGTGAAAATGGTAGTAAAGGACCGGCCAATTCTGATTAAAATAACCAAAACAATATCAAACCAGGAAACCCCCCTGAAACAATATCTAAACAAGGAATCTCAAAAAAAAAAAAAATCAAAACGTTTTAGATGTACTCAATGTCATCCTCTACTCCACAATCCCATGCAATTGTCGAGGATGGCTTAGAGATGTTGAAGAATGAAGAGGAGAGTGGTCATGCAAGGGAAAATAAACTCTAAGTACATTAGAACCAGAGATAGGTTTAGAGAGCAGGGAAGAAGTTTAACTGGGAAGACTTGTGATTGAGCCTCCAATGATACAGAGGTTATCTATACCTGCAAGAACTGGGGTTGTCGAACTGGTTGTACTTGTCAAATGGGTGATTGGCACCATTTCATGGCCCATCCGGCTTTTAAATCCTTGCTAAGTGACACTGTGCCTTGAGCTTTTATTAAGGCATGTGTTTGCTGCCTTTTATCACACACCTAGATGAACTTGTGTCTGCTCAATTTTAATGGTACACGAGGGATGGAACCACCTTAGTGCCCAAGTTCCCTTTTCAAACCACTAGTCTTGTGGTCATTTGACTGCATATTGCCTGCATACATTTTCTCGGCTGTGATATGTGGGTTTTGTGCTACTTCACAGACAAAGTTTGGTGCTAAATTTTAGAAACAGCTATTATTGATCTCCATTTAAGCAAGATTTTAAAGACTTGTTATTGTTGGTTAGGGGACTTATTTTTTTGTTGCAGTAGATGCAAAATAACCATTAGATCTACAAATATAACTATCCGAGGATACACCTTCTCAGAAGGTTAAGCCTAGTAGCCAAACCTTTGTACAATAACTAACTAGATATTATTTGCATTTCCCTTCAAATGCATTCTGTGATGCTCACATGTTTCAATATGGCATTCACATTAACTCATGGAGATAGTTCTTGCATGCATCATTGAAAATTATGCAATTCTTTCACTTTCTGTGTCTGGATTATTTCTTCTGCTATGATTTTATAGAATTTGTAAAATTAAATTGGCTTTGGCAGGGTCTTCGATGATGATCCTCTCTATGACATACTGAATCAATTCCAGCAAGGGCATAGTCATATGGCAGTGATTGTTAAACGCATAAAAGACAGTGACATGCCTGCTGAGAAGAACAAAACTGCTATGTCAGACAACATAATGGATCAGAGCAGGAATCACAATGACATCCATGGTATTCCCCACAAAATTATGAGTCTTTTTGTTCATTAATGTTATGAATTTGAACCAGAAAAATATAGCATTATATTGCTTGATATATGTATATAAATAGGGACTTGCATGTAGTGGAAACTTGTAATTTGTATACTTTGAGGTAGTGATTCCTGATTTTCCAGGCGATGGATCCCAAACAATTTTGTCTGATCATTTGAGTAGCACTATCAATGGCTATGCATCTCCTGTGAGTAATAATATTCAGCAATTTCATAGTCCTGCAAAGAGAAGCAACATGGAGAAACGTGGGGATGCACGCTCACAGGGCAAGAAATCTGGACGGCATGCCAATATTCTTGATGTTAATGCAAACACTCTTCCAAGTTATTCATTAGATGAAGAAGTAGTTGGAATTATAACAATGGAAGATGTTATGGAGGAGCTGCTACAGGTGGATAATTTTGTGGTGGAAATACTTGTCCAACAATTTTCTAAGTTAGCCTCTTTTGTTATTTGCTTAAATATATTTTCCATTTGCTGAAGTGCGTTCTCATTCTTTTTCTGCAAGATTTCCTGGAAATGAAAGCTTACATTTTTCATATAGTCGTGAGTTGTCTGCATCTTGGATCGGCACATCAAATTCTCAATAGTTTTATTCACAATTAATTTTATATGCTATCTGTTAATTGGTCTAGTGAATGCTTGATCATTTTAATAATAATGTTTAAATTGCCCTATGTAATAAGATTGCTTTATTTGCATTGTATATATTTTTATACGCATGTTTTGGTTCAAAGTCTTTAATGTATAGTATGAATCCTTAAGGAAATATTTGTTACCTTGTTTATGAAAATATTAGAAAAGTTATGTTGGCCATCCTTTCATTGTTTAGAAATGAGTATATCATTATTTAGAACTGAGTATACATTCATTGCCAAAGTTTACTTCCTCCTTGATGGTATAAATTCTTTTGCTTCGCTCTGCTTATTGTTTCTGATGAGTAGATCGTTCAGGATCTGATTGCTGCTATGTGTTCATCTTTAATCAGATGATCTAACTGAAGCTAACCACTAACAACTCAACTAATGTAGTTTGTTATGGACAGTTAACCATTTGTAAATGATGGGTGATATTGCTGTTTCTTTTTTGTTCTTGAGAAAGACAAGTTTGACTTTCAAGGTGCTGCATCCTGAAGCATAACTTGATGCTTCTGGTGAATGTCTAAAGTGACAATTGACAACTAGTTTTAAAGCTCAACGAGCAAGTTATGGATCACTTGCTATCATATTTCCGCTTGCATGTGCAGTTCCATACCTTCTTCCTTCTAAATTTTGTTTCATGCAGAATATGTTATGAATCTAAATATATAGCAGACTCTACGTGATATAAATGAGGACAACTGATACTTAGATGTTATTTTAGCAGATATATAGAAAGACTAATTACTAATCTGTTTGGTGTCATGATATTTGAAAGCAAAGCATACTAGGGGTGGTTCTGTTTTGAACATTTTGTCCTTTACCTGACTTTTCAGTCCAGCTATTATAACGCAGTAACAATGACAGTTAAGTTTGGGTGGCTCTGTTTTCTTGACGTATTATGCTTTTTTTTTTTGTTTAATCCCAGTGACTTTACAATAGGTTAACCCAAATACTGAGCACGAAAAAACCCTTGCTTTGGCTTTTCTGCTGTTCTGTCTAGTTTCCTAGCAAATTGGTTTGGAGCGAAGCAATCCTGCATAAATGAATGATGCATGGATGTTTTTTTTTTTTTGTGATTTTTCACTCTTACTGACACACGACACAATTATTTGGCTTAGTTTTGTGACATCATTTTAAATACGAAAATTCTTGGAACCGAGTGCACCACAGTTGATTAAAAAAAAAAAAGATGCTATGATCACATACTTATTTCATCTGAAACCACAAACTGCTGCAAATCAAAGGTGGTAAGATACTTATAGCCATGTTTGGTGCACAAACTATTGTTATCTTGATCTCCCCTTTTTGTTTACCACTTGTGTACAATTACAACAAACATTAATTTGGCAATATCATTGTGCAAACCTTATGTTCTGCCATATGTATTTGATAATCAACAGAACTCAGCAGTGACCATTTGCATCCAGAGACTTGTTTCAATTTCACAAATTTCTTGGATAATTTTTCATATCCTAAATATCACATGTCACATCTGACATCTGCCTTTGTTTTGTAGGAAGAAATATTGGATGAGACTGATGAGTATGTAGATGTCCACAACAAGTAGGTCAAGTCCATGCATCATGTATTCTACTGCTTTTCAGGTGCTCATGAGTAGAATTATTTGATCAAATCTTTTGCAGGATTAAGATAAACATGTTACCTACAAGAAGGTCATCACTTCCTCAGTTCATCCGTAGAACTCCGACAGCCTCTCCTCTATCTCCATGTCATGAGTCTTCTGTACTACGTTCACCTGTTCCTCAGCATGCTCAAATTCCTGTTCCAAAACCAACCACGCTGAATTCTCCAGGAAAGTCATTACCAAGTTCACCTTCTCATCTTACAAGTCATGGTCAGACCTCACCTGCTACATATCGAGTAAGTAGATAAAAGGATCTTTCCTTCTAACCAAAGACCTTTTATTTTGTAGCACTATTGTTGGGTAGCAGTTATGTCTGTCGATAATATTTCTGACTCATTAAGTTATTAATATCTCATACATTTTTTGCTATGGTTAATTCTGGGGTCTGCTTTCTCCTTGCTGTTGGTGCTTTACTATAGATAGTTCTGTTTCCAGCTTAGTTAAATCTGCATAGCTCAATACCCTTCATTTCATTGCACTGAAGTAAATCCGTTATCCAGTAAATAAGCCACTTTGTGTAACACCCTTTACTTTACAAATCTGATGTTCATATCTTCATATTGAAGTTGAAATTAGCATTACAAATCACCAAAGTAGATCTTTTAACAATGCTGCATCTACTCGACGCTGAAAAGATAGAGACAACTTATTGGTTCTTTTTCCTAAAAATATGAAAAGTATCATAATTGACGTTTATGTTTATCTATCAGCTTTTATACTTATTTTAAAGTTTATTTTGTCTCCAGAATTATTTTCTTAACCTTATAGTTTGCCAATGACAATCTTTTGGAATCATTAGCTAGGCATATTGTTGGTTTTGGACATTGACTAACCCTTTTTTTTTTTGTTAGGCATCAAGAAAATCATACGAGAAGCTTGACAAAAATGGAGAGAGCAACGTGTGATAGTCCTTGGGTTAAGCACAAGGCAATCATCATAATGCTCTACTGAAACTACAAACTGGTAGCACAAAGTTACAGATTATTCTTCATCAATCTGACTATATAATTAATTGTATCATATAAACAAAATGTATCTTGTATATTAGTATTTTCAAGCTGCAAAGATCGGTAATGATTCTAAAGAGATTGCTTTGCTACCATTGGTAATGATTTTTTTTTCCTATATCATATAAATCTCTCTCTAATTCTTGTGTCGTCTCCTACATTGAAGTTATTTTGTTGTGAGTTAAAGCAATGAAGAACATTTTGGTTGATTGTAATTGATTTTTCTACTCAATTTGATGCATCAGTTTAATCTTCATTTATGTCCATGTAAGTTGATTGTCGAGCTGTTCTGTTCTTTTATTATTTTTATTTCCCTCAAATTTGTGATTCTGCTATATATTTTTTTGTTTCAATAATAAAGTTTATAGGACATTGGATGATCTTTTTGGAATTTCGTTGACTTTGAAACTTTGAAAATTATTTTTAAAATTGGAGAAGAATTAATTCAGCACATTTATTTATTTATTTTCATTTTCATTTTATTTTTTATTCTACTCATTTTTCAATGCTGGCCGATTAATTTCTAGAGTCTAAAAGTGGCTCTTACTCTCTTTCTTATTCTTCCATCCTTACCTTTTAACTTTATTTATTTAATTATTGTATTTTTGTTAGAATGTATACTGAAAGCCTAGCTCTTCTTGTATGAACATTTTATTTTGAAATAAGAATCACATGATCATTGTTTGCACTTTATATATTTATTATATGTGTGTGCATATTATCTAATATTTTACATTGTAGATAACATGGTGCTTGGTGTGGCACAGAAGATCATGTTATCAGTCCCTTATAAAATATAAGTAGAGGCTCACAACCAAGATGATTTTGGACAAACCATTGGCATGGTTGTAGTGTAGCTTGGTATTGTTTTATCTTGAACATAGAGTTACACTAGTACACTTAGGTGTATTGAGCAGGACCGACATAGAGGTGATTCAATTTAGTACTGACTACATAATTGAATCGGACCTCGGATATTATGTTGTACATGCTCTTAATCCCGATATAATAACGGACACATGTACTTAGTATTTATTTCTTTGATTTACCAGTGGGTGAGATTTAGATGGATTAAATCAATATGCCCGGTAAGTTGGGAAATAATAGTATTTACATGGTGTGCCGTTGATTATAGGAGGAAACCGTGTCCTATATATTAGGTTGATGATGTCCCCTTGAGGAGCTCATAAGGTTCATCATGTAAACCCAGCTGGTTGACTTAGTCAACATGATGATAAGGTTGAGTGGTACTACTCGAGGAGTTAGATGTTGATTAATTGATGGTCAGTAAATCAATTAATTGACGGACATTCGATATCTTAAACACGGGGAGATTAATGTACAAATAATATATGGAGCCCATATTGATTTATGGGGGTTGGTGAGGTAGTTCAATGATGATCCTCTAGTGGAATGGAACATCATTGATGGATCAAGTTAGTGTGGTTCCGATCCATCGGGTGGCCGAGACCCAACTCCTCCTTATGGTCCCTATCGTAGCCTAATATAATCCTTGTGAAGTCTAGATCCAAGAATGTAAAATGAAACCCTAGAACCAACGGTTGGATTAAGTCCATAGATCCGATGGTTAGGATGAAACCCTAGAACCAACGGTTGGATTAAATCCATAGATCCAATGGTTAGGATGAAACCCTAGAACCAACGGTTGGATTAAATCCATAGATCCGATGGTTAGGATGAAACCCTAGAACCAACGGTTGGATTAAGACCATAGATCCGATGGTTAGGATGAAACCCTAGAATCGACGGTTGGGATTAAATCCTAGATCCGACGGTTGGGATAAAACCCTAGAACCGACGGTGGAGATTAAATCCCTAGAACCGACGGTGGAGATTAAATCCCTAGATCCGACGGTGGAGATTAGAGGAGGCTTAAGCCTAAATTCTAGAATTAGGGTTTGGCTCATCCTTGGTTGGGCGGCAACAAATCTTAAAAGGGATAAGGTTGGTTGGGCGGCAAGAATATAGGAGTTAGTTCCTATATTTTAGGCTAACCAACTTTCTCCTAAATTCTATAAATAAAGGCTTAGGCGAAAATAGGTTTTTTGGATTGGAGAATTAGGGTTTGGCTCATCCAAGAGTTGGGCGGCAACAAACCCTAAAGGAGCTAGGGTTTTTGGGCGGCTAAGAAAGTGGGTGGCAAGGTGATTGTTCTCCCTAAGGTTTTTGGCACGCCCTCTTTCCTTCTCATCCTTGGCGGTTCTCTTCTTCCTCCTCTCTTGCTCCTTGGTGGCGGGATCTCCAACAATTGGTGGTCGGTGCTTCTCCAACATCTAGGTGGCGGCAACAATACAACAAGTTGGTTGGCACTCATCCAATCGTTCCTTGGGCGGTTGCATCAAACTCTCTTGTTTGGTGGCGGTTCTAGAAAGGAAAGGTTTTGGTGGTTCTTCTCTTTGTTCGCGTGGACAAGGAAGAGAAGAACGTGATCTAGAAGGCTTCTACTCGTGGAGGATCTTCGTCACGCGTCCACGAGAAGGATAGGACATCTGTAGAAGATCGTAAGGTATAAAGTTTTATAACTTTAATTTCAGATCTGAGCATGTTCTTATATATGATGATTATACATGTGTGTATATGAATATATATTGTATAATCATGGACCAAGACAAACAAAAATCGGCGATCCGTGATGCGTCTTCTTCCGCTACTAACCAACTAGAAGAGTTGTGTTGCTTGAGCGACTAGTTTGTTGGCGACCACTCGAGTTGTTAGCACGACGACGAATAGGTGTTGCTAAGGAAGCTCATCCCATCCGGATTAATCCTTTCATTAGTGAAAATTTTAATCCGGGGACATGGGAGCCAATGAGCCTCCGAAGCGAC
Source organism: Wurfbainia villosa (assembly GCA_025175895.1). Classification (NCBI taxonomy): domain Eukaryota; kingdom Viridiplantae; phylum Streptophyta; class Magnoliopsida; order Zingiberales; family Zingiberaceae; genus Wurfbainia; species Wurfbainia villosa. The sequence goes on along the minus strand of CM045991.1, from coordinate 18,455,858 downwards.
TTCCATCAATTGGTATCAGAGCCACGGTTTCCGGTTTTGTGTGTTTAGGATTCGGTTATTTTTTTATGCACTTTTCATATATAATATGTGCCGGATAATAGTAGGATATGCGTAGTTTAACTCTTTGGTTGCAGGCATAAGATCCGACTATTATGGCCATGTGTGTGTATGTGAATGGATGTGTGAAAAAAAAATTTATTATTTGAATCCTCGGGGTTGACGAGGCTAGATTAGTATTTAATTTTTGTAATTAAATACGGCATTGTTTAGCCGCTCATTTTAGTTTACTTTCGATCTAGATTATTTGTACACTCCTTCGTGGAGTATAGGATCGATGGATGTAAATTAATATGATTTATCTCGGCTCGGAACTCTTTGGTGACTTGCGCACGGGAAAAGATGGAGCGGACGAGGTGGCGATATGACGAGATGCGTATTGGAGAACAATGCCATAATAGTTGAAAAAATTCTGATTTTTCCATATTTATTGCTTATTTGTTTTATATGCATGTTGTGTTTGTTTTTAAAATTCCTCGATTTCAATTTACTAAGTGGGAGAGGGACATTTTAATTAATTCCCGCGGCCTTCATTACAATTTGACGTGTGATGCAAACAAACTTGTGTGTTGGCTCTGAGTGCCTTCCTCCCCGAGGACGGGTTTGTTTGCGGATCACTAGGTCAAATAATGGTTATAGGAAATTATCTAGGAGCGTGTGTACTTCCACAGAGGTAAGGCACATAATCCAAAATAATTCCCTTAGTATCGTGTAATGGTGCACACTTAGATGCAAATAAAAATATCCTCCCCATAGAGTCCGCTTTTATTTGTAGGGCCAAAGAGGAACCAACTATTAATTTTATTTGTCAAAAAGTAAGGTTGACAAGATAATAAAATTAATGGGTAAAACCTCCTCTTACAAATGTAGAATTCGTATACGTCCACACAGAGTGGCATACGAAATTCTCGGTGTTTTGAGGTGTTGGTTGATTTCGGGATTTTATTGTTTTGAGGAATCAATAATATTTGAAATCTAATATTTTGATCATTGTGATTCTTAGGATTTTCAAATGGCTTTCAACCCACTTGCTATGATACTAAAGGAAACAAACTTACTATACCCAAATTATACTGATTGGAAAAGAAAAATGGATAGTGTCTTAACTGTCGATGAGTGTCCTCCTAGGGTTGCGAATGATTCTGGGGAAAAGGAACTTTTCGGATACCAGAATCAAGCTGCTAGGAAGGAAGCCATGGTTGCTCAGAAGGTTTCTACTTCTAGAAAGGCAAGAAGAAGAAGAAACAAGGTAGAGCAAAGGTGGTGGGTGGACCTCAGAGAGGAGTGAAGAAGTAGAAAGGCAAGTACTTCACTTGTAAACAGACTGGACATGGGAAGAAAGACTTCCCCAACCTAAAGAAGAACAGAGGTATATCTTACGCTTAGTCGTTGAAACATGTTTAGTGGTGTTATCGTGCACGTGTGTAGATACGGAGCCAGCGATCATGTCTGCAATTATTTGCGAGGGTTCCAGAAACCCGACGACTAGCCGAGGAGAAATTACCGTCTACATGGGCAATGCTTCAAAGGTGGCTTCATTGCATGGGAGATGTTTATTTATCTTTTGATAGGAATAAAGTTTTTTGATTTTGAGAAATTGTCTTTATGTACCTACATTTAGAAAGAATTTGATTTCGGTTTCTAAATTATTTGTGGATGGATATTACATTTCTTTTAATGTGAGTTGTTATAAAAGAAATAGAGAGATTATCTGTTAGTACATTGGTTGGCAATTTGTATACTCTTGAACCAAAAACTCCCACGATGCGTAGAAGTGAATAACTCATCTTCTAAGTCTAAAAAGAAAAGAACCTTGCAGATGAACCGGACATATCTTTGGCATCTAAGGCTTGGTCATATTAACCTTAGCGAATTCAAAGGTTGATAGGTGATGGACCTTTGGGTTCATTAGTGGTGGAGGATCTCCCAACTGCGAATCTTGCTTGGAAGGTAAAATGACCAAGAGGCCTTTCAAGGCCAAGGGTATAGAGCCAAAGATGTGTTAGAATTGGTTCATTCGATTTTGTCATCCTATGTCTATCCAGCAAGAGGTGGTTTTGAATATTTCATCTCTTTTATAGATGATTATTCAAGATATGGATACATTTACTTGATGTGAAGTCTGAATGCTTTGAGTTGAAGAATTCAAGGTGATGTGGAGCGAGAACATGTAAAAGTATCAAGACATTACGATCGATCGTGGTGGCGAGTACCTCTTGGGAGAGTTTAGGAGTTACTTATCGAGGTGGGATTCAATCCCAATTGTCGCACTTTGGCACACCCCAAAGATAATGGTGTGGCGGAGGCGAAGGAATAGGACTCTTATGGAGATGGTCGGATCTATGATGAGTTATTCGAGTTACCTGTTTGCTCTGGGGTATACCTTTGGATACGGCAATGTACACTCTGAACTTGGTTCCATCTAAATTAGTACCTTCTACCCCTGTAGAATTGTGGACTGGGCGAAAGCCTAGTCTAAGACATATTCGGATATGGGGGAGTCCAGCACATGTGCTGAAGGCTGATGCTGGTAAGTTGGAACCTCGTACAGAAGTGTGCATGTTTGTTGGCTACCCTAAGGGCGCGAAAGTGGTTTGTTTTATAATCCTAGAGATCGGAGGGTGATCGTTAGCACGAACGCCAGATTTCTAGAGGAGGATTATGTAATGAACCACAAGCCCAAGAGTAGGATTGTTCTTGAGGAGTTGGCAGTGAAGTCCCGACTTACTTACCACCCGTACAAGAGGAGACACCACAAGTCACTTCACCGCGTGTCACAGAGCATACACAGGAGGCACCTCGTCGTAGTGGGAGGGTTGTTAGACAACCCGACAGATTCATGTTTTTGGGAGAGTCTTCGGACTTAGTCCCTGGTGAACATGAACCTGATCCCTGGACATATGACGAGACACTCCAAGATAGAGATGCGGTATCTTGGCAAAGTGCGATGAATTCAGAGATAGAATCTATGGATTCTAATCAGGTCTGGGAGCTAGTAGAACCACCCGATGGTGTAAAAGTCATTGGATGCAAGTGGATCTACAAGAGAAAGAGAGGAGTAGACGGGAAGGTTGAGACCTTCAAAGCTAGGCTTGCGAAGGGTATACTCGAGAAAGAGGGCATCGATTATGAGGAGACCTTTTCACGTAGCTATGCTTAAGTCTATCCGGATTCTCTTATCTATAGCTCATATGGATTATGAGATTTGGCGGATGGATGTCAAGACGGCTTTCCTTAATGGAAGTCTTGAGGAGAACATCTATATCGGCAACGGAGGATTCGTTGCTAAAGGCAAAGAGCATCTTGTATGTAAGCTTAATCGGTCCATTTATGGATTGAAGCAAGCTTCTAGATCTTGGAACATCCGCTTTGATGAGGTAATTCAGTCATATGGATTTATTCAAAATACGGATGAGCCTTGTGTATACAAGAGATGTGACGGAAACGTAGTGGTGTTTCTTGTACTATACGTAGATGACATTTTGTTAGTTGGAAACAATATCAAAGTGTTATCAGACGTAAAGGTATGGTTGTCCAAACAGTTTGACATGAAGGACTTGGGAGAAGTGGGACACATCCTTGGGATCAAAGTTATAAGGGATCGCAAGAAAAGGATGTTGTGCTTGTCTCAAGCTTCATACATTGACACTATCCTTGCTCGTTTTAGCATGCAGAACTCCAAGAAAGGTTTTCTACCTTTTAGGCATGGAGTTCCTTTATCTAAAGAGATGTGTCCCAAAACATCAAAGGAGATAGAGGATATGAAGGCGGTTCCTTATGCTTCGGCAGTAGGAAGCCTTATGTATGCTATGCTATGTACGAGACCGGATATCCTGCACTGGGCATGGTTAGCAGATATCGAGTAATCTGACAGAACATTGGGTGCAGTAAAGCATATATTGAAGTACCGAGAAGGACTAGGGATTATATCTTTGGTTTCTGCAGGCGGATCAATTAGTCCTGGGTTACAGATTGGATTTCCAATCGGATAGGGACAAGAGTAAGTCTACCTCGGGGTTTGTGTTTACTTTTGGAGGTGGAGCCATAGTATGGAGGAGTGTCAGCGAAATCGTGGCGGACTCTACCATGGAAGTGAGTATGTGGCGACCTCGAGGCGACCGAACTTCTTGATGGACTTGGATGTGATTCCTGGTTTGCCCAGAACTATCACAATTTATTGTGATAACAGTGGTGCAGTTGCAAACTCGAAGGAACCACGAGCTCACAAGGCAAGTAAACACATAGAGCGCAAGTACCACCTTATACGAGAGATCGTAAAGCGAGGAGAAGTTGCTGTCGCCAAGATTGCATCAGAGGATAACCTGGCGGATCCATTCACTAAGGCCCTTCCAAAGGTAGCGTTTGATAGGCATGTGGAGGACATGGGGATCGGATGTATGGCAATGTGATGACACTTAGTCTTTTAGTATAAGTGGGAGATTGTTAGAATGTATCGAAAGCCTAGCTCTTCTTGTATGAACATTTTATTTTGAAATAAGAATCACATGATCATTGTTTGCACTTTATATATTTATTATATGTGTGTGCATATTGTCTAATATTTTACATTGTAGATAACATGGTGCTTGGTGTAGCATGAAGATCATCATGTTATCATCCCTTATAAAATATAAGTAGAGGCTCACAACCAAGATGGTTTTGGACAAACCATTGGCATGGTTGTAGTGTAGCTTAGTATTGTTTTATCTTGAACATAGAGTTACACTAGTACACTTAGGTGTATTGAAGCGGGACCATAGAGGTGATTGATTTAGTCTTGACTACATAATTGAATCGGACCTCGGATATTATGTTGTACATGCTCTTAATCCCGATATAATAACGGGCACATGTACTTAGTATTTATTTCTTTGATTTACCAGAGGGTGAGATTTCTATGGATTAAATCAATATGCCGGTAAGTTGGGAAATGATATTATTTACATGGTGTGTCGTTGATTATAGGAGGAATCCGTGTCCTATGTATTAGGTTGATGATGTCCCCTTGAGGAGCTCATAAGGTTTATCATGTAAACCCTGCAGGTTGACTTAGTCAACATGATGATAAGGTTGAGTGGTACTACTCGAGGAGTTAGATGTTGATTAATTGATGGTCAGTAAATCAATTAATTGACGGACATTCGATATCTTAAACACGGGGAGATTAATGTACAAATAATATATGGAGCCCATATTGATTTATGGGGGTTGGTGAGGTAGTTCAATGATGATCCGCTAGTGGAATGGAACATCATTGATGGATCAAGTTAGTGTGGTTCCGATCCATCGGGTGGCCGAGACCCAACTCCTCCTTATGGTCCCTATCGTAGCCTAATATAATCCTTGTGAAGTCTAGATCCAAGAATGTAAAATGAAACCCTAGAACCAACGGTTGGATTAAGTCCATAGATCCGATGGTTAGGATGAAACCCTAGAACCAACGGTTGGATTAAATCCATAGATCCGATGGTTAGGATGAAACCCTAGAACCAACGGTTGGATTAAATCCATAGATCCGATAGTTAGGATGAAACCCTAGAACCAACGGTTGGATTAAGACCATAGATCCGATGGTTAGGATGAAACCCTATAATCGACGGTTGGGATTAAATCCCTAGATCCGACGGTTGGGATAAAACCCTTGATCCGACGGTTGGGATGAAATCCTAGATCCTATGGTTGGGATGAAATCCTAGATCCAACGGTTGGGATCAAATCCCTAGAACCGACGGTGGAGATTAAATCCCTAGAACCGACGGTGGAGATTAAATCCCTAGATCCGACGGTGGAGATTAGAGGAGGCTTAAGCCTAAATTCTAGAATTAGGGTTTGGCTCATCCTTGGTTGGGCAACAAATCTTAAAGGGATAAGGTTGGTTGGTGAGAATATAGAGTTAGTTCCTATATTTTAGGCTAACCAACTTTCTCCTAAATTCTATAAATAAAGGCTTAGGCATTGGCGAAAATAGGTTTTTGGATTGGAGAATTAGGGTTTGGCTCATCCAAGAGTTGGCAACAAACCCTAGAGGAGCTAGGGTTTTAGGCTCTAAGAAAGTGGGTGGCAAGGTGATTGTTCTCCCTAAGGTTTTGGCCAGCGCCCTCTTTCCCTTCTCATCCTTGGCGGTTCTCTTCTTCCTCCTCTCTTGCTCCTTGGTGGCGGCGGATCTCCAACAATTGGTGGCGGTGCTTCTCCAACATCTAGGTGGCGTGGCAACATACAACAAGTTGGTAGACTCATCCAATCGTTCCTTGGCTGGTTGCATCAAACTCTCTTGTTTGGTGGCCGGTTCTAGAAAGGAAAGGTTTTGGTGGTTCTTCTCTTTGTTCGCAGCGGACAAGGAAGAGAAGAACGTGATCTAGAAGGCTTCTACTCGTGGAGGATCTTCGTCCACACGTCGTCCACGAGAAGGATAGGACATACGGTAGAAGATCGTAAGGTATAAAGTTTTATAATTTTAATTTCAGATCTGAGCATGTTCTTATATATGATGATTATACATGTGTGTATATGAATATATATTGTATAATCATGGACCCCGAAGACAAACACAAAAACCGGCGATCCGTCCGTCGTCTCTTCCGCGGCTAACCAACTAGAAGAGTTGTGTTGCTTGAATGACTAGTTTGTTCAAGCGACCACTCGAGTTGTTAGCACGACGACGAATAGGTGTTGCTAAGGAAGCTCATCCCATCCGGATTAATCCTTTCATTAGTGAAAATTTTAATCCGGGGACATGGGAGCCAATGAGCCTCCGAAGCGACTTCCATCAATTTTTATTTTTTTTTATTGGCATTAGGTATCTGAACTTTCGGTTTGAGGGTGATTGACTCTATTTCACGGATCTGTAAAATGTTTCGTCAATAGTTAAGCCGATTAAAATTGGAGTTCAAGTGATTGACCATCAAAGGTAAATCAGAAAAGTGTTTGTAATTTTTCTACGGTTCAATTTGGATTATATAATTGCGTCATTCTTGAACGACGGTCCAACGTCGAAGTTGTACTCTGTCCATCAGATAAACTTTTAGGTTCCAAGGGTCGTCCAAATGGATTTTTTTTTAAATTCGTCATTGAATGATGTTAAACAGAGGATCGAATTGTATTATCAGATGTCTTTCTATTTTTACCGTTGCACCGCGTGCCACGAGGCTATTTAATTATTTTCTAAGAAATTTCTTTGCTTTCAATAATGCATTATTTCCCTCCATTTCATTTCAATTCGTTAAGTAGCTTTCTAGCCATTAATCTAATAATCATTTTGCCAAGTCCCTCCTTATGGCCACCCTTTATCTTAATTAATCTTCCATTATCTCCAAAAAGAAGCAATTAAGCATCTAAAAGACACGTGGAGCATAGTTTTTGTGAATTGGACGAAATCCCAAAGAACAAAGATGACCCAACTCATGGTTAATTAGTATTTAATCCACCTTTGTGCTAGCTTAAGTACTATCATTAAGCCTCAAATTAAAAGTGATATTAAACTAATGAAGTCGAAGGATTCTTGTTTGACCAAAGAACTGTTAAAGTAGTTAGCAATCAAATCGAAACCTCTCCTCGAACAGTTATACGATCGTGATCGAGCCTCTTCTCCCAAACCATGTCGGCAGCCAACGCAGGCTCTGCAACTCCCCTCGCCGGAGCGCCGCTCTGGCTCCCCGGCAAGAAGATGGAAGGCGGCTTCATGGCGGCGCCGGTGTCTTCGAGATCACTGGAGATCGCCAAAAGCCGCGACGAACTGCTCCTGCTCCTGCATGACGTCCCTGAATCCGAGTACGAGCTCTCCCTCACCGACCTCGTCGAGAATCGCGTTCTGGATGCGGGTAATTTTCCGGCCCCGCCGGCCGGGAAGGATAAGAAAGACTCGCTGCCGGGGAAGGCGGAGGAGGAGAAGCAGAAGAAGAAGAAGAAGAAGAAGAGGAGAACCAGCAGCGGCGGAAGCAGTGACGGCGTGCTGCTCAACATGTACGTGCCTTCGTCCTTTTCTCGGAGCCTGACGACGCCGACGAACGGCCGCCGCCGGCCGGCGGTGGTCGCGGAAGATAACGGCGAGAAGAGGTGAGGTGGAGTAACATTTTAATTTTACCCCTCAAAGTTTTTCTATTCTTCGAAAGGTCCCACTGTAGATTTATTATTAGGAACTTGGCCCTCCCACTTAATAAGAATTGTCGAAATGCCCTATAATTTAACTATTATTGTAGATTTATCCCTCCATCGATAAAAATAGCCAAAGAACGAACGTGAGAAAAAAAAGTTATGATCTTAAAATAAATAGATTAGTGCAAAATTCAATAACTATTAAGAGAGAGAGAAAAAGATTTTATTATCAAAGATCTTAATAATCCGTTGAGTTTGAGTAGGACTTCTGTTTACTAGTGTATAGTTATGTTTATCGGTTTTTCAATTTCAGTTCCGATTCAATTTTGATTGGTTCTGAATTTGTTAACATTGGAATCAGTCAGAACCGATTCAAAATCGGTTCTGAATCGATTCCGATTCCAAAGTTTTAATTTTGGAACCAATTCAATCCGATTCGGTTCCGAAATAGTTCTGGACCGATTTCGAAATAATTTCGGACCATTTTCCTTGAATTTGACCTTTCAAATTCATCTAAAGTGTTGATGATCTTATTTTTTTTTTCCTATCACAAAATAATATTATAGACATATTAACATGCTAAGAATTTCTATCTTTAAATTAACAATCGAAATCAAATCCAAATCAGCACCATAATCGATTTCGAAACAGTTCCGAAATCGTTTGGAACCGAACCGAATCAAAATCGAAATGGTTCCGGTTCGATTCTAGAACTAGTTCATTTGAATCGGTTCCGATTTCAAATTTAACGGATTGATTCCGATTCGATTCCGGATCAAATCAATCGGTTAAGCATGACTACTAGGCTACGTTTGGTACGGGGTAATCATGCTTGTAATGTAATCGGATTATATTACAAGATGATTTACTTTGTTTGTTAACATTTTAAATATGTAATGTAATGTAATCGCATTACAAAATAAGAGCCAAGATCCGTAATCTCGATTACGAAGGAAAAGCGATGTAATCCGATTACATTACGGACTCAATATTTGTCTTTACAAATATGTCATTATTTTATTTTTTCTAATTGCTTCTTGATCGCCCGCCGACCGTGACCGATCAATGCCGCCGAGCCGATCGCCTCATTGCCGCCGCCGATCGCCGTGGCCGCCGATCGCACGACGGCGACCGGCGACGACGACGATCGACGGGTCGGTCGATCGGCCGATCGACGACGACGAACAACCGCCACCGCCTACCGGTGCCCTTCGGCGATCGGCGACAACTTTATAAGACTATTTTTGTCATTTTATAATAATATAAATTACATTCCTTATAACAAATATGGATACCAAACAAACGAATGTAATCACTTTTGTAATCAAAGATTACATACCAATCGCTAACCAAACACAGTAATGTAATACACATTACATTACATTACATTACAAACTTGATTATATTACAAGATTATCCGTATCAAACATAGCCCTAGTGTACGGTCAAAAGAAATGGCAGAAAACAATGCAAATAAGTCAGAATTCATTGTTTTAATCCGCCGAAAAAGAAGAAGAAGAATATTCCACCTCTCGATTAACTGCTCCAGCCACTTTTTTGACGAAGAAAAAAAGTGTACAGAACACATAGATTAATGTGAAAATTTGTTCGTAAAAAAAAAAGAAACTCTTTTTTTTTTAATTTAATTTTATTTTTTTGGATCTTTACAGGGATGCAAAAACGAGGAGTGTTGGGTGTTGGAGTGGCCTATGGCAGAGAGGGAAGAAAAGAGCTAGCCATGGCTGAGAAAGCTTGAACTGAAGAACAGGGGGGCCAGCCATGGCGGCCTTCGTTCTCATGCTGATGAACTCTCATCGTTTACAGAGCAACAGCAAAAGCTTATGCCTGGAGTTCTAACCTCTGTTTGCACTGTTTTTGTTTTTTGTTTTTTGTTTTTTTGTTGTTGTGGGTTTTTTGTTTGAATGAATGTTTAGGAGATAGTAGCTAAACTCAATGCAGATCATTAACTTTGAGCGACGAGAAAGAAGTGCAAAATTGAAGATAAATGTATGTCTAAATCTTCTAAGAAAACTTAAAATCAAATTGCGATTTGATTCCGATCAAATCGTGATCGGATTGCAATCGAAATTTGATTGTCAGTGGCCGTAACATTGACGACTGTAATTCGATCAGATTCTAATTGCAATTCCACCGCGGACCGATCGGACTGATCGAGTCGAATTTCAATTTGATCGCATGTGACCATGGTCCGATCACGACCGTGGATCTGCTGGCGGCGACGATGATACCGTCGGCGACCCTGACAGTTTCAGAGATAGACTATAATGTTCGACGAAATTACTATGTATTCTTCATTAATTTAGAAATGCACAAATAAAATTGGACGACTGAATGAGCATCACACAAGAAAGAGACCAAGAAACTTTTCACTTGGGTACCTGCCCATGCACGTCGACGTGCGTGTGTGAGGACAAATACCCACGTGACATGCTTGCTCAAAGATACCACGTGACAATATATATATATATTTCGATTATCCACTGTCCAATCAGATGAGCATTATAGTTCAATCATTGAACTTTAGAAAATCGGATGATGGATAATGAAGGTGTTCACGGATGCTCACGGATGAGTTGGTATGATAACTATTATATATATATATAATCTCTTGCGTGCGCAGTCAATGTGCGACTGTGCGCGCCTCCTCTCATGAACAATGAATTCATTGTTCGCATTAACTGCGTGTGCACAGACGTGCAGTTGACCGACGCACAGGAGACATGCTCTCTCTCTCTATATAATTAATTCATTGATGAGTATTCCGTAAACATTTCTATTATCTACCGGTCGATTCTCTAGAGTTTAAGGATTAAACTATAGTGTGCATTCAATCGAACATTGGATAATAGAGATGTTTACGGAACTCACGGATGAATTGTATAGGATAATATTTCTTTCTCTCTATATAAATATGTTTTATTTTATTATTGAGGTTTATTTTATTTTTAAAGGGTCTCAAAGTACGCCCACAAGTTTTAGAGGGCGTTTGATTCGCAGAGAATTTTTTGTTTTTTTTTTCAAAAAATAGAAAACGAGTTTTCTTTTTAATTTTTCAAAAAAAACGATCTTTTATTTTTTGGAAAACGAAAATGGAAATAGAAAACGATTATTTCTTGTTTTTTAATTTTTCAAAAAATACTCTTTTATTTTCTGAAAAATGGAAATGAAAAATACGAACTTATTTTCACATAAAATGAAAATGAAAAATAGAGAAGAAAATATATATCAAACACCCCTTAGATTTTCTAGAACTGTTTATTCCAAAAAAAAAAAAAAATTATTATGGAATTCTTTAAGGTGAAAAATTTCATCCACAGATTATATTACTATTCAGTTCGTAATAAATAAGAGTATATAATTTTTTCAGAGTCGAGAATTATTTTAAATCATTAAGTATTTTTTATTTTTAATTAAAATATGAGATCCCTATTAAAAATTATTATTTTTAGGTTAAAAAATATTAAAATGTTCAATCCTTAAATTTCACCCTCAACCATTTTAACGATTTCGACCTAAATTCCTATGCACAATTTTTAAAAGTTCACGGAACACGATATAACAGTAAATTAAAATATAATGCAACATTTTTAATTAAAAATATATATTAGATTATTCAGCGGCAATTAGGGAAAAAACAATTTAGGAATGAAATGACATATTTGAGATTTTATAAGAGGAACACATAAAATTTTGTTTTATTAATTAACACTTTTGCAATGCACGATTGGATATTCTAAAATCCCCTCTAACAATCTATTGGCTACAGTAAATAAGATGAACAATTCATTAATAATTGAATCGATTAAGCGAATAAATCATTTTTTTTTAATAAATCAAAATGACCGAATTTTTTTAATCAAACTGAACAAAATCGAACTAATAAAAAATTAATTAATTAAATTAAAAACCAAACAAATTGAACAAACTAAATTTTTTTATCATCAATCGATAGATAATTTTATATCAGTCGATTGATGTGCAATATTAGTCGATTGATGATAATAGAGATAGTAGAGTTCGAGATAATCAGTCGATTAAAATTCATCAATCAAGTAATATAACAAATTAATCGATTGATGGATTTTAATTAGATTTAATCGATTTAATCAATTATTTTTTATTTTAAAATCGAAATCGAACTGAATAAATCGATTAAATTGAATTTTTTTAAAAAAAAAATTAAATTTTTTAATAAATCAAACTAAAAATCGAGTTTAATCGAATTTTTGTTCCCTTAATAGTAGAAGCTCTTGTTGTTTTATTAATTTGTCTTTCTTTATTATATAATAAAAAATGTTGTTGGTGAATATAATTAAACGTAATCGCATATCGGATATCCAAAAGAGTTTATAAATCTCATATATATATATATATTTTTAATTGAATAATGAAAAAAAAGGAATAATAAATAAAAGGAATTCACAAGCCTTAAAAGGTAGAAGGCAAAACAGCTTCCACAAAAGGGGAATCATTTTGCCTTGTAAGAGCTCAACCCCGCCCGCTTCCGCTTCCCCTCTTCGCCAACAATACAACCCCCTCCGCCTTCTTCCGCCTCCTGGCCGCCGCCGCCGCTGCCGCCGCCGCCCTCCGCCTCGTCGCCTTCCCTCCCCGGTCGGCCTCTCCCGATCGCCGGAATCTCCAGGTCAGACTTCCTCACCTTCCCTCCGCTTCTTCGCAACGGGACGCTGCGTCCCCTTTCGCTCTCTAACAACCAGGCATTTAGTCGCGCTCTCCTTGCCCCCGACCCCTTTCCTTTTGTACGGGGTGTTCTCTCGGGTTCCGTTGGGCGCTTGAGCGATCGGCGGTTTCGGCTTCCGGAAACGGTTGGGGGAAAAGTCGTGGTTTTGATGAGGAAAGGGCTGTGTTTGGCCGAGCGTTGATGGAAGGTGAGAATACGCAAGATGATGTTTCACCCGGTGGTCGTGGCCAGGTAGAGCCGGGGCACTCGGAGCTGAAGTCCGCGAGTTCCAGGATGGCGAGGAAAGGGCGCAAGAGGAAGTCTTTGCCCTCGGATGAGGTGGAGGTGGGAGAGTTTGATGAGGATGAGAGACCGATTGGTTCCCTGTTCAATTTCAAAAAGACTAAGGTTGCGAAGAAGAGGAAGCCCCCTTCAGTTGGAGTTAGGGCTGAAAACCCTAGATGTGATGAGCAGATATATTTGGGTGAGATGGACGATACATTGGCCAGCTTTAGGAAGAAGCTGAAGGCCCCGAAGAAAGGCAAAGCTGCTGCTGGTGGCCTCGTGTCCGAAGGATCCAAGGGTTCTCTTTCATTGGATAGTGCAAATTTGGACAAGATGGAGGATATTTTCAGTCACCGTGGGCAACCAGGAACTTCAGGAAGTCATGGACGTAGAATATCTCAGCGTACGTTAACTGGCAAAGATGAAGGAGAGCCCCCGGTGCATGACAACAATTTTTCAGATGTGAGTATGGGAGATTCACTGTCCACCTTTGTCAAGAGTGTTCATCCAGTCAAGAAGGTGAAGGGAACAGGGGGAACCTTGTGCGCTGACACGGAGATGGAGTTCAAAATGGACATAGTTTCTACTGATGTACTTCTGAGTTCTCCTTCTATGAAACATAGTTTATCTTCAGATGGATCCCATGGAAAAGTTATCAAGAGAAAGAGTCGTTTATCCTTGACTTCAGATGGATCCAGAGAAAAAGTTATCAAGAAAAAGGGTCATTTATCCTCAACTTCAGATGGTTCCCAAGCAAAAGTTATCAAGAGAAAGAGTCGTCGAAAGTCTGAATACTGTACTCTTCCAGAATTTAAGATGGATAACTTGTCAAAGGAGCATTTGTGTGGGAAGTCTGATGCTGGAATGTTGGTTAAAGAACAACCTTTTTCCTCGAGAAAAAAAATGTCTGGCTCATCTTTGCTTGAGGAAGATATGGTACCTACTCCAATGTCATCTGATGTTCTTGACTCAGCTAGTGCTTTCAAACAACCACTTAGCTGCCTGTCTCAGGAAGCATCTTTTGTTTCAGTACCGGCTATTGAGGGAAGTGCAAATTTTGATCGTTATGGTTGTTCTGATGGACATTTCGAGGAACCTTTAGATGATTCTGCTCCTTCTGTCCGTCAGGCACAAACTCCTTACCAAACCTCCTACGAGAAGCTACCTGACCAGGTAAATGATAAGATAGCAACAAAAGAGGCTAATGTCAAGCACCTTGTATGTCTATCAAATTCTGTCGATGTTTCATCTGAGGTTTGCAATGGGGTTATGGTTGTACAATGCCAGTACACAACTGAATTTCTTTCAAATAATAAGTTGTCTGAAAAAATCGAGGGGCCCAACACTTCCCCTGATAAAGGCGTTCCTAAAGCCCCTGAAGGAATTTGTTCTTCTAGAAAGCCAGAGAAGGAATATGTGAAGCCCTTACTGAATGATAGATGTTTCCACCCTTGCACTGGAAATTTATCCAGGGATGAAATACCAAGATCAAATTCTGGCGGAGGACTTGGAAGATCCTTCTATTATGAAGGTAAGACACCATCTGGAATTGAAATAGCAAATTTTATAAGCTCTGAAGGCCATAATGAACTTTTGTGTCCTCAAGTTTCACCGAGGGGCCAACATCAAGAGCCTCAGTTAGAGTTTCATGAAACTTGTGGGATTGTTGGAGACTACAATGAACATTTGTCTTGTTTGTGTTTCTCTCATGCCGGTGCAAATGCAGAAGAAACTACTAGTTCAGTTGCCCATCCAAATCATTCAGCTTATCATAATGCAAGATCCTGTAGTTCACAACGCTTACCTGCTAGGATGGCAGTTGCTGAGGATCTTGAACCTGATAATGTTATACATCAAACTTTCAGTGAGGGAGTCTCATTGGTAAATCCTTTCTTACATGATGCTCCCAAAGAACCATCTTCCATCACTAATAAAGTTCTCACAACCAAGAAGGATCTTGATGCAGTTAATTTTGATGCTAGACTCAATCAAAGAGAAACCCATCAAAATGAACAACTAGAAATATCTGACAGAAAAACTTCAGATAACCAATCTACAATTTCCTATGCAAAAATGCATAGGCATGGTGACTTGGCATGCGAGGGAGATGTTTGGGAAATCCTAATGCACGAGCAAGGTTTCTACACGAATATACCTGCAGCTGATGAAAACCAATTTTCTAGACCAAAAGCTAAATCATGTTTTTCACTGGATGATGCTACTAATTCTGATTCGGTAGCAGTAGCTGCTGGTCTAAAGCCTCATGCTGTTAATCATATTGAGAAGATTAAGTTCAGGGATGTCTTTAAGCGTAGAGGTGGTCTTCAAGAATATTTGGATTGCAGGTAAACTACCTTCTGCAAACCTATCTGCTTATTTTCACTTTTAGCTTTTCTGCACCAGCATACCTTTTGTTCTTCTTTTCATCTTATATTTTTCTGCATCCCTAGAAATCTTTCATTTAATCAAGTCATTTTTTGCATTTTCCATTTTGTAATAGCTGGTGTGTTTTACTATGTTTTGGTTTCCAGTTACATCCTTACTAAATGTTAATTACTTCTATTTGGTAGTAGTATAACAATTTAAAAGATGATTCATGCTCTTTTCAAGGTGTGCTTAGCCTATGTGTTGATTGCTCTGTTAACTAACTAGAGAAGTACTTTTTTTACTTTGAATGGCAGGAACTTCATTTTAGGATGTTGGAGTAAAGATGTCAAGCACATACTCCCTCTTATGAGCTGTGGCGTAAGTGATGTTCCTTCAAAGGATGAACCACCACGTCAAACCCTCATTCGTGAAATCTACATGTTTCTTGACCGTAATGTAAGTTACTCCATAGAAAGTTTTTTTTTTTTCCATATTCATAGAAGACATATAAAAGTCTGTCCTTTTTATTCATAGAAGACCTGGACCCTCTAAATCTTAATTTTGATCGCTATCATTCTAGTATTGCACATCATCATTCAATACCTGCAATTAAATCATTTATTCAGTGTCTGTTTGCCTTGCGAAGTCTTAGTACATATCATATTATGTATGGCTCCATGTTCCTGAACTTTCTTTACCTTCCTGGTTAGTAGTTTTGCTCTCTTAGTTTTCTTTTCTCCATTGGTACAACATCTCTATCATGATGAGTTTAGAAATTCAGCTGCTAATAACTTTCTTGCAGGGTTACATTAATGTAGGAGTTGCTTCAGAGCAAGGCATGGTTAAGCTTGGTAGTCTATCTTATCACAGAGATTCACAAAGTCTACAAGATAAGGGAGATCATCACATGGTGAATACAGCTGGTTTGGACAAAGTTACTCACAACTTTTTTCCGGCTAATATTCTAGAGAATGCTACAGCGGTGTCGAATAACAATCTCACTGAAGTTCAGCAAAACGTGAAATTGGTTATAGGAAATGACGAAGGTAAGAGTCTCCTACCACCTTGTGGCAGATTGGAGCATTCTCTAAATGTCCCGGTGAATGGGCAGACTAAGATAGAGCAAGATGTGGTGCCAGCAGTTACTGCATGTGCTACTGAATGTTTCACAACTTCTATGATAGAGAACCTAGGGTGCCGGGACTTAGAATTCAGCTTAATGAATGTGGTTGACAAATTTACTTCATGTGATGAAGGGACCAGACAGAGTGATGCTCATCGAGAAGACGATGCAGAAACTAGTAATGGCCCAGTA
Source organism: Wurfbainia villosa (assembly GCA_025175895.1). NCBI lineage: Eukaryota > Viridiplantae > Streptophyta > Magnoliopsida > Zingiberales > Zingiberaceae > Wurfbainia > Wurfbainia villosa. Next base: position 18,439,044 of record CM045991.1, on the reverse strand, counting down.
GCTTGTCAACAAATTGACACCATTGATTGTGGACCAATAGTTGATGTTTCCGCTAAGCATGCACTGGCTTTCTCTGATTCAGATAGTATCGAAGAAATGGAGAGTGGGCATCCTAATGTTCATTTGACAACTGTACAATCTTTAGGTGCAGATAGTCTTACTAAATCTGATCCAAATATTCAGAAGAGGATAATTATTGTCGGAGCAGGTCCTTCTGGCATAACTGCAGCACGCCATTTGCACCGCCAGGGCTTTTGTGTGACTGTGCTTGAGGCTCGAGATAGACTTGGGGGTCGTGTATACACAGATCGCTCCTCACTATCAGTTCCTGTTGATCTGGGTGCCAGCATTATCACTGGTGTAGAGGCTGATGTTGCTACTGAAAGAAGGCCAGATCCATCATCCTTAATTTGTAGCCAGTTGGGTCTTGAGTTGACTGTTTTAAATAGTGATTGTCCACTCTACGATATAGTCACGGGGGATAAAGTCCCAAGTGATTTAGATGAGGCATTGGAAACTGAATATAATAGTCTTCTTGATGACATGGAACTTCTTGTGGCACAACATGGTGAGAGTGCAATGAATATGTCTCTTGAGGATGGACTGGAATATGCCATTAGGTACCGACGCATGTCCAAGGCAACATCTGATATAGTCTTTGATAAGCCAAATTTAGTCAGTAATCCTATAAAGGTAGCTGCAGTGGTAAATTCTTCATCTTGTAGATCATCAGATTGTGTTGACAATGAACTTAAAACTTATGTTTTGAGTCCCTTGGAAAGAAGAGTGATGAACTGGCACTTCGCACATTTGGAATATGGTTGTGCTGCACCACTCATCGATGTCTCTCTCCCTCATTGGAATCAAGATGATGTTTATGGAGGATTTGGTGGCCCCCACTGTATGATTAAAGGGGGATACAGCACGGTTGTAGAAAGCCTAGGCATGGGACTTGATATTCAACTGAACCAAAATGTTACTGAGATTGTCTATGACATTAATGGAACAAGTGGGGCCCTTCAAGATGAAAAACAGGTTAAAGTAATTACCTCAAGTGGAAAGGAATTTGTAGGGGATGCAGTCTTGATCACTGTGCCACTTGGTTGCCTAAAGGTAGAGACTATAAAATTCTCTCCTACCTTACCAGATTGGAAGCAAGCTTCTATACGGAGGCTTGGCTTCGGTGTGCTGAATAAAGTCATCTTGGAGTTCCCTACAGTTTTTTGGGATGATAATGTTGATTACTTCGGAGCTACTGCAGAAGAAACTAATCAAAGGGGACAATGTTTTATGTTTTGGAATGTAAAGAAGACAGTTGGTGCACCTGTTCTTATAGCACTTGTTGTTGGAAAGTCAGCTAAGAATGGACAATCTTTTGACAACTCTGATCATGTCAGCCATGCGTTGCTGGTTCTTCGTAAGCTCTTTGGGGAAGCAGCTGTACCAGATCCAGTTGCATCTGTTGTGACAAATTGGGGCATGGATCCATTTAGTAGGGGTGCTTATTCTTATGTTGCTGTTGGAGCTTCTGGTGAGGATTACGATACTTTGGGAAGACCAGTAGCAAATTGTTTATTTTTTGCGGGTGAAGCAACCTGTAAAGAGCACCCTGATACTGTTGGTGGTGCTATGATGAGTGGTCTTCGAGAAGCAGTACGAATTATGGACATCTTGACTACTGGTAAGGATCACCTAGCAGAGATCGAGTTGATGGAAGCTATACAAAAACAATCTGACAGTGAACGAAATGAAGCAAAGGACTTATCAAAGCGACTTGATGCATGCAAACTGGGTGCATTATGCAAAAGCTCGTCAGATGGCAAGCAGTCATTGCCCACCAAGGATTCTGTATTACAGGACTTGTTCTTTAGTGCAAAGACTACATCTGGACGACTTCATCTGGCTAAAGAACTATTGCGTCTTCCTGTTGAATCTCTAAAATCTTTTGCTGGCACTAGAGAAGGACTTGGCACACTGAACACTTGGATCCTTGTAAGATTTTTTAGTCAAGTCTTTATGAGCAAACTTCATGATTAATATCTAAACAAACTCTTTCCCCTCCCTCTTCATGAAAACAGGATTCTTTGGGGAAAAATTCAACTCAGCTCTTGCGACACTGTGTCCGCTTGCTTGTGCTTGTATCAACTGATTTAGTTGCTGTTCGTCTATCAGGTATTCTGTTTTTCAAATGATTTTTTGTTTTTCATTACTGTGTCCTCCAGCTTATAATTCCTCTCCTTCAGCTTATAATTCCTCTTTCTTTTAGATTGAACTATCACTTCTATTACATTGGTACAACTTGAAGGTTTATCTGTTTGCATTAGTTATGCATCTTTCTAGCACGGTAATTCTTGGTTATTGTAGGTTCAAATATATAATTACTGTATATCATATTTAATATGGCATTTCATAGGGATGTCAAACTGTCAATAACCTGTATCATGGCCAAGCAAGGCCATGTTCGAACCATGTCAAGTTTGTGTCACAACCCTTGATGACAGTACCCTAGGCTCAGCTTGGTCCCAGAATGATCTGCCCGTGCCAGCTTGTGGACCATGAATTTGGTAATAAGATATTACAAAATACAAATATTCAAAAGATAATATATTAAATCTAAAATGTTAAGTCAATATTTTATTAAATATTTAGGACTAATTTGATAGATTTTAAATTTTTAAAAAATTATTTTAGGGATAAGAATGGGTAATTTATAAATTCAATATAAAAAAATTTAAATTGCTCATGGGTTATGTTAGGCTCATGTCTAGGCCAAGAGAGTTGCCTTCAACATTACACAATTGGCTTGACTCAACTTGTTCTACACCTCTAGCATTTCACAGTGGTTATATATTGACCAATTTATAGAGGTGTATATTTTGCTTCACTTTCCTTTGATATTTAGTTTTTAACATTGGTAGGGGACATTCTCTGTTGCTTGAACTATTATGTGAGGCTTACTATTTATTTTAAGATGGCCAAGTGATAGTGACGCGAGTTAAGGTGGATAGAGATGAAATCCTTGTAAGACTTTTAGGTAATCTCGGATCAATTATTCAAAGAAGGGGATATTGATAAAAATGTATTTTAGTACTCCTTTTTAACACGATTCTATTTTGATATTTGATTGCATTTATGTGCAGTCAATGCTAATCTCTAATTAAGCATTACTAAATTAAAAGGTTAACTTTTCTTATTCCTTTTATAGGAATTGGAAGAACCATCAAGGAGAAGGTTTGTGTGCATACTAGTCGTGATATTCGTTCTGTTGCAAGCCAACTTGTCAAGATGTGGGTAGAAGTTTTCCGCAAGGAAAAGTCAATTAATGGTCTGAAGTTACTAAGGCAAGCAACAGTATTGGAACTGTCCAAAGTAAGATCTAAGGATGGAAAACCCCATTTGCGTGCATCTACTGAGACATCAGAAAATAGATGCAATATGCAAGTTCGTTCATCTTCTGGAAGTCATTCACCATCTAAAGCAAACAATAAAAAGACTGACGTTGCATCGACAAAGTTAGAATCATCAATGAGCCTGAAATCTGATGTCAAGTCATTGCATTTCCAGAGAATGGCAGCTACAAAGAATAGTTTAGCTGTTTCTGAAGAAGAAGCTGCGACTTTTGCTGCCATAGAATCTGCACGAGCTGCTGCTCTGAAGGCTGCAAAGGTTTACAGCTAAATTTTCATCAAGTCCAATAATCCAATTTTTATTTACACATGTTAGTACTGCTTTTCCATAATGGAATGTGGTAAATTCAATTTTTCATTGTTTATTTTAGGCATATGCAACTTCAGAAGCAGAGGTCACTACAGTGCGTGAACTTCCAAAGATACCATCTTTCCATAAATTTGCAAGGCGTGAACACTATGTACAAATTGATGAATTGGATGTCAGAAGGAGGCAGTCTGATGGCAATTTTATAAGGCAAGATTGTGCATCAGAAATAGATTCAAGAAACTGCAGGGTTAGAGATTGGTCTGCTGATTTTAGTGTTGCATGTGGTAACATGGACCATTCAAAATTATCTGGTGATAACTATACTCATTCTAGCTATTCAAATGAGTTAGCATATGCATCAAATGCAAAGGAACATTCTGGAGAAAGTGTAGCAATAGATAGCAGAATGACTAGAGCATGGGTTGATACAGATACGGCTGGTAGTGGAGGTGTCAAGGATTCTGTTGCCATAGAGAGATGGCAGTCACAGGCAATGGATGCAGATGCTGATTTTTACAACAGTATTCATATGAGAGATGAGGAAGAATCCAACAAGGAAGTGTTACCGGATGTAAGAAACCAGTGTCAAAGTGAGGAAGTTGATGCCACACAATTTGAAGAAAACAAATCATTGTTTGAAAATCAAATAAGAGGAGTACACAATATTAAACAGGGAGTTGTGGACTTTGTGGCTTCCCTACTGATGCCTTTATACAGAACTAGGAAGATTGACAGAGAAGGATACAAATCCATAATGAAGAAAGCTGCAACCAAGGTAAATCCTTATCCATACTTTTAAGTCACATACAAAGTGTAATAATTTTTTTAAGCGACAGATGAAGAATTTTCTTTATCTTGCCTGTACCAGGCATTTTTCTTCTTTTGTATTTTTTGTTTTTTATGATCTAGATATTGGATCCCGGGCATATTTGATATAATTATGATAGGGTATTATTCCCATTTTAACTTCATCCTGATAATTTGATATATCAACTAGCTTTTGTAAATTTTTGAAATTCATTTTCTAGAGTTTTTATTCTTATATTCCCTTACTTTGACTTTCCCAGGTAATGGAACAATGTACAGAAAGAGAAAGAAATATGTCTGTGTATGACTTTCTTGATTTTAGACGGAAGAACAAGGTCAGTTCAACTTTCTTATAGGAACTGTATCCACTTATTCATGCAAAAGATTTCTTATTGTAACTTTTCTTATTCATGTAAAATGCTAAAGATTTTTACATCTAGCAACTTTGGAAGTTTTGATCGATTTTCTTTAGCTAATCACATCTTATCTTTTTTATTCGTTGTCTTTGGTGTACTTCTGTGTTTCGCATCTTTGATTTTATTGCTAATTTATCAGTAAAGTTTCATCTCTGGAGGAATTTTTTTTTGATGTTATTACTGCTTTCATGTTTTGACTATCCACTGTTTTTTGTTGTTACAGATTAGATCTTTTGTGGACAAGTTGATTGAAAGACACTTGGCTATGAATCAGGGTGTGAAGTTGTGATGCTGCCAGGAATGCCATGGAATTCAGACATACTCGAAGTTCTATTGTCTGATTGATACAAGTCCCACTTTTACAGATTTGACTGCTGTGTGGATGGAATCAAGAAGTGTTGGCAATATCATTCTGGACCAGCTGTGCCGAATGCCTTTTGATGTTTATTTCAAGCTAAATGAAGATATCTTGAATGAATTTATCGGCCACCTGCTGCTGTATGAATGCACTTTGAGGTTTATCCTTGAGGATTCTATTGCAATTTCTCCTTCCAAGTTTGGCTACTCAGGAGGAAATGTGAAGGTGATAGATGATCACAATGCTTGAGGGCATGGATAATCATTGGAATTTTGTGCAGGATGTTAGGAAACTGAGTTCTGACAAATATTTTGTGGTATTATGTCCACATGTAGTAGTTTTTACTGCATTGTCCCATTTGACAAATTACAGTCTCAAGTCACAGAGCTTCCTTATTCTTTTGATCAAGGATTCGTAGATGAGTGCAGACTTTTGCCTTTGCTCTTTCTTCTTGCTGTATAGTTTTGGGATTCATATCGCTGATACTCTTTGTAACCTTTTCACGAGAAAAATAACACTTTATTTTGATGACAGTATTCTCAACTTCTGTTATTGTTTCCTTAAACGACATGTTTACTGCTTTTACAACCTCATTTTCTGTTTGTTAGGTTGTGATAAATACTTGTCAGTTGCATTAACTCTTATGGCTCCCATGCACTTTCTCATGATGTAAACTGATAATGACTGATTAATCAATTCCCATTGAATGATTCATCTTATTATATGTTTGGCATGTGATTAACTAGCATCCTACACTGCATAAACTTGTCCAACTATATTCTATAGTTGCTAACTTTCTATAGCAACCGGCTTGCTATCATAGTTAGAAGATATTTTTATTGTTATTCTGGTTTTGCATGATTGCTAGTTGAGTTTTTATTCATGCAGTTGGATAGTTGACAGTAGAGCTTGGATTAATCATCTAAACTATATTCAACAGTCTATTAATCAATAAATCCTCAAGAGTAAATCATAGTTCAGTACCATGATTAGGTCCGATTTCATTTTCTTCCATGTTATTCTGTTAAAGAAAAACAGAGTCCTTGCGATATATTGCTTGTTATGATTGTTTTCTGTTTAACTCATAAAAGTTTGACTTTGGGACGATGGATGTTTCTATTTTACTTTCTTAATTTAGTACCAAATTCGTCTTTTAAAAGTTCTTGATAATCAAAACATACATCTTCCAAGATCACAGTGGTTTTGGGAGTAGATTCTCAATCTGTAATATACTTTTTTCAGTGTTATTACTTTGGTAGTCCTAAGTTATTTAGAGATTTCTTTGACACATTTGTAATTGAAGTTTTTGGCATTCGTATCGAAGTGAGGTTTGCTTCATTATAATCTCCCCTCTCCTGGAAACTTTTGTAAGTGATTTTTTTGGAGTTGAATATTTTAGTTGACTGATTTATTCATTTAAGCGCATTATTGTCATAATTTTACTTGAACTTTCTGTCTCATTTACATTTTGACAACTGATCATGGGATATTGTATGGTCACAAGAATGATTTTTTTTATCTGCCCCATAGAGTAAGTTGCATTACTTGATACTGTGTCAAGCTTCTAGTTCAAATTCTTTTGTTGTAAGCATTTTTTAAAATTCAACTTCTTTACACAGTCTAACTAGCTGTTGCATGCACATATATCAGTGTTGGGCTTGCATTTTGTGCTTGGGTGAATGAAGAAAGAGCTCCATGCTGACTATTTCATAGGTAAATCTGTCTTTTTTTTTTTTTTTAAGGAAGTACAGTAAACATCAAGTTCATAAACTACAAATTCGAACCACACTTTTTGATTGTTACTAGAAGATCCAGGTTTGTCAATTATATTGTCCATCTAGGTTGCACACAAAAATGCAATGCCATTTTTTAACAATATGCTTCATAATATATAATATTCTGAGTTATGTGAGGAGGAATGGCCATGATCTTCCTTCTAGAACTACCCTGTGCGCTCTTCATACTATTTCTTTTTTTTCATCGATAAAATAGCAATAATTTCAAGTTAGAAGCATTGATTTTGACTCATATGAACTGAAGAGCTTTGGTTTGTAAAGAATGCAAAATAATGTTCTAGTTCTATTTTGCCTACAGTTTTTACTTTTTTAAAACTCATTCTGGTTTTAATGATGAGAAGTTACTAAAGCATGCCACAGGATCAGAAGTATTCAAAGTAAAATCTAAGGATGAGAAGCCACATCTGCATGCCACTGCTAATACATCAGAAAATAGATGCAAAATGCTAGTTCCTTCATCTGAAGTCATTTCCCATCTAAAGCAAACAAGTGCCTGCAATGAATATTTAAGCTGCATCAGAAGAATAAGCTGCAACTTTGCTGATGTAGAAGCTGCACCAGTTGCTGCCTTGAAAGCTGCAAAGGTTTGCAGCTAGTTTTTCTTCAAGTCCGTTAATTCAATTTTTTATTATGCTCGTTAATACTTCTTTGCCATGATGGAATGTGGAAAATTTCATGTTTTACTGCCTTACTGTAGACAAATGCAACTTCAAAACCAGAGGCCACCATTTCGTGTGAGCTTTCCAAAGATATCATCATCATTCTATAAATTTTCAAGATTAGAACAATGCAAATCGACGAATTGGATGCAAGAAGGAAGCAGTTAGTCAAATGGTCTTTTTGTAAGGCAAGATTATCAGAAATAGATTCAAGAAACAGCGGGGTTAGAGATTGATCTGTTGATCTTAGCATTGCTTGTGCCGACTTTTATGATTCAAAAGTGTCCGCCGATGACCGACACAGTTTTGCTATACGAATGAATAAGCATTCGCTTCAAGTGCAAGGTAATGGAGGTGCCAATGGTTATATTCCCTTCATGAGATGGCAGTCACAGGCCAACTGATGCTGATTTCTACATACAAGTATTCACAGGAGGGAAGGTTCTCCTATGCAAAACTGCAGAGAGCAAATTATTTCTCGAAGAAGTTGAATAAGGTGAGTCGACCATATCAAACTAAGCGTAGCGAATTTTCCGGCTTTATATAGGACTAGGAAGATTGCTAGAGAAGGCTCAAACCCATAACAAAGAAAGCTTCAACTACACTCGATGACAATCTATTCTTAGCTTCTTGCACATTTTAGCTGGAGGTAGATCTTCTCTATCATTTGCAGATCAGGATGAGCACTTTTCCTGCTGTATTTGATATGATGATGAAAGATTCTAATTCCATTGACTAAGAAAATTCAGTTAGTTGAATTTTGGTTCTTATGCCCTTGTTGCAATGCTAGAGATCTTGATCTGCACCATGCAACTTTGAAGATTCTACCAATTTTCTTTAGCTAATCATCTACTTATAAATTTATCTGCAGTTTACTACGATCATGTTTTGACAAACTATTTTTGTTGTTGCAGATCAAATCTTTAGGACGAACTGTTTGAAAGATTGACCACTGTAATTGTGATAAGTTGTTGCCAAGGAATGCCTCAGAATTTATTCATTTTGGGAGCACAATTGTGTAATCGATGAGGAGTGTCTGCCTTTCTGTCGCACTAGGTCTGAATTGGACAATATGCTCCTTGTGATTTATCTTAGACGGTAGAAATCAAGTTGAGTTCGTAGATCTTTTTCAGGATGGAGCCAGAGGCGATTCATAGGTCAGAGCTGCGGCAGGAGATGTGATTTCTCCAAGTTCCATCCGCTTGATGCCCCTTGGGGATGCCAAGAGACGGTAGAAATCAAGTTGAGTTTGTAGATCTTTTTCGTCGCATCTTTTTCATGCCATCTTAGGTTTTCTGCCCTGCTTTTACCTCGTTCTCGAGTGAGTTTGTCTGGTTCTTCGATTTTAAGTCGCATTGCTCTCGGGAGCTGTGATCGTCTGATCAAACTTTTCGTCTTTGATTTTTTATGAAAATCTGATTTTTATTTTTTGAAAAAAATGAAGAGTGCTCGTATTTTAAAACCCTACTTTGGTCTGTACTTTTGATTCTTTTCTTACCGTGTGTTTCCTTCCGATGCGGTTTGGAACAATGGGATTGTTTGTTTAGGACAGGGAGTGGAAATAGGTTTTTGTACGGCATGCTTTGGGAAGGAGAGAAGACTCTCTGGTTCAACTTATGCTAATTCAATTGCTTTCTTGCTCGTTTGAAGAAGTTCAAATTCCTCACGATCCCTGAGTATTTACCACAAGAGTATGCGTGCTGCTTTCACCACGGAATCTTTGGCAGTATAAGTGTGCATGGAAGATTTGGTCTACAAAAGTAAAACTGGTTGTACTTGAGAGTGATCGAACCATGAGTTTTCTTACCATGTTATTCATTTTTTGATGATCGAACCATGAGTTGATATAATAATGTTGTCGCACTTGGAGAAAAAAAAGTAGGCACATTTAGGCTAGTTCAAGTATTAGTTGATGGAATTATACTTTTGGCAATGTACCTAAATATTAGGAGCTTGATGTAATGTAGGGACATTGCCCCTGGTATCATCGAGTCCAATGTAGATCCTTCCATCTCATACCCTTATCTTGTAGAAGCTTTCTACCTTATGTTGTTTTCATATTGTCAAATTCATTTGTTGATTAAGCATTATGATCGTCTTTGCAGAGGTAAAAAAAATATTTGTCTTCCAGAGTTCAAGTGAATAATTGTCAAAGTGTATGTGAACCAAACCTGTGTAATACCTTGTTTGGTAACTGGAAATATTTTTGTTTTCAGTTTCCAAGTTTCAGAAATTTAGAAGTCATTAAAAATTAAAAAGAAAAAAAATATTTATTGCATCATTCATCTCTAATATATTTAATGTGTCGAGAAAGTCAATTCTGATTATTTATTTTATCTTTTCAATTTTTAGATTCTATTTTCAAAGAAACTAGAAAAAAGTTCTAGAAAAACAAATAGGCCTTAGATTTTATTGCTATGCTTAACCCTATAATTTTTTTTTCCCGTATAGTTGCAAAACTTTGTGCAAACTATTCTTCATATCACAAATGTGGGTTGCTTCTTGTGCAGCATTTTACAATGTCTGAAATTTCTTGAACAATTCGATACTATGGAACCACCTAACCTAGTCTTTCAAAATTTTCATCTTGGTGTATTTACACGATCATGATATGTCAGAGAATTTTTTTTTTGAAGATTTCGTATATTAGTCAGCATCAAGACAGTTTACCTTTACCTATTTAAGAAATAATGTATACATGGCCAAAACAGGATATACAAATTCTTTATTGATGTTGCATGTTCTTGTTTTATTGATGAAGAGAAGTTTTATTTACATCAGGAGGATAAATAGCACATACCCTGCTCCTTCCCTGTCATCAAATATGGGTCACAGATCTTCCTACCATGCTGCAATGAATATTATATACTATTGAACTTGGAGACAAGCACCACCACCATCAATGGGTAAAGACTCTTCCTATCAGGGAATTATTGTTTTATTTTTCTCCATATAAGTTACTATCTAGGGCAATACTCTCAAATTGAGAATTTTCATGACTACCCTTATCCTTCTCGATTCAACTGTTTCACTGCTGGCACCTGTAATCAGACATGCATGACTAGAAAATATACATTCAATATTTTTCCTGTGTTTATGAAGTAATACTAGTACAATTTATTGTGTAAATGGTATGAAATAAAATTTCTGACGCTTTCTGTGCCCTTATTATATCAGAAAGTACCTCGACTTGTCTGACTTTGGGCGTGTTAGGAGTTAATTTTGGTTGTCTTTAAACAGTGGCAAGGAGAATGTTAGCCCCCCTTTCTATGCATTCACTCACCAGTCTCTCATTTCCTTGTCTACCATGATACTTGACCTGTTTCATGACCATCGTGAATGTAAGGGCAGCTAAAATTTGTGTTGCTGGCAGTGAAGTTAGAGTTCTGTCAGGTTGAAGAGACCTCGATTAAATCTTGGACCTCACCCTCTTCCTATCCTGTTTACTTATTGTCTTTAATTCTTTCTTCAGTTGTGGTTGTATATCTTTTTGCGTACCAGGGATTATGTTACACCTTGTGATTAATTTGAGTTACAAATTAAGCAATCTTGTTACAGCTTCCTGGTTACAAATAATGCATTTATTTCCAGCAGATATAGAAGTTTTCCACTTGTGATTTAATTTTGATAATGGATGAAGGTGGGCAAAGAGAGAAAGGACGGTACAAGTCTGACCACTACAAACCTGCTCATGCACAGGTACAGGACACACCTACAGGTGCACATTTCTAACTCTTTTTGGAAGCCCATTCCCATATCATTTTACTAAACTACATTGTGGAACACTGTAATGTCCTATTTTCATTTATTGATCATCTAACATCATGGCCAAGGACTTTTTGTCTGAAAATACCTGTTTTTGCTCGATATATTATGACGGTAGGATGATTCTCATTTGTGTTCCAGATATGTTCAGTTTTAAAATAGTTATTGACAATATTTTGAAATCTCAATCCCATGGGGGTTTCAATCATTGATCTAACAAGTACAATCTCATATAGACATGTAATATGGATTGACACCACTTGACCTGTGCAAGCCAACCCTTAACTGCTTTAAACCCTTCCCTTCCCTCCTTGCTGATCTGGTTCACTTACAAATAATTCATGCTGCAACTGCTAGAAGAAACTGAGTTTGAAGCTAGTACTACAAGGGACACTTGCTACAAGCAAGAATTTGTTCTTTGAGAACCAGTAAGATGTTCTGATGGGAGAACCACACCTACCTATTTGTACACAGTTGATGGTCGATTGGTTTATAACGATACTGAGCCATTTTCATGACCATGGCAAGTGAACTAGCTTACAGTCATGGGTCAAGGAGAATTTAAGCGAATAACAAGAACAGAAAGGTTCATACAGGAGATGTTTGACTGTGACCAATTGCGATGGTGTCATGGAGAATGGTACTGAAACAATCTTCGTTGCATCCAGAGCTCATCGTGCTGGACTATTTCGGACCCTTGAATACATGGTTTTTGAAATTGAATGGTGATCCGGTCAGAGATCAAGGGATGAAATAGTCCATTAAGTTTTCTTTAACCCCGGAGAGGCTGATCCTTCGGAGAGTGTTTGGTGACCTTTAAGGATGTCGGCTCGGCTTTGGAATGGCTGAGATCGTCGAAAGCTCGCTCATCAACTCGGCTCTAGAAGAGCCGAATTCGTTGCCGGTAGTAGTTTGAGGTCTCCTCCGAAGTGATTACCTGAGATCGGCTAATCTGTTCAGAGAGTGTCCAGTGACCTTTAAGGATGTCGGCTCGGCTTTGGAACGACTGAGATCGTTGAAAGCTTGCTCATCAACTCAGCTCTAAAAGAGCCGAATTCGTTGCCGGTAGTAGTTTGAGGTCTCCTCCGAAGTGATTACCTGAGGTTGACTAATCTATGAGGATTCGAAATGAGTTAGAAGAGGGTCGAGGGTTGCCTCAGCAAAATTCCTCCGATACTCAAGTCAGAAAGTGGAGAAAAGAGGAAGAATAAGAGAAAGTAAAGTCTTAGCTAAAGAGTGAACCTCTTTTCTTCCTACTGTCTAGATATTTATACTTGAGAGGGAGCATGTGTATATGGAGACTTAAAGACATGGAGGGGACCACGAGGGGACATGTCCTAATGGAGAGATTATGGAGATCAAGGAGATGTGGAGGGGACATCGTGGGAACGTGTCCTGGAGGGATTGCGGAGATTACGAAGATGTGAGGGGAGACGTCGTGAAGACTTGGGGAAGACCACTACCCTTTGTCGGTCGATGTATCTGTCGAACTTCTTGAAGCATGATTCGGATGAACTCTAGTTGACTTGTATGAGTTTGGGCTTATTCGGATGAGCTCGGGTTGCGCTTCGGATGAGCTTCCGATGAAGTCAGGTCAGATTTGGTCTCGATCGAACCCGAGCTGCAATTACTTTGATCTCCGACTTGGTTTGACTGTTGATTTGACTCGTTGATTTGACTTGGCCGTGACCGTTGATTTGGTATTGCTGGACTATTTCAGACCCTCGAAGACATGGTTTTTGAAATTGAATGGTTAAAATGAGTTTTACTGGAATATTTAATCTGATGATGCTGTTCTAAAGGAGGTGGACACAGTCGCAACTCATTTTTCATCTTGATCGAATTTATCATACATTTTCTTAGACGAGCATGGTATGCACTTGAAAATTTCTTTTTCCTTTTTTTTTTTTTTTTTTTTCAATTTCAAAAGCTTGTTTCTATTTCTTTTGTTGTCCCCTTGAGATGATGCGTTGGTTGGGACAGAGCGACGCTTACGAAACGAGCACGGATCGATTTTGAAAGAGGGTTTAAAATCTTTCGTTGGGCTCATGTGATCCTATTCTATCCTGATCAATCACGTCAAGGTCAGACTCTTTGTGATTTATTTTTTTTACAATAATCGTGAAACAGATTGATTGACGATTTCAATCTTTTACGAAATGATATGCAAGCTCATCGATTACTTTACTATATCTATATGACTCGTGATTCTTTTATTATTTCAGTGGATGGTGCCTCAACATCTTCCCCAAGGATAACCAAACCATAAAACTCATCGTGGCTGAACGAGACAAAGCGCTGCTACGAGAACGCGATCATCTCGCCACCATTTCTGAGAGAAAAAAAAAAAAGCTGCTTTGGGCGAGCGAGACATGGCATACCTCCAGCGCGATGCTGCAATTGCCGAGCGGGACAGTGCCATTGTGGAACGTGACGCTGCTATTGCTTCCCTTGAATATGCCCGGGATAATTGCGGTCCTGGCCGTGGACATAAACATATGTACCAGCAACAACGACTCCATCGTGGCTACGTTTGGTGTGAAGTAATCAGATTTGTAATGATGATTTATTTTGTTTGATAATATTTTAAAGATGTAATGTAATGTAATTGTATTACAAAATAAGAGTCAAGATTCGTAATCTCGATTACGAAAGAAAAGCTATGTAATCCGATTACATTACGGATTCAATATTCATCATGACAAATATATTCTTCTTTTATTTTTCTCATTGCTCCTCGACGCTCGTCAACAACGACCACTGACGACCATTGGCGATGGTTGTCGGCCAGTGATGGTTGTTGGCCGGCGATCGACGACCGCTCGATTATCGGTCGGCGACCGTCTGACGATCGACATTGGTCGGCGATCGACGATCAGTCGACGATGACCGATCGATGACAGTCGACGATCGACGACTGATCGATGACCAGCAATCGACGATCGACGATTAAGAATTATATTATCTTAAGAAGAAATTATAAGAGTATTTTTGTCATTTTATAATAATATGAATTACATTCCTTATAACAAATATGGATATCAAACAAATGAATGTAATCACTTTTGTAATCAAAGTTTACACATCAATCGTTAACCAAATACAGTAATGTAATACATATTATATTACATTACAAGGTTGATTATATTATCTCGTACCAAACGTAGCTCATATTCAGCACATACCAGTCGAGGGTGGGTTAAAAACTGGGAAAAAAAACCCGATCGGACCAAAAAATTTGATTTGTATGGTTCATTTTTTTTCTTTGGTTTTTACCGTCCGTTACAGTTTTAAAATTTATAAATTTCAGTTATCCGATTCGGTTTACGGTTTTGGCTTTCTAAAAACCGAAATAACCGAACCGACCGTATTTTCATTGAGTAGATGACTTTTTAAATTTTTAAAAAAATTTGATGATGGAAAAAATCTTTTGGCCATTTGCAATATTTTTTCATTAAGTTTTTGTAATATTTTTTAAATTTTAATGAATTTAATAATTTTTTATTGTAAAACAGAACTTTTGAGTCGTTTGAGAACGAGAAGTTCAAATATTTTGGAGTATATTTAAAAAAAAAAAGAAATACGTTTTCAAAAAATATATATACTTTTGTAAATTTATAATTTTTTTAATCTATTATTATTATTTATTTGTCTCAAATTAATATTTATAATCTGGCTAAAAATAAAATATTTATAATTGCACAAAATCAATTTAATTTTTCTTTAAAAAATTAATTTAATTATTTATTTAAATATACAATCGAAGTCATAATAATAACAACAAAATTTTATTCCACTAGGTGGAGTCAATTATATGGATCATTATATACCATTAGATTATATATTCCTTACTATATCATCATTTATATTTAAATAAATTTTATCTTGTTTTATTGTTGATAATCAAGTCTTTTTTGATCTTCCTCTTCATTACTTGATATGTGTATTTGACCGTCTAAGTACATTGTCTAATTGGAGCATTTATTGACCGTTTAAGTACATGTCCGTACCACCTTAAACGTGTTTCTCGAAACTTTCTTTCCATAGATGCAACACCAACTTTTTTTCTAATGCTCTCATTTTTTACTCTGTCCATCCTCGTATGTCCATACATTCACCTTAACATTCTCATCTCTGCAACTCTCATTTTTTATTCATGTGCTCGAATCGTAGTTCAACATTCAACGTCATATAACATAACAGGTCTAATCGTCGTTTTGTAGAACTTCCCTTTAAATTTTAGAGACATTTTACGATCACATAAAACACCCGATGTTTTTCTGCATTTCAATAATATTTTTTGTATTTTATGTAAGACATCTCTCTAAATTCTTCCATCATCTTATAAAAATTATCCGAAATATTTAAAGCTCTCAGTTCTAGACAATTCGTCATCTCCTATTTTAATATTTGTGTCATTTCGTCTAATATTGTTAAATTTAAATTTCATATATTTTATTTTCACTGTCTAAAATTTTAATAGAGTAGAATCAAATCGTAATAAAATGGTTTGATTTTTAAATTACATGTTTTCAAAATCTAAAACTGAAAAATCAGACTAAATCGGCTGATGCCCACCCCTACATACCAGATGCTCTCTGCAACCCTAAAAACGAGGTTCCCAGAGAGGTATTGCCCGTGTCAACTGCTTTAAATGCAGATCCGAAAGCCTGGAATGTCAACAAGGCAAGGCGAGGAGCTAAAGCCGGACCCTCGATGACTGGAAAGATTGAGGTCGAAGGAGACAATGCATCTAAGCAGGTTTTATTGCATAGGCATGATGACTGAGAGAGTCGAGACCTCGGCCGGAATCAGGTCGCATTCGACGACTCCATGATGCCGGCACCTGTCTGTTCGTGCACTGGAAAATACCGGCAATGTCACAAATGGGATAATGGGGGATGGCGCAGTCTTCCTGTTGCACAACTACTCTTTCGATGTACCCATTGCCGGTGATGCCCAACGAGCGCCACGCCCGTGTTTCAGGAGGCTTCTCAGCCGGATTGCAGTCGAAGGCCGTGACCTATCCTTGCCGGTGGACCTCATGAGGGAACACTAGGCCAAGCATGGAACTAATCGATACATCACCATCAGGTGAATAGGAAAAACAAGTTGTCACCGTGATATCGTGTCGGTTAGTACGGTGTAAATTTATATCAGAGAGTAAGGATCGATTTTCGAGCTGAACGGAAGAGTCATTTGTATTAAAATCGAATCAAATCTAGCGGCCTCTACTACCGCCGCCATCGTAAGGATGTAAATCACGCGACCTTCAACCTAAGACTAAGAACAATGCGCGTGGAGGACGGAACTCGTATTATGCGATCAATCCATTGTTCATTCAGACAACTTTCAGACGCTAGCCATTACTTTCCGCTTTGAGCGGAAGAGTCATGCTAGGATGCTTAGCTTCAATGTGATTGAGGTCATAGATCATCTACGATTTATTCTCTCTTTTTACTATGGGAGAAAGGCTTCTTCTTTTTTGCACTAGAGTAGGAAAAGCAAGAAAGTCGAAGATGTATGACTCCCTTGAAAAAGGAAATTAGAGATTTAGTATTTTCATTTTGTTAAAAATGATATGCTATATAATTCATCCGTGAATATCCATGAACATTTCTATTATCTATCATCTGTTCTTTTTGGATTCAAGGATTATATTATAATATGTATCCGATCAGATAGTGAATAATAAATATGTTCAAAACACTCACGGATGAATCGCAGAGAGAATCATTCCTCTTTCATTTTGTATCCGAGTTCCATGTCTATCGTAATAATTCATATTTTATTAATTGTGCGATGCTTAGGCTGATTTTGGTTTAAGTCTTTTTCGTTTTTTTACTTTTTTTTTTATTTCCCAAAAAACGATTTTTTTTTTCATATTTTTCATTTTTTTAGAAAATACTTTCTCATTTTCTAGAAAATAAAAATTTAGGAGGCATTTGATAGGTATTTTCTTCTTTATTTTTTATTTTCATTTTCTACGAAAACAAAAAAATTAAAAAATTAAAAAATGAGAAATATTTATTTTCTGTTTTCATTTTCATTTTCCAAAAAAGAATGAATATTTTTCTGAAAAAATAAAAAAACTCATTTTTTGTGTTTTTTTTAAAAAAAAAAGAAAATAAAAATAAAAAATAAAAAATTCTTTGCGAATCGCTCCCTTATTTTTTTTTCATAAAATATAATGTTCACCCTTATATTCGCTCAGAATTTAAGTGGCAAGAAATGGGAAATGCTCAGTTTGTATATTTTTATTAATTATATATAAAAAAGATATATTATTGCAAAAGGTTATAAATTCGCCTCCTATTGAGCGCCAGCGTGATAAAAGAATAAATATCCCAAATAATTTGCTGTCTAACGAGATATTGTATCTTTCTGAATATTTTTTTTTTTAAATATATGATAATAAAAAATAATGCGTTAATCCCAAATATTTTTACTAATCAATTTCACAGTCATCGTTGGAGAAAAAAATCATGAAAAATTTCCGCCCAATCGAATGAAACAAATACCCTCGAAAGATTTTACAAATCTTCAAAAGATCAATTCATGTTAATAAATCTATCATCATATTAGTCATCCATAGAAACAATTCAAAAAAAAAAAAATACATATGGAAGAGAAGGTTAATTGTAAAAGATTTTTTTTTTCTGATTAATTTTGAATTTCTGTAGATCATCGTGTTGCAATTTTTTGTTGGGTTAAAATGTTACTGCTGCTGTTCAATCTTTATAAGCAATGTTTCATCTTTTTCAACAACCGAATCCTTCGGAGCGACGCCTTTTTCGTCGTCGCAGTCGGCGATTGCGCCGCCGGTGAGCTGCTGTGCCCGCTCAGCCTGCGCGTCCCAATCGGTGAAACCGACGACGGCGAGCATCAGCGCGGCGCACGTCGCCTGCGCGGCGAGAAGGCCCAGCCAGAGCCCCACGAAGCCGAAGCCGGCGAAGAACGCGAGCCCGACGGCGGCCGGCATCCCCACGCAGTAGAAGGCGCCGAGGTTGATGTTGGCGCCGGCCCGAGGCCGCGCGCTGCCGCGCAGCACTCCGCACCCGGCCGTCTGCGGGCAGTTCCCGAGTTCGCACAGCCCGAGCAGGGGCAGCGCCGCGCTGGTCAGCGCGAGCACGCCCGGGTCGCAGGTGAACATCCCGGCCCACGAGCGGCGTACGGCGACGGCGAAGCAGAGGGAGCCGACGCCGACGGCGGCGCCGCAGCTGAGACCGACTGTGGCCGCGAGGCGCGCGCGGTCGGGCCGGTTCGCGCCGAGCTCGTTGGCGACGCGCGTGGAGGCGGCGAAGCTGAGGGAGGAGGGGAAGACGTAGAGGAGGGAGGTGGTCTGGATGAGGACGCCCATGGACGCGACGGCTGCCCGGCGGTCGACGAGGAGACCGCAGAGGATGATCATGATCTCGTACCACCACCACTCCAAGCACACGGATGCGCAACTGGGAACGGCGAGGCCGAGGAGTGTCTTCCACCCTCGGAAACACTCGCCGGAGAAACTGAGGAGGCCGCGGAGGTCGCCGGAGAAGTAAATGTAAAAACAGAGGAAAGCGACGAGATTGAAATTGGTGAAGACGGAGGCGTAGGCAACGCCGGAGAGTCCAAGGCCGAGGACCGAGACGAAGAGGTAGTTGACCGGAAGGTGGAGGGCGAGGGAGAGGCCGGCGCAGGCCGTGAGCGGGAGCGTGACGGATTGCGCCCGGAGGTAGACGCGGAGCGGGTGGAGGAAAGAGTGGATGATGAGGTCGGGGAGCGATGCGCGGAGGTAGGCCGCGGCGGCGGCAGCGAGGGCGGGGTCCTGGCCGAGGAGGAGGAGGACGGGGCGTATATAAAGCCAAAGAAGGGAGATGGGAGCGGCGGCGCAGAGGAGGAGGAGGACAGTCCGGTGAAGGGAGAGGCTGAGGAGCCCAAGCCGGCGCGCGCCGAACGCCTGCCCGCAGAGCGGCTCCATGCCGGCCGCAAGGCCGGCCAGAACCGAGTACCCAGTGATGTTGGCGAACCCGACGGCGAGCGCGCCACCGGCGAGGGAGAGGTCCCCAAGGCGGCCGAGGAAGAGCATCGAGATCATGGAGCGGGAGTAAAGAAGCAGACCAGTGAGCACCATGGGCAATGCCAAGTCCAAAATCGCCTTGGCCTCTCGGGCTGCCAAAGCTGCCCGATTCTCCGGCTCGACGACCTGGCCGGCGGTGGCCAAGGGCGCCGTGAGCAGTCCGTGAGAACTCCGGCGATGGCCGCACATCTTCTCCTTTCTTTCCTTCCTGTCCCTGTTGGTGAAGCGGTCGGAGCAGGAAATCGAGTTATATAGTGAGGGCGGAGGAAGTGGTGGATTGAGTGGCGGTAAACAGTCAATGTGGGCATGTGCGGAGCAAGTCAACGCGGATGGGAGACCGTCGACATCTCACCCATCTGTCGACAGATCAAACGACTCGACTCCACTGCTGCAATTTTCCCAACACATTTGACACGCTCGCCAATTTCATTCTCGGCGCCATCTTCCTTCTTCCTTCTCCTTCTCCTGATGCTGATGCTGATGCCGATGCTTCTTCCATCGATCTCTGCCGCATTTAAGAAGCTTTCAAACCGGCAGTCGTCGTAGCCTGTGGCCGAAATGACCCCCCTTCATTTACGCCGCGAAAACTAATCACACGTAAATTCTACTCGGAGGGCCTGCAAAGTCAATATAATCGTTAGGATCATTCTGAAAAAAAAAAAATTATAAAAAAAAAATAATTTTAATATGATTGATGAAGAGAGGATCATTTAAATTCAGAAAGAAATTTTAAATCCTCTGTTTAAATCGATCCGTACTTATTTTACAGGTGTCGTCGTACTCTAACTAACACGTTATCTCCGTGAGAACACTCGGAAGCCTCATCGACTCGGAAGAGGATGGATAAATGAATCGAATTAAATCAAATTGTATAGCATTTAAAATTATTTAATAAAATAATTAAATTTAATCGTTCAATTTTTTTTAGATTTGATCGAACTTTAATCGAATGGTTAAATTAAGTTTGTTTGTTTGTTAAAAATTTTAATATTTTATTTTTTTTATTTGATTGATTAATATAAATAATTCAAATGAATATAAATAAATTCGTAGCAAGTTCATAAGCGAATATGATTTACAAATTTTGTTTACAAATATTATTTATGAATATTTTCATAAATATTAACGAATCAAATATATATATATATGTATTCAAATTGTTCAAATTTATTTATTTAATTGACTTTAATACATATTGAATGGACATAAATAAACTCTTATCATATCAAACACTAAATTTATTTGTTTACCATTTTACTCATATTGCTCGTATGATTTAGTCCCTCACTCAAAGTTTTCGACTATGTATTTCTTGATTGTATTGTTATACTGCATAGCTTTCTCGCTCGATGATCTTGCCTATTTACTCGGCATATTTCCGCTTGGTCTTTTGGCTTGACAGTTCAGCACAACTTCGCTTACCCTCCTATTCAAAAGCTTTTTGTCTTGCTATCCAACTCGGGTCACTCAAGGGTTAGGTTTGCTCGTGCCATTCGACAGCTCTAGCACTCGACTAATCTTATAGCTTGAACTACTCAACTTAGCTCAGCGACTCATAAATCAGTCTTGATGTTCGACTTCGTCACTCTATCAACTCGACTCAGCTCGGTTCGGCTAGGCCATCTTAATAGAGGTAAATCCAAATTTAATTTATGTGATTGTTTAGTCCATTTAATATAAATTTTCTGATCAATACTGCACATAATCTAATTAATAAACAAAGATAAAATTATTCATCCTAATTAAATTTGGTATTATATAACTGAACCGGATTGACACAGTCGATACCTACTTGAATATTTGTCACATAGAGTCTTAGGAACAATTCTCAACAGATATAAAATGCATCGTTAGAGGTCCTTCGTGATTTATCATTCTTCATTAAATCGATCGGAGAGTCAACCATGAAAGATGCTCGGTGTGAACGTTATCATGTTTTACCACGATAGCATCGCTAAACCATGCCGTCGACTACAATTGGATATTATCGAGATTGCGGAGTGTGAAAATGCTTTCACTTTCAAGCAAATTCAATGAATGAGAAACAGAAAGAAAAACACTTGGACAATTTTACAAGTCGATGAATATAAAAGCTCTTTGGTTGTCCACCAGAAAACCAATGAGAGGAGCGACTTCCTCGAAAAGCCTACCGATAACTACGCACAATCGAAGGGGAAGGTGAAACTTTACAGGCTTCAATCGAGCTAGACAACAGCAAGAACTAACCAAAATGGCATCCAAATTTTCTTTAGAGAAGCCAGCACAGAGTGATATGGCAACATCAGCTTTCTCAACAGGAGCAGGCAAGCAACCAACCAGCAAAGGCTTCTTTGAGAAAAGAATTAACTGATCAAAGAACATGAAACTTTATGAAAACCCCAGTTGAGGGGTGATAGGGATGGGCTGCCAAGCCTCGGATGGAACTTGTCTGGTGTGATTGGCACCGAGGTGGGCACTGATTCAACAGCCATCCATTGCATGAAGTGCTTGCGAGCCGAAATGGACAGCGGTAATGGCTCGTGAGGGATCGACCGTGGGGTGCGAAGCTTAAAGGAGGAGGGTTTGAAGGAGTGGGAGTGGGACTGGTGTTTTGTGGGGGCAAAGAGGACAAGAATGATTTGGCTAGCACCAACATGAGTAGGGAAGAAGCAAGGCCTGATAAAGCTCTATGGTTGGTTTTTCTTCTGCAGGTTGTCATGGACCACCTAGATTTAGCTCGAAGAAGGAAAGAAGAGGGAACCATTTCACTGGGGTAGGTGAAGACACAAATTCATGAATCCCCTCCCTTGTTGAGGTAGGTAGGTTTTTGAAGTTTGTTTCCCGCCTTACAGCTGCCCCTGAAAGTGTTCCTGTTCAGGGCTGATTTCCGAGCCATGGGTCTCTAACGAACCTGCCGTACCCACATAAACAATAGAACATTCTCGATCCGTTCGACCGGATTGGAAAAACCACAACGGTAGTCCAGCTTTCGAGATGGCCAGAACTCTATCCTAAGGACATTGCAAGAGGTGCTTGTGGTCAGTGGTCGAAGAGAATTTGAAAGAAAAGAGAGATTGAACCGCTTGAAGCGGGTCGTAACTGATCAAACATCCACAGGAATCGATCTAAGAAAGGGCATATACGGGTCACGCTAGGTTGGATGTGACCCTTCGACAAGTTGGATCTCGAAGACCTGATATTTGCTACCACCTTCCACCCAAATAACCCATCCAGTCAAGGAGAAATCAATAATAACAGTATAAACTTTCACAGGAAGGGAGCAAGTGAATTCGGTTTGATGTCACTCGATTATTATCAAACCGATTGCAATCATTTTCTGTTCATGAGGATCCCAATGCAGTCCCTTCTAGCTCTAATAGGCTATGGACCAGATCAAAATCATTCTTAGCAAATCTATAAGAAGCGATCCAATTATTTTCCTCAGGTCTCGGTGAAAACCAAAGAGTATTAAGTATTTACAGGAGCAAAGAGTGACAAACTTTTGAGGTAGTAGAAGGTTGCACAGCTTAAAGTGACACAAAAGGAATAAACTTTCAGGCCATAAGAAGTAGTTGGCTCGAGGCTTTCGACATCTTCTCCTATCATGGACCAAACAATACCACTGAAAGCAAAGTAAAGATGTAACAGAAGCAACCGAACGGGAGAGTCCATAAGTGAGTTTGAATGTTAAATATGAGTTTGCAACATTTAGAAGTGGTAGAAAAATTTCAGGAAAGAGCTACACTTTAGTCTGGTAAGTGTGGAAGGTGATTCGGCAATATGTTCGAATCAACCACTGACACAAGTTATCGAAGCAACATCTGGTACAACAGAAAGACATACTGTCACAGTTTCATGTTGGGTTTAGGACCATCAACCATCTGATCATGCTTATTCGAAAATCTCAATTATTTCATTAAGAAAGAAATAACTCCAGTGCTGTACACTCTAGAGACACCTAGAAGGGTTCCCAGAAATAACCTCATGGCCTTTATCGCGACTCTGGTGTAGATTCTCTTTAGACTACAAAACATTTTGCTTGCATACTGGGCATGTCTGATATAAAGGATAAAAATCAGCAAATCTGATATGGATATGTAGAGCATAACCTCAATAGATCTAAAAGAGTAATGACAAAATAAGAGCACCTTATTCATTGTTAACCATTTAGCAACACATTGGTTAGGGTACTTATGCCGGCATGGTAGCTTCATCAACTGATCTCGGTTCTGGTAAGGCGTGCAACAGATCACACATCTGTGAACAAGAAGTACCATCTCAGTTACCAAAACTTAAGAAAGAAGTTGATATCTAAACTATGGAGATTCTAGCATACACAAAATACTTGCCATGTTTTCACCTCTTATCATAGACTTTCATCAAAGTAAAACTTCAGAATGTTTATTCAGTTTGTATTTCTATAAAAAAATTATTTAAATATATTGGACAGATAAAAAATTGTATGGTGCGTGCATAATAAACATTCATTATGAAAGTTGTAAATTGAACGTGGGCTATGGCTAGCTATGGTCAGCAGCAATTAATCACAGGACAGACATCAATTAACTAGATTGTGTACGCAGAGGAAGTATTAATTCAATTAACCTTTCCATTTTCACTCTTTTCATCTATTTGTCTTCATTCTCTCCCCTAATTTTTTGAGTTTTACAAAATAGGATGCAAATTCCATCCTACTGTATATAAGAACCAATATTTTCCTATAAAATTAAGTCGGTTTTGTTGCTATTCTGCCTTCAAGTATACCTTTCTTATGGAATTTAGAGAAGCATTATATCATACTTCAAAGTTATAGGACAATTTTGTGTCACATAAGCAAATAGATTAGAATAAATACTCTTGATTTTTGTCCCCAAAACAAAATAGCCAGGTTTTGTATGTAGAACTTGGCGAGGAAGCGAGCGGTTCATCTGATAATCCTTCACTTTCGGTACCTATAGCTTCACACAAATGTTGCAACTCCTAAAGTTGCAGAAGGAAATTATCAGTTTTGACAATGAAATAAAGCCAAAGAAAGAACATACATTTGAGTAATAAGTATTATTTTACTCAATATACTATTTATAGAAGAGGGTATGATAACAGGAACTTTGATAGAGTTCAACTGCCTTCATAGCCTATTAAAAATTGCACTGACTTATTGAAAATAAATTGATATTTAGGGAACAAACCTCATAAGTCATATTTTCTTCATCAATATCAGTTTCAGTTCGAGTCCACCATTAATCCTGTGGATCACCAATTGCAAGAGTGTTTCAGTTTTAAATACACAAATCGACATCCAATTAAACAAAAACTACAATCCACAGTACCTGATCAGATGATACACTTGAAGAATTAAACTCAGCACCTGAAGATTCCAAAGTAGTTCTATCGGTAACCTGATCAGATGATACACTTGAAGAATTCGACTCAGCATTGGATGATTCTGAAAAAATTGTATCTTCGACCTGATCAGATGATGCACTTGAAGAATCATACTCCATACTGGAAAATTCCAAAGAAATTGTACTGTTAATGTGATCAGGATGATTCATTTGAAGAACCGGAATCACTACTGGAAGATTCCAAAAAAGTTGCATTGTTAACCTGATCAAATGATATACTTGAATAATCGGACTCAATAATGGAAGATTCTGAAGTAGTTGTATTGTTAATGTGATCAGATGATTCACTTGAAGAATCAAACTCAGTGCTGGAAGACTCTGAGGAAGTTGTGTTGTTAACCTGATCAGATGATACGCTTGAAGAATCAAACTCGACTCAGTACTGGAAAATTCCAAAGAAGTTGTATTGTTAACATAATTAGATGATACACTTGAAAAATCAGACTCGGTATGGGAAGATTCTGAAGTTGTATTGTTAAACTGATTAGATGATACACTTGAAGAATAAGACTCACTACTGGAAACTTCCAAAGAAGTATCATTAACTGAATCGTTAAATAAGAAAGATTAGCCATGAAATCACCAAATCTAAAACAGATTTATGTTTACAATGAAGATTGATCAATTAGTTTTCAATGGGCCAAACTTTATGGATATTTTCCAGCAGCTAAGCTCTATTATAAAACTCAATACGCATTAATCTGACTATAAAATCGGTAACTACTAACAGTTACCTTATTGTTAAGTTAGTATGGTTATAGACTATAAACCATATTCAGGAGATGGCAACAAAAAAATAATTAGTTTACGATATCAGAGTTTCTGAACTAAAGTATTTTGGACCCAAGTTGATGTCGATGTTGAGTTGAAAATTAGTGGATTATACAAATGACTTTCATATTTCATATAATCATTCTATTTTGGGTTGCTTTTAACTTCTTGCTTAAAAGATTTTCATTAGCCAAATAATGAGAAATATGAAGAAAAAAGTAAACACTAATTTCAATGAAGATAAGAACACTGATTATGAGTTAATTACAGAGAAATATCAAACTATGAGAAGTTTGAAGATTTTGGTTATATTTTTCACCTGCTTGTGTTATGGTAATTTCCCACAACATAGCACGATCAAGCTGGTTCTCTAGCACCTGCATTTCTGTGGCCATTTCTTCATCAGCTGCCAGCATTTCTCTACAGCTGCTTCATGTGCTAATCGTAACTCCACAGCGAGTAGTTTAGAATTCCTTGCTCTGGCCGCTTCTTCGTAAAGAGAAGCCATTGCAAAATTCTCTTCTTCCATTCTTTGCTGAAAGAAAACACCATTCTGAAATTTAGTTCAAAATAAAATCATAATAATATTCAATTGCATAAGAGAGGCATCTCATACTACGTGTCTTCTCGCATTACTGGCGAAACATTGGGAAAGGGGAAACATCTCTACAATGCCAATGCACACCGAATACTCCATCAAAATGTAGCTTATAACAAGAACCTAAAAACGCCACCTTTCCGCCAAACGGGATCAAAATTACTGGTCATATGAAAAAGGGATCCAACATCGAGCATAAAGAACACCTCGCCCACCTATTAAAACCTAAAGGGTTCTTCCAGCAAAACGCCCCAAGAACCAATTTTTCTTGGAGAAAACAACGAACCAATGGCATATCCACCAGGACTCGAGGCGAAACCCTACAAACTTCGACCTAAAGGATAAACAAAGGTATATGCACTATCACAGGTGAGTATTTCTTCTTACCTGCGGAGAGATTTCGCCCTATCGCTCCGGAATCGCTGCCTCCACAGCTCTGCGACACTTCACTGGTAGTGCTTGCGCGCGCGCATATATATATATATATAGATATATATAGGATGCTCACTGTAGCAAGCAATTGATCACTTGTTAGATAATTTATAGAAAAATATATTTTATGATATTATTGGATGAATTTAAAAAAAAATTATTCAAATGATTCAAGAGTTTAGAAATTTATTCAGTAGAATTAGTGAAATTTTGATATCGAATCATTATTTAAGAATGACTCGATCGTAGAGCTCAAATTGAACCGTATAAAAATTATAAATATTTTCTTAATTTATTTTTATCATCGATAGAGGTCATTTGAATTTCAATTTTATTATCGGTGAGACGTTATGAAGAATCGTGATACATGTTTGATCACTCTTATAAATTTAAAAATTAATTGGATCAAAATTTAAGATATGAAAAAAAAAATGATCATATTCTTACTCACTTATTATAATTATTATAAATGTACGGTCATTTATTTTGTCCAAAAATAATAAAAAATTGATCACAATTATATTTAATGTATTTTCTATTCCAAATATTTATTATTATTAAAATATTTATCTCGTCGTTAATAATTATCAAAATTATTTCTAATATAATTTCAAAATGAAAAGTATTTTTTAATAATATAAATAATTAGGAGTGCTATGCCAAGTTCTTTTTTTTTTCTGTTTACTTTCTCAAAATTGAGGGGAAAGGGAAAAATATATAATTTTTTGAGTAAGCTTACCTACTTACAATATTTGGCAATTTAGCAGGCACATTTAAAATTTGATATTTTTATCAAAAAATATATTTATTTTCTATATTATTCCTTCGTTAAAATTTAAAATTTCAAACTAATAATATGAAATGAAAAACAAGAATTTAGAACGCAAAGGAAATATATAATCATACTTCTGATTAAAAATTTGAAATTACAGTGACAGTGATTATGATGTTATTTTTTTTTAAAATCAATATTATTGTAGTATTGATTTTTCAAAATCAATGGTATTGAAATCAATACTATTTATTGTTGATTTTAAAAATAATATTAATATAGTATTGACTTTCGAAAATCAATCTTATAAATTTTTAAATTTTAATAAAAAATAAATATATCCTTTTTTCAAATTATGTTATGCATTTTAAAAAATATGATTTTTTTTTGGTGATAAATTACCGATATTTAGAAGGGAAAAGAAGCATTTTAATTCTGTATATTTAATTCAAATCTCTTGTATTTCCTCTCGTCCAGAAGAAGGAATTAGGCATGCTTAACGGTCAATCCGGAATCGAATCGGAATTAATCTGTTAAATTCGGAATCAAAACTGATTCGGATGAAGTGGTTTCGGAATCGAACCGAAACCGTTTCAATTCCGATTTGGTTCGGTTTCAACCGGTTGTAATTCCGATTGAGTCTAGTACAGGATGCTAATTTAAAGATGGAAATTCTTAGTACGTTAACATCTCTATAAAATTATTTTACGTTAGAAAAAAAAAATAGGATCATCAATACGTTAGATAAATTTAAAAGTTCAAATTCGAGAAAGGTGATCCGGAATTATTTCGGAATCAGTTCGAAATCGATTAGGAATCGAAACTGATTTGGAATCGATTTTGAATCGGTTCGAATCGATTCCAACATTGACGGATTCGAAATTGGTCAAAATCGAATCGGAATCGAAATCATGGAATCGATACTCATGCCTAGCAGAAACGGTGACCGAATGATATTTTGAGGACTAAAACGTAAAACCGTAGCCTATTCGGCACGCTTTCATATAAGAATGAAGCCCGGCTCGTACAACCAGACGCCTCCTCACGCCCTTTTACTTTTACAAGCGGCGGCTGGTTCTCGAGAATCCTCTCGTCCGCCTCCGGATACGCCGGAACCCTAGGAATACCGAGAGCTCAGATGGCCGATCCGAGTGCCTTCGGCAGGGACGACGCGGGTCGGAGCCAAGAATCCAGCGGGCGGCGTCTTTATAATCCCTACCAGGACCTGCAGATCCCATACCGTACTCTATACGACCTCCCGACCTCGCCGGAGTTTCTGTTCGAGGAGGAGTCCCGCGCGCAGCGCCGATCCTGGGGCGAAAACCTCACCTACTACACGGGCATCGGGTACCTCGCTGGCTCTACTGCCGGCGCCTCCGTCGGACTCCGCCGCGCCTTCCTCTCCTCCGAGCCCGGAGATACCCTTAAGATCCGGATCAACCGCATCCTGAACTCCTGTGGTCAGGATGGCCGCCGGATCGGCAACCGCGTCGGCATCATCGGTCTCATGTACGCCGGGTTGGAGAGCGGGATGGTGGTGGTCAGGGACACGGACGATTGGGTGAACAGCGTCGTCGCTGGGCTCGGTACTGGGGCCCTATTCAAGGCCGCGAATGGTCCCCGCTCGGCGGCTATAGCTGGTGCTATCGGAGGGGTAATGGTTGGAGCTGCTGTTGCGGGAAAGCAGGCTTTGAAGAGATACGTCCCCATCTAGGGTTCGGTCTCTTCCTCCATGTCGTCCTTAGTTATTGGAGTCTAATATATCGATGGTCCTCCTTGTGCTATTTTTTACCAGTTTGAGACCTTAACATGTAAGGTAATGAACGGAATTTCTGAAACATTTATTGTAATAACGTCGACAAACCGATCAAATTCATATAGGATCTGCTTGCATTTTGAATTTTTGAACTGTCTAAGGATGGATTGCACGAGAGTGCCGCAAAATTAAAGAAAGGATCGGATTCAAAATCTGCCCAGGGATCATTTTTTTTTCTTATTTGTTTGTTCATCCTAAATTGCTGCAACAAATTCCCTTCCTAACCAAATTTTTTTGTTCAGCAAACTCCGGCGAACCACGAGCTTGCAGCGACCAACCTGGCCATGAGCTTGCAGCCGCTGGTCTAGGAGAGGAAGGGAGGGGGTTGCAGTTTTCTTTTTTCCGCCCCTTTTCTCTTTTCCTCCCCTCTTTGCCTCCCTCTTGCTTTTCCATTCCTTTCCACTGTTGATCCTTTTTCCTCTTCTATCCGATCCTTTTCACTCTTCTATCTGCAATGCAAGATAAACAAAGCCTTAATGTTCTACATCTGTGAAGAAGAAGCTTGTTGCGGAAATGTTCTGCATGCTTTGAATTTTGGGTATAATCAAATGGAAGTTTAACTGCTTACAGTTTGCATTTAGATGGTATCCTTCCGAGTGTTTTCCTTTCCTATTATTTTCATATTATACTTCCTTTTGGATATCCTTTTAATGTTTTCATGTACCTTTTATGATGCCACGCATGGTCTTCGTGTTCATGGTTTTATTTTGTGGCAGACTGTGTTTATCACATTTGCATATGCGATTGACTTCAACATGTCAGATCAGATGACCTATATGGCCACTTATATGGTCTTTGTGGCCGTAGGTATATGCACATCTAACAGATTGAGTTTGTTGTTCATCTGAACCAGTTTAGATTGAACCCAATCAAACAAAAGGTTCAATTATTATTTGCCCTAATACCTTCTTAGATAATAAGAGCTTTTATGATTTGTTTTTTCATCTTCTTAGAGGATTAGTTGTGAGTGTAAGCACATACGTGTGAATTGTCTCTCTTTATATGGTAGCTTGTGATTCTTAATTTAAATATTAGTTTTGCATGTGTTCAGTTGTAAACATTTTAACTATATGATATGTTTTCCATTGTCGATTAATACATATCATTATGGATTAGTATTTTACATTGTATGGTTAATATATATTTTTATATGGAGTTGTTTTTTCAGATAGATTGATTAGAATATTTTTCATATTTAAGGTTTTTTTATCAATAAACACCTTTAATATCTTTTATGATGCTTTGGCATGTGTCCCAGCACATGCTTTTGAGTACCTCATATGAACCATGCAATTGTTACTCCCATGTAGCCAGGGAATGCCTTTTAAAAACCTTGTTCTTGTTAACTTATGTTGCTATACCACATTCTTCATCAACATATTTTTAGTTCTAACCTTAAATCTTTGTTTCAGACCTACAATTAGAAAGTCATTGAGGAAGAAAAAAATGCTGTTCATTAAATAAATAGATTTGTGTTCCTGCAGTTTGTATATGCACTATACAGTGGGTTGATCTCAATCAATTTGGATATGTTTTTTTAGGACCTTATTCTTGTGATCTTATGTTCACAAAGATCACAAGAATAAGGTCCTAAAAAAGCATATCCAAATTGATTGAGATCAACCCATTGTAAAGTGCATATACAACAGTAAGGTTGCTGCCTTGTGACCAAGAGACCACGGGTTCGAATCCTGAAAATAGTCTCTTGCAAAAAGCAAGGTAAGACTGCGTACAATGGATTCCTTCTTCGGTACCCCGCGTAGCGGGAGCTTTGTGCACTGGATTGTAATTTTTAGTTTTTTATTCTTGTGATCTTATGTTGCTGTCAATTTCTCACAGAGTGCCAAAATACTTGTAGTTCTGCCCTTGGAACGTTGTTTTACTATAAAAATGAGAAAGTTACTTTCAGGGGGAAAACAAATAGCTACTCCTTTCCTCGGGTTGGACTATTTATATTACACAATACGCTCGATGAATTTGCGACCCTTTTTGTCATCTACTTGGTTGTGTTTTCTTTGTCCAAATGGTGCCGGGGATGCATGCATTGTTTTGATAGGGGCATGGATGCCTTGTTTTCAATGTCACTTGCAGTTGTAGTTGGGAGGCAAGCAGTTTCACAATTTTCTCGTCTTGTTAGAAACAACCATAATCTTCTGTTGAACTGCAGAATATCATTTTTGATCATTGTGCAAGTAATTTTCAGTGAATTCTTCATGACATTAAATTTTCAACTCTAACAAGCTAGGTGTTGTCAATCCTTATTCGTGCTATTTTTATCAGCAATTATTTTTCTCTCTTTGGTGTCTCTATAATCTAAATCTCTCTGGAGCAAAAATAACACTCAAGTGAATCTCCTTAGCATTTATAAGGAGGCCCAAATGCAAGCAAGTTATATCTGTTTGACCTTCAACTTTCATATGCCCAGTTTCTTCTAGTCTTACAATTCGGAACTTCCATGAGCTATTCACTTCCTTTTCTTGGAACAATCAGTGGAGTATTCGACAAGAGGCGACTCTAAGGGAAAAGAAATTATCTCTGTCAGCTAATGCTATGTTGGACGATATATGATGATCATCTTTGATATTTGCTAAAACATGCTTGAATATGCTGTAAGCTTCATATTTGTTTTGCTTCTGGAGATTGAACATGATAACAATGCATACTTACATTGTTTAGTTGACCGATAGTGATGGTACTTGATGTTTCTTTGAGAAGCCTGTTCCTAAGTATGCCTTATATATATATATATATATATATATATATATATATTTGCAAATACTAAAATTGCACCTCCATGTTGACAATTGTTCTCTGCAAAACTCAGTCAATGACTTCATCTTGCATCTGTACCTTTGTGTTTCCATCCGAGCTTGCTCTTTGGTGCTTGCGCAGCATTGTTCAATTTGTTGAGGTGTATTAGGTTTTTATACTGTACTTCTATCTTTGCCTTAAATTGTTATGCAGAATCAATCATGTTAAAAGAGCAAATGCCCCTTGAACCTCAATAAAATGATTTCTAGGTACTGAAGATATTGCAGGATCGTTGCTAGTGCTAACTGCTATTTGCTTGATGGACTGGTTGTTCTAATGCAATATAGATTCTTTGTGACCATGAAATTGAAGAACTTTGGAAGACACTGTTCTTGTACACTAGCTGAAACGGTAAAAAAAGATCTTTTACATTGTTTTGGCAGCTGAACTTAGCAATGATATGGAAGTTATCAGCCGAAAGAGCACGGAGCTCTTTCAGATGGAAATGGAGGTGAGTCAACGATATTTCATTGAACACTGCAGTAGTAGGTAGATATGGCTTTAACAAGTGTTTTTTTAATGCAAATGATAATTTTTAAAAGTTAGGTGTTGAATTTGGTAACAGTCTGATGCTGGACTCGTAGACTAGTTCTTGCAGAAATATGTTAAATTGTCAAAATTTGACCCATCACAATACGGATAGTCGGATGGTTGATAGCGACCGTGAATGATCCCCTCCCCCATATGCCTTTATTGCCCCTTAGGGTTTTCGGACAGCCAAGTTTCCCGTTTGGACTCGATGGGAATCGATAAATAGCGGCGGCGAAGTGCAATGCTCAGTCGCAATCCGCAGCGTCCTCCGAGATCGAGATCCACGGGGTGGTCGGTTGGTGTGAATCTCCCTTTTTTCCTTCTCTTTTCTTTTCCCCCTGCTTTAAAGGTACGTTGTTTGGTTCGCAGATTCTCGTCGCCTCCCCATCTCTGGTCGAGGAAATGACTGATTTCAAGGTGTATCACTTCGATGAGGTTGTCAAGCACAACGCCGCCAAAGATTGTTGGCTCATCATCGACGGAAAGGTTCTTTCTACTTGTCCTTTTCGTATTGAGTGTTTGCTTGAAAGTTGGATCGCTTTTGTGAGCAAATAGTTTCTTCTGCCTCTGTTTCGCAGTTCTTGGATCGCGGGGCTAAGAATTGTTTAAAAATTTGTAGAAAACACATAGTTGTGTACGAGACTCTGTTCATAGACTTAGGCGGTGGGGTGGTTTGTTTATCCGCAAAGGTTGGAATATGTCAATCTAATGCTCTCTAATGGTCTGTTCCACGATCATTGTGAGAGATATGGACTTTGATATGCCAAGACACGTGAGGGTCATCTGAATTCAAGAAAGAATTTTAGATTTTTTTTCGAAATCGATTCTTGTCTTATCCGCAAGTTGAGAGAATTGCTGATTTTACGTTGTGCTTACGGTGACAAAACCATGGGTGAAGCACTTAAAGATATTAGTCTCTTTGTAGATATGTTTCTGTACGGATCAAATATGTCTGTATGAATATATATGAACTACCAACTGATATTTCATTCTCTACTGAAAAATTTATATCATCTAGTTGTCAATTTAATTATGAGAAGCATTCGAGTTCGTCCTGGTCCAAAGAGGTTAAAGTTGAGTGAAATAAAGTGTTTTCATAAAGCTTTTCCTTAAATTGGGATATATAATATTATCTTTCGAATTCATTTTGTGAGTGAGATTAATCTCTTAAATGGAAATTGTGAATATTAGCATGACTGACATTGAGGAGAATTCATAATGGTCTTGTATGATGGCTAACATTGTAATTAATATTTGAGAAGGGATACTCTTTCTCAGTCTTTTGGATTAAGATGTGCAGTTCTATTTCTGTGAAATGAAGTTGTTATGTGATTCAATTTCATTTTGTGCATCTTGGCCTTCTTCAAGGCTTCAAAATTTAAACTATGTTCTTTGTCTTTGAAAACTTGGTTTAGTAAATTAATAAATTTTAAAATTAAGATGTCTGAGAAATGCTGGAAAAAGCTTCCTTAGTATACATTATTTGTAAATTCAAAATGTATATTATGGAGAGTTTTAGATATCCTTGATCTATTAGTCAATCAAAAGATCATCTTGATAAAGAGTGGATGAATGAAAAAGAGGAGTTTCGCCCTAGGGGCACGATGCAACGGCAATAGTGGAGAGGCATTCCATAGGAGAATACAGTTCGATCCTCTGCTGCGATATTGTTCGGTGACAAATTTAGGAAAAATCTATTCAGGAGGCTCTGGGGCATAGGAGTTTGTCCGGTGGACGGAGTATGACTTCGGCATTGGACCGTTATTCAGGGATGACACGACTGCGGAGTTCGAACTCAACTGTAAAAAAGCTACGAGTCCTTTCTTGATGTACCTTTGGTGACCGGTGGAGGCCACTTGGGTTCCGATCTTATTCGGTTCAATTGTTGACGAGATATCTCGAAGGTCCATTGGACAAGATTGATCACTCTCAGGAATTAGTCGGACTGAAGATTTAGATACCCTGATGCTAATCAAAAAAAAAAAAGAAAAAAAAAACGAGTTTTCAGAGTTTTGATAATATTGTTGACTCTCCATGCTAAAAGAATGGAAGTATTGCCTAGTCCAAAAATACTAGTAGTTATTATGGCCAAGATGTGAATGCTAAGATGGATATGCTGAGATTACTAAAATGTAAGGTAAAAGAAATATTATTGTTTGAGAGCAATTAGTTATTTCTTCAAGAGTTAATAACGAAAGAAACGAGATTAAGATTAAATGAATTTAAGTTCAAAGACCAACAAATAGGCTTATAGTTGGACAAGCTTAATCTATTAGAGTTGGTGTATGGGCTAGATTGTGGCCAAGAAACCATAGATAAAGTGATTAAGAGATTGTTGGTAATATAATTTTGCTTGTTCAATGTAGCGATAAGATCCATATCATCCTAGATAGTTGGAAGTAATAGGACTTAGATCATGGTGATGTTCTTTATAATAGGAGACGATCAGTATCCTCTCGTGCTCTGTACACTAGATTTTCTTCTGCTTCTTTCTGTGGCTCAATAAATGATGCTGTGAAGTTTCATCCATTATCAAAACTTAACATTGTATTATAATTCTGTCCTCTATAAATCAATATATTAGTCACATTTGAAGCAAGAACTTGTGGGATAAATTTATGTTGGCATCAGAACCTGTAAAGCTGCACAATGATATTGATACTAAATGCGAATATCAGTGAGAGAAACTGAGTCAGTTGTTTCCATGAAATGTCCTTTCATAGTGAGAATAATGATTAATTCAATTGTCCATTGTGTCCTTAAATTTTAGTGATCCTTGGAACCCAATATAGTGTTTGACTAGAGTCCTCTGGACCTTGCTGAATATCTTAGGTGTTACGAACCTATATGCATTGCATCTTGTACTCTGAATCATGTCGATCCCATAGAATTCCATTCTATTCCACTGTCTGATATTTCAGTGTTCTTTTTTCATTTCATTTTATTATAACACTTTGATGAGCCGTAAATAATTTATTCCTTCTAGGTTTACGATGTCTCCTCATTTATGGATGAGCATCCGGGAGGCGATGATGTTTTGCTTGCAACAACTGGTATGGATGCTATTTTCCTTTTATTTGCTTGTGGTTTCTTGTCACTCCTGTTGGTTGTTATCTTGAGTAGGCATGCTTATCGGTTCTTCGGTTCCGGTTCGATTCTAGTTGATTCCGGATATGTCGACGTTGGAATCGGTCTGAATCGGTTCCGATTCCAAAGTTTTAACTTTGGAACCATTTCAATCCGGATCGATTCCGAATCAATTCCAAATTGGTTCCGGACCGATTCTGAAATGATTTTGAACCACCTTCTTCGAACTTGAGCTTCCAAATTCATCTAATGTGTTAGTGATATCATTTTTTTTCTATTGCAAAATAATCTTGTAGACATGTTAGCATTCTAAGAATTTTCACCTTTTAATTAGCAATCGAAATCAAAAACGATTCCGAATTGGTTCGGAAACAGTTTCGAAATCGATTGGAATCGAATCAGAATCGGAACGGTTCCGATTCCGGTTCGGTTCCAGAACCAGTTCATCCAAATCAGTTCCGATTTTGGTTCTGATTCCGAATTTAACGGATTGGTTCCGACTCGATTCCGGATTAAATCGATCCGTTAAGCATGCCTAATCTCGAGTTCAATCAGACCACCTGAAATGTTCCAAAGCTTGTTTGGCTAACTGAAAATGTTCTAATTTCAGCGTGCAGTTTTCAAAAAATAAAATAAAAAATATTAAAGTAGAAAAGAATATATATATATATATATATATATATAAAGAGAAATATTATGTTATATAATTCATCTAAGAGTTTTTTCGATATTCATCATCCATCATCTGATCGAGTGCATACTTTATTATCCACAGTTCAATCGAATATGCATTATAGTCCAATCCTTGAATTTTAGGGGATCGAACAGTGGATAATGAAGATACTCACGGATAAATTATATATTATATTATACAATTCATCCGTGAGCTCCTCCATTATTTTTATTATTTATCGTCCGATCTTTTAGAATTCAAGGATTGAGTTATAGTGCGTATCCGATCGAACGGTGTATCCATCGTCCGATCTCTTAGGGTTCAATGATTGAATTATAGTGCTTATCCGATTAGTCGGTGGATAACGGAGATGTTCATAGGTGTATGAATGAGTTGTGTTAGAGATCATTCCTCTCTCTCTTTATATATATAGAATTTTGATATCTGGACGATGGTATTTTGTGCGTCTGTGCGCACAAAATATATATAATGATGCATGCACAGTGCCTCACTTGTCACTTGGCATTGTGGTTGCGGTCGAATCTCAATCGTGATGCGGTTGGATCTCTACCGTGACATTGCATCCTCGTCTTGTTGCAATCGAATTGTGATCTTGCAGTCGCATTCGCGGTTGTGATCTCATTGTTGCGATCACGTTGATCAATGCAAGAGGAATGACATAGGCGATCCGATTGAGTTTAGGAATTGGGTTTTATAACGGATTTGATCGACGGTGACGAGGACAATGTGCATTCTCAATTATATATATATATATATATATATAATAAATTTAATGTATCATAACGAATCAACTTTAAGTATCTGTTTTATTTTTCGTTTTTTTTTTAGATTCAAATTTCTAAGGAAGAGAAAATCTTTTAGAAAATTCTGTAGAACTAATGAGACCTGAATCTCAGTAGTTTCATGCTTCAATATATCCCCGTGTAAAATTTTCCTTTCCACTTAAATCTCTCTGCAGGAAGGGATGGCACCAATGATTTCGAAGACATTGGCCACAGCCCCTGGGCCAGGGACATGATGACCAAATACTGCATCGGCAAGATAGATCCATCGACAATTTCAGTGAAGCGCAACTACGTAAAGCCTCAGCAAGCACCCAACCCCCCAGCTACTAAATCATCCAACTTCCCGATCAAAGTACTGCAGTTCGTCGCCCCCGTATTGATCCTGGCCTTAGCATTCGCCCTTCGAAAGTTCACTAAAGCAGACTAGGCTCGTCCTTCCTTTCCAAAACTTTTTAGCATCACTTTCTCTCGAAGTATTTGTCAAATAAATGTTAGCAACGCCTGTTCGCCTACAAAATGTATGAGATTATATCGATCTAAATAAATTGCATTGCGATGCTTTAGAGGAAGAACGATCCAAAACTATCGAGGGTCTCTTCGTAACTATTCGATTCGGTGTCGATAGAATCGAGTGAGTGTTTAGAAGAAGTTTGTATTGAGAGTATTGGAATACAATTAAAATCTTACATTGATAAGACATGAAAAAGATTATCTACTTATAAGATGAAATGATATTTTCATTGGTACGAAATCTTTTTGATAAAGTCCAAAGATAAAATTGAGAATTTAGGTTCAAAGTGGACAATATCATATCATTGTAAGAATATATAAATTTTATAAATCATTTATCGATTAGTATCGTAATCGTAATCTAGGATCTTGGTGGATCGAAGATCGGACATCAAGTAGAGGAAGTTCTTCGATGAGGGATAGATTTAAGAGGATCCAATGTGATCCTTCATTTGAGGAGGGATTATTGAAAGTATTAAGAATACAATCAAAGTCTCACATTGGTAGGACATAGAAAAGATCATATATTTATGAGATGAAATGATATCTTCATTGATATTAAGTCGTTTGGATAAAGTTCAAAAATAAAATCATGAGAATTTATATTTAAAATGAACAATATCGTATTATTATTGTGGAAATATATTAGTTGCATTTGAGTCGGTTCCATTTGCTCGCATAATTCAATCTCTTTTCTCTTACGACACGTTGGAATCAGTTTTAAACCCACATTTTAGATCATCCTTGTCGAAAGCAAAGTCTAACCTCGTCACGCGCTTCTCCATTTCTTGCTAAAATTCAACCTGACACGGTTAATTCCGTTTTCTGATATTTTTTTTCCCCACGTGTTATATATATAACGCACGTGTCTCTCATTTTCTTTGGACTTCCGTAGCTCTCTCCGCACCATCCACGTGTCTCCTCGTTCCGTTTCATTTCTCCAAAAGCCAGCGAGACGTTAGCGATCCACGTTCGAGTCAACCCCGTCGAAGAGCGGCATCGTCGCATCCGGAACGTGCACGTGGCGCGTCGAGGCCTCCCGGACCCAAAATGCTAATCCACCGATCCAAAATAAAAATCGCGTGGATTACGCGATGTTTAATCAAGTAGATCACAGGGTTATTGTGCAGTTTCAGATATTAATTATTCAAATAGAATGAAAAATTTTAGTACGATAAAATTGATCATTTTTAAAATTAATCGAGTACTTGAATAATTGAAGCTAGTTAAAAAAAAAAAAAAAGCTCATTATCTTTCTGGTTCGAGTCGAGTTTTTTCTGCATTTCTGGAGTAAAAATTGAACCGAGCCGATTTGTAGGATTTACCGAAATTTAACCGGTTTCCGGTTAAATTTGATTTTTCTATAAATACCGTTTTATCAGGGTACAGAATTTAGAGGTTAATCGCAGATTAGATACATGGCGCAGAAGCAGCAGGGGGAGGGGAAGAGGGAGACGGCGGCGGCGCCGCCGGCGAAGGGTACGGTGACGGTGAAGGTGGGAGAGGAGCAGCAGCGGTTCGCGGTGCCGGTGGAGTACCTGAGCCACCCTCTGTTCGCAGGCCTCCTGGAGGAGGCCGCGGCGGAGTACGGCTTCAGCCACTCCGGCGCCATCGCCATTCCCTGCGCGGTCGATCACTTCCGCCGCGTCCGCGACGACATCGAGCGTGACCTCGCCGCCGGACGCCGGCGGCACCACCACCACATCCCGCACTTCACTCTGCCCATCACCAAATAACTGCCTGCGCCGCGTCGTAGGAATTAATTCAACGACGGAACGGAGCCGGCGACTGCGTTTTTTTTATATTGTTGGCCTGTTTTGTGTTTACTTCGAATCTTCTCTAGTTCTTCCATTTCCTTTCAATAAATTCTACTTCCTTGATTTCTGTAATCGATCTGCAAGAGTTTGATCTCCAATCAAGAGGAAAAGAAGAAAAAGAAGGGAAAAAAAAAATGAATTAGCATAATTTCATATTTTTAATTTTATTAATTTTGAAGATGATCAATTCTTACCTATGAATTTTGAATATATTTCATCAATTATTAAAATAAATAATTAAAAAATATTCATATAGATAAATTTAAAATATTTAAGAGTTGAATTGAACGTTTTACTATTGGATTGTCTTTATTTCATTTGTTTATCTCGAGGGTGGAGAGGAGGTTTTTTTTTTCCACAAGCGTTTACCATTAAAAAAATATAAAAAAATAACAAACTTTACATACTAAATCTAAAATAAAAATATTTATTAAATTTGAAAAAAAAGAGCTAAATTTCGATTATTAACTTTAATAAAACCTCTAGTATTGCTCCTAATCTTAGGATTAGGTATGGAATAACTTGGATTAAACATGATTCACATAATTATCGCTATAAAACATTATTGTACTTTTGTTTTCCACTCCATAATGTTTAGGAATTTACATCCGACCAACTCTTAATCGATAGGATACTTAAATAATGCCCCATTTCATCTCCTTCGCATAATCCCATAAAACCATCCAATAACTATAATCCCTTTGGTCAATTGTTAATCTCTTTATTTAACTTTCTCCAATCATTACTTAATTAAAAAAGAATTGTTAATGATTCGTGGTTAATTTTATACCTTTTTGTTTAATTAAAAAAATAGTTAAATTATGAGGATCAAAATGAAAATTATCTCTGGGGACATCTCAAGCTGTTTGTTCCCTTCTTTCTTCGTTATTTCTTCAGCTTCTTCTCTTCTGGCGGCTCGTATTTCGATCCTCATGACCATCTCCGGTTTCTTGCCCCGGCGGTCGGCGCGCTTTCCGACGGCCAAACCCTAATATCGGACCCATGGCGTCCCCCTCGGAGACCGATCGAACGGAGCAGATCATCGTCCACTTCCTGCACAAGACTCTCCACACTGTGCTCGCCTCCCGCATCCCCCACATCCGCTCCGCGCCCCGACCGTCCTCCGGCAAGCGTGACCGATGGTTCCACCTCGACCTCGGCGACCTCCCGGGCCAGATCGCGCACCGTGGCCCATTGGTCATCGACGTCCTCCTCACTCCGCGCCGCGAAGCCTCCGAATCCGGAGCCGGAGAGGCCGTTGTCGAGCGGTGGACCGCGCAGTGCGTTCCCTGGCACGGCACCCCGCACCACCCCCATGATGTTGGCTATTTGCAACCCAGAACCTACAAGAAATCGGTAATTTTGCTCAGATCCCTATACGTGCTGCTCCGGCTTCTCCCGGCTCACCAGATCTTCCGGACGCTGTGCTCCTCTGGCCAGCCTTACAACTACGATCTTGGCTACCGGGTTTACTCCTCCGCGCCGCCATTTTCTACGGCGGAAGAGGCGGATTTGAAGCGATACAGCTTCACCCCGGTGGAGACCCTCTTCGGCCAGCTCGTTGTTTCGGTGCAGTACCGCCCCAGCCTCGCGGCATTCAACCTTGAAATTTCTCCTCCGATGCCACCGATGATCATAACCGATTACATCGGTAGCCCGGCTGCCGAGCCCAGTAGGCCTTTCCCTTCTTCGCTGCCCATTTGGGCGTCTCGCCCCACCACGTCACAGAATCCACCCAGGGTTTTCCGGCCATCGGCAGTGGCGGCTCCTCAATTCGATCGCCCGCACAGCTGGAACGCTGCGCCCATGGCGCACCACCCGCTCAGTTTGCCGCACGATCGGGTTGCCAAGGTAGGATCCTCGCCTCCTGAACATTATTACCGCCTGGGGCCGAACGGCCTGAACCAGCGGTCGCTGAGCGATAGGAAGGCAAATTTCAAGTTTGATGATTTTCGTCTGTCCCCACCGTCGACATCGACGTCCCCTTCGCCTCCCACACTTGGTAGCCATTCCCTCCAATCAAGGTTACAGATGGAGACGGCACCGATGAGCATACCGCTATCAGCAACTGGGAAGAGCCAGATGCATCGCAGTCCCAACCTCTCGGATCCTTCCAAGAGTCTTTTGCCACCTCCATCTCCTAGAAACGTAAAACCCGATCCTTCAAGCCAGGAGTCTCCTTCCAAGAGCAGATCTTTCAGAAAGCCAGAAGGTTTGAGTGGAGGTGATATCTATTCAAACTTGCATACGTACGCTGCATATAGGGTAACATTCTACCCTTCACGTTTTGTGATACATTTATGTATGAAAAAATTATAGCTTTAGTTCGATCCTAAGCGGTTTGTTTTATTGATTCTTGTTCCTTCATTATACAGATGTAGATGCTCAAAACACTAAAAATCATTGTGGGGCTTCTTAACTACTTTCGTTTAAGTTCGATATTAGATCATAATATGGCCTGATAAATATCATATCGCAATCACTGCTTGCATAACTTCGAACTTCGATTATACCACACTTGAATACAGTATGAAAGATATACGTATCAGCAACACAGCTTATATATCTCTGTCAGGGACACATGTTGCTCTTTTTATTATTTCACTATCACAAAAACCTATTTTTCCTTGATCCCTAAATTAATTCAGCAGACTTGGGATTCATGAAAATCTAAAGTTCCATTCCCAAAATTTCACATGCATTTTTATCTGGGAATGTAAAATAAGACAAACATCAGCTTTGGAGCATTGGGAACAACAAGCAATTCGTACATGACAATAGCAAGATGTCTTAGAAGGAAAATATTGGGATTAGTATAAGAATGTTATCAGAACATATTGGTTAGCCATCAAGTAATAACTTTTGGGGAAGAGGTTTAGGTTTTGGAGTGAAAAGTAAAATGATCATTACTGGTATTTAGTTTCACAGAGTGTCATAGTCAGAGACCTCTGGTGCTAAAAGGAACATGAGACTGTTTTCTGTTGGTTAATAGTCAATCTGCAGATGGTAGAGGCTTACACTACAACGATACTATGCTCCTTTATAGACCAAAAATACTAAGATGTTGTAATTTTAAACAAGAACATCTACATATGTGGAATTCTTCTTCAACACATATTGCTTAGAAGATGCATATTTTAGACATGAATACATCTGAAATGCTAGTTATCTTTAAGGTGGGACCAGTCTTGATAGCAAACTTTGGGTATAGCAATCATTCTGTTGAAAGTATCATTTTTGTGTATTATGGACAGTATATAGGATCCAATATAGGATTTTGAAGTACTTGTGGACTAATGGTGAATATCAGAACATGTGAGATATGTGATTATAAAATTGAAAACTGATAACAATGTGGTAATAACATGGCTAAAATATCTCTGACATAGATTCACTCCCACCCTGCCTTTTCATTTCACTTGAAATTTAAGAAACCTGCATTTAGATTATTGGGTATTTATGTTTTTACTTTTTATACTCCCTCAGTATGCATAATTCTTAAATATTGAATTTGTTAGAAATTTTTTCAGCTGAAGAGTTTTTGTTACATTATTTACCTTCTCTGTCCTTTGATATGCTCAGTCTAGAAATAATCGTGCTAATAATGTGCAAAGTTTTACTAATGAACTTGTCTGGGGCCCTTCTCATGTTCTTTTAGGGTCTCAAGGATGGTCGAGATGATTCTGGAAGGTTCTCTGCTTTGTCTTCTGGTGGTTCACCTAGGTATGCCATTTCAAGAAGCTCAAGCCGATTCTCAATGCAGGATGATCTTGACGATACGGAATTCTCTTACCCATTTGCTGTGGATGATGTTGACACATCAGATT
This sequence comes from Wurfbainia villosa, assembly GCA_025175895.1. Taxonomy (NCBI): domain Eukaryota; kingdom Viridiplantae; phylum Streptophyta; class Magnoliopsida; order Zingiberales; family Zingiberaceae; genus Wurfbainia; species Wurfbainia villosa. The sequence goes on along the minus strand of CM045991.1, from coordinate 18,395,632 downwards.
CTCATACAAGGTGATTCTCCATTCTGCTTATGATATGTTATATTTGTTCTTATTTGAGTTGTCTAACATGGAGATTGGTTCATGAATCTTACTGTTCACTGTTTTTACTTATCTGTTGGAACTTTATAATAGTGAAATTTATGGATTCCTTAAAGTATTTTGGATAAATTGTGCAGTCGGCAACTTCTAATCAAGAGATATCATCATATCTTATAAATTAAATTGACATGATAAATCAAGTAAAGCATATAAATAAAAAAGATAAAATGAATTCAGATGTGAACCAAGCTAATTGCCTTGTGATGATGTTTTGGTCCTTGTGTGGGTTAAAATGGACACTCACGCCCCAAGGATACGAGTGTGGCCCCACCTGTTGACACATGGTATAGAGACTTGTTTGTAGATCATTTCAGTGTTAAACCACATAAGTATACATACATACACACATTAAAAAACATCAATGAGGAAGAAAAGAAATATAGGAGGAGGTTGCTAGCGCCCTTATGTTCCTCTTGATTAGGTATTCTTTTAGTACAATATGGTAATAGATAGACTCTTCTTTTATAGAGTAAATATCCCTTTAAACCCCCTATTCGATTAAGGTTCTGTCCTTCTTACGAGTTGTGCCCTTTAAATAATAAAAAAAATCAGAATCAAAATTATGAAAAAGAAATTAAAAAAATTATATTTTAACTGGCTTTTAAATATAAAGATTCTAACACTGTCTTCAACTACTATTAAACTTGGAATCCTTGAAACTATAGGAGGTATAGTCTTAATGTCGGTGTCTTTTTTGTTTCGTTTTGTTTTTTTTTTCTTTAAATTCCTTTTTTTTATTGGGTATTTTTCCCTCTTATTTTCTCTTACTATGCTTAAATGATAGCCTGATAGACAGTTGGCTTTTGTGAGCTTTAGCATCTGATTGTTTGATATGCAATATCCAGCCTAAGACTAAATTTCCAACTATTTAAATTCTCAGATTGATTGCAATGAAGATGGAAAGTGTATTGCCAGATTTAATTGATTGCAACGTGGATAAATTTTTTATTAGCAGATTTTGAAGATATCAAACTACTTTACTAGAAAAGTAGTAGTTTTTTTTACCTTTGATTGCCCAGAAAGATTTTCACAGAACATAAACAAAACGAAGCAACAAGCACAGAGCACTACACTAGTTTTACGTGGTTCGGAATTTCCGATTTTTACTTCACGACCTAGCTCCTACGGATCACCACTATCCTTTCTTCTTCTTAGGAACTTTCGGAGGTAAAGAAATCTCTTATAACACCTGGAACTTACAATAGATGCAACCAAAATAAATGTAAAGAAATAAATAGAAATACAGTAAGCTTTACACAAGAATGCTTTTGATTGATTGCTCTTTGGTTGCTTTGGAAAGCTTCTTGAAGATTTGGAATGCAACAACAACTCTTCTTCAAACTCTCCAAGAATCGGCGTCTTCAAACTTTGACAAAGTCCTCCTTTTATAGGTTGATCTCCGCCAACCAATCGATTGGTCTAACCCTCAATCGACTGGTCACTCAACCATTTGCTCACAACGGCTTAATCCACGTCAAATTTCAATCGAACAGTTGACTGCTCCATGCCATCAGTCGACTGCTAACCCAACAATCGAACTGGTCAGTCGATTCCACGGGGTTCTGTTCTCTGATCGCATAAGACAGTCGAATGCTCTAACACAGTAGCAGTCGACTGGTGCGTCGAAACTCTCCCAAGCACTCGGTTTTCCATCTCGAGCATCGAGGTTGCTTGAGCACCCGAGTCCTGGACTCAAGCCCCGACACTGAGTGACTAAGCAGTTGACTCAAAGTGCTTCTGTTCGCTCTTCGCTTCGGCTAGTCGATTGCTTCATCATGATAGTCGACTGCTGAGTTGTGATTCTCCCGAGCACCGACTTCTCAGTTTCCTGAGCACCCACAGCCGAGCCTCGCTCGTCCCGAGCACCTGCGCTCATGCGCCTCTTCCTCAGCGCTTGCCTGAGCAATGATAGCCCGAGCACTTCTTCCCGAGCCTGAGTGTGGCTGCTCGAGGACCAACGTCGAGCGCTCGAGCACCTTTCCTGTCGCCCGAGCACTCAACTCATCGCAGCTGCTCAAGTACCCGTGCGCATACCCGAGCACTGAGCCTTCCTGAGCATTGAGTCCTCTGTTCCTCAACGCCCGAGCACCTCGAGCACCCAACTCCCAGTGCCCGAGCACCTTGAGTACCGTAGCTTTCTCATCGCTTGAGCACCGGCCCAGTCGACTGGTCAAGACCACCAGTCGATTGCCGCTTCCTCAGCACATGCCCGAGCACTTCTCCGATGTATCAGTCGACTGGTGAACAACTTCAGTCGATTGATACCTCAGCAGTTAGCCTTATTTCGAAGTTAACTCATACTTTGCTTGGTATTCGATTGACCTCAGCCTGCCAGGTCTTTTCCCATCCATCATCCGTTCACTCTTGATTTGTCGGAAGCTTCCTTGCCTAGTATCCGGTCAACCTTGACCTACTAGGACTTCTCTTGCCAAGTAAGGTCGCCTCGATCTACCGGGACTTCATCTGCCAAGCACGGTCACTCTGATCTGTCGGGACTTCATTTGCTAAGCAGGGTCACCCTTGACCGGCCGAGACTTCACCTCCTAGTCATCTGGTCTCTTTGATCTGTCAGAACTTCATTTGCCCAGCACGGTCACTTTTGATCTGTCGGAACTTTACTTGCCTAGTCATCCGGTCACCCTTGACTTGCCAGGACTTAACATCACCAAACATCCGGTCTTTCTTGACTTGTTTGGACTTTTCTTGTTTTGCCTCCGGTCTCTAAACCTACAAGGAATTTTCCAACACCAAGTATCCATTCCTCCTTGACCTGCTTGGACTTTTCCTCTTCATGCCAAGTGTCCAATCAACATTGACCCATCTGGACTTCACACTTATCAACTCCCTCATTGGACTTTCCATCACCAAGTGTTCGATCCTCTATGACCCACTTGGATTTCTACCTTGTCAACTCCCGTTGAACTTTCGATCACCAAGTGTCCTGTTTTTCTTGACCCACTTGGATTTTCCACTCGTCAAGTATCTAATCAGCCTTGACCTACTTGATTTCACGCTAAACTCTATATGATTACAGATGTCCCATACCATTCCATAATCATATTGTCATCCATATATTCAAACTCAACTCGAGTCTCACTCAAGCTTGGTGAGTCTTATCTTGAGATTGATTGCACCAACAATCTTCCTCATGTCATCCTTTACCTTTAGTCATATTGTCAAACATCGAAATTCAACTCGAGTTCAACTCGAGCTTAGTCAACCTTAATCTGAGGCCGATGGCACCAACAGATAGGATACTCAAAAACTGAAATCTAAAATTGACTCGGAAGAATTCTTCCATTTCTAAAAGGTTAAATTGAAGTTGGTCAACACTTTCTTATTCTGAGTTTGATCCTATTTTTAAAGACGAACCAAATGCCAAGGCAACAAAGATTTTACTTTTAGATTCATATAATTCATGAGTACTTCTAGTAATTATGGCTTACAAGTCCTCTCCGTGTCATGATTTGGTTGTGCATCATAAGGAAAATCTCATTGCAAAACCTGTAATGGTCTATCAGATCTAGATCATAAAGGTTGACTTCAACAAGCAACAAGAGGTGAGTTTAGAAATACTTTGTTTTTTTTCTCATTGACGTGTGGACATTTTAAGTTCATCTATACTTAGTCAAGGATCCTAGTTATGCTAGGCGATATAGGAATTAAGACAGACTGATATGCTTGTGCTGAGATGCCTTTAGGTATCATGCCTCACTGTATTCTAATCCCTCACTTTCTGCTTGTAGCTAAATTTTTGCATGATAATTATTTGTTTGCATCTATTCAACTGTGACTTACATGAAGAACAAATAGTTTGATGAACTGTAGTTGCAGCATTGAGTTTCTAATGTAGAAAAGGTTGAATAAATTTCATTCTTCTTTCCATTAGTTTATCCATTTTGATATATCATTTTAGTTCCTTTATGTATTTAGGACATTTGTAGGGGAGCATTGGCGCAATGGTAAAGTTGTTGTCTTGTGACCCAGATGTCACAGGTTCAAATTCTAGAAACAGTCTTTTGCAAAGTAAGATAAGACTGCGTACAATGAATCCTTCCTCGGAACTTTGCATGGTGGGAACTTCGTGCACCGGACTATCATTTTTTATGCATTTAGGACATTTAGACCTGCGAGGCTGCCTGAAGGGGACAACAATAACAACAACAATCAAGCTTTATCCCACTAGATAGGGTCGGCTATATGGATCCTTCTACGCCATTAGATTTTATGCTCTACTATATTATCATCTATACTTAAATAAATTTTATCTTGTTTTATATTGTTAATCAAGTCTTTTTTTGTCTTCCTCTTCCTCGTTTGATGTGTGCATTTGTCATCGTTTTATATCGTCTAATGAAGCATTCAGTGGTCATCTAAGTATATGTCTGTACCACCTTAAATGTGTCTCTTAGAATTTTTTTCTTAATAGATGCAACTCTGACTTTCTTTCTAATGCTCTCATTTTTTATATTGTTTATCCTCGTATGTCCACATATTCATTTTAATAGTCTCATCTCTGCAACCCTCAATTTCTATTCATTTGCTTGAGTCAGAGCCCAACATTCAGCGTCATATAGTATAGTAGATCCAATCGTCGTTTTATAAAAAAAAAATTTAAGTTTTGGAGGTACTTTCACATAAAATATCCTGTTTGTATTCTGCAGAACATTTCTCTCAATCTCTTCATCATCTTGCAAAAATGATCCTGAATACTTAAAGCAGCAGCGACATGATTTTAGAAGCAATAGAAGTGAATGTCTATCCATTAGTACATTTAACGTCATGAGCATTAGATGTAGATGTTCTTACCTAATTAATAGTACCAGAGTTCAGTTTTACAAGACTTTAAGAACCTTTAACACGCTGCAGCGATTAGGAAGCAAGTTTTATAAACACAAGACTTTATGAATGCTGTTAGATTGTAATACACTATTCCACCAATTCCTTCAACAATTATTTTGGTTTATTTAAGAGAAAATATTGCCGATAACAAATTGTAGTTAAATGTTAAGTTACTCTTGTGGTGCCAAATTCTATCAAAATAGGTTGGTTTTCACCCTTGCTTATCAAAGAAGTGAACATTCTAACCTTTTTTTTGTGTTTGCTTCGGTGCAAGTGACTTGTTTGTTAAAAATCCATTGCTTACATCCTATGTGTGACCCAACACAGATTCTCATGATTATTTAATCGACAGGAGCCCTGATGTGAAGGATGCAGAATACTCTTCCTCCCATAAGTCCCAACAGGCAGCAGTTGGAGCTCTTGTCCGCATGTTAAAGACTGCTCCTCCACTTCGCCAAGATCAGAGCTGTTCGTTGCAGTCTTCCGACTTAAATGGAGAAGTCAGCATGAACAGTTCAGTCTTGTCTAGGAAAACAAGCGATGCGTTGGAGGAACTCCAAACCTACAAAGACATGAAGAAGTTTCTTCTTTCCAAGAGTGGGGCTATGACTAAGTTACAAGAATCTCTTCAACAGAAAAAGAGAAACAAAGAGTGATGATACTTAGCCGAATGATCAAGCATTAATGAAACTATCCAGGTGCTAATTTTTACGAAGATATATACCAGCAACAAAGGCCAACGACTCAAATGATGTTCATAAGATTTATTGTTGTACATATAGCAAGATTGTTGTTTGGAACTCTTAAAACTCTCTCCTAGCAAATTGCTCGTTTCGAACTGATTATTTACTTATCGAGTGTCCTGCCGAGTGTTGCTCATCTGTAAATGCCTGTTATCTTACCAACTCTGTGTCCCATTTATTTATGGTCAATTTATGCCTTGTGAAAAATTCATTGTTAAAGGATCTGTGATCACAATGAACGTCTCTAATGTCTTGCGCCATTACATGGATAATGGATATATTCATTCTACTTTTCTGCTACAGATTTTCTGTTACTCTCTTTATTACTTTGGCTAAACTTTCTATTTCATTGCAGTTTGATGCTCGCATTAAAAAAAAAAATTTGAATAGCATAAATTAAATGAAGGAGTTAGAATATATGTGTTTGATTTAGGATTGTAAATGAATCAAATATTCGTGAATAAATTTGAGGTTCACATTAAAGTGAATAAATTTGAATAGCTTGATATAGGATTGCAAATGAATCAAATATTCATGAATAAATTTAAAACTCACATTAAAGTGAATAAATTTGAATAATTTGATAAATTAAATGAACGAGTTAGAATATATATATTTGATTTATTAATGTTCATGAATATTATTTATAAATAATTTGGTGAACATTATCAAATAAATACAGTTTGTAAATTATATTTATAAACAAAACTTGTAAATAATGTTCACGATTAAATTTATTTATGAATTTTTTATAACCATTTGAATTATTTATATTAATCAATCAAATAAATATTAAAATATTAAAATTTCAAATAAATGAAAAAAAAAATAATTTAAAATTTTGATAACATTTAAACAAATTAAACTTAAACAAATTTGAATCGAACTTGATTCGAATTTGAACTGAACTTGATTTAAAAGTCTGATATATACAAAAGGTTGGAATCGTCAATCTAACGATTCCCATCGGTCTGTTCCACGGTTGTAAAAATCATCTGGATTTAAAAAAATATTTTAGATCTTCTCCGAAATCGACCTATGTCACTTGTACAAGTACTGTCATGCCTAAGACTAATTATCTTAACAAACAAATCTGATTTTTGAGTCGGGCTAGCGTTCAAAGCTTTCCATCGGTTAAACCATTCCCTTCCTTGAACTCCATTAATAGATGAGAAAGAGCTTCTCATTGTCTTTGCCGGAATATTTATCCTTTTAGCATTTCATCAAAACACCCCATGATAATTGAAGATGACAACATCACGCTCCATGGATGAATTATATCATTCTAAACACAAGCTTCTCCCTGTCCAACAGACTTTTTTATCTTCTAGCTCTAAATTCTATTACGAGTTGACTTTGCAATCCAACTTACAACCATCAAATAACAAATTCATGTTTGCAGAACCCAACCGTTTGCAACAAACAACAGTCATACTTACATTTACATGACTCAGTATTACATGACACATAATACAGGCCGACTTGCCTCGCCACCGGGTTCTCGTCTAGCCAGGCAAAAAACATGGCTGAAACGCCCAGAATTCGAGTCAGTAGACACGACTCAGTGACAGCAGTATGGACATAGAACTGAACTCGAAATTTGGTCCCGGAGTCGAAGGTTCATTTACAGTTTCAGTGTACGGGGATGGTCATTTGAGAGCTGCCCCCACCGTGCGCATCGCCGCTTTTGAACCAGAAATATGAGATCCCTGCAATGGCTGCTTGCCGAGCGATCTGCCCCCTGCACACAAACCTCAGCTCCGCCCATAAAGTATTGCCTGTGATGCCTGTTTTGATGTATCGGTCGTATCCATCGAGGTCTGACTGAGACACTACCTCGTAAGAGCTCTCATCGAACGGTAGATGTGCTTCAGTGATGAGGAGCGTCGGAGACTTTATGCTGAGATCTTTGGCAAAGATACACCTTTTGATCCTCTGCACCCTGAGGTGGTAGAAGTGTTGAACAGCCTGAAAAATGAATTACCCGAATTGTAAATATATCGTAAATCTGTCGTGTTTCGATTGATCATGGAGCTTATGATAAAAGTAAAGCATAGAATTCAAACGTTTTTCAGGAGCCAACACAAGTTCTTGATGGCAATGAGAAATTTCAAAGATGTATCAGTAACAAAAGTTTGCAGAGCACAAGATATTATCTCCACACCATACTTCATAGGTTTTACAACAAATAAAATATAATAGATGAAGAAAAAGAAAAGCAATTTAGAAAAATGAATTAAATGATGTATGACATGGACAAACAAACTAACCTTCCACTGTGAAGAAGCTAAATGCACTCTTGGTCTGTTCGATTTGACGAATTGGTATGCAGCAGTTGGTGTCATTTGCTTATGTTGCACCTGTGAAACAGTTCTTATAATCTTCGTCGCATCGAATATTAGACAATTAGTCCTTTAAAACTAGATGTAAGCATACCAAGTAGCATAGCACGATCGTTGTGCTGCGCCCTCGACCCGCTTTGCAATGAACATATGTTATTTTCCCACCGTTGCTGTTCCCTTGTAAAGGTAATGAAGGGAGGTTATTTGTATCGTATATATAAAAGTCAAAAGTCAAAGTACAAACATACTAGACATGTTTAGCTAATGATGACCATTCATTAGCTAGAGGTCATTGTCATGTAAGCTTGAATTTAGAAATACCACTGAGCCATACATTACAAACAATGCTAGAAGTCAATTACAACCTAAAATACTTTTAGTTGATAAACGGCATTAATAAATATGAAATGCAATTGTCAGAAAATTGAATAGAAGTTAAACAAATTCAAAAGACTGCTGCAAAACAGCAAATTTGATTGAATGATTAGTATTGAAAGAAGGTCGCACCGTTTCACCGACTTGATGGAAGAATTATGATTATCATTATTTTTTTAAGAGAATTAGATAATTGATATGTTCATAGCAAGAATAAGATGGTCGGTACTTACTATGGATGAAGTCCACAGCTAGACATATATCTCCAAGTGATGGAGCAAAGAGGTAATCTCTTGTTGGTATCAGCAAATGTTCAATCCCGTAGGCCTATTACGAAGAACCAAAAAAAAAAAAAAACACTAATGAATGAAACTTGAGCTCATCACATTAATAAGAGAAAAGATACGGACAGGATCTATTACTCCTAATCGACAGAAAATGCTACAAAATAAGAGTAAAAAATTCAAGAATAAGGCCTCCGTCCAATGGTAAAGATGCTCCATTATTACATGAGCGAGAGGGGTGAGCAAAAAGGTTCAATCCAATGGGTAACTGATCCAACCAGATCTTATACGACCCAAAATTTGGATTATTTCGGTGTGTGGGTTAATGCATAGGCCAGAAATTTAATGTATCCACGTCATGATTTGACTCAGGCTATCAAATTCAATATACAAACAAAGGAGAGCCATCCAAAGTTTAATTATGTAAATATACAGTTTATTCATAATTTTTCATGAATAGTAAACAAGCCACAAGCCATCCCCATCACCAACTGATAAGAGTAATTTACTAAATGAAGTTTGTACTTATTGGTCAATTATAACAACATTGTGAAACTGCTAATAAATTTGAACAAAAAAAAAAGATCTGGATGTTGGGAATTTCAGTCTGACACACTGTTGTATTTTACTGACTATTATGTGATATTTTATATGTTTGGATTTATAATTGTATTGCATTAATTAAGTAGGCCTTTTGATATCTTTGGTTATGGAATTTTTGCTTATAATATCATGATTTAAAATTTTATTGCATTGAACAGATATTTAATGATATCATTAAGTCAGGGATGGTATTTTAATAGGTCCTTTGATTGGGGCCACTTTGCACTGCATGAAATTTAAGGTACAATTCACATATTTCATAGGTTGCATACATATTTCATAAAAGGATAGAGAATTGAGTTGGAATTAACCAAGAAGAACACCATATTGGCAAAGGGATTGTATTAATATTTGTCCAAAGACAGATGACTATTTTTAACAACTATATTCAGCACCATATTTCCCATCAGGTAAGAAAAATAAATAAAAAGGAAAAAGATAATATACATCATATTCAGAAATCCTATGATACAATCAAAAGTTAAGAAATGGTACAATTGATCCTCTCTACTACTCTAGTTTGGTCCAAAACATATTTCAAAACACATGAATAATAAGTACATGAAATCATGAAAATATGCCAAAATTTGGCATAGAAATAAACTAAGAGTAAACCACAAGCTAGTGTTTAGTAGCTCAATACATGGGTAATTGGTAAACCAAATTTCCTATTGATGCTATTGATTAACCTCATGGAGCATATGGCCACTATTTTATCAAGTTAGTGGAAAGAAACAATCAAACTAGATCAATCACCAAGTTTATGAGTAATAAAGTAGATCAAAATTTGAATTATTCAATTACAACCTTTCTATGCAATATGATTCAAAGTACATAGAAAATATCCAAAGGACAAGTACTCACATGATATAAGGAACTAGGTACCAGTGTCTCATATGGCTCATTCAATGTAATGACACCACCGACGCCAAGTTTCTCCAAGCGAGGAACATCACTAGGAAATGGAACAGCACCTAAGAGTAGAAACTGAAACAGAAACTGTCAGGGTAACTAACTAATCGACAGGTTCAACAAAGCAGGTGTGCTAAATTGTTTATAACCAAAAGGGGGAAAAGGCAACAAACAAATCTGTTATCCATTACAATTCGCACACAAGAATCATGAAACCTTATTAGAACATCTGAGGCTAGAAATTATTATCCAAAAGTCAAAAGTTCAGAATAATCTCCTGAAATGCATTACGACTCCACACAGGAAATCATGAAACGTCACTACAAATATATGAGGCTAGAAATTATTATCCAAAAGTCAAAACTTCAGAATCATCTCTGCCATTACGACTCAGGCACAAGAAATCATGCAACGTCACTAAAATATTTGAATCATTATCCAAAAGTCAAAACTTCAGAATAAATAAATTTTTGCTCGTATCTCATGAATTCTGACGGTTCAACTAATAAATTTGAAGTGGTCAAAAGAACTCCAATTATCCACAGCAATTGTTTGTTATAAAATCATGTCAACAAAAAGAGAAACAGTACATATTCTTTTGGCAAAGGAAAGATAAACAAACTACAAGCAAAAAAAAAGGAAGGAAGATTCGAGGGGGAACAAACCTCATCGATTTGATCCCACCAATGGAACTGGGGTTCAATCATATTGCGCAGAACATTGTACCCAAGCGTCGGGTAAAAGAGAATCCGAGCCCCGATTCCGACCGCCGCTCTCTTCGCATTGAGAAACAAAACCCTTTCGCCACCAATCGCTGAAATCGACCTCTCCCCATCTCCTCCGCCCGCGCACTCCCCCTCTAACTCCTCAATACGCATAGCTCCGGATCCAATTCCTCGAAGACGCAAGCTGAAACCGCCAATCAAGCGTCTAATTTCTCCACCCCCCGTCGAGGACGAGGCTGTCGATGGCCGACTGACAGAAAAAGGGGAAAGCGGGTTGCACAACGAACCCAATAGGATCTCCAAAACAAGAAATTTCCACCGCTGCCCTCCTGCGTTCGATCGGCTCCGCTGCCTCGACCCTTTCGCCTCTCCCGTTTAAGGACCGCCGAGCTGCTCTTCCCAACCACCGTTCCGCCGTCGACGTTAATATAGAAGAGGTTCGGTATAAGTGCGTCGAGATTCGCGATAAAGTCAGAACCAGGGAGCACGGACGGTCATGATGAGATCTCCAAAGTCGTACGCGAGCTCACGTGACGGAGGATTTGGTTTCCAAATCGGAGGTCTCGTGACACCTGCGCCGTCGGATCCAAGCAAGCACGTCCATAGCCACGGACGCCGATCGCCTGTCAGACCCACGCCTCCATACACCTTGGTTACCTTTCTTGCTGGCTCAATGCCGTGGGGCCCATCTGCGTCTACGCATCCCGGTGCGCCGATGTCGATGTTTCGTGTCTGGCGGAGAACACGGGAGCCGCGTCAGCGGTGACTCCCGTGAGAGCGAAATCGAGCGGTCGATTCGGCGGTGGATTTGGTTCGCCGATAGATATCCACGGGTAGCGGGGCCCGCAGGGACTTTCCATAGAGCGGGCCCCATGCAGTAATTGGGTGTCGCATGCGATGCTTATCTTCTTTCTCTTCTCTTTCGCTAATATTTCTTAATAATTAAGGTTTTGTAGTGATTGGAAGGGAAATGGAACGGTTTCAATGATCAAAGAAAAAAAAAATCCATAAGATTTTCAAAAGAATTGAAAGATAAATTTTTTCAAAAGAATTGAAAGATAAACTAAACACGACAGTGTCTAGGTGTTGAAAAACAAAGTTAAAAAAAAAAAAAAGAGCAGTTGGATGACTATTCTTAAAATCTCTAAATCATTTTGAGTATTTTAGATTTTTTTTTTATTGTATTTGTTCAAACTTTGAGTATTGTTTGAGCTCAACATGTTTGGTTAACTATAGAGACTCTCAACTTAATCGGATTGAATGATCAGAGTATCTTATATGGAATAGTCATATTAATAATCTCTTTATGATTATTCCATTGGATAATCTCAACTGTCTCATAGTTTTTTAAATTTATTATTTTATTTAAATTTTTTTTTATAAATTCATGAAATATAAAAATCAAACTGAACAATAGTATCCTAAAACACCTTGTTGTTGGGGGCAATAACCACACTATCCTATGAACAATAGTAATAATCACAATTGTACAATCACTGTTCATTTATTAAAAATCATAACAACTCAGTTCTTAGATCTCAAAAGAAGAATCTTGAAAAACGAGATGAGTTTTGAAATCAAAACGAGCTCAAACAGACACTTCATCATCCAAAAGAAACAGAAAATGGAGAAAGGAAAAAAAAAAAAAAAGTTCTTTGAAGCATTTCAACAAACAGGGGGGAGGCGTAAATGAAGGAGACTGAAACGGAACGAGCAGCCGCACGCAGACACGCAGGATGGCACAGACCAAGCAGCAAATCACCACGCGAACACAAAGGAGAAGGATTTCGGCGGTCCTCCTCGGACCACCCGCGCCTCACTCACACGACTAAGGCCATGGATTCCATCCTGGCCAAGCGCATCCAGATCGCCGGCGAAGTCGACCCCGACGCCACGACGCCGTCGCGGATCCGCCGCAGGCTCGAAACCAGAAGCACCAGCCTCCGGAACGGCGCGAGGACGAGCGTCAAGGGGATGAGCCAGACTCCCAGATCCAGTATCAGCATCGGAGGCCTTCTTCTTCTTCTTCTTCTTCTTCTTCTTCTGCTCGCGCATGCACACTTATAAACAGTCTCTTCGAACCAGACCGGAAAAGTCGGTCGAACCGGCGACTCACGGACGGTCCAGGTTGCATGATTGGCTTGATGCCGCGTGTTGCTTTTCGTGTTGGAGAACAGAGAGCATATCCAACGAAGAACATGATTAAGTGTTCTTATTCCTTCAACGGCACAATCGATTAGTTTACAAGAAGTGAAGCATTTAGTGATAAATTAAAATTTGTTTGTTCGCATGTTTTTTCCTTTTTTGGTTTATTGCGATCGAATTTTAAAAAATATATTATGAATAATTTTTAGATCTTTTATATTATTTCTTTTTACTCTTCCAGAAAAGAGGGATTTAAACTATTTTAAAAATGGATTCAAAGTGACTGTCTCTCTAGCTTTACATCAAGTACGATCCTAGCCATCGGATATCTGACATTCGGATCAATGTGTATATTAATTTTTTGATTCATTTTCAAAGTTTTTTGAACAACTTATAAAATGGATACGAGATGAGTGCCTCTTTTGGTCTTACGTTAGATACAACATTGTCTTCGGTTTGATTAATCTCGAAGATATTCTCCATCGTAAAAAGTACTCGCAACTCAATTGTAAAGTCCTGCAATACGATTGCACTGTTCCTGTAAGACAGGTTCGATATCGAAATTGTATTTCATTCGAAAAGATAAACACGCAACCCCACGTTCAGCTCAGAGTCATTGCCCAAATTTTTTCAAAATTCAGAATCAAATTTATCCGAACAGAGGATCGAACCATGTTAATACATGAGGTGTTTCACTTTACTGTTGCATCATGCTCATGTGAACTTTGTTCATTTTTTTTAAACTACTTACAAGGATGATCGATCTTGTCATATAAATCTTTAATGGAACGCTAAGTAATATCTAGACGAGATATATTCTACCGATCACTAAAATAAATCGAGAAGTGATCATATGGACAACTTCATTAGCTACAACATTCTTGATTTACTATCTCATTTGAAAAGAAATCTTACAAATAAGTCATGCCCATATCTGAGAATCAAATTGTGAATATTTAAAAGTCGAATAAACATTTTATTATTGCACCATAATTCCAGACTTATTCGCATGTTTTTTTTCTCTCTCTCTCTTCGAACAGTGTGACGTCATCGAATAGTTGATTGATTCAGCAGTGCATGATCAAATTGAACGAAGGAAGTTAAATCACAGGAGATTATATCTCTTGATCCATTAGTCAAAAACAACGGAGAACTTCTTAGATCGAATAAAAATTTTAGATCTCACAGTCATTCTGAGGAACAATGGTGCATGGTAGACATGCTTAACGGATTGATTCAATTTGGAACTGAGTCGGAACTAATCCGTTAAATTTGATATCGGAACTGATTCAAATGTATCGATTCTGAAACCGAACCGAAACCATTTTGATTCCGATTTAGTTCGGTTCCAATCGATTTCGGAATCGATTCTGATTCCGATTATTAATTTAAATGTGAAAATTTTAACATGTCTATAAGATTATTTTGCGATAGAAAAAAAAAATAGAATCATCAATACGTTAGATGAATTTGAAAACTCAAATTCGAAAAAAATAATCTAAGACTGTTTTAAAATCGATCCGAAACTATTTCGAAATGGATAGGAATGAATTGGTTCCAACCTGCTTAGTGCGTGGTCATAGAACAGTCACTTATTCAGCTGATTGATTCGTGAGATTTAGAATTTTTATCTAAACAGAAATTAGATAATTTTATCTTTTTTCCTCTATTTGTATCTTCATCAGCTACCCTTATTCTTACCCGATGCAACACGTGCCCCATCGAGGAAATATAAGGCGATTTCGCTTTCCCATCTCGCCACGTTTCTGGGAGAAATTACGGGTATCGATTTAATCAGTGTATTAGCTCGCCACGCTTTATTCTATTTTCAAATCTTCTGGTCCCTCGTCTCTTCTGCTTCACAATTTCCTCGCGCGCTCTTCGTTCCCGGTCTCTTTTATTTCTTCCCGCTGCGAAACCCTAACTCAATCCCCCTCGTCGCCGGCGGCGATCTGGGGATAGCCACACAGCGTGCAAAAGTGTAGGAGACGGTGCGTGGAGCGAAAATGACGCGGCGGTGTTCCCACTGCAACCGCGATGGGCACACTCCCCTGGCGTGAAGTCAAGCCCTTCGGCTTGCGGCTCGACGGATCCGTGAGGAAGAGCGCAAGCATGGGCAACCTATCCCTCCTCTCCGGATGCAGCGGCGCGGCGTCGCCGACTGCGGATCCGCTGGGAATGGGTACGCCTCCGAGGGTTTCGCGAAGGGTTCGCCATCCAGCTGCCACTACCGGAAGAATGTAAGTGTTTTTTAGCCAAACTGATAGCTTTTCCTGTCAAAAACCAATACATTGTTTTTCCTATTTTATTGTTACGCAGCGAACGATAATCCTCGGCAAACATCTCGATTGACAGTGATTTGGGTGTATGCATCTGTCCTGCTCTCGGACATAGATTTGTTTTGGGATCATCTATAGAGAGCACGAGAAAAAGATTCATCTGTTCCTGGCTTGCATGAAATGACCTTTCTTTACACATTGGAATGCGGCAGATCTTGTTTAGATGGCATCTTATTTATGGCTCCTTGCACAAGTCTCACACCAATGAAAGTGCGACGAAGCTTAACCTACATAGATTCTCTCCTTAGCATGCTAGAACTATTTACCATATTCTTAACATTTGGAATTAAAGTTCTATATAAACTAGAGGATTGCTTTCCTTGGGTGAATAATAAATCTTTTGTTGAGTCGAAGAACAAGTCATTGCACATTGCACTAGATTGTCCTGCTCTTTTGTTACCTGGGTTAGTGTATGTCAACTGGTTTCCTGCTGCCCTGCAGTGGAGTTGAGAAACTAATGGAGACATATGCATTAGTAGGTTGACTTCCTTTGAATTACTGACCTTTAAATATTTTTGGGCATGTACACTTTTAATATCTTCCTCCTCATTTGCCAGCATCAAATGAGCCATGCTCTGAATATTTGGTTTATGAACTTCTGTATGTGACATGGTTAGGTACTCCTCGGACAGAAGAAGAGAGCATAGAATGTTTTCGCTTGGCTTGCAAAAGCTCGGCAAAGGTGACTGGCGCGGCATATCTCGTAACTTTGTGGTGTCAAGAACACCCACTCAAGTGGCTAGCCATGCTCAAAAATATTTCATTAGCAAATCAAATATGACAAGAAGAAAAAGAAGGTCAAGCCTTTTTGATATGATACCTGATGAGGTCACTCTCCCTTTTACGCACAGTGCTTGGTTTCAATATTTTAGTATCTGCTTGAGTAGTATTTGAATGAGCTTCAATCTATAACAATTATACTGCTCCAAGTCTAAAACATGCATAACACTAAATCTACTAATGCAACTGAAAGGTCTTTGTTTAGTGTCATCTCCATGATTTTATTTACTTCATTTAGATGTACACACAATAAAGAAAATCTGGCTAGACTTGACATGTTTACATCGACAACGTCGGAGCTGCCCCTTGTCCCTGAATCATGATTGTTCAAAGTAAAAACGTAAAAGACAATTTTTTGTAGAAACTCAGTGAAGTATAATTTGATTGAACTTGGCTTATGTAGATTACCTGTTAATGTTCGAAGTTGTGTGATTGATTTCCTTTTATGTTGTCTGTCCTTTGAACCTCAACTGTATCCAATGAGCCTCCGAGAAAGGGTCAGAAAGCAGCAACCCAACTCCAATACCTCCAACTCTGAACGAGGAATGTGAATCCATGGATTCTAATGACTCGATAACAGGAGAAATGGTTGTCCTAACCAAATTAAGAAGCTCTCCACTGTGCTTATGCCATGCTACTTCCAACATATTTCCCCCAATTTCTCCAATTTGCATCCCACATGAAATTATTAAGCCAACAGCAGTACATTCCAAGGCTCCTATAAACGTGGAGGAACTTGTAGGCATGTCAAAACTGAGCATAGGAGATATTGGAGTAGAAACACCATCTTTATCATCTTCATTGGATTTGCTTGGTGGGTCAAAGAGGCAATCTGTTTTCCATGCAAATCCCTATATATTATGGCAGGACAACCAGAAGGTTTGCTCAGTGATAACTAGCTTTTCTTGAAAGTAATTTCAGCTTCTGTTCATGTTATAACTCGTATATAGACTACTAATTTAGCAATTGGAGTAATTATAACTCAACTCTTTTAGTCGGAGGACTTGAAATTCTACACATAACTCTCTAAATTTTCACTATTTACATTTGATATTGCACTCGCTGTTTTTGTTCTTAGTCTTTGTCAGATTTGCAGATTGGATACAATGTTCGGTTTGACAAAGCAGAGATGGAGTTCGCAGGTGCTGATTTCAGGTCGATCAAACAAATTGTGAATGTCATATATCTTAAAAATAAATAAATGTTGTTTTTTTTGTCTGTAAAAAAAAAAAAAAAAAGAAAGATAAGAAGTTGCTGCCTAATGTGGAGATAGTTTCAGGGCTAATTAATCCTCGGAGCGTCGTCGGCATGTGCTCCCCACGTGCAGCAGCGTTGATCGACGACGGCCACGTGTTCGGCGTCTGGAAGGTCCGCGTGCCGACTCCGTCGGCAGCAGCGAAAGCAACGGGCACGTGCGGCGCCCCCACGGCCAAGGGGCGACTCACGGTGCTTCCTTCCGCCGACAACGAACCGACGCCGGTAACTTCACCGCCCGAGCGACCCCGACCGCCAGGTTGGTGCATTTACTTCTTTGTCAAACAAAAAATAAAAAGCTTGATTAATTACTTAATTAAGATCAATATTGCATCCACATCACGTGCCGGCGTCAGCGGAGAGGCCACGAGCGGGAACGTGACAGAGCCTCCACCTCACGTGAGCCCGGTTCGTGGTCCTGACCACGCCATAAACCCCACGTACGGTATTACTGAGGGACGGACGTGAGTGCGACTAATTATGATTTAATTAAACTAACTTAATTTTATCTTTTTGTTTGTTATCGTAGTAAAATATAATGTAATTTCTTCAATTTTTAGGCTAAGAGGTGAAATTTCCTCTCCACCTTTTAGCATTACCAGTGACAGCGAGAAAGAGAAAGAGAGAGAGGGGCGAAGTGGGCGACGACAGCAACAGCACGTCTCCGTTTTAAAGAGGGAGGAAGGTCAAGAGGAGGCGGTGGTGGCGTAGATAGGCGAAGATGATTCAGGCAGTCCATCAGACACGC
Organism: Wurfbainia villosa; assembly: GCA_025175895.1. Taxonomy (NCBI): domain Eukaryota; kingdom Viridiplantae; phylum Streptophyta; class Magnoliopsida; order Zingiberales; family Zingiberaceae; genus Wurfbainia; species Wurfbainia villosa. The sequence continues at coordinate 18,377,441 of CM045991.1, read as the reverse complement.
TGCCCTTTTGATGCCCACAATCCAATCCGGTCCTATTAATTACGCCCTTCGGCGCCCCTCCCTTCGTTGCCAATTCCGAGTCGAAATTGTGTTTGTTCTGTGCTTGAATCATGGCGACGGAGTGGGAGGTGCCAATGGCGGCTTGTCGTTCCACCGCCGCCTCTGTCGTTGCCTCTCTTATTCCGCCGCCGAATCAAAATGACTCTTTTATGGTCGCCGCCGCCGACGATCAATTTGCGTCCTTCTGCGGCCAGGATTTCTTCTCCGCTTCGGTTGGATGTAACAGCAGTTGCTACCCTGCGCCGGAGAAGCCTGCCGACGCCGGAAGCTGCTTGTTGGCTTCTGTTTTTCAGGCGGAACAGAGCTCGTTCGATCTTTATATTCCGGTGAGAAAAGAAACGAAGGTTGAGTATTCTTGATTTTGGTAGAGGAATTGGTGATTAATGGAGGTGTTTTTTTCTGAACTGATACAGCAATGCGAGGACGAGGCGGAGCTCGAGTGGCTGTCTCGATTCATGGAGGAGTCTTCTTTCTCCGACGTCGAGCCGGTGCTGCCGCCGCCATCCTGCGCGGCGGAGAAGCCAGACGCCGGGTACGGCGACCGGAGCAAACGTCCCCGGGGCTCCCCCTGGACCTCCCTGGCGATGAATTCGCCATCGTCGTCCTCGTCCTCCAGCGAATTTTCCTCGGACGGCACCGGGCGGACGAAGAAGGGCCGCCGCGTGGCTTCGCCCCGGCGCTGCACGCACTGCGCATCCGAGACCACGCCGCAGTGGCGGACGGGGCCGCTGGGGCCGAAGACGCTGTGCAACGCGTGCGGGGTGAGGTACAAGTCCGGGCGGCTTGTGCCGGAGTACCGGCCGGCGGCGAGCCCCACCTTCGTCCTCACGCAGCACTCCAACTCCCACCGCAAGGTCATGGAACTACGGCGCCAGAAGGAGCTCCTCCTCAGCCACCACGACCCGCAGAGCAACCAGGACCTTTCCTCCGCCCCACGGACGGAAATTCAAATCCTGTTCGACGACGGTGCCGCCGCCTGTCGAACTGCCGGCGGTATCTAAACCCGGTCAAAACGATTTACGAAATAAAATCTTAATCTTCTCGATTAATTTGCCATTATAACAAAAAGTTTCCAATAAATTGGCCTTCCAATTTGATCGTTAAGTGTTCCTCACCTATCAAATCCCGATGATTATGACAATTAGAATCACAATCAACGATCAGATTAAGAATCGGGACGATTTGGGAGTCGGAATAACGTAATTATGAGGGGTGGGGAAAGCACGTGACGGGCTGCGTGGCTGCCTGCAACTGTGTCCGTATGAAAGCGAAAAGAATGCATTCGATCACGTGATCAAACGGGGTTATAGGCCTGTATACAAATATTTTAATTTTGTCGGTTTAAAATAAAATTAAAAATAGCGTTTTTAATGGGGCTCAATATTTTCCAAAAAACCAAAAAAAAAAAAAAGGAAACTTTTTTCATTCTTAAAATCTCGACCATCTCCAACACCACATCGACAAGGCCATTGGATTTGGAAATGGGATGTTTGTCCCTTCCCCTACTCCATTAACTATTCAAGCTCCATTGAATTATTAATTCTAGTTTGATTGGATTTAGAGGGGACATGTTTCGAAGACATGGCACTGTTGTCCCAAAGGGAATTGACAATTCTACTTTTAAAGGTAAAGAACATTATTTTGAAGTCAACTCCTAGCAACTAAAAACCACTCAAAGTGAGATGTTTAGGGAAGATTCGAGGGGTTCTCATTTCACTACTCAAGTATAATCTTGTATTTTACAACGAGCTAGGAGAAGAGAGTCGATCAATTCTGAGTCACTACATGAGGCCAACAGAATGCTTAGTCTTGCATCCAACTAAGGTTCATTCAAGAAAAACAAAATTCCCGAAGAACTCGTATCGATCGATCGATATATCAACCGATATCGAGTCAGTTATGAGACGGTGTGTGTGTCTTTGGTCCCGCATAATCCAAGTCGAACCCCGGGTGCTCCTTCAGCACTCGAACCTTAGACCGGTTCGACGAAGAGGACCATGACTGCCCCTTTGCACTCCTCGAAGCATCATTGCCGGCCTTTTCATCAGCCAGCTCGACTTGAGTTCGACCAGTCGTGACCACCTCTAGCTTCGCCTCCCGATCCAAACTCTGAAAGATTTAAACACACGATATATACATGGAGATAATTGAAAGAAGAATTCATATGCATTGACGTATATATATAAATGTATACATGCACCCACCCTGTGCCAATTGTTCAGCTCCTCGGCGTGAATTGTCAGGGAGAAGCGAGCTTGGCACGGAGGAAGAAGAGAAAGAGTCGAAAGGAGAGTGAAGAATAGCAGAGCGACAGAGGGCATGGCGTCGCAGTTGGCGGTCAAGAGTACTGTCTGAAAACCGGAAGAGAAGCAGCAGCAGGGAAAAGCGAACTCAAGTGTTGCATGGTGAATATATAGAGGAGGCGTGTGCGATGCCTGCTGAATAGTAAATAGTAGGACGGGGCATTGGATTGAAGGTATTAAAAATGGAAGGGAGACAAATGATCGAGCAGGTGGTGAGCATGAAAACAGTGCACGAGACTGGCCGAGTCTGCTGGACCGCACGCGAGCGCGGGGGCCCGCCGGCGGGGACGACGGTGGCGTTCAGAAAGGCGAGCCCTGGCGGGCGCCACGTGGGCTGGGAGGGGAGTTGCGGGAGACGACGGCGCCGGTTACCGAGACGGGAGGAGTGGGATCGGGGGCGAGTCGAGTTGGGTCGACTCGGTCGCCGCGCGTGTCGGGTAAAGTGGGCGCAGGGCAGCGCGAGACGCGGCGCGGAGGTCGCGTCTCCTCCGTCGTCTCCACGGACAGGTTTTGAGATGGGAGAAAACTATAAAGTATTTTTTATTTTTCAACGATGACCCCAATCTACTGCTGACTAACACGGACGAACGGACCATGAAATTGTTTTAAGGAATAAAGGTTGATCTTCAGTTACTCTGGATTGCGTTTGGGTCAGAATTGTTGTTATTATGGATAATTATTCATTTAAAATTATCAATAAAAATTTTATTTATTTATAATTTCAATGACTATCCATTCAGGATGAATGTTTGATATGTCATATCACGTCAGCAAAAGAATTATGCATGGAGAATTGAAAAATTTATAAGAAACTTGATTTTTCTTGATTTCCTTGATTATTGAATTTTTTTTTCTCAAAAATATCCTCTGATATTTTCCATTTATGATAAAATTATCCTTAGCAATTTATCAAATAACAATCTAGTCGGTTGTCGGTCGGTCATCGTTGTCGATCGTCGTCGTTGCCGTTGTCGATCGTCGTCGGTGTCGATTGTTGCCGTAGTTGCCATCTGTTGATCGTCGTCGTGCGACCGTCGATCGCCCGTCGCCGCATGATCGTCGGTCGATTGTTGTCGTACAATTGCCGATCGATCGTCGCCGCCACCGCTACCATCGTCGGTCGTCATCGTCGGTCGACTGTCGTCGTCAGTCGATCGTCATCGTCGCTCGTCGATCGCCACTATCGATCGTCGATATCGTCGAATAATTGAATGGATAATATAGTAAAAATGTTAAATTATGTTATATTTTAAAATCTCCAAATAAATAAATTTTAATTGTATTACTTCGGATTGAATCAAACAATATTTAGTAATATTTCATTCTCTGTGATATTAATAATGTAATTACCCAATAATCACTTTAAGAAAACACATCCTATAAAATTTTAAAATATTTACTCTTCAGATATATTAATTTTTAATTGAATAAAGAACGCGTGACTTTTTATTCTTAGAATGTATTTAGTTTAAATTATTGTGTATAATTTTGATTATGTGATTATCAAGCAATCACATAATTAAGTCAATGAGAATGAACATAAGTAATAAGTAATAAGTAATAAGTAATAAGTAATGTAATAAAAACTTATTTATTTGGATATTTTAGTATATAACATAGTTTAATATTTTATTATATTATCTTTGATTCAACTCTAAGGTTCTATTTTTTCTGAAAGATGATGGTATTGATATCGACATTGACAGCGACAATTGGCGATTATTGATGACACCGGACAACAACGAAGGCAATGATGGACAACGATAACGATCAACAATCGACGGACGACAACCAACGACCAATGGCAGGTGACGAGCGATGAGTGATGATTGACGGTCGACATCCGACAATCGACAACGATTGTCAATAACGATCGATGATTGTGCGAGCGGTGGCTTACGGCTGGCGATCGACGGTCGATGATTGATGATGATGGTGGCGATCAATGATGGAAGCAATGAGCAATCAACTAAAATTTTGATTACATTAAAACGAAATTGAGATTGGATAAAATTTGAAGGATAATTTTAAAAAAATATTTATTAATCTCGAAATTCAAAAAAAAATTATCCTCCTCTAGATAATGTGATTCCACGTGCCCTATTTGTTGATATGATATGTATACTTCATTATTTGAGAATCACTTATTTCTTCAGCTAAATAAATTCATTATGGATAATAGATGGATAATCAAAATTATCCATGATAATTTCGAACTAAATGTACCCTTAAAAATAATTATGAGCGATTTATATGTCCATATCAACACCTAGATACGGTTTTACTAAAGGGGATGATTTTAATTTTTGTGTGATTATTTTTTTTTTAATTTAAATGTTCAAATTTTGTTCGACTATAATCTGGAAGATAGATAGTCTTTCTTTTTATATATATATTTTATTAATGATTGATATATTTAAATTTTATTTGATTAATTTTAAAGATAAATGATTTGATTATCTAATAAATCTAAAACATAATTTTTATATATATTTCTAAATAAACTTTTAAAATATTCATTTTATTTGAAATTCAAATTCTATTCTCCTTTTTACTTTCCTCAATGCTTTATCACTCTCCTTTGAATAAATAATAAGAAAAAGATTAGAAATGAGAGAAAAGCGACATAAAAAAAATATTGTTTCGCGTACAATTTTGTTATTCTTTCTCTTCCTCCCTAACTTTCCACTCAAGTAAACACAACATTAAGATCCTACGTGGGCAAAAATTAGATTTTGAGGACTTTTGGTAAAAATTGATAGGGATATATTTTGATAGATAACAATTATGCAGGGCTTCTTTTAATAAAGTGCCCAATATTTTAATAAAGCTAGTCATTATTTTTTTTTCCCTATTATTTATCGACTAAAATCTCGCTTCCGTGCCGTTTCGCTTTTGGCCGCGCGGCTTAAAAAGGAAGAGCACATGAGTCGCACGTGGGGCTAGAATGGGGCTGAGATCCAACGGCTGGCGTCGCCCTACCACGAACTGGCTCTCTCGACGTGTCGCGAATCCCTTTTTTTTAAACTCGCGCTGCGCCTTCAGATCTCGTTGCGCTCTCGCTCCTTCCACTTGCGGCGAACCGGAGCGAGATCGGAGGAGGAAGGGAAGGCGGAAAGCAATTGACGAGGGAGGTATCGCCGTCGAAGACTCGAAGCGGGATCGGAGTGATTGTAGCGGAAGGGATCGTCGAATCCGGAAGCAGTTGCTTCTTCTTCTCGGGATTCCTCGCCCATCATTTCTCTCTCTTTTTTTTTCGCCGGAATCGTCCTACTGAATCCAGTAGTGGTTTCTCCGATCGATCGACTCGTTATTTCGCGTAGGGGTGGTGGATCGATCTTCTCGCATTCGCAGGGATGGCTTCTTTGTACCCGGGTCACGTCGATGCGGTCCAGGTAAATTGAATCGAGGGCATCGAGTGCGTTTTGGGGATAAAAGGGGTGACCGAGTGTCTCTTCCCTATTTTGGCTCTCCGCTTGACTTTTTTTGTTCCGTTGGCCTTTTGGTTCTACCTTGTGGTTTATTAATACAGGTTGGCGCGTATTTCTTGAAGAACTACTATCCGATTCTTCAACAGAAGCCGGAACTGGTGCACCAGTTCTACACCGAATTGAGCTCCATGGTACGATTCGATGGGACTGATACAGAATCGGCGACCGGGATGACGGTACTGTTAACGAATCTAAGTTATTTTTCCCTTTTGTTTTTTTGATGAATTTCCTTCCCTATATTTTATACCGTACCTGACATCTTGAAATATTAATGAACCATTATAAAGGAACAAACAGATATCGAGTGTAAGCAACGTTGACAATCCAGTGTTATCCACTCAGTCTCTTGGAATGAAAAAAGACCTTCCTATTAAAAACAAAGCGTATTATCTTGCTACGACTAAAAACTGTGATTTTGTGCAAAGTTTCATCGCACTTATACAGATAATTTCAGGTGGCTTCTGTTGTTCTGTATATTCAGGGCAACGTTGCATACAACTTCGCATCAAATTTTTTTTCTATCTCTTTCAAGATTTTGTATGCTTTTGAGAGAAATGTCTTCAAGATACAGTTCTTTTAAAAGAAAATATACATTCTTTGTATAGGTGTTTATTTGTGTGTCAGCTCATCACTTGTATCTCTGTCATTCACTGTCGCATTGTGTAAAAAGGTTGAAGTTTTTCAAAATGAACTATTTCGGCAATCTTTAATATGAGGAATGGTACTGCTGATGTATTACTGTCGTCTTCTTTAAGTTAATAAATACATTTTTCATACCTGTTTAATAAATGCATTTTTTTTATACCCGAGGAATGGACTCAGTTTCTGTTTGTATTGGATTACTTATAGATCCATGTCACAGTATAGCCAATAGCCATACATGGAGTTGAAGGATGGGATAAATTCATGTAGCCTGCGCTAAATTCTTAGACCTATTGGCTTTTTGTAGTGATAATTTTAGCTTTCTTTTTATTAAAATTGAAAAGTAGTTTCCCTTTTTAACTCTTAAGTGACTATCTGTCTCATGAAAACTCTCACAAGGCTTTCATGTATTTTGGATCTTTAAATTTAATTAATGATCTTTGCCTTGGCAATTTCCTTTCTGTTTGTTGAATTTTAACTATTTCATCATTTTTTTTTTGGGACTGTTAATTCAGCAAGGTATTGAAATTGTGCTGCTAAACATTTTGCAGCAAATTCATCGTCTTGTCATGTGCCTGAACTTTAAGGGGATAGAGATTAAGTCAGCCCATTCCTTGGAGTCCTGGAATGGTGGAGTTTTGGTGATGGTTTCTGGTCATGTGCAATTGGAAGACTATAGCTTTAGGAGGAAATTTGTTCAAACCTTTTTTCTTGCTCCCCAAGAGGAAGGATATTTTGTTCTCAATGACATTTTTCACTTCCTTGAGGAGGAGCATGTTCATCAGCACCCTGCAGCCCTCATGCCGCTGGGTGACTTTGAGACTAATTTGAACGTGTCAAGTCCTGCAGCTGATACAGGTAAATTTCAGTTTGGAAAATGGAAGAAAATAATTTTTTTTCCTTCAATGGTGTTATTTATAGCAAAGATTGAATCTGTACTCTGCTTGGAACTCAAATTCTTTTGCATGCTTGTTTTTGTCTTTCATGGAGCCTGTCGGAAAAAGAATATTAAACATTCGTTATTGAAAAACCTTATGATATCAACAATCTATATGCTGTATCGTTATCACAATATGAACAATCACAGACTATATAGACAATATGGGATGCCCATATTTCATCAATGTTATCGTGATTGAGATTTTGCTGACTGATTAGTGTACATACTTTTACCGATTAGATAAAATTTGAAAACTGTTAGTGCACTACATTCTGTGAAATGTGATTTATGACTCTTGTTATTTGATCGTGTAATACCTTTTTTTTTTCAATGCATATTTTGAGCATTAAAATTTAAAAGGAGAGTGCTACTTACATTTTCATAAATTGTTCAATGCAAGTGAGACATAACTTTGAAGTTCTTTAATGTTTGAAAATGTTAGCACATGCTTTCTTTATCAAATATTTTATTCTTTCTGCAATATATTTTAATGGTGCCAGGGATTACACAAGATCTTAGGTAGGACTTATCTTACAGAAATAAATCTTTTGTGAGAATTAAGAGATAGGGAAGGCTGTTTTAACTATGTTATTATATGAACTCATCAACATACATGCATCTTCTAGTTCTCTTGATCATCTTTTTTAACTAGTTTAAATTACACTTCTATTTTTGTTGGAACTCTTGAATATCTGGTATTCTTTTCTGAATTTGGTAATCTTGATTAGTTGGCTACTGTATCAAGTTGTGTATAATTAAAAGTAATCCACTTGAAGTTTTATTTGTTTGGTAGCAAATGCTTTGATAATAGCATGCCATTAAATTATAGCAGGATATTTTTTTTATGGAAGTTGATATCTTAAAAATTTGATCTCTCTCTTTACAAGCTTATTTCGCTAACAATATTGGGGAATCATTGAAAAGACTAATAATCTTGTTTTTGAGTGCCCTTGTAGGCATAACATTTTCATTATAGATGCCTACAGTTGTTAGGTTTTAATTCCTATTTAGGTTGAAATAGAAAAATATCCCTTACAAGCATGAAATTGTTAATAGAATTGGAACTGAGATTCTTTGATGCCTTCAATCTATTTGGATAGGCTAGAGGAAGATCTAGGAAAGCCTAGTTAGAAACAATGGAGTGGAGTAGCTACGTATGCTATTTGTAATATAATCTACACCCAGTAACGGTAGATGACTAATAAGAGAGATCAAGAGGATGCATCTACCATTTTGATAGAGGTGGTTAGTAGATTTAACAACTTCATTGTTGGAGTTATTTCCCTCTACAAGTTTTTGTAAGAAATCTCCCTAAACTCAAAGATCTATCATTAATTATTTTCCCTCTTCATATGGTTCTAGGTTAAAATTAAGAATACTAAAGTTCTAAAATTAATTTGAATTGACAATTGAACCCTTGAGTGTGGTCCTTCTATACTTTCTGCATATTTGTCTTCATCTGGAAAGCACTTCTGTAAAATGGTCAGTTATGATATCTTTTTAGGTTACAAAGATTTCTATTATGCCTGTCTATTTAATGATTTCTTTCTAGCGTCAGTCCCTGACTACATGCCTGGAGAAGTTCAAGCTCAGGACTTACCAGTTCATGTGGAAGAAAAGGACACAGTGGAGAAGTATAACATTGTTGAAGCACCACAGCAAATTTCAGTTTCTGATGAAAGATTAGATGAACCTCCTCAAGATACTGCTTCATATCCAGTTGCTTTGGAGACTACAAGAGAGCCATCGCCTCCTGCTGCTCCTGAAGAGCCTGTTGGAGAGCCAACTAAGCACACATATGCCTCTATTGTACGCCGAATTATTCCTTCTTTGTATCCTTTTTTTGCATGGAATTCCATAGGTGGCTGACGTTATTTGTGTTTTAGCTTCTTGCAAAAGGCCAATCTGGTTTACCAATGCACCATCCGACGACTATTGCCAAGGCCCCTCAAATTGGTTCAGAGCGTTCTCATTCCTCACATCCAATTCCCCAGCAATCACAGCCGGCTTTTAATCCTGAGAAGCCTGCCTCTGAGTCAATTGAGGAGGCTTTACTAGTTGAAGATGAAGGTTTCTCCTTTCATTTCTTTTATATTTTTCTTTTTGACAATTTCATCACTCAATATTTTACTTTGCAAATACAAAATTCAGTTCTCTGATTTTTAATCATGATCTTGCAATTGTCATGCAGTGATTACTTGATATTGGCTCTTTTTTTTTTTTTTTAACTTTATTTGTTATGGGTCTATTTGTACCTTTTCTGTTATTCATACATATTTCTGCCATGCAATGATTTTTCGTTTTTAATGGCATGTTTCCATCTCAGGTGATACAAAATCTGTCTATGTTGGGAATCTTCCTTCATCCATTTCAATTTCAGACCTTGAGCAAGTCTTCAAGCACTTTGGTAAATTAAGACCAGATGGTGTTTCTATTAGAAGCCGCAAGGTATCTATCTACCTCGCGCTGAAGTTTGTTGTACTAGTTTGATTTCTATCTTTTTGGGTTACAAACTTTACATGCATGTAAAATTTTCAGGAATCAGATGTTTTTTATGCTTTCATTGAATATGAAGATGCCATCAGTGTACAAAATGCACTCAAGGTTTGTCATCTTCCTCTAGTTTGAATTTAATTTACTGTGAGAACGTCATCTTCCTCCGGTCTGAATTTAATTTACTGTGGGAAACGAGGATCGAAATATTGACTGAACAGTCTAGTACTTGTGAGTTCATTAAAGGGTGCTTTTGTCTGGAACGGTTAGTGAAATATTCTAGGTGGGTATGCAAAGTCTGTACTAGTATTACCCGTGGTGTTGAAATCCATGGCCATGTAGACATCGGTATTTGAATTAATTTTGAGTCTAGATGAAACCAATCTTTGGCCCTGACCTATTTGGGTCAAATTCACCTTATTTCATCTATTTAATGAGTTAGTTTACTCCTCTCCTTTACGGGTAATTTTCAAAATGTTCCCAATGTTTCATTAATATCAAAACTGCCACCCTGAAACTTTCATTTGCTTAAGTTATCTTGTAAATTGTCACCTGAATGACCCACTTGTTGATGGCGAATGGATATTTTAACAATATGAATGACGACATTAATACAACCTGTGGGTTTGGGGCTTCAAAAATTGCCCCAAGGTTTACTTGTGTAAATGTATCATCATGCCTTTGTTTCTCGTCTGCAACTCCTTTATAGCTTAGTTTTTCAGCTATTTTCCTCAGCTCTTGTTTGACTTCTCATTTGCAGGCATCTCCAGTTCAGATAAATGGGAGGTCGATTCATGTTGAGGGGAGAAGACCTAATAGCGGTGTTTCACGCGGAAGTAAGTCACTGGTTTTTGTCCTCATAATATCTCAATGAAATTTTTACAAGGTCCTCTCATGATCATTATTCACTAAAAGCTTGATATTCCTTGCTTGCCTTCTTTTACTTCAGAAAGAGGCAGAGGCAGAGGTTACCCCTCAGAGGCCTCGCGAGGCCGCTTTGGCGGTCGGATTTTCGGGCAAGGTAGCAGGCAAGACGGCAACGAGAGGGACTATACCAGTCGGTCGAGAGGGAATAGTTATCCTCAGCGAGTTCAAGACAGGGGTTACTAACTAAGTTGCTCCAGTTAAGACAGGAGCGATGATAAGCTTTAGCTTATTTAGGTTCCCATATAGCATGGGAAAAATATTGCTTTGTATCCTGGTGTATTTGTATGCTGCTTCTGTGGAGTGTAATTTATGATTCCTATTTTGTGGGATTACACTTTCCATTATATTGCATTTAGAAGGTCCTTTTATTCTTTTCTCCTCGATCTAAAATTACTGAAATTCCATTAATTCTTCAAGTTCCTGCATCATCCTCCTCCTCCTCCTCATGTGGTTGTCGCTCTGCAGCTCCGACGCCGGCTGCTATCTGGCTTCCCTGTAGTCCCCGGCACCCAATTGCTCTACAAAATCTGTGGATCCCGGAGCACGGTGGCAGTGGCTGCCTTCAGTTCACCCAGGTCCAGAGGGCGCGGCGGATAGGCAAGGATTCTATGCCACCAGCTAAGGATCTGTCTATGCTCCGGCATAGTGCGACAGCAACCTTTCTGGCAGTGACTGCAGCGATTGCATGATGCAGGCCATCCAGAAGTCGACGGTGTAGTGCAGCGGTGCTGCCTTCGGCCAGGTCTACCCCAATGCCAATGGCATCACCACCACTGGCCGGTGTTATTGCATGAGAGCAGTAACAATTTGCCACCATAAGCATTCTGAAAATCTAAGCTTGTTTCTTCCCTCTCATATAAGATACTCGGTGGTGAAATCCACTCTTTTGTTCTGATGCGAAGATGGGAGGTCTATTCTACTGAAATGCCCTCGATCCAAAATTAATCTTAATGATGCCAAATAGTATACAAGCATACTAAATTACATAATCACATAACATGAGCAACAATTGTTTATGATCTCGGTTTCATATCAATAACTTATACTCTGACTGAGTTGATGTGGAATCAATCAACCCCTCTAGAGAGATATACAACTTGGGAATTTAAGAAATACCCGTCTTAGTTGAAGATGTTAAACCATCGTTTCATTAAAAAAAAAATTCAGATACTAGGGCACACTTCAAGATGAGGAAGATCTCAATTGACTACAAAGAAACAATTTAAACCGATCAGTTAATCATCCAGCAAGTATTCTCCGCCCACTTAGACAGCTGCAGCAGCAGTCTTCTTCCTTGGTGCTGCTTCAGTACCTGAAAGATGACACTAGTATTTGCTAAGAACATTATAGAGCACATGAAGGCTACCAAATAACTTATCAATAGATGCAGTATGGCAAGATTTACTAAGAAGTGCAGGCGCCCCTCCAGAAAATATCACCATGGCAATTGTTCTGCCAACTATTTTATTTGATCAGCCGATAGACATTTAGCATGTTATCAGATTAAACAATAAATAGTAGGTTGATCTGTTACAAAAGCCGTATGGAATAATGCGAAGACATGGTTGAACATGCATCGGGTAATGAATACTTCTAAGAGGATGCTAAGTCTCTTCCATGGATCCTTCAGAGGCAATAAATAAGTATCTTCTATGGATCCGGACAAGTGTTTCCGTTTTTGAGTGTCTAATATGTAAATCTTTTTATTGATGTTTTAATATCATTTACCTTTCTCCAAAAAAATAAATAAATAAATGAAACAACAAATAGGAATACCTTCTCTAAAATTATTCTTGAACCGCCGCGGTACATGGCGAAGATATCTCATCCTTCCGGTGCCTGTCGTCTTTCTTCTAATTGCCTTTGCACTCCAATTATCTGTTGCAAGAACATAAAGGTAACCCACAAAGCGGCATTGACACTGAACGGATAATGCAAGCAAGATCAGGAAAATTAAAAATGATATCCGACATGAATAAAATGCTGCTCAGGCAGTTAGCAAAAAATGCCAATTCTATACTATCTGACAGACAGGCTATAAATAAGCGAAAAAATAGTGGACATGGATTAAAGAGGAAATATGAGATAAAATTGATGATGTAAAAGAAACGCAAAAAGAAAATTAACACTTGCTTGAATGTTTTGTAACCAGTAAAAAAAACCAAAACCACTATTAAGAATAGCAAAATACCAAAGCAACACATTTGAAAATGTTGCCACATATTTACCAAATAGTGGTGCACTTTTTAAGTTTCTATACTATTCTTATTTGTAAAAGTGACTTTCATGATCTTATGCTTTACTCCGTTCACAATTAAAATGAACACCTTGTTATTATTCATTGTTGAGCAGCAACCTTAAAAGTTAATGCCAAAGTTGTCAAAATTGATAGGTACTGACCACCCGAGTTGGATAGTCATTTGCAAAGGCCAAAAAGGCCAATCATCCAATCTTTCCCGATAAATTGGTACATCTCACAAACATTGATGAAATTCATTTACATAGAAAAAAAACCCTAGAAATGGATTATACTCATCCAGAAAACAGATGAACAAGATTGAACGTTGGTCAAATTCGGGGTGTACAATTCTGAAATCAATTTAAATTTTGTTGAATTTGGAAAAGTCAGCCATACTACCCTACTTGATGTCTATTTTACTTTGTTTTCCATCTAAATACGAGAATCATGCATTCCAATTTTCTTCCTGCCAGAACAGGAACTTCGGCAAAACAAACGGAATGAAGGGAAAATGTAACTTACACTTGCGGATTCGAGCGGCAGGGTATCCGCATGAACCGCACCGACTCTTCTGGAGGTGGAAGCTCCTCCGGCCGCACCGCACGCACAGAGTGTGGGTCTTGTTCCTCCTCTTTCCAAAGCTCCCCGTTCCCTTTCCCTGCCGGAACAAGCAGCAGCAGATGAAGAAGCCAGAACGCCGGAATTATACATCGGAACGAGGAAAGCGAAACCGAAATGGAACAAAGGCGAGAATTTGTACAAGGATCTAAATAAATTACCATCGCGCAGATGCGTCCTACAGGATCGTCCCACTCTTTGACCGTGTGACAACGGCGGGAGAGACAGAGGAAGAGAAGAAACCCTACTCAACGGATCCCCCTTTTATAGCACGTCATACGGGCCGACGTCTGCGTCTCCAGAAGTAGGCTGATGGGTTGGGCTTGCAACAATTTGAGGTTTGGCCCAATTAAGTTGATTCGCGGCCCAATATCAGCTTTTGGATGAATTCCATTAATTATCGTGATGTTTGACTTGAGTCGTTGACTTTGATGTGGACACACACAAACAATGTGGGAATTTCTTATATTATTTGTCCCTTTCTTTTCGCTTAGGTTGAAGAAATGTTTATGGGGCATTGGACGGAGACATTGGCACAAGATGATATCTAGGTTACGAGATGAAAAATTAAATTAAAATTAAAATTTCACTAAATTAATATTATATTAATTCTCAATATTGTGATAGTTTAAAGCTGGACTAAACGAACAAATTAATCAAACTATTAAAAAATCTATTCAAATTTAGTTTGGTTTGGAATTTATTTTCAATTTGAATTGAACTTGATTTGTTTATTAGGTATTATGCTTCGATTAAAACTTATTTAAATTTGATTTATTTAGACGTTATCAAACTCTTAAATTAAATTTATTTATTTATTTTTAATATTTTAATCCTTATTTATAAATGAGTATAAATAATTTTTAAATGAGTTTTTCATTAATCCTGTTTACGAATATTATTCACGAACATTAATAAATCGAACACATATATATTTAAATTTATTTATTTAATTTATTATATTATTAAAATTTATTTATTAATTGATTTTGATGTATATTAAATGAATATAAATGAGTTCTTATCTAATATCAAATTTATTTATGAAGGCTTGATTTGATTTGTTCGGTCTCCTAGTTTTAAAACCTTTAAACTTATTAATTATTCTTTTTTTATTTCTCTAATGGCTAAATTCCAATGCAATGCCCTGTTAGGCTGTTACCGCGTGACATTGACTATAATTTTTATTTTTTCAGGGCCTAAAAACCAAAATACGTTCATTTTTTCAGAAAAGGACTTTCTCAATGAGTCCGTCCACCACACGACGTGCGCCCAGTTTCGATGTTCCATTTGCAATTATAAATTGGTCGGGGATGTAATTGAAATAATTATTTATTAATCTGCTGCATTAACATAAGTCTCTCAGAGCAAGGGCCCATCTGCAAAATAAAGAACGACAAGGGTAGTAATAGACAAAAAGGAAACTCCAAATCGATGTCGTTGGAAGCTGAGAAGGAAGAAGGCTTCGCCTTTGCTTCGGCTCGCACCCTTCGCCTTCGGTATTTACCTCCCCATTCCTCCTCCCACCACGCGACCACTCTACTTCACCTTCGCTCTCGCCGTCGGACGGCCATACGAAGGTGAGAAATCTCCGATGACCAATTTGTTTCGCCATCATTCGATGGTATTTATTTCTTACTATCTTTTGTTTTTTTTTTCTCTCTCTCTCCCTTTAGATTAAAGTTTACTTTTTGATTGTCGTATGAAAGGTAGGGTTCGTGTTTATCGCCTCTCGTTCTCGGTTCGTTGGGATAGCTTGATATCTGAGTATTATGCCTTCTTTAGGTTACCTCCTTTTCGGGCTTTGATTGGGACAACAGTTTCTTATACTTCTTTTTAGATGTATAGGATGTTAGAAATCGCCTTTTTAATGTGTTTTCGGTGTTGTTTCCTTGATAGCACATCCATATATCTATGAAGTTTTTCGACTTTGCTTGTTTTTACTGTTTCATTGCTCTGATTAGAACTGACATATTGGGCCAACAAAAAACATTTTGATTTTGATTCCAAATTGGTCTATCCTTGAGTGAGCATACAATAGAGTATTTTGATAGCCTTTTATCTGAGAAATATAGCATTTTAATGTCTGAATTAGCTTTTGGTAGATTTCAGGAAACCAAGATGCAGGCTTTCAGTTTGCTTCTGAGTGTAAGGGTGTGCAACACACTTTAATTTCTTCATTCTGAAAGTCTTCCTCTCCCTAATCTCGATGAGGTTTTAGCTAATTGTTCTTTTGAGGCTCAAACTAACCTTTAACTGTTTATGGATTCTATCTCGAGGACACTTTTATATATATATATATATATATATATATATTTGTGATCAAGGGAATTGGAGACCTTTGTTCTTATAGCTGCTAGTAAATTTTTTTTTTTACAACATGGATTCATAACGTCGAAAATAGGAACGTGCTATTTAACATACAACAATAATCAAATTTTATCCCACTAAGTGGTGTCAATTATATGAATCCTCCTACATCAATAGGCTTTATCCCCTACTATATCATTATTTTAGTATCGAGGATCAAGCATTTTGTGAGTTGGCTAATTGAAAATTGAGTGTATGCAGTACTTCAATAAATATTTTTATTCTATGGGA
Source organism: Wurfbainia villosa (assembly GCA_025175895.1). Classification (NCBI taxonomy): domain Eukaryota; kingdom Viridiplantae; phylum Streptophyta; class Magnoliopsida; order Zingiberales; family Zingiberaceae; genus Wurfbainia; species Wurfbainia villosa. Next base: position 18,361,127 of record CM045991.1, on the reverse strand, counting down.
AGGAAATTAGCATGATGGAGCAAATTTCAATTCTTAGCTTTCTCAAGTAATTTCTATGTTACTGCTAAATGCCAGAAGCCTTTAGTGTAAAGTGTAATAGTTCCATCTAAAACTTTTATCACTTTTATCTTTGTTTGATCCAGGATGACACCCTTCAGCAATTGTTCACTCACATTACATAGTTTAAATAGCTTTTAATGGTGAATCTATCATTTACTGATTCTTTGCGGATTATCCTTCCATAGATAGAAGTGAGTTTCTTTGTTTGTTCTTATATTGGCAGCGCCTTCGGCCTTTTGTTCAAATAAGACAGTTAGACAGATAGATTTAGTCATAAAGTTAATCCGATGTGCAATTGTGCACTCACATCAGATAGATTTGTTCTAATGTTCATTGTGCTACAGGTAAATAGTCTGGAAACAATGCGTACATGGAAAGAGAAGGAAACATGCTCAGCTCGACCAGTTGGAACAATGAATGTGGAACAAAAGCTCGGTAATTCTGTTAGACCGACAACCTTGGCAGAACGGTATCCCGATCCATTGGATTCCTGTCAAGTTATAATGCAGAGAGATAGAAGCAATCATCTGTCCTCCCAATATTTTCCTTTTGTCTCAATTCTTTGTGCATCACCTTCTGGACTTTCTTCTCATTCAATTCTCTCACACGAGAGGCCCGGTGACAGTGGTTCATTTGTCAGTGAAGCACTGATGGGACAGTCTCTGCCTCCAGTCTATTCCCCATGTAGGGGAACTTTTCAAGTCCCATCTAATAGTTTCTTCAAAGATCCAACTGTGTGGCATTGCGATCCAATTCAGAGCATTCTAAATTTTTCAGATGATACAACTGCCAGGAACAATCAGTCTTGCAGCAGTTCAATTGTGATTTTGGATGATGATGACCTTAATAAGAATAATGAATGGTGGAATGATGTCTCAAACGAAGAATGGAAGGAGCTTCTAGGCGACACAAATGTAACAGATACTCAGTCAAAGGTACTAAAACTATGTTGAAGTAACTGTATAGTATGTTGGAAAAGTAGTTTTCTTCTTCCCTCAGCATTCGTATAACGTATATAAATCGTTTTTAGCTTCTCATCTATGTAATAAGAAGTTCTACAATAATGTAAACGATCATCTTGTGACAAAAGTGCTCTTGTCGCTTTATACTATTTTGATTGAATTGAGACTGATTTTTGTGCTTGAGGAGTGTCTATAGGTTGTTGGTCCTGATACTCAAGCCCCCTTCAGCGTAACGATTCAAAATTCACAAGCCCATCAATCTGTTCCATGCCACTGCAGTGACATTCCTGCTGTCACAAGTCCATTGGCAGCTCCCAGTACTGCAGCAGTAAAGCCAAGGATGAGGTGGACACCAGAGCTCCATGAACGTTTTGTAGAAGCTGTAAGCCAGCTTGGTGGTGGCGAAAGTACGATATCCTGTGTTTTTTTCTAACTTTCCTGCCATTATTCTCTGAGTGTTTTCTTCCAAAACTTCCAGAAGTTACTCCGAAAGGGGTATTGAACATCATGAAAGTGGAGGGCTTGACAATACAGCATGTGAAAAGTCATCTGCAGGTGGATTTTCTTCCATTTCATTTAATTGTTTGCTATCAGCTACTCGTATGATTTGTTAACCTTTCATTTATCAATTTTCCCCCCTTTTGTTGCAGAAATTTAGAACAGCTCAATATAAGCCAGACTCTTCAGGTTGGTCAACTTAGTTAGTCGACTTCTACATACTTATTTGATATATGTGTGACACTATTATATGTTGATACTCGATGCGATTACACTGAGTTTGTTTGCTATTTGGAATCTGCCCCCTTTGTTTCAGTTTTGATAATTCATTGATAATCCATTAGCTAAAAGAAATAATCTAAGTAATCTCTTGGTGCATCAGATGTCTCCGATAAAGCAATCGATGAAACTGACAAACTACCTCTAGATATGATAAAGTGAGTTAAACTTTGCTAATTTAACTTCCTCTTAATTCTATGTTTCCATATTATAACCTCGTACATAGCTCTTCCAACTGATATTGCTAGAAAGTAAACTAGAAATGCAAATACTGTCATTTCATTGCTTTTTTTTTTATGGCAGAGGTTTTGATTTCATGGAAGCTTTGAAACTCCAAATGGAAGTTCAGAAACAGCTTCATGAACAACTTGAGGTAGTTATTTTAGATTCAATTATAAGAATGTTTTAGTTCGTTTATCCAATTTCACGCTTCAAAACCGACGTCCAACGTCGATAGGTTTGCCAGTGACTCAATGAGGGACTTTCCTTCTGCACTAGACTTCATTCGCTTCAGTATTTTTTCCTTGTACCTGATTCTCATCCATTCTTTTACAGACCCAGAGACAAATGCAGCTGAAGATAGAAGAGCAAGGCAGGTACCTGCAAATGATAATCGAGAAGCAAAGCAAGTCCAACCCGGGCAAGCTCCATCCTTCTTCCACCACAGAAGATTCATCGGTCGATCGAACAATTACACCTGCTGAGATTGAGCAACCAGCAGCAACAGAAACTACTAGCAGCAGTTCAAATGTAACTGAGGGTAGGCAAGTTGGTGACAAATGGAAGATGCCTGAGTCTGATTCTTGTTGCCATGAGATCATTGCTACTTCTTCAGCACCCAAGCATGTGAAAATGATGAATTAGGCTGATGGATATGATAACTCAGGCTGCCGATATGATTATTATCGTCGATAAAACCTTATTGTTGTTTTCAAATCAACTACAAGTGGAAGATTGATTGTTCATGAGTAGCCAATGAAACCTATGGCAGATAAATACCAAAATCACGCTCAAGTGTCTTATGTAAAGGCCTATGATTTGCCTCTCTCGTTGAAAGAATAGTTCTCTTATGAACTCTCATTGTTGTAAAAATAAATTTATAATATCAATTTTTACAGAAGTGTTCTCCCATCAACTTTCTTATAGAATGATATAAATTCATATCTTTATACGATAGATAATTTTGTTATAAAAAAAAAATTTAAAAATGCACCAGCCGGGAAAAAAACCCGGGTTTGTACCGTGGCAGGGTACTATTCTACCACTAGACCACTGGTACTTTGAGGATACAATCAAATTTGCTTATTTAATAACATAAAAATAATCAAATTATTTTTTAAAAAATATTTTGTGTCAAGTTGACTCTGAAATGACACAAAAAAGATTATTTTTAAAAAATAATTTGTTTTGTACATAAATCAATTCGTGTCATTTATTATATGCTTGAATTGTATTATCTAACTTTTCTAAAAAAAAATTATTATTTAGCGTTTGCAGTGTAGTTGTATTATTTAGCTCGTCTATAATATTATTAGCTTTATATTCAATCTGCTACGTTCATGTAAAGGTTATTCATGCATGACATGTAGCTTTCACGAGATGCAGTTGGTGTGATATCCCTTTGCCCTCCGGACGACAGTGCGTCGATAAAAGCTTGAGCGGTTACTATGGCAGTCATGATTCGATCCTTGCTGATTACAGTTTGCGGAGGGGATTTTATCGTTTTCCATTCGCTCGCGGGTTGCGGAGGTGGGTCCTCATTTTCCAACTGGATTGACGTGGGGTGCGGACCCAATTGGCATACACACCCCTCACAACGACTTGGCAGCGCATCATTCTGATTTACCCTCGTGGACCGGTGAAGACTCTTTGGAGACCGTGGAGCATGGCCGATTCACCAAATGGATTAGTCGGGCAAAACTTGAATATCATTTGTTAATAAAAAAAAAATGCAGTTGATGTCTATTTGAATATTTATTATATGAGATTTCAAGATCAATTTTTAACGAATATAAAATATGTTGTTGAATTTTTTATCTTCCACCCGTAAAAAAAATCATTGTGTCATGATAAAATCTTCTATGATTTATCAATCTTTATTAAAAGTATCTTTCTGATCAGGTAAAAAACACACACATTTTTATTTCACCAAGCAACTATCCAACTGATTAGCAAAAAATAACTCAAATGTAATAAAATTAATCAATTTCACATTCTCATCACTTATCTTAACTGTGATCATGCAATCAAATATCTATTTATTTAGCTCACGAGACATGGCATAGTTATATAAAATTAAGCATCCACAATTCGAAGTTCAGCTAATTTATTCTCCAAATGGAATGCACGTTAAAGAACACGGAATTGATGAACTGTTCGTTATTCGTGCTTTTCGATTTATCTAAGTAGCTGGTAGAAAAATTCCATAGGATAGAACTAGGCACCCTTAAAATTAATCGGGCCTAAAACTTGATACTCAGTGCCAACTAAAATAAAATAACTATTTATTTAAATATCAACAACTCTTTCATATATCTAACCGTGTAGTGAACAGTATTTTTCAATACGATGAAATAAAAGGGAGCTTAAATCGGAAGTTTTATGATAGGAGAGCTTAGACTCAAAATTCTTGATTGGCAAAAGCTCGATGTAGATATTGCCATTACCAAGAGAAGTGAACAAATTCAAGAGGCAAACCAAACCCTTCACCGTTGAGTTCCATCAACATTCACAGTGACAAACAACATTGCCAAAACAACTTCTCCGGGAAACATTTTGGCCACTCTCGTCATGGGTTGAACTCGAGTTAAGGGATGATGTGTGTAACCTCTCCATCATGTTTGGACTAGGGGCCTCGAGCATAGTCTTGGGAGGAGATAGCGCCCACTGCATCGCCCAGAGAGCCAGCGGTCTCATATAGATCAGCGATCGGTAGTGCCCGTCCGTCGTCCATCCTTCAGGAGTTTGAAACCAGTACCTGCAACACAATCAGTATTATGTCCAACTTATTCAAAGATACAGAGAGAGAGTGTGTGTTTTGTAATGGAGTAGTACTCAAAAGGACCTACAACAATTTTTTTTTTAGAAATTCAAAAGAAAATTTCATTTGAATAACAAACTGTACGCTTGGAATTCACACAAATTCAATTGATAGAGGAGAGGAGTGATGAAGGGACCTACCCAAATCCTTCCTCTGACCAGCCTGCTAAGAAAATCCCTTGGGCAGTAGCAAAAGCCTGGTGCTCCATTCCATGAAGCAGCATGGTGGCCGCCAAGCCATACGTTACACCGGTCCATATCTCTCGTGATTGCATGCAGCTTTCATCGACAGTTCCATTCGGGTTCATGCCATTGACTGCCCCCATGCGCCCTCCTTTCACCTTCATCACATTATATTCATATATTTTCTGAAGAGTGCTTCTGATTTTACTTTCATCAAACAGGAGAGGCAAACCCGAAGCTGCAGTGTACCACTGCCCTGCCAGCTGATCAGCCTGGATGGATCGGCTGTTGCTACTGCTTCCGCTGTCGTAATTGAAATAGGAGCCATTCCACAACTTGGCCTCGAAGACAGGTTTGGCTTTCAAGAACTTAATCTTACACTTTTCAGCAAAAGCAGAGTCCCCTAGGCGCTGTGCCATGGTTGCTGCCGCTTGAAGTGCAGCAAGCCATAGACAGCCACAGTAAGCACTGACCCCGTGAACTGTCCATGTATCGTATGTCTGATCAGGAAATCCGTCATTCTCGACGAGGCCGTCACCATCACGATCGAACTGTTCCATGTAGTCTATGGCAGCACGGACTGCAGGCCAGACCTCGCTCCCGAAAGAGATGTCACCTGTTGCAGCAAAATCCCTGTACACTTGGAGGACGAACTTTGGGTTGAGATCTTTCCATTTGCTGGTGTCATGAATATTGTAGGCATTCATCTCGTTCCACGGGTCATGCATTCCTAAATCGTGGGGAATGGCACCTTTGGCTTTACGAATTCCACAGCTGCCATCGGCTAAAAATTTCACTTTGCTTCTGTCCTCGTGCAACACGGCCCTGGCAAAATCTCGCTGGATGCTCAACTCAATTTTTGGGAAGAGATATAGAAGAGCGAAAGAAGCATAATAATGTACGTCATAGGTGCACCACATAATGTACTCCACTCCTTCCAAGTACAAAAATCTTCCAACATTTTCCGAGTCATGCTGTGGATGCAGAACAAGACTAGCCTTTGCAGGTTCATCTCCGTGTGCAACATTACCATCCGCCTCTAGTTTTGAAATTGGTGGAGAAATTCTCTCGGTGTTTAAGTTACTAATCACTGAAGTTTTCTCTGCGATAAAGCTAACATGCTTGTCTTTAGGTGCAGATTTATGGCTTTTACCTTTGGGGGATTTATGATGGTTGTCATTACGGCTTACCCCCTCGAATGTTGGGGCTTCACCATCTGCATCATAGTGACACGCTATTATTAACTTGATGATGACAAATACAAAAGAGAAATCTTTATCTCCATTTTAGCATTTAAGCAGCATGAAAAAAGAAACCACGAAATATGGCCCATGAAAATTTTGTGACTTCTTGCGAGCTACGGCACTCGAATTAGAAGAAGTTATAACAGCCAAAATTTGATCATCACCGAAGTTTCTCCAGCGACTAGAAAACAGAGCTGGAAATTTACCTGTCCAAACTGTTCCTCCAGCGACTAGAAAATAGAGCTCATTGAAAAGAGTGAACTTGTACCTGAAAATTCAATTAGATTCAGTTTAAGTAATAAAATGATGTTTGCCATATAACTAATTGCAGGATTGACCTGAGTCAATTATGTGTTTGCAATGACAACTATGAATGCGAACTTGTTAAGTTTTACTACAATCAAGACAAGCCTAATATATAAAATGAATTAAAGTGACACAAATTTGTTCTAAAATATCAAGTTACCATTCGGGGAGTTTGTCATTCTGAAGTATAGGATTTTGCCATTTTTCAATCTCTTCTTCCCACCACTTGTAATCTGTTGATTTTGAAAAATGTTATGCACATATGTTTCTAAACAATTCTATAAAATGTATAGCAGAAAAATATCTATCAGATCAGAAATTTTAATCTATCTCAAAAAGCATAAATTAGAATTCTTAAAAGCCAGAAATGAGATATCTGATCGTTGCAATGTATACGTACTCTTTAATGCGTCATGGACCAAATTTATAGCTGATCTTTCAGAGGTACCGTAAAATTTTGTATATCTCCTGTGAGAGAGAAGAAAATAACATAAAGAAAGACCAAAAAAGAACTGGGAGAGATTATCCCATCAATTGTCAATAAAAATCAAACATTCTGACAAGTTAACCAAAAACCAATCAAATTCGAAATGATATCGAATACTATACTAGTGAAGCAGGTGGCTTAGTTGGTCAACCGAAAGAATTCAAAAGCTGGCTAGTTTGTTCAGAAGTTCACCCTTAACTTCTAAAAGATATTTTCCCTACGTAGATATCACAATTGGTCACCACTTTATTCTAAAGGTGAAATCTATAAATGTTTTTCTAACTAAAGCCTCCAAAGTGCAAATCCCTTCGTCCAATCCTTGCAACAATGAACTCCAAAATATTGGGAGTATGAAACTACTCCAGGATGGTTCATGATGTCAATGCAAAATTAAAAGACGGGAAAGTAATCTGGCAGGAACTGTGAAATCTCAGGTTGCATCATAAAATCCAAAGCGGAGGTCATGCGAACAAAATAAAAAAGAAAAGCAAGGTGAAGTGCTACACTACCTGTGATATGTACATCCCTTTTGAAACTTCACTTTTGGAGAGGACCAGGCTACAGCAAATACGACAGTGCATGTACCATTCGGTTCAACCCATGTAGACGCTGAAACTGCTGCACAAATTGTATCACTCGTAGATGATGGCATGCTGGAAGAAGAACTGAAATTTTCCCTCTCAAATTGTCCATCCTTTAACAAAGATGACATGTCACTGACAAATCAGGTGTCACTAAACAGTAAAAATCAAAGTGATTCTTTGCAAAGAACCATGAGGAGATTCAATCACGTATCAAAAAATTTCCAGATTGTTATTTATATAAAAAAAAATTGCAGGAAGAAGAAGAATCCTTACTTGCCCCATTATGTCCCACATATCCTTTGCCGTGACATAATTTTCATCAGAAAGCCCAAAATTTGGCAAGACTGTAACAGTCACATTCTGAGTCTCAGATGCAGCAATAGCAAATGTTACAGGAGGGTTATCGTTTGCAGTTCTGGAATGTTTCCGAGAATATTAATACAATAAATGTAGACATATATGCATAATCACATTAAAAGGGGAGAAACACATAAAAAACTTCATATTTCAGGAAAAAAGATCAAATACGCTAGCCAGATACGATACTACAAATTCAATACCTAGATCAAGAGTTATTAACAAAGGAGCATCAGGTAAATGGGAATAGGTGGGAGCGTGGGAAAAAGATTCGAATTTCATTGTTATAGAAAGAGTTCTAAAAGAATGACTAATTGATTGTTACAATGAAAGAGGGCCGATGAATTACTTGTGATGTAGAAGGACCCCAGCTACTCCATCCTCTCCTCTTCACGAGTATCATAAACAATCAAACACCAAATGAATACAAACACAACCACTTGAAAAAAAAAGTTCAATCTCAAACAATTCTCTAGACATCAAACTCACAAGAAAGGTTCATTGGTGTGGCCTCCAGAATGATGAGATACGCCACCAATAGAGTTCTTCCGAGGACAAATTTTGCAGATAGTCAGACAGTTTTTTATTTTATTTTTGGCTGAAATGACGCATGATAAGGAAACAATAAACGTAAAAATTCACATACCGCCCAAGTCATCAGCAAACTGACCTTTGCTCTTTCTCTTCCAGTATTAACTAGCTACAGAAAGACAAATACTGAATGTAAGAAGCATCAGTCTGTTAACAACTAGACAGACATATCCTTTACAGGGGCTTTAGAAATTAGGTTGCAAATAGTTACTGTCCACAAAATGAGATTTGAGAGAAAATTTAATTGATTTGCAAAATGATTCGCATTTGCTATATTTAAGAACACTCTCCTTTACTGTTGCAACAGTTTTCTATACGTGTAGTAACAGTTATGTGGTACATTCCCAGAAAAAAAAATAGTAAATGCAAATACGTATCATTCATTTGGCAAGAGATATGAAGTGACACCTTAAACAAACAGAACAAAAAAAGGAAACAACTGCTGTTTATAATTTTCCAGGTTGACACATTGAAGAACCATTTATTCCAATCAGAAGAAGAAATAAGAAGTGACCATCTAGAAAATAATATGAATATCTAGAAGACAAAAAAGGAATGTACTGAAAATACAATTCTCAGAACGATACAGCTTACTCACTGTATAAACAAAGACGGCAGCGGGAAGACTGCTTTCACGATAATCATTGGGCAAAAAAGGGGAAATCTGGCGACATGATATTTTGAGATCAGGATCTGGTTCACCTAGATGTAAAAAAAAAAAAATCAATGCTTACAAAAATATCCTATGATGCGGAAAATTTTATTTCATACTTAGAATTTACTCTCTTTTTAAAAATACACCCTAGAGTTTCAAAATCATCAAAATACCCTCCAGTGATTTGGAAGTTTTGTCATTTCACCCACATTATTTGATAGAAAAGAGATGTGGCATATCTGCAACATTGCATTATGAGGTGAATCAAGTGTTAATAATTAGAGTGAAATGATAAAGAGTTATGGAAACTCCATGAGTATTTTGACGATCTTGAAACTCTGGAGCCATTTTGAGAAGGAGGTAAACTTTAGGAAAGAAAAAAAAATTATCAAGTAAATATATCCACGACCACTTATTCGCATATATCACTATTTATATGCTACATATGCATACACGCAATCAATTAAGACAGTTGACAAGAATTGTGAGGGATAATATCAAAAACTCAAATTAGTTTTAGTTAAAATACCTAGCATTTGAATTTTTACTCTAAAACAAAAAGCTGTGACCAGAATATCTAGAGTCAGCAAAGACAGAATCCTAACTATGGAAGGAAATTTATCGATACCGTCATAAACAGTCCATGCTCTGGGAAACAAAGCATGATACGTGGAATGTTGACCAGTCAACTTCCAATCCCATGAGGAAATGCCGAGGTCACCATTTTTACTGAAATTGGTGCAAAAAACAACAGATTTTATGAAACTTGAAACTAAACGACATAATATTAAGATGAACATGTTTCTACTCGTATCATATATATCATGCATATGAAAAATTACAACATAGAGGTAAGATATCCTGGAGCTTTTTGCTGCTATTGGGATTGAGACAATTGCATATCAAGAACTAATGGAAATATATACAAAAATATATTGTATATCAAAAGCTTGTGGCACCCTCAACTATACCTCAAACAGGCAAACAAGGGAATATTATATCTCAGGGTAAGTCAAATATAGTGTCGTACATAACCATCAGTACAGCCAGAAAAATTTTCAAACCATGAAGCCAGTGGATATATCCTATAAGAACATTTTAACAGAGAGAATGTTTACCATGATTCCTAGTGCTTGTCCAAACTACAAACAACAAACACACTGCAAGTAAAGCAGTCTACATAGAGATTTATTTCTCCCTCTAAATTGTGGCGACCAAGTACCCAAAATTATAAATTTGAAAAATTATAATGGTACTGCAATAAAGCAAAATGGTGGATATTTGAAAGCATGCAATTGGGAACCATTTAAACTTTTCTTGAATTGTGGGTCTGGATTTTTCCTCCAGTTATCCTTCAATCAGAAAAATTCAATCAATTACTTCTCACTTAAAACTACGAGTGACTAAACTAATCAGAAGGTCACTGATGAATTTATTATCTTTTGAAGTTTGTACAAGAGTAATTTCTAAACTACTTTTTTTCTAGTAAACCTAGCTGGAAGTTTGAGCCATATTCAAGACATAACTTTCCAATCTATGCTATTGGCAAGTAAAAAGGCAGAACACATTTATATCAACATTAGAGATCGATGAACTAAACATGCAAACCGTGAGATGATCAATTGAGGTACACAGCCGTCATCTGTGCTGCATAAATCAGAGCCTAATCTTGCTCTCAACTCCTGATTACCTCATTATCTTCAAACCCTTCACGAAGGGTATGAAACTATTCTCAGGTGCCATATTCCTCAAACAAGGTATTCAGTCCTTTTGCAGAATTGGTCTAGTCTTTTGTAGCCATGTGACAGTAATTCCACCATCATGAATTGGATTGGTCTAGTCTTTTGCTCTCAACTCCCTCTCATTTCATCCATGAGTGTACTTTTTCATCATCTCAGGAAACAAACTATCTACAAAGAAAAAATGAAGTCTAGTGTTGCAACAATTTTGTCAACTAACCGACACCTAGATGCATGGCAACTACAACAGGAAACTAGCTTGCATTATCCTGGTTGCACCCACTCTCATCTTCAACACTGAAATGGAGAGACTATTGTTGCATCAGTTCCTTAAAGACCAAAAGAAGATCACGTTAACTTTTCCTTTCTTTGGAAGACACAACCGAGGAGGAGGATAACTTATTAGGAGTCAAGTTCTTTTTAGTGGAGATTGATGCCAGAATAATTTTACCAATACTATTGTCTCGATCATTCAATCATCGTTAAAGCTTAGGCTCTCTAATACTCTCCTCCCTCTGGAGAGAGAGTAGGTCTGGACATGCAAACTGCAGCATTAATACAATTGCATGAAGATGTTTACCATCCAATGTACTATTTTAACAACCATATACCAGATGCATTGGTGAAATTTGTATGAAATGTTTTCCCCATAGAAAGAGAAAATATTTAGCAGAAAGGCAGAGAGAAACTTACCGTAAACCTTCATGATGTCCTGGAGCTAAAACCGATGAGTACTTTTTCTTTCCTCCATCTCGAGATATAAAAATCTGCACATTATATCACAAAAATCAAGGTACTTTTGAAAGCTTGGATGAAGGATGACTTTAAAAGCTCAACATTTAAGGGTAAAATTCACCTAAATTAAATAGTAAATCCCTCATGACAACCAACAAAAAGCAGAAGAAAAAAACATCCACAAAAGCGAGCTATTACATGCAAATAAATCGTGATCGAATAGTGTATTAGGTCAAGAATAGGGAATGAAAAAACATTTCTTCTGTTATTAACAAATTTACTTTGAAAGACAGTTCCACAACTTCCTCTTTAATTGACAATAATCTTGGTTTAGAATTGAGATAACTAAAAGTGACAATGCACGGATGGATATCCAATGAAAAAAAAGATGACTGAACTTCAAGCATGACAGGCATAAATTAAAACAAAATAAGCATGGTTAAAATAATCTGCAAATTTCATAAGATGCTTTCTTGAAAAATCAGTTTGAGAATAAAATAGTAAGAAGAACAATCAAATTTCAAGAGCGTGAGAGGAAATGCTTAATGATCAACAAAAAAATCCATGCAGTCAGCAAGTGCCGTCACAGCTCTGACCCATATATAGAACATGGCCTTTTTATCACAATTTTAGACCTAACCATTCCACCCCCAATTTCCTCTTTAATTGACAGTTGCGACAATCAAAAGTGAAGATGCATGAATCATATTCAATGCAATTAAAAATTGTCAAACTTTAAGCATGATAGGCAAAGGATAACATAAAACATGCATGCTTGAAATAACCTGAGAATTTCATAAGATACTTTTCTTGAAAAATCAGGTTGAGGATGAACTAGTAAGATCAGTGAAATTTCAAGAGCATGAGAAGAAATGCTCAATGATCAACAAAGACATCCATGCATATAGCAAGTGCCCCCGCGGCTATGACCAACACATAGAATATGGCCTTCTCATTAGAACTTTACAACTAACCACTGTTTCATCCTCAAGGGAACAAAGAGGGAAACAACCAGAAGTTAAACAAAGACGATCAAGAACTTGAAAATATTTGTTCTAGGAAAAAATAACAAAAAAATTAATCCCCCAACCAAAGCACAATTACCCAGCTTATTGCTACCAGAATAGATCAGTGTGAAACCTAAGTATGATCATGATCAGACTACACCAGATGTGAAGTAGCGAAGCAGCAAGAGATTCGTCAAAATATTGAACAGGTAAAGGTCTAATGATAAAACACGATTTCTTCCAAATAGAATTTGCTATGTGTGCCCCCGCCAATTTGATTAATTATCCAACCCCCAACCATTGTATCAGTATCTGACCCACCAAAGAGGAAAACAGATCTTCAGTTTCAAATGACAATGACCATAACAGGGAAAGCAGAATTTAAAGAACCCTAAGGATTAATGCCCATCTAACTCACAAAATACAGATAATTGTAAACCTAGCTCCAAGGTTAGGCAACCAAACAGGGCAAAAAGATTCAACAAATAGATTGGTCATGCACTGACTAGCTATACAATATGCTGTGCAGAGTATACGACCCACCTTATAAACATTTTAACCAGTCAATCACATTTTAATAGCCAAACTGAAGATATAATTGTTAATTATGCAAGAATGTTATATTCAGAACATTTAATAGACAGATAAACAATAAATTTAAAAAAAAATAATGAAGGAAACTTACTGAGAACTGATTGGCCATGATAGGAGATGTTTCACATGATCCAGGAATTATTTGCCAGTGTTTGAACTCCCCTCTAAACCCTCTTGAAATACTCCCACTTCTGCAAACATAGAGAGTTTCAAAAGAAAAGTAGGCTTAGCATAGATGTTTCTCTGACAGAGAATTGTATACCCCATTCCTCCAAGCGGGACTCCTTGGGAAGCTGAGGGTTTGCATTTCTCTCTGGTGAAAGGATCAATTGGTGCTTTCTGTAAATCAAAGATAACAACCAGAGTGTAATCCAAAAAAATTCAATAAATCAATGCGCAAAGTTACTTATTACCCTTCCTTGAGAAGCTTCTTCTCTAACATATGACCAAAGACGAACACCAAGTTGCAGCTGATTCAAGTAGTGATACATAAAAAAAATTGATTCAAGAAAAGTCAAAAACAAAACCAATTGTTGACAAAACTCCAGAATAGCATTTTCTTTTGACCCATACCAGTAATTCATCATTCCTTAAAGAAAAATAAAATCAATTTACAATGAATCAACATTGTGCATAATGCACCACAAGGGGAAAAAAAAATTGCAGTACCATCCTAACCGCCTCCATAAATGTCACACTAAATTCCTTCAATCTGTTGGCGTGACTGTTTAGCCTCCTCCTCCATGCATATTTTGGTGGAGCACCGCCATCAAAATCCAACTACAGATAAACAATGAAATAAAAATTACCAAAGGTTTCTATTCCATCAACTTGGTTGAAGAAAGTGATAATACATCACAAAGTATAACAAAGGACGCTGAAAGGATGTCAGGAACTATACGCCGTAATTTGTATGATCCCCATGATATTTAAATTATAAGAGCCAATATCAATCCAAACTTAGAAATAATATTTTGGAACAATAAACTAATAAATCCAACGCAAACATTCTAATGTACTGAAGGGTTCTATATTTTAGAAAGAAGCACGGAATAGGTCTTACCAACTTCAATGTTGTTCTGTTGACATACTCTTCTGGAGGCCAGGAACTCTCCTTGGAGTGGAAAATGTTTCCGGTAACCATCCCTAATAAAATCAAAGCCCACAGAACCTCCAATTATACAAGCACCAGGACTTTCTTTTCCTCCAGATCCGGCAGTCTGAAACCATCAAAACCCTCGAATCCAACTTGAAGAACAAAGACAAATCAAAATTTCCAAATTCCCCAAATCTTATATTTTATCCCGCCACGATAGGCATTCAAATCCTCGAATTTCTAGATCGAGCTAGCCCCTTTTACATGCACACAAACAAATCGCCACCAGCAAAAATTTGTGCGTTCCATCCCTGGTCAACTATCTAAACCGACAAATCCTCCTGCCGATCTAACCTAATTCCGACTCGAAGACGAAACGCCACTAGCAACTGCTGGCTCCAAACCCTGCGATCACCTCGCAAGACGCTCGAACCGGAAGAGGCGAGTCCCGAACGACGACCCGAGGCCCATGGGATTCGGAAGAAGGACCACAAAAGCGTCGAAGAAGGCGCCCACCATCGACTACATCGCTCTCCGGAGGGGAGACTACTGACTAGCGCACGAAAAGGAGCCCCGACGACGACGACGAAACGGTCGCCAGTTTTGACTCTGGGACGCTCCCGCTCTTAACATTTCCGATATAGCGTCGCGTTATGATGTGCTCTAGAACGGTTCGGGGGCTGCTGGTGGCGGAGGGAGAACCGCGTAGACAATGCCCACGTGGGCGTACTTTTCCAACCGCTCTACTTTTCCAGCCGCTTTCAGTTTGCGTTTCGTTTATGTACTCTTAATTTCAATAAATTCCTATTGGCCAGAGAAGGCGATGGGTCGAATTTGGTATCCGACGTCTTCGTCCCGTGTTTATTATATTCATCGCCCTCTTTATTTTTATTCCTTATTCAATTTTTATTTTTCAAATATTTATATTTCTATCTAAATATTTTTTATTATCATTTTTATAATAATTTTTTTTTAAACAAAATAAATTATTTAAATGAAATTATAGATATTTATTAAATTCGAATTATCTGCTAAGGATGTTTATGTCCTAAGAGATTATTGATCATCACACTAAAGTTTTTCTATTTTAATCTTGACTCTTTTTTTTTCTTTTTTTTTTTAGTGTAGCTATTGTATCTTCTTTATATGGAACGGTGTTGATATACACTAAATCTTGCAACAATATGTCTACTGAATTCGCAGAGGAAATTGAGGATTTAAAAATTAAGAGGGTATTGGGCAGAGAGAAATTTTTTTATTTATTTATTTATTTAATTTTTTTTTTGAGAAAATGAAAAAACTTATTTATTGACGTTTTCTATCTCTGTTTTCTAGAAAATAAAATAGCATTTTCTGAAAAATTGAAAAACTCCAAAAAATCATTTTCTATTTTCATTTTCGTTTTTCAAAAAATAAAAAAGTATTTTTTGAAAAATTAGAAAATACTAAAAAATCATTTTCTGTTTTCTGAAAAAGGAAAATAAAAAATTTTCCCGCGAACTAAACGCTACCTAAGGGTCTACCATGCTCTAGGATACGGAAAATCAAAATATTCAAGGAGAATTGAAAAAATAATAGGAGTGTAAAAAATTAGAATCGTCAATCTAATGGTCTAGTCATTATGAGAAAGATAAACCATGGACGACTCTATGACTATTGACGTAGTAACTAAGACATATAGGAATTTGAATTCAAAAAAAGACTTTAAATCTCTTCCAAAATTGATCTATATCGTTCTGTAAATACCTTCTTATCTTAATTTTCACGTTATTCCCGTGAAGACAAAAAAAAATAATATGAGTCATAGTCTTGTGTAAATGAGTAAGACTAGGATATTTAAAACAAAATTAAGTCTTATAACAAGTTTTAACCAAACTTATTTTAATGGAGTAACTGATCAGAGTTGGGAGTACTAATAATGAGACAGTTTAGGAATATACTAATATGTACATTAGGAATATATTTATAAATAATAATTAATTGTTTCAATCCATCTATTAATTTGTAATGTATTTATATATTTAACTAAATATTGTGGAAGAAAAGAGATGAGTGTTTCTTCATGACTTCATCCACAGTAGAACTAGAAGCGCTTCAGTGCCTGTCAGAACTTGTAAACGTGATTAATTTATATATATGATCACGAATAATCAAAGTACATTAATATTGTACTCTAATGTTTTTACCGATAATCATGTGTTACAAATCCTAGACACTCACTGAGTGAAATATAAAAAATAATAATATTTGTTATTGTTTTTTAAATATTTATATAATTTCTCTAAAAAATTATATTATCCACAAATTAATTAATGTTGCTCGGAAGAGCAAAATTATACACGACTGATCTCCATATATTCCTTGCATGTCCAGGGGCACAGTTCCATCGATCGTGAATTAAAAAAAAAATCATTTAAATAACTTTTTATCCCGGAGTTTATTAGATGGACAGAATACGATTTCTATATTGAATCATTGTTCAGAGGATAACGTGATAAGTATTTTTCTAATTTATTTTTGATGACCGATGAATATACTATTTGACAAAGCTGGTCTGGACAGGAGCAATTGGGGCCTATGTTTAAGGTCCAATGAATTTTTTTTTAAAGTTATAAAGGAAAGAGATCTATTTTTATGGGAAAAAAATTTATCTTTTTTTTACTTCGCCTAGAGTCCAAAAACATCGTGGACTGACTCTGTCACCTTGACTCTAATTTTATCCGATTCAATCGCTATCTAACCGTCCTAAAATTAAATTTATGGAAGATGATCGATCATTTTTTTAAAGCAATTGGACCTATTCATTCCTGCGACTCCAGGCCTGAAAGGAAGGGCATGAGATTCTCGAGGGATGAGCACCGAGAAGGAACCGTGGAAGTAGCAGATAATTGGAGCATGTTGCCGTTTCATTCTCCACCATCGTTAATTATTCTCATGGAATTTATAAGCTCATGAGGATCGGATATATATATATCATCATCCATGTGCATGTCTGCGCGCATTGTCAGCTAGCTACCTCCCCCAACTCTCCATGGCCCATGCATCGGATCGTCGGACCACTGCACGCAGAGCATCGGCTGCATGCATGGCCAGTAGGACGCTGGACGCATGCACTTGCAAAGCCAACGGACGACGATCGATGGAGGTCAGGTAAAGTGCTGCTGCAGCAGCAGATGCTCACAAATTGCAGGCGAGCACATCTGCAAATTCCTCCCTTATCCATGTTATGGTCCCCTTCGTTAAAATTAGACATGAATTATATATAGTGTTAATTGATAAATTATTTATTTTCCTTCTTCGATCGTCACTGATTTTTTTTGTTTGTTATCATTTACATGACGACGCAGGCATGGACATTCTCGTCGTTGAAAAGAGCGAGGGCATGGTCGTCGACGAGCATGGAGTAGGCCGGGTCAGGGAAGTAGCCGTGCACGGCGGAAGTGTGGCCGTGGCGATAATAATTGTGGTTGCCCATGAAGGTGAAATCGTCCTCCAAGTATTGCAGTGCGAATGGATAATACTCCGCATCGTACGGGTGCGGCCAAAACTCCGCCTTCCTCCCCGTCCGCCGGCGCACCGCCTTGATCACCTTCTTCGCCTCCACGTACCCCGTCACCGTCACCTTTTGCTTATCCATGTCGATGTCCACCGTCTGCACCCCTGCGCCATTGTTATAATAATTCAGAGTTTCAGATGGATATGATCTATCCAGATTGGTCTGAATTTGGATATATAAAACAATGGAACATAAATTCATATTACCATTGAGTTTGCGAATGGCTCTGTGAACTCTACTTTGGCAGCCATCGCAGTCCATATGAACCATGAGCTCTACGATCTTAAGAGGAGGAGGAGGAGGAGGTTGATTTTAGATAGATATATAGGTGAAAACTACTATATATGAATGATAAAATTATTAAGTGGTAGTCATCGATGATACGATACTCACCGACGTAGCGTTGGATATGGACGACTTATTTTGCCGGAAATTGAACATGAGTTAGCTATATATAGGTCGATAAGATCGACGATGATTGTATGTGAGAGGCAAGCGGAGGAGGATCGGAGGTCATGTATTTATAAGGAGATGGAGTGTTAGTTTTTATTTTAATTCGAGATAAGAGGGATATAATATTTAAGTAAATGGGTACTTATGCAAATTATAAGGGTTGTGGAGTCAACTAATTAAGAAACATATATATGCTCGTTACGTTGTAAAGAGCAAAATTCCCAAGACATATTCTTTACTGCTTTTTGCCTGCAAATTGATCATAGTGATTTTCTCCTGCGTACCGTTTCCATCCGCGTCTGTGCAAGCGTGAGAGGTTGTGCACGACGATTTCATTATGCACAGTAAAATCACTGTCCAAAAGAGGGGCGCGTAAAGCAGATGGAACGCCACACAGGAGATCGAATATATATATATATTTATATGGATTCTTTCAGCTGCGTGGTGGAAATTTCCACGCTCATCCACACCCCTCACATGAACAGTGATTTCACTGTTCACGTGAGAGGGCACGGATGAGTGCGGACACACTCGGCGCGCAGCAGAAAAAATCACTGTTCATGAAAATTACTGTTCATCATCGTTTTCGCGGACAGCCGCGTATGATTGAGAGAGAGAGAGATTATTGCTCCCACGGCAACGACATGTCGATAAGAACTTGGACGGTCTCTGCGGTAAATCATGATTCGATTCCTGCCGACTGCAATTTGCGGAGAAAATTTTGCCGTTTTCCATTCGCTTGCGAGTTGCGGAGGTGGGTTCTCATTTTTCAGCTGAGTTGGTATGGGGTGCGGATCCTAATTGACATACATACCCCTCACGGCGACTTGGCGACGCGTCATCCTGATTTACCCTTGTGGGCCGGTGGAGAGTCTTCGGAGGCCGTGGGACAGGGCCGGTTCACCAAGTGGATTAGTCGGGCGAAGCTTGGATACAACTTGTAAATCAAAAAAAAAAAAAAGATTATTTCAACTGCGCGTAGAAATCATGCACGGTGAAAAACGATGATGAACAGTGATTTCACTGTTCATTATATTGCGACGAACCGTGAAAATCATTATTCATCGCAATTCCACGAACAGTCGCACGGGATATATATATATATATATATATATATATATATATAGTTTTGATCACCTGTGCGACTCATCCTTGCGTGTCCATGCGCGATGCGCTCCCAGGCGTGCAGGTCGCGCCGCGCGCTACCGCTGCCGCCGAAGGTCTAGCCCACCGCCGTCGTCGGCGTGCGATCGACACGCAACTGCCGGCGGCCCAATGGCTTGGATTCCGCCGCTCGCGTCCCATCCGTCTGGCCAAAAATGACCAAACCACCGAATTGCGGTAGAATCACACGGAACGAACCATCGATCCGACGCCGTCGGTCGTTCGATTATAATTGGTTGGTCGTCGGTGGCGAATTACGGTCGATTCGACACGACATGAGCGTCGGCATCGTCGTCGCCGCCGTCGGATTCGACCGCGGTCGATCGACCGGATCGGCGTGATCACGGCCGACGATGGCGCGTCGGCATCGCGCGTGTGGCCGACAATTTTCGACGTTAGCGCCGGATTCGGTGCTAACCAACCGGAGTCGAGCCCGTCCGATCGTGCGATGATCGAACATGGTGGCGGCAATATATATATATATATATATAAAAGATTGTATATTATATAATCCATCCGATCACTTCTTTAAATATCTCTCATAGAATCTTCGAAAAGAGAAAATTTTCATGACTAGCTGCAATTGTATATTCTATCAAGATTAATACGCATCAAATGATTATCGGTAATCTCAACGAGAACTCTCCAATGCTTAAATTAGACAGGTGATCCATCAGAAAAAAAATATAAGTGTTAAAAAAAATAGTCTAGAAAAAAAAATCTCCTCTTAGAAAGTCTTAGATTTGTCTTTATATATAGTTACTCCAAGCTATGATATTCTTTGAATAAGTTGTTAGAGGATAAACTCTATATTGAATCTCTATGTGACGAAAGTAGATCATAAGTTAATCATTATAGAAAATCGTTAAAGAACCAAAGATAACATTTGTTAGACGGAACTTCGGTTGATCCTTTAAGAGGGATTCTTTCTCTATCTGATTATTGAATAGTCAACTCTTTAGATAATTAAGTGATTGATTTTCTATGAGGCCCAATGACGACTCTTTGGAAGGCCACGGGAACCCTAAGGTCTTTCAATTTACTCATCCAAGCCATTAGGCTCCTCTCGATCAGGCCATTGCTCGTGGGCCCCTCGATTCACGGTTGGGTCCCATTAGATCTTCATGCGGTATATATATATATATATACACTGTGGTGTTATATTGAGCGCGTAGAATGCATGCTCTGCAGCTGAGAAGATGTGAACGATATTTTCTTCTACCGCGCACTTGAACCGTCCGCGACCCGCCTCCACCATCGTCGGTGTGCCGTCCGGCCACCTCCGGGCGTCGGACCTGGTGCGATCGATGCGCACCTCGCCGGAGGTCCAGTGGGGCTCGAGCGATGCCGGATTCCTGTTGGAAGTTCATGGCAGTTCCACGAACTGCACAGAGGCAGTTCGTGGAACCGCCTCGAGCACGCACGGCTTGAAGCCTGCGTGCATCTCCTTCCCTTAAAAGGGGAAGGAGTTCGTCCAAGGAAGGGGTTCGGCGGCTGTCGTAGACGAAGAGGCTTAGAGGCGAAGAGAAGCATCTGGATCTTGTTTTGTGGAAACAGAGGAAACTTCCACCGTGATATTTCCTCCGACGCAAGTCAAAACTCCAACCGGATAAATAACGAAGAACAGGTATATACAACAATGGTATCAGAGCAAATTTTTTCTGAATTTATTTCATACCTGTTTTGGTTAATCACCGGAGAACAAGAACTTCTATGTTCTGGATAAATCCTTGCGCGATGCGGTCGTAGTCGCTGGGATCCGGTCGCTCGGAAGCGACGTGGACGCCGACGCCTCTGTCGCCTCCGAGAAATCGACTGGGCGTCGGAGGCGGCGAGGTCGCCGACGCCTCGGCCAGCCGTGAGCGCTGAAGCGCCGTCGGAGGCGACGCCTTGCGCGGAGGCGGCGACCTCTGGCCGGCCGTAGTGGCAATGGCGATGGATCGACAGCGGCCAGGCCGGAGAGCCGCGGCAGCGACGGCAAGTCAGCCGCTTGAGCTCAGCGAGCGTTGAGATTAGGGCACGATTTTTTTTTTAATCTGTTTTGTACAGATTAATTTTTTTTATTAAAAAAAAAAGTTTTTTTCGGATTAAATTTTTTTTATTTATTAAAAAAAACTTAGTTGGGCTTAATTGGGCTTTGAATCAAAGGAAAATTTAGTTGGGCTTAATTGGGCCGAATTAAATGGGCTTTGAATCAAATTTTAAATTTGACATGAGTTCAATTAATTTGATTCCAACAAATGGCTTAGTGTCCAATTAAATTTACACAAGAATTGTGTAACGTTGACTTTGGTTGACTAATCTCATAACTATGGTTAGATGGATTGTTTTGGAACAATTGGAATCTGACGTGGATAACTTAAAAATAGAACTAGTTTATGACTGTCTGTGGGTCAAAATTGATTGATCAATGAGTCAATTAATTATAGCCTAAAATTCAAGAAGTTTAGTTCTTCTTGATAAATGTGTATTTGTTCTGTGCCTTGATTAATTGAAATATACCGGTATTTGTACTGGATTTGTTGGTTATGTACTGAGATGATTTATTTCAATTTTACAGATGGCGCGGATGTATACCACTATGACCCGGCGCGATGTGTTGCGCAATCGGTATAGGGAGGCTATCGAAGATTTGGACTATGACCCTTACCATGGAGTCCTTGGACATATTGGGAAGCTGGACAGACTGTTCTAGAAGCTCGAGATGCAGGAGTTTCCAGTATTAGACAACTACAGGATTTGGGCGTTGATTCGTTCATTGCCCGATAATCTTGCTGACGCGGCAAGATAATTTTGGGGGTTACATGAAGGATGCGTTTTATATACCCAGTTGTGCACAGAGCTGATTAACTATGTTGACTGTGAAGAGAATCCTGAAGAAGACCCTGTGGAGGATTTTGGTTCTTGACTAGTGAGGTCTTTAAAGGATTATGTATCAGGGCAGCATGTGTTGCCTGTGAGTCCAGACGGAGGGGACATGTCATGATCACTGTTGCGCTAGGGCTTGTCCTAGTGGGAGCAGTAATCGCTTAGGAGTTATTTTTAGTTTATGAGCAGGAAGAATGTAATCTGTTACATTCTTAGTAGAGTTTGTTATTTGTTGACAAAGTATAGCATGTTTATTTTAATGATGTGTTCATTTAAAATGATTAGTTCATTTAATGCTGTTGACTCTACATGATGCATGATTATTGAATATGCCCTTGATTAGTTCAAATGAGTATATAATGATATGTTCATTTAATGTGTAATATCATGCTGTAATAATGATTAATATCATTAAGTGAGATATTTGTAATAAAATATATCAATATAAGTCTGATTGACACATACAAATGATGAGTGATAACGCAGTTGTCACTTGATTTTGTAAATCAGATCGGATTTATCTTGAGTTTATTTTTGAGATTACATACATAAAAGCATACACCGAGTAACTAAATAATGTGTTTATTTATGTTAGGTTATGGCAACTAAGAACATCATAGCTGAACTGAACAAAGGTGAAAAACTGAATGGGGATAACTATAAAATATGACACCTCGAGATTCAGTATGTTCTTGAGGAACAGGAAGTCCTAGAGGCTGTTAATCAGGTTATGATGGAACCTATTGAGAGTAACGCGACCGATGCGACGTGACCATGCCTATAAGGTATGGAAAAGGAAGGATTCCCGCTAAGGGCGTATTGATAAGTTGATGGTGGATGACCTAGTGTTAGAGTATGAGTCATATCCTTCTCATGCGATGCTGGGTAGCCCTTAGAGAGATACGATGGAATAAGTCCGAGTAAGCTTGGCGGATTGGCGATCGGGTTAATACTACAAGAAGCGCCCGAATGCAACGATGGTTCAACATCTCGTGAGATGTCAAATATGATTCGGGGGAAAGCTCGGTCATGAGGTTGGCCAGATGAACAACGAGTTGAGCGGTTATTCGTTCTCTTCCGATTCTTGGGAGACCATGAAGCGCAGACCTTAACTCACGCGGTGAAAGTATTAAGACTTTCGGCGATGTCTCTCACCGTGTTGGTGGAGGTGAGAGAGTAGAATCGCGAGGATTTACGGCCAACTATTTGTGGGATTCTATTGGATCATCTGGATCCAAGAAAAAATGGTACAAGAAGGGAAAGGGAAAGAATAAGAAGGTTGCTACTGCTGCTGGGAAGGATCAAATCAAGAAGAAGAAGACAGGGAAGAAACCTAAAAGGAAGTTATCTTGCTTTAATTGTGGCAAGAATGGCCACTTTGCTCGGGAGTGTACTGAGCCAAAGAATGTAACTTATAGTCTGTCTTCTGAGCATTTTGTTGCTAGTACTGTGTTGATGGCTGATTCTTATCCTTTGTGGATTATAGATTCGGGAGCAACCAACCATGTAGCTCGAGAGCGGGTTACATATGTAGATCTGTCATTTTCTGACAAATGGATCTATGTAGGAAACAATACAAGAGTCGAAGTCAAGGGAGTCGACACTTGTAAACTTAACCTTCGTGGTGGAAGTACTTTGTTTCTACATGATGTTTTGTATGCTCTAGAGATTCGAAGGAATCTTGTATCTGTTACTAGTCTTCTTGATTTGGGGTACTCTGTAAATTTTTTCAGTCGTTGTGTAGAACTTAAGATTGACTCTGTGTCAATCGGATATGGTTATTTATCTAATGATTTTATGGTACTAGATGTGGTGCCTGATGTTAATTGTGCGATTCATAGTTGTTTTTCAAACATTTCTCTTACTAGTAATGCAGATGTATCTGATGAGGTTTGGCATGCTAGATTGGGACATATAGGACAAGATCGCATGAATCGATTGGCTAGAGAGGGTTTATTGGGCTCTCGTGCTATGATTAGCTTGTCTATATGTGAGCATTGTCTTGCTGGAAAAGCAACTAGGAAACCATTTGGAAAGGCTATTAGAGCAGACTTGCCATTGCAATTGATTCATTCAGATATTTGTGGTCCGATGAGTGTGAAGGTTAGACATGGAGCTTCCTACTTCATTACATTTATTGATGATTTCACTAGGTATGGTCATGTGTATTTGATTTCTCAAAAATCTGAAGCGTTGGATTATTTCATTCGTTATTTGAACGAAGTTGAGAATCAAACGGAACGTAAGGTTAAGGCCTTACGACCTTGCCGTGGGTGAATATACATCGATTTGTTCAAGATGACATGTAATGATAAGGGGATTATTAGACAGCTAACGATCCCAGGAACTCCACAGCAAAATGGGGTTGCTGAAAGAAGAAATAGGACTCTTCTTGAAATGGTTAGGTCTATGATGGCGCAGACTAATTTGCCGGTCTCCTATTGGGGAGATGCATTACTAGTTGCGACCTATATACTTAACAAAGTGCCTTCAAAGTCGGGCCATCGACCCGTATACGTTAACGCTGACGGGCATAAAACCAGATTTGAGCAATCTGAGACCCTGGGGGTCAGCTGCCTACGTTCATGAGAGTTCTCACAAATATGGAAAACTCGGACCTAGAGGTAAGAAATGTATCTTTATAAGATATTCTGAGACCTCAAAAAGTTATGTTTTTATAGGTGAGCAACAAGATAGAACAATCTCTGAGATTGAGTCTAGAGATGCCACTTTTCTAGAAACTGAGTTCACAACAAAGGGTGAAGTTGATAAGACAGTTCCTCTTTTTGAGGAGGATGAGTCGTTATCAACAAGACAGGTGTCCAGTGGGATACCTGAACCTAGTCAACCAAGTGGGAGTAATGTGTCTGATCACGGGGTGACTTCTCAACAACCCAACTTACGAAAAAGTGTTCGTAAGATCATACCTAAAAGGAGGTTTGACATTGAGAATGAGGCAATGATGACACTCCCAGTTGACGAAGATGAACCTCAATCAGTTGAGGATGCGTTGGGATGTAGGGTTAGAGATAAGTGGAAAAGTGCAATGGAAGAAGAAATGGAGTCAATGATTCGGAATCAAGTTTGGGAGTTAGTCGATCTTCCTCCTGGCCGAAGGGCTATTGGGAATAAGTGGATTCTAAAAATAAAGAGGAAGTCTGATGGATCGATTAACCGATACAAGGCTCGTTTGGTTGCAAAAGGATTTACCCAAAGAGAGGGTATTGACTTTGAAGAGACATTTTCTCCCGTAGTGAAGTTTGTGTCAATCCGAGTTATTTTGGCCTTTGTGGCGCATTATGACTTGGAATTACATCAGATGGATATCAAAACCGCTTTCCTTAACGGTGAGCTTGACGAGGAAATCTATATGGTTCAGCTAGAAGGTTTCGTTGCTTTAGGCCAAGAGGATAAAGTATGTATATTGAAGAAATCTATATATGTGTTGAAGCAAGCGTCAAGACAATGAAACATAAGATTTAACAAAGTGGTTTTATCTTATGGTTTCGAAATGATCAATGAAGATCATTGCGTTTTCCTAAAAAAAGAAAAAGGAAAGTATGTCATTTTATCATTATATGTTGATGATATGCTGATAGCAGGAAATGACATAGGTTTTGTAGTGGAAGTCAAAAAGTGGTTGTCTTCACAATTTGACACAATAGATATGAGAGAAGCTGAATACATCTTAGGAGTAAAGATCATCAGGTATCGATCAAAGAGACTTTTGGGTTTGTCACAAGAGTCTTATATAACTAAGATGTTACAACATTTCAACATGTCTGACTGCAACAGTGAATAGACACCTATTGCGAGAGGTACTGTTTTGAGCAAAAGTATGAGTCCCAAAACTCCAGCTGAAATAGCCGACATGAATAAAAAACCATATGCAAGTGTCATAGGTAGTTTAATGTATACTATGTTGTGTACTTGTCGCGATATCAGCTATGCAGTGGGCTTAGTCAGCCGGTTCCAGTCAAACCCAGGATCGAGACACTGGAAAGCGGTTAAAAGGATATTCAGATATCTGAAGGCGACGACAGATTATTGTCTCTGTTATCAAGGGTCAGATATGAGCCTAAAGGGCTATTCAGATGCAGATTGGGCTGGGGACCTGGATGATAGAAAATCAACATTAGGCTATGCGTTCTTGTTGAATAGTGGCGCCATCTCCTGAAACAGCAAGAAACATGCCTGTGTGACCTTATCTACAATGGAAGCTGAATATGTGACATGTTCAGTAGTTGTGCAAGAAGCAGTCTGGTTGAGGAGGTTCCTGAAGCATTTGAAGATTCTTGAGAGCGATGAGTCCGGTGGTATCTATTGTATGATCAGTGCGATAGCTTTTTCCAAGGATCCCAAATATCACAGCAAGGGTAAGCATATAGTTATAAAGTACAACTTTATAAGGGATATTGTTGCTAAAAAAAAGGTGATTCTTGAGTATATCCCTACACGAGCTATGCTTGCAGATCCTTTTACTAAGTCAATGACTAGAGAGTCATTTAATGAGCATGTAAAGTCCATGGGACTTCGTAGAATGTAACAGTTTTGTAATGACAATTGAATATTATGATTTGATTGTTTGAAATGCCAGTCATAATCTATTCAGTGTATGTTATGTTACATTCTAGTGATAAGATCTCGATAGGCATGTTGGCAGGTAGTGATTGGTCCTCTCACATGGACAATCATCTCTATTTGTTGTGTATGAATAGAGGCAAGACCGATGCTTATAGGTCAGCCTATGTGGTTGTTAGCTTTGGAAGCTGTAAAATTTGTTACATTCCTATAAGTTAGGGTCGTCTTGATATTTGTATCAAGATAAGATCATTTTGTGGTAAATGATCGAAGTAAATGAATCCACCATTTACTATACCTGTTTTTGAGCCAGATTAGAATTCATATGTTGAATTCTGGATTCATGTGTTGAATTCTGGATTAGACATTGGGAATGTCTAGATCGAAATCTGTACTATGTTAATTTGAGGGAAACATGCGCTCTTTATTGGTAAAGAGGACGACATCGTAGCATGTGAATCATACCACATGTGCTAAGACGACACTAAGGGTAGTAGAAGAATGGATCCCTGCTTCTCTACTATGTGAGCCCTTTGAGATTATATGTTGATCTCAAAATTTGCCCTTTGTGACTATTTAGGTGTCTACTTGAAGTTTTAATCAAGGTTTGCTACTTTAGCATGTCTACCTATGACTAGGTATGATTCGGTCTATGGAGCATGACTAAGAAAGCGATTGATTAAAATGAATAGATTCACACTAAAAAGGAAGATTCAATATATTTACATCTAATGAGTAGTCGACTCTTTTCTGTTGTGTACAAAAATGTTTGTGAATATTTGGAATATGAGACATGCTCTTGACATGATGGTCAATTTAAGGGATTAGAGATGTTCATATTGATGTAAATGAGATTATTTAATCTGGGTAAAAAGCAAGACATGAATGTTTCAGGTGAACGGTTATGTACCACCAGAAATATGATTTTGTATCATCTGAAAAACGACTGTGTGTCACCTGGAACATGGTTGTGTGCCATAAGATAAAATGGTTTTGTACCACCTGGAGATGACTCTGTGTCATCGGGAGAATGATTATGTATCATACGTAGAGTGGCTAAGTTAGACGTAACAACTTCTCTTAGCATGCATCACTCTATGAACAACTATGTAAGGTGTAACAACTTTTTTAGCATTTGAGAGCCTCGATGTACTTCCGCATACGAACCATTTTCTAATTTGATGTTTCATTTAGTCTTTGTGACTATTAATCTATGTTCTATTAGTCTTTTGGGACAATAGATGTTGCTTCGATTTAGTCTATGTGACTAAACACCTCTTCTAAAATGGTCTGTGTGATCATTTTGTCTATGTGACATACCTTGGACGAGTGAGAGATGTTGGAAGTTCGTGGCAGTTCCACGAACTGCACAGAGGCAGTTCGTGGAACCGCCTCGAGCACGCACGGCTTGAAGCCGTGCGTGCATCTCCTTCCCTTAAAAGGGGAAGGAGTTCGTCCAAGGAAGGGGTTCGGCGGCTGTCGTAAACGAAGAGGATTAGAGGCGAAGAGAAGCATCTGGATCTTGTTTTGTGGAAACAGAGGAAACTTCCACCGTGATATTTCCTCCGACGCAAGTCAAAACTCCAACCGAGTAAATAACGAAGAACAGGTATATACAACAATTCCGGCTGCGATTCGGCTAGAATTCGGACCGATTGCGGCCTACAGTGGTCGTGTGATCCTTCCCCGGTCGAATTCCGGCCGCCAAACTACCGGCCGTGAAATCGCCGGATTCCGGCCGAATCACGGCCGAAATTTGACGCCGCTCGATCCTCGTCAGACCGCCGGCGAGGTGCGCGACGATCGCGCTAGGTTCGGCGGCCGGAGGGGGCCGGACGGCGCGCTGACGATGGCGCCAGTGGAGGTGGGTCACCGCGTCGCGTGTCATGACGGGTTGAGATGCGCAGAAGAAAATTATATATATATATATATATATATATATATATATATATATATATATATATATATATATATATATATATATATATATATATATATATATATATATATATATATATATATATATATATATATATATATACAGAATTATCTCTGCTCGAATCTTGCGTCCGTCACGCCAACGCGTCTATCGCCGCCGCTGTCCGGCCGCCGGCCGGGCCGAGCGCGATCGGCGGCCGACTTCGCGGCGATCGGTGGTGACGTTCCGGCCGGTTAGTGCCGGCGCCGTAGCCGGCCGGAAGCGCCGCTTCACGCGGCCGGCGATGGCGCCAAGCCGCTGATCCGTGATCAGGCCGGTCCGGCCGGTGCGGCGGAAGGGCCGGGCGTCGCTTATCGGTCCGTCCGTCGATTCCGGCCGCGGTCCGGCCGAATCCGCCGATCGCGGCCGAAATCGGTCGCCGGTCGGCCGATTTCGGCGCGATTCGCCACCGGCCCGAATAATGGCCGACCATTTTGCCGACGGACGGCCGGCGTCGCCCGATCCGTCCGGCCGGATTCGGCCGAATTCGCCGGAATCCGACCCGATCGCGGCTGTTTCCGGCCAGTTTTCGCTGCGGCAGGCCGCTAAACGGTCGGAAAACGGTCACCGCCGGACCGGCCGTGAGTCGGCGTCGATCGCACCCGGTCCGTGGCCGGCGGGCGGGCCAGCGGCAGCGATCGCGGAAGAGGGCTTGGCGTCGCGACGGGGTCGCGGAGGAGAGTCGCAGCCTCGCACCACTGTCGGCGTCGCCGTCGCACCGTCCGGTCACCGTCGCCCATTGGACCGGGCGCGATCAACGTGCAACTTGCTGGCAGTCCGACGAGGCTCGGCTTCCGATCGGTTAGCGTCCGAATTGCGACCGTCGACCGTCAGTTCGTCCTCCGTCAAATTCTGATTGTGCGTCGAATTGCGACCGAATTGTGACCGTCGACCGTTGGATCGGGCCGAATTTCGATCGAATTGTGACCGTCGGCCGTTGGATCGGGCCGAATTTCGACCGAATTGCGATCGGAATCCGATGTCGGACGGATCGACAGCCGACGCGCGGTCCGTCCGGTATAATCGGTTGGCCGTCATTCCGTCGTCGGCCACCCGAATTGCAGCCGAAATCGGCCGCCAGAATCGGGCGACCAATTTCGACCGTGTGCGGGCTAGATTCTGGCTAAATTGCGGTCGGAATCCGGCGGAGGACAAACCGAGAACCGACGCCGACCCGTCGGCCTTGGTCCGATAAATCGGCTCGACGCGTGGCCGAAATCACGGCCGAATCGCGGCGAAATCACCCGCAAGAATCGGCGGTGATTTACGCGCATCTGGAATTCGATTGAATTAGTGCGGCGAATCCGACGCCAAACAGTTGGCGTCGTCGATTCGTCCTCCGTCGGTTCGATTGCAATTTGGGCGAATCCGACCCGATTGTGGTGACGGTGGGCGATATCGCCGGCCGCGTGGCCGCGATAATTTCCGTCCGTTGCGCCGGATTACGCTAATCGGTCGAGCCGAGCCGTTGATTTGAAGCGAGTTACACGCGTCGATCGTGCACGTCCGACGGTCGATGGTGGCCGGACAGCGCGACGACATCGGCGGTGGTGCGAGGTCGCGTGGAAGCAAATGGATTGTATATAAGAGCATAATAAAAATATAAGTATTTAAAGTTATTTTTATAGAATTATTTCCGAAATAAAAAAAAAAGTTTCTCTTTCTTTCACTTGAAAAATATTTTCTAATCGTTTTTTTTCTCTCCAAGAAACGTAAATGAACTTTTTTCTTATCATTTTTTTTCTATAAATTTATTTATTTTCTTAGTTCTGTCCCTCTGATTCACTTGGTAACCCTTAAAAAAGATGAATCGAGTGCCCCTCATCAGCCTCTGCTAACTTACTGTTAAAAAGGATCAACTACAGAATTCATCATCAGATTTTAGAAAATTTATTATATTTCTTAATAAATACAAACATATATATATATTTTTAATTTTTTAAATATTCCTTTTAAAAATATTTTGTAAATAATTTATCAATTATAAAGTTTAATTTACCTAACTGATAAATTCAGAATATAACTACACTTAGTGACCTTCAAAATCTTAATCTTCTTATTTATTTATTTTAAGTAAATCAATACTTTATTGGTAATTTTTATCTAAAATACTTTTAAATATTAAATCTTAAAATAATTATAATCAAAGTTAAGTAGAATAGTTTTGACTAATTTTAATCAAAGTTATTTTTAAAATAATGTAATTTTGGATAAAATTATTTTAAGGTAGCAGAGTTTTGGTAAAAATTACTTTAGGTAGAGTACAAAAGTAATTTTAGGAATAAAATTATAAATTATAAGAAAAATATCGTTTTAATAAATTTTAAAAGAGGAGCCTTCTTTTCACCATATAAATATTAAAAAAAAAAGAAGATATTTTGATTTTCTTCTTAGATGTATTGAACAACAAATTTTGTTTCAAAATCAAAACAGAGCTATGACAGTAAACGAGCCAAGTCAAATTTTATAATATTCAGATTTATTTGATAAGATAATCAAGTCGAGCCAAGTCAAATTTTACAGTGTTCAAACTTAGTTAATAAAATAATCAAGCTGAGCCAAGCCGAGTCTAAAATTAATCATGCTATTAAAAAATTTGTTAAACTTGACTTGATTTTTTTTTTTAGAGATTGAACTTGACTTGGGTTCGAATAGAGCTTGATTTGTTTATTGGATATCAAACTTCCAATCAAGCTCAATTCAAATTTACTTCAAACTTGTTTAAATTCGATTTATTTAAATGTTATCAAATTCTTAAGTTAAGTTCGGTTATTTATTTAAAAATTTTAATATTCTAATACTTATTTATAAATGAATTTAAATAAGTTGATAAATAATTTTTAAATGAGTTTGTTCATGAATACTATTTATGAATACTATTCACGAATACTATTCATGAATACAATTCACGAATATTGTTCATGAATACTGTTCACGAACATTAACAAGCCGAACACATGTATTCAAACTTGTTTATTTAATTTATCAAGTTGTTCAAGTTTATTTACTAATTGACT
This sequence comes from Wurfbainia villosa, assembly GCA_025175895.1. Lineage (NCBI taxonomy): Eukaryota > Viridiplantae > Streptophyta > Magnoliopsida > Zingiberales > Zingiberaceae > Wurfbainia > Wurfbainia villosa. The sequence continues at coordinate 18,329,094 of CM045991.1, read as the reverse complement.
TTGATGCATATTGAACGAACATAAACTAGCTCTTATCGAGTCGAACACAAAACTTGTTCATGAATGCTTGGTTCGTTTACAATCCTAAACAGAGCTATAATTTTAGCTATAAACATAGCTTCGTTTGCGCAATGACATCGTCATCTTATTCCCACGAGATGACATAGTGACTAAAATATGACGGAGTTTGATAAGGGTCAATGAGAAAGTCTAAATTTTTTTTCTGTATTCAGATGACCCTTACGTGTCTTGATCATCATATTAAAGTCTATAAATTTTTTCATAATTTATCTTTTTCGTAATAGCTCCGAGATTGACGGATGAGAGCCGATTCCAACTTTCAGGGTATGACTTCGTCGTCGTTGAACATGTTGCTGACTCGGTCGTCTCCCCGGTGGGGCGCCGGAGCATGGCCGTGCCGTGGTTGTCCGGCCCGTTGTAGCCGTGCCTCCAGTAGTTGTAGCTCTCGCGGAACGTGTGGATAAATTTATACCTGTTCTTGGTTGATTTTACCCGATTGGAGTTTCGCTCGTGTCGGAGGAAAAATCACGGATGGAGATTACCTCGCTTTTCACAAACCAAATCAGGAACAGATGCTTCTCCTCCTCTCCAACTCTTCGCAGCCGCTCAAATCTCACCAGCAGCCCCCTTGGACGCACACTCCTTCCCTTTTAAGGGAAGGAGATGCACGCACGCACGGCTTCAAGCCGTGCGTGCTCAAGGCGGTTCCACGAACTGCCTCTGTGCAGTTCGTGGAACTGCCACGAACCAACATCTCCCACTCGTCCAAGGTATGTCACATAGACAAAATGATCACACAGACCATTTTAGAAGAGGTGATTAGTCACATAGACTAAATCGAAGCATCAAATTAGAAAATGATTCGTGCGATAGCAAGCACATTGAGCGTTCAACTGCTAAGAAAGTTGTTACACCTTACATAGCTGCTCATTGAGTGATACATGCTAAGAGAAGTTGTTACGCCTAACTTAGCCACTCTTCATATGATACATAATCATTCTCCTGATGACACAGAGTCATCTCCAGGTGGTACAAAACCATTTATCGTATGACACACAGCCATTTTCCAGGTGACACACAGTCGTTTTCCAGATGATACAAAATCATATTTCTGGTGGTACATAACCATTTACCTGAAACATTTATGTCTTGCTTTTTACCCAGATTAAATAATTTTATTTACATCAATATGAACATCTCTAATCCCTTAAATTGACCATCATGTCAAGAGCATGTCTCATATTCCAAATATTCACAAACATTTCTGTACACAACAGAAAAGAGTCGACTAGTGAATAATACTCATTAGATGTAAACTTATTTAATCTTCCTTTTTAGTGTGAATCTATTCATTTTAATCAATAGCTTTCCTAGACATATTCCATGTAATCAATCATCCATAGTCATAGGTAGACATGCTAAAGTAGCAAACCTTGATTAAAACTTCAAGTAGACACCTAAATAGTCACAAAGGGCAAATTTTGAGATTAACATATATAATCTCAAAGGGCTCATAGTAGAAACAGGATCCATTCTCCTACTACCCTTAGTGTCGCCTCTTAGCACATGCAGGTATGAATCACATGTTACGATGTTATCCTCTTTACCAATAAAGAGCGATGTTTCTCAAATTAACATCGTGATGATTTCGATCTAGACATTCCTAATGCCTAATCCAGATTCAACACATGAATCCATAATTCAACATATGAATTCTAATGCTCAAAATGTATAGTAAACTGGTGGGTTCATTTACTCGATCATTTACCACAAATGATCTTATCTTGATACAAATATCAAGACGACCTAACTTATAGGAATGTAACAAATTTTACACTTCCCAAGCTAACAACCACATAGTCGACCTATAAGCATCGGTCCTTACCTCTATTCATACATAACAAATAGAGATGATTGTCCATGTGAGAGGACCAATCACTACCTGCCAACATGCTTATCGAGATCTTATCACTAGAATGTAACATAACATACACTGAATAGATTATGGCTAGCATTTCAAAACAATCAAATCATAATATTCAATTGTCATTACAAAACGGTTACATTCTACGAAGTCCCATGGACTTTACATGCTCATTAAATGACTCTCTAGTCATTGGCTTAGTAAAAGGATCTGCAAGCATAGCTCGTGTAGGGATATACTCAAGAATCACCTTCTTTTTAGCAATAATATCCCTTATAAAGTTGTACTTTATAGCTATGCCCTTCTTTGTGATATTTGGGATCCTTAGAAAAAGCTATCGCAGCTTGACTGTCACAATAGACAGTCACTGGACTCCCACTGTCCTCAGCAATCTTCAAATGTTTTAGGAACCTTCTCAACCAGACTGCTTCTTGTACAGCTGCTGAACATGCCACATATTCAGCTTCCATTGTAGATAAGGCCACACGCTGCTTTCTTGTCGCTCCAGAGACGGCGCCACCATTCAACAAGAACGCATAGCCGATGTTGATTTTCTATCATCCAGTCCCACCTAATCAGATCTGAATAGCCCCTAAGGCTTATATCTGATCCTTGATAACAGAGACAATAATCTGTCGTCGCCTTCAGATATCTGAAAATCCTTTTCACTGCCTTCCAGTGTCTCGATCCTGGGTTTGACTGGAACCGGCTTACTAAGCCCACTGCATAGCTGATATCGGGACGAGTACACAACATAGTATACATTAAACTACCTATGGCACTGACATATGGTTTTTTATTCATGTCGGCTATTTCAGCTGGAGTCTTGGGACTCATACTTTTGCTCAAAATAAGACTCTTTCAGAATGTGTGTTTGTCACCGTCAGATTCGTGACATGTTGAAATGTTGTAACATCTTAGTAATATAAGACTCTTGTGACAAACCCAAAAGTCTCTTAGATCGATCCCGGATGATCTTAACCCCTAAGATGTACTCAGCTTCTCCCATATCTATTGTGTCAAATTGTGAAGACAACCACTTTTTGACTTCTACAATAAAACCTATGTCATTTCCTGCTATCAGCATATCATCAACATGTTAGTGCTTATAAGCTCCACATATCTCCACAATGACATGATATTGTCCACTTTGGGTCTAAGCCCTCATGGTTTTATTTTTGGGCTTTACCCAAAAGGCCTCATTCCAATGGAGATATCTTTTTTCTTATAAGCACATGATCTTTTCCATGTCTTACCAATGTGGGACTTTGATTGTATTCCTCATACTCCCAACAATCCCCCCCTCAAACGAAGGACCACATTGGGCCCCCCCTCAAGCCTATCCCTCCTCGAAGGATTTTCTCTGCTTGATGTCCGATCTTCAACCCACCAGGACTTCCTGCCAGTTGTTCGGTCCCCCCGACCCAACTAGACTTCCTTCCTGATGTCTGGTTCTCTTGATCCGGACGTGGGAGCTCAACTTCCTTCGTTCGAGGTTCATGGCTTGACATGGACCATGGCTCTGATACCAATTGTTAGTGCTTATAAGCTCCACATATCTCCACAATGGCATGATATTGTCCACTTTGGGTCTAAGCCCTCATGGTTTTATTTTTGGGCTTTACCCAAAAGGCCTCATTCCAATGGAGATATCTTTTTTCTTATAAGCACATGATCTTTTCCATGTCTTACCAATGTGGGACTTTGATTGTATTCCTCATACTCCCAACACAACATATAATGATAAAATGACATACTTTCCTTTTTCCTTCTTTAGGAAAACGCAATGATCCTCATTGATCATTTCGAAACCATAAGATAAAACCACTTTGTTAAATCTTATGTTCCATTGTCTTGACGCTTGCTTCAGCCCATATATAGATTTCTTCAATCTACATACTTTATCCTCTTGGCCTAAAGCAATGAAACCTTCTGGCTGAACCATATAGATTTCCTCGTCAAGCTCACCGTTAAGGAAAGCGGTTTTGACATCCATCTGATGTAATTCCAAGTCATAATGCGCCACAAAGGCCAAGATAATTCGGATTGACACAAACTTCACTACTGGAGAAAATGTCTCTTCAAAGTCAATACCCTCTCTTTGGGTAAATCCTTTTGCAACCAAACGAGCCTTGTATCGGTTAATCGATCCATCAGACTTCCTCTTTATTTTGAGAATCCACTTATTCATAGCCTTCCGGCCAGAGGAAGATCGACTAACTCCCAAACTTGATTCTCAATCATTGACTCCATCTCTTCTTCCATTTCCTCTTTCCACTTATCTCTAACCCTACATCCCAACGCTTTCCTCAACTGATCGAGGTTCATCTTCGCCAACCGAGTGTCATCATCGCTCATTCTCAATATCAAACCTCCTTTAGGTATGATCTTACGAACACTTTTCCGTAAGTTGGGCTGTTGAGAAGTCACCCCGTGATTAGGCACATTACTCCCACTCAGTTGACTAGGTTCAGGTATCCCACTGGACATCTGACTTGTTGATAACGACTCATCCTCCTCAAAAAGAGGAACTGTCTTATCAACTTCACCCTTTTGGGAACTCGCCTAGAAAAGTGACATCTCTCGACTCAATCTCGAGATTGTCCCATCTTGTTGCTCACCTATAAAAACATAACCTTTTGAGGTATCGAATATCTTATAAAGATACACTTTACCTCTAGGTCCTAGTTTTCCATATTTGTGAGAACTATTACGAACGAGGCAATGACCCCGGGTCTCGGTTGCTCAAATCCGGTTTTCGCCCAACGCTCATACGGGTGGATGGAATCGACTTAAGGTACTTTGTTAAGTATATACGCGACTAGTAATGCATCTCTCAATAGAGATGGCAAATTAGCCATCATAGACCTAACCATTTCAAGAAGAGTCCTATTTCTTCTTTCAAAGAACCCCATTTCACGCGTGGAGTTCCCGGGATCGTAGCCTAATAATCCCTTATCATTACATGTCGCTCAACAAGATGCAGATATTCACCCCACGGCCAAGGCGTAAGGTCTTAACCTTACGCTCGCTTCGATTCTCAACTTCGTTCAAATAACGAATGAAATAATCCAACGCTTCAGATTTTTGAGAAATCAAATACACATGACCATACCTAGTGAAATCATCAATAAATGTAATGAAGTAGGAAGCTCCATGCCTAGCCTTCACACTCATCGGACCACAAATATCCGAATGAATCAATTGATAATGGCAAGTCCGCTTCTAATAGTCTTTCCAAATGGTTTCCTAGTTGCTTTTCCAAAGAAGACAATGCTCACATACAGACAAGCTAATCTTAGCACGAGAGCCCAATAAACCCTCTCTAGCTAATCAATTCATGCGATCTTGTCCTATATGTCCCAATCTAGCATGTCAAACCTCATCAGATATATCCGCATTACTAGTAAGAGGAATGTTTGAAAAACAACTATGAATCGCACAATTCACATCAGACACCACATCTAGTACCATAAAACCATTAGATAAATAACCATATCCGATTGACACAGAGTCAATCTTAAGTTCTACACAACGACTGAAAAAATTTACAGAGTAACCCAAATCAAGAAGACTAGTAACAGATACTAGATTCCTTCGAATCTCCGGAGCATACAGGACATCATGAAGAAACAAAGTACTTCCACCACGAAGGTTGAGTTTACAAGTGCCGACTCCTTTGACTTCGACTCTTGCATTGTTTCCTACATAAATCCATTTGTTCGCAGTACAGTCGATACTCACATAGTAACCCGCCTCGAGCTACATGGTTGGTTGCTCGAATCTATAATCCACAAAGGATAAGAATCAGACATCAACACAGTACTAGCAACAAAATGCTCAGAAGACAGACTAGAAGTTACCTTCTTAGGCTCAGTACATTCCCGAGCAAAATGGCCCTTCTTGCCACAATTAAAGCAAGATAACTTGCTTTTAGGTTTCTTCTCTGTCTTCTTCTTCTTGATTTGATTCTTCCCAGGCGGAACGGTTTATTCTTTCCCTTTCCTTCTTGTACCATTTTTTCTTGGATCCGGATGATCCAGAGAGCTCGAAATAAACGGCGTAAATCTCATGATTTTACTCTCTCATTTCCATCAACATGCGTGAGACATCGAAAGTCTTAATACTCTCACCGTGAGTTAAAGTCCGCTCATGGTCTCCCAAGAATCGGAAGAGAACGAATAACCGCTTTGAACTGTTGTTCATCGGTTAACTCACGACAGATTTTGCTCCGGATCATATTCGACATCTCCCACGAGATGTTGAACCATCGTTATTCGGTGCTTCTTCAGAGTCGAACTTGATCGTCACCGAAGCTTGCTTAGACTTATTCCATCAGATCTCTCTAAGGGCTACCTGCAGAGCATAGTAGAAGGATATGACTCATACTCTAATACTAGGTCATCCACCATTGAACTTATCAATATTCCCTTAGCAGTGGAATCCTTCCTTTTCCATACCTTATAGATATCAAGGTCACGTCTGCATCAGATTACTCTCAACAGTTCCAACAAAACCCGATTAACTCTAGAACTTCCTGCTTCCTCAAGAACATATTGAATCTTGAGGTGCCATATCTTATAGTTATCCCCATTCTGCTTTTTCACCTTTGTTCGCCTCAATGCATGATGTTTTTAGTTGCCATAACCTAACATAAATAAACACATTATTTAGTTACTCAACAGATGCTTTTATGTATGTAATCTCAAAATAAACTCAAGATAAATGATTCGTTTATAAAAATCAAGTGACAACTACGCTTATCACTCATCATTCAGATGTGCCAATCAGACTTATATTGACATATTTTATTACATACATCCCACTTAATGATTTTAATCATTATTACAGCATGATATTACACATGAACATATCATTATATACACATTTGAACTAATCAAGGGCATACTTAGTAATCATGCATCATGTAGAATTAACATCAAATGAACTAATCATTAAATGAACATATCATTAAAATAAACATGCTGTACAATGTTAACAAATAACAAAGTCTACTTAGAATGTAACAGATTACATTCTTCCTACTCATAAACTAAAATAACTCCTAATAGACTAGATAAGCGATTACTGCTCCCACTAGGACAAGCCCCAGCGCAGCAGTAATCATGACATGTCCTCTCCGTCTGGACTCAACTACAGTACTCTCTGCTGGGACACTCACAGGCAACACATGCTGCCCTGATACAGAGTCCTTCAAAGACCTCACTATCCGAGAACCAAAATCCTCCACAGGGTCTTCGACAGGATCCTCTTCACAGTCAGCGTAGTTTATCAGCTCACATGGTATATAAACACGTCCTTGTAACCCCCAAAATTTCATCTGCGTCGACAAAAAATTATCGAGCAATGAGCGAATCAACGCCAAATCTCGTAGTTGTCCAATCCGAAACTCCTCGCATCTCGAGCTTCGAGCATCATTTCAGACCTTCCCAATGTGTCCAACGACTCCATGGTATGGGTCATAGTCTAAATCTTCGATAGCCTCCCTATACCGATTGCGCAACACATCGCGCCGGGTCATAGTGGTATACATCCGCACCATCTGTAAAATTGAAATAAATCATGTCAGTACATAACCGACAAAACCAGTACAAATACCGGTATATTCCAATTTAATCAAGGCACAGAACAAATACACATATTTCAAAAAGAGCTAAACTCCTTGAATTTTAGGCTATAATCAATCGAATTGATCGATCAATTTTGACCACGAGCATACCATTAAACTAGTTCTATCCTTAAGTTATCCACGTCAGATTGCAATTGTTTCAAAACAACCCATCTAACTATAGTTATGAGTTTAGTCAACCAAAGTCAACCTTACACCATTCTTGTGTAAATTTAATTAGACACTAAGTCTTCTATTGGAATCAAATTAATTGAACCCATGTCCAATTAAAATTTGATTCAAGATCCAATTAAGCAATTCGCTAAATTAAGTCTAAAGCCCAATTTCAATAATCTGTACGAAACAGATTAATCAATTATTCGGCCCAAATAAAGCCCAATTAATTCGACCCAAATTGAAGCCCAATTTTGGCCTAAATCAATAAAATTTAATTAATTCTAAGGCCCATCATCTTGGCCCAATTATATAATCTGTTCTAAACAGATTAATAAATATATAAAAAAAAAATTATTTTAATTTTTTTTATGCCATATCTGTACGAAACAGATAAAAAAAAACCTTTTTTTTTATTTATTTAATAGCAAAATCTTCCCACGACGTCGTGCGCCCTAATCCGGCCAAGCGCTGTATGTTTAAGAATAATGGCCGCTGTGCCTCGCCGACGGCCACACCTCCGGCACGGCGGGCCGTCGCCTCGGCACCGTGGCCGTCACGCCGGTGGCCTCGCCGCCAACCGCGAAGTTCAGTCGCGATGGCGCGTCGGTCACCTCCTCGGCCGATGCCGACCTCCTCCGGCGGCGGTGGCGCGCCGCCGCCTCAAAGGGCCGCCTCGCGCGATGGCCGCCGCCTCCGGTGGCGGGCTGCCGCCAGCGCCACGGGGCGACATCACCGCTTCGGCGTCGCGAGGCGTCCGGCGCCTCGCGCCTCGGCTGCCGTCCGTTCGTCGTCGGCCGTCGTCGACGGCAACGCCGTGCCTCGCGCCTCGCGTCGCCTCTGACGGCCAGTTTGGAAGGGCGTCGGCTCGCGTCGCTTCAAGCGGCCGGATCGGCGGCGACATTAACCGCGCCATCGAGCAGAGATAAGAGATACTGCTCGCTTCTCGCTTCCGGTTGCGGCGTAGAAACAAATTGAACAGGTAATTATCTCTGCTCTGATACCAATATGGATAAATTTATACCTGTTCTTGGTTGATTTTACCCGGTTAGAATTTCGCTCGTGTCGGAGGAAAAATCACGGATGAAGATTACCTCGCTTTTCACAAACCAAATCAGGAACAAATGCTTCTCCTCCTCTCCACTCTTCGCAGCCGCTCAAATCTCACCAGCAGCCCCCTTGGACGCACACTCCTCGTCGTAGAAGTAGTTCTTCTCCGTCGTGAAGTAGAGCGGCTGGCCAGGGTTCGGCCAGAACTCCGCCTTCTTCCCACTTCGCCGGACCTTCTTCAGCACCTTACCCCGGTCGACGTACCCTCTCACCGTCATCTTCTCCAGCCCCAGGTCCACCTCCACCGAGTCCACCCCTGTTTCAAGAACAGCACACTGAAATGCTCTTCTCCCTTTTCCTCACACCTCGAGCTCGCTTCACGACCCTCTCGCAGCCGCCAGCCGGTGCAGCACATCCGCACCTTGAGGCTTGAGCTCCACCGTCTGCAATCAAGCGGATCAGCAACAACTTCACGAAGAAATTAAACAAGAAAAAAAAAGTAACGGAAGAATTCAAGAGGAAACCAGCAAAGAAAGAGGCTTGGGTCCCTTGGTCATCTTCCTAGCGACTAAGTTCGTGTGTTCGCTGTGTAAGCTGGCAAGCTGCCGCGACGTCGATGGCCGAAGGGGCGGCGACTCATGACGGAGAAGAAGAAGCTCAAGGAACTGCCCATGGCGATCGAGGTCACAGGGGAAGAGGAGGATGAGAGTTAAGAGCACCTAAAACAGAGAGGGGTTTATGAAGTGGCGAAGAGTCGAGATGCGGAGGAGGAGGAGACATCAGTGAGGGTATTCATTGACAATTTTGAAATTTAAGGGCGTTTTAAATTGAAAATAAATTTTGATGGGTAAAATGGAAAATTTCAAAAGTAACGCTAGGTTTCTTCTGCGCCCCTCCTCCTCCCTGTGTCTCCTGTAGCCGTTCCCGTCACCGCTCCCTTGCGATACGCTGCCCTCCTCTCCTCCGGACTACGGCACCGGTGACGGCATAGTGGTCTGCCTTCCTGATTTATTCTCCTCGCTGCGGCTCGAAGATCCGCCTGCGGCGCTACTGCCTCCGGACTCTCCTCCTCTCTGGAAACGACGAGGCTGCGCATTACAGACGAGTAGGGGACCCTTTTTATCCCTCATACGTGCTGAACTCAGCTCATGTTTTTAGTATTTTCAGGATTGCTTGTTCTTGCTTCTGTTATTGTTATATATTTATGCAATTTTATGTTAATGCCTTGCTTTTGATTTCACTGCGTCTTCATTCATGCTGGGATGTTTATTGCAGAAATCATCTCTGCGTGGCGGAGCAATACTTGTGCTTGCTTGTGTTATATCATCCTGCAATTTTGTGTGAAGTGTTTTGTATCCCCAAGTCTATCTTTGAAATCCTTTTGTATTCTCCTTCTGTTAGGTCAGACCACCAAAGTGCAAAGGAGCAGAGATGGGTTTGTAACGAGCTTGGCCTCGTAACAATCCATTTTAGACAACAAGACTGCTTCCTAGATTCCTAATTCTGTCAGCTATAGGGTTCTCATCTGGGCTCAAAAGCAATGGCTTCCAGCAAAGAAGATGTTGATCGACCTGCTGATTCGCAATCTCTGCAAGTGTTTCTTCCCAGTTTTCTATGATTGAGGGTTTTGATTTTTTTTTTTTCTCTTTGTGTGTGTGTTAAACAGTTTTTTTCTACAGACCTAAGAATCCTTACAAGGATCCTGATGATGGCCGCCAGCGGTTTCTTCTCGAGTTGGAGTTTGTTCAATGCCTCGCCAATCCAACGTATATCCACTGTGAGTTATTGCTTGACTGAGAAAGATAAATTCTTTGTTTAATTTTTTGGAGTCTATAAATCTTATGTATAGTCCACAAATTTTCTGTATGAAGTTATACTTCAATATTCTGTATCAAAAGGCGATTATGCTCGCCTCTAGCACCCCCTCACTGTCGGTCCCTTGGTGATGGTGAAGGGAGGTAAATCACCAGGGGGTATGCCCCTTGACCCGATGAAGTTATACTTCAATATTGACTAGCCTTTATGTGGATTTTGTGAAGGGATTATCTTTCCTTAGTTCTTGATTGAATGAAAAAATGCTACAGTTTTTTTTTTCTACCTCATTAGTATTCAAATTTTTGGTCAGCTGCATGTTTTTCTTCAATATTCTTCTTGGAGCTCTTGGTGCATTCAATTAGGAGAAAAATACCTTTGAATATCAATGAAAATCATTCATATTAGGTTCAGTCCTTTCATTGTATTTTTTGTTGAATTTTCTCTTGATAACTTTGTAATTGTCTTTCTACTGAAAATTATGTGCAAAGTTAAATATTGGATTCTGAAACATATTAGCTTCAGTACTTTCATTGTATTTTATTTTTTTGAATTTTCTCTTGACTACATCGTAATTGTTTTTCTCCAAAAAACTGTGTACAAAGCTGAATATTGAATCCAGAAACATATTGCTAATCTTTTGGATTACCCTGATCAATATTTTTTCTTTAGATCTTGCTCAGAATCGCTATTTCGAGGATGAGGCATTCATTGGTTACTTGAAGTATCTTCAGTATTGGCAAAGGCCTGAGTACATACAGTTCATTATGTGAGTTAAGCTTAAAAGTCATGAAATCTAGGCTATAAATCTTTTTTTCTGCATAGAAATTGATATTGCTTTGAAAGTTAATTACGTGATACAAGTTTTGTTGCGATGCATGCTATCACTGTTGACATTTTAAGATTATTGCTTGATGACAGGTATCCCCATTGCCTTTTCTTTCTTGAGCTTCTCCAAAATGCTAATTTTCGCAATGCAATGGCACATCCTGGAAGCAAGGTGATTCCACCTAGATCCTAACCATGATATAGATAAATATTTCTTCTCCTTTTCCCCTCCTGTTTTCCTCCTGATATGGTTAATGAGGGTTCTACATTTTAATATTAATCTTTTGTAGTAGATGGTGGTGTGAATGAATAGGCAAAGTTCTTGTTTGTATCTTTAGTTTCTACTTTGTTCATTTAATTGATTGGGAATGCATCTGATTAGTGACTGCAAGTTAACTTCTTTCATGTAGGTTATCTTTGGTGATATATATTTTAGGACTATTCTGCTTTTCAAAACTGTAATGATTGAATGGGAAGGTGAGCAATGCAGAGAATTAATGGATCTTTAGTCTGATGGATTCTAGTGGGAACCAATGTGCCTTGCAAGTAAATAGGCAATGCAAAGTTGGTTATCTTTCTAGTTGTGAAAGTTACTATCCTGAGTCCATGCAAGAAAACAAGTTACTTCAGTTGCTCAGATCCGAATTCCTGGTGGTAAAAATAGATGTGTTACTATTGTACTGTCTGTTCTAAACATGACAATATTCCTTTTCCTTTTCTACTAGATGAAAATCAAACAGGACTCTATGTGTGTTGTTCCATAAACAATCAGAATACCTACTTTCCTTAATAACAGTCTCAAGCTCCAAGTGGACTCATCTTAATTGTGCACATTTCAATTTGTACAGCCTTATTCCAGTTATTAGACTATGCAGTGCTGACTCTAGATAATTCTCGCAATACGTCTTCATATAGTGTCATCAGTAAATAGAGACTATTATTGCACATACACAGTAACAACAACAATACAATGTGCAAAATTGTAAAAGTTTATCCAAACCCTAAAGAAAACCTCAAAATATGAAGTACAAAATAACAAGTGCATAACAAAATATCGTAAGCTAAAAGTGTGGTTCGATACTCCAATTTGAATAATTGTGATGTCTTATAACAACAATAGCAAAAGTTCACCTAGTAACCCACCTTAGGATAGCCTAAGGAAATTAGCCAAGAATGAGAATAAGCTAAAGATTGTCAATAACACTCGTAGAAGAGCCTTCTGTTAGAGAACGAGTCTATCTCTCTCTATTTCTGTATAAATTTCACCATCATCGAATCTTTATATCTTGCACTTATTGAGACATGCTCGATATATACAGGCACTGGAACACCCAAATCTACTTAAAAACTGCCTCAACATAAAATTCAATGTCAATGGTCATTCTCCAAAGCCAACAAGCTTTACTGTCACAGATCCTCAGTTTCGGTAGTCATGGATTTTCTAGCTAGGTAATATTTAACCATTATAGATGCACACATTTCCAAGGTCATATAGTCGCAAGTTTGGTATTAGCAAATAGGACCTCAACACACCCTACTGCCCTTGAAGTCATGTGATCCTCAGTTATACATAAACGGCCCTAATTATATCATGTGCACTATAATATCCCTGAAGATAAATGTAATAAATTTTCATATACCAGTAAAAATTTTTAAGTATGATAAGTGAAATAAACATGCTCCAACATATACAATTATACCTAGTTTTGCTTTGAAAAAAATCATGATCCAATATTTGTGTAGCTTTATTGTGATTTAAGTTTTTAGCATGTCGTCTATGTATATGGTGGATTTTATATCTTGTTCTAACTCCGATATAACCAGCTACCATTTTTACTGTATTATAAGTTAATAAGAAAGATGATATTCATGTAATTGATGAAGTTTTGGTGTAACACCAACCATTTTCTGCAATATCTCATGTAGGAATTGGCTCATCGGCAACAGTACTACTTCTGGAAAAATTACAGGAACAACCGATTGAAGCACATTCTACCCCGTCCTCTTCCTGAACCTCCTTCTGGTCCAGCACCAACTCCTCTTCCAACTGCAGCACCAGTTCCAACTTCAGCTCCAGTTCCAAATGCAGCTCCAAGTTTAACTCCGGTTTCTGCTCCATTGCTTGCGCCAATCCCACCTATGAGTTCTGGCCCTGTACACTCTCCCATGCAGTTTGTGGGACAACCTGGATCTGCTATTTCAAAGAGTGACATGAGAAATGCAATGGGAGATCGTCGGAAGAGGAAGTATATTTTCTACTCTCTGCATTTCCTTCTAATTATATTATCTATTCTGCCAGTTCCATCATATGTTTCTTTTATTCCATATTCTCACTCCTCGCCATCAATTTTATGCTTTCAATTGTTTATTATAGTTATTTTGAAGCCCATTAAGTCATGGGCCAGTGGTGTTTAAAACTGTCGCAAATAAAAATGCTAAGATGTTAATGATAAAAATGGAACCATCAGTAATATTATTTAAAATATAAATAAAGAATTGTTATTGAAACTAGAATGACTCAAACTGTTTTGGTAATTGAATTGGTTTGGCCACTTTGGTGAATTGTAATGGGAAGATGAGATCGTAATTTATTTTGATCTTTTGCAAAGCAATACATACTAGAAAATTTATAAGATATAACTATTTGTAACCAATTTGATATTTTAGTCTGTAAATTAGTTGAATTGACTAGTAGTCTGATCTAGTATTCATAATATTGAACAGAACAATAACATTAATTCAATTGATCTTTGATGAATTAATACCGATTTTCGTTACACTCGAACGTTAAAAATTCATTTATCTAATAATTTCTGGTTCAGCACTGCAATCTAGTCATCAATTTTTATTGAGTAAGAATCTCGTGCAACATTATTTATAATAACAATTAAAGCAAGTATTTATTTGGCAAACATTGCAACAGTTAATGATATACTTTTTTTCTGCTCAATTACCTTGCAATTGTTAATTCCTTTGTGAGAAAAATCATTGTTCATACCCATGTTAGTTGTTCAAGCCTCAGTGTTGATTCTAATGTATCAATAAATAGATAGGAAGTAACATAGACGGTTTAGTTGCAATGAGTGGGGCAAATCTAACAGTAGGAGCTATTGCTCCAGCAGATGCTACATTAATTTTCCTGTTGGTTGATCCTTACCAAGATTCTTTGGCAGGTGCTATGGTCTAGAGTCATATTGGGCATGGTAAGAGTTGTCACGTTCCGATTAGAAGATTCAATTTGTCTGTGGTGCTATTAGTTTGGAAGATAGACAGCATCCATTGATCCCAATATCAATGCATACATAAATTTTTAAAGAAACGTTCACTACTACTTTATGTTCTTATTACAAGTTGATCTTATACAACTAGTAGTTTAAGATATTTGCATCTTCTGCTTTGGAGTGAGATTCTAAAAGTTCTTGCAGCTGAAATATATGAATTACCCTGCCAGTATTTCACGACTTACCGATGCATGCATAAACATCTTGGACCTGCAATCTGAGATGTTATCGCACATCCTACCAAGCATATGAAACTATCTACATCCATAAAAATGGTTTTATGGCACAGGTAGTCACAGATTCTTTCAAATTGCAGGAAAGAAGATTGAAGGGGCAAAATTACTTACAGAAGAAGAATGACTGAATGTTACTTGGTATTGTCTGTTTAATGCATTGTTTTCAGAATTCAACTATTTTTATGCCATGCACATACTAAGTGAGACACTTTCTATAATGTCAAATATATTGTACACATGCCCAATATATATGACTAACCTATAGTATACAAGTTCATGCAATATTGCAATGTGACTGCATAACCAAAATTTCTTACATAATATGGATTAAGATGGAAAATTGATGTCAATTAAAGAGAACATTAAACTAATATTCTATGTGTTATCTATGCATCGGAATACATTAATATTTTCTTAGCTATAAATCCAAATGAAACTTTCATGTTATTAAGCTACCCCAGCGTATCACACATGAGTAATGATTCAGAGGGCACCTGTTAATGCCATCAACTGGTCAAAAATTACTGTTTGGTTTTGGTTTGGGTTTTGCATATGTTCTACAGATGATATTTGGCTTAACTAAATTGAATTTGCAGGCTCTGTGCATCATCTAATCGACAAATTTATGGATTTTGTGCTGCGAAATCTCCACTGGAATGCAGTGATCTTCATATCTGCATCTTTGATTGCGGTAACATGCCTATCAAACATGCCTGCTTGGTTTCTATTTAAGGGCCAAAGTTCACTACTCAGAGTCAACTCTGGTACCCTTCATGTTGCTGTTGCATCTCTTATTCTGAAATAGTTGCAACAAATTGACTGCTAATTTCAAACCTGTTAATAGATGTTATCTTAGATTACATTTCTGTTGCAGGTGACTTTTATTATTAAGGTGTTTAATGATGTTATTTACATATATATTGTATTGTGATATTGTACTTAATGTTTGTAGAAGTATGGCATTCGATGTTTGATTTATATTTGAGAAAGTTCAACGAGTATTACTTCTATTAAAGCAAGGAAAGGATCAAAAGTAGCCCTCACGGAGAAAGTTGGATGACTAGTGCAGTGTAAATATGTAAAGGATGAATATGGATCAATCTCTGTCAAAGATAGAGTGCCTATCCTCTATTGTGATAAGCGTTAGTACGGTCATAGGTCGATTGTGATTTCTCTTTTCATTCAAAAGTAAAGTTATGGAAGTAGAAATGGCAATTGAGTCGGGCCACCTGGTTCGAGCCATGTCCATCATGACCCGGTAAGATTGAGATAGCGCCAAACTTAACTTGGTTTGTAAGTTGAGTCGAGCAAGATCAGTTTGGTCCTAAGTCGGATCAGTTTGGTCCTAAGTCGTGCCGTGCTTGGTCCTGGGCCATGTCAAGCTCAGGCTACTCCTAGGCCTAATAAGGTATAAGTGATGGTTTAGTCGTCTTGACTATGTAGAAAGTTGAAATTCATCAATCTAATAGTTCTCATCAATCTATTCTTCGGTCATTATAAGAAAGGTAAATTACGGAGGATTCTATGAATCTTGGTGTTTTAGTCAAGACATTTGAGGTTCATCTGAATTCAAAAAAGAATTTTAGATCTTTTTCGAAATTGATTTTTATCTTATTCGTAAGTTCTATCGTATTTAATCTCCACGTCATCTCCACGGGAACAAAGTCGCCTCTGCTTGGTAAGTCTGTTTTGACACCCCTACTTTGGAAATAGCTGTGATAAAATTATATTTTGCCTCCGATTTTCACTTGCTGAAACCGGGAATGTATGAAATTTCATTTATTCTGTGGTTATTTAATTTCCCAATCTTGTCTTTAATATTTTAAATGTTTTATTTTCAGTTTTTAGCCCTCGAATATTAAAAACCTTCCCACATATTAAAATAAATTAAAAAAAAAAAACTATTTTGATATACCACAGTCCACAAACACGTTTAAAGCAATTACCACAAACACGTTTAAAGTAATGTTTATTGTGTGACATGTTGAATTGATGCAAGAAAACTACAAAAATATATTCAATTTTTTAAAAATAATTATTTTAAGATTACTTATGAAATGGAATTCTAAATAGTTAGAATGTATTCGGTTTAACAATGAAAGTTGTTAAGTACAATGCATTAACTGGAAAAATTAAATTCGACCCAATAAATTAATACGATCGAATTAGTTACGTAACGCAATGTAATCCGTGTCTAATAAAATATAATAGACGAACTTTTAATATTGGTATTAAAAAAAATAACAAATTCTATATAAGCAAATTTTAAATTTCAGTCTGATTTAAATTTCTTTTTTTTTTAAATTACTATTATAATCTTAAATTTCTTTCCAAAAAATGAGACTCGCGAATTGCCTTTCAATGTAAAATGTAAAGTAAATTTGTTTTTTTCCCCAAAAACAAAATAATAATAAAAAAAAACACTCGCGCGCGCGATTAAAATGCCTTCCATGGATAATCACCACGTCAGCGCGGACGCGGAGACTCGACTGTGCTTATCCGGTGCAGGCTGCTACAGCTCATCGCGGCCACCTTCATCCAACCACGTCAGCGCCACCTCCTCGGTCGCCGGGTGGACGGCGCGATAAATGCGGCGGCCCGTCCGACCGCCGGCCCCAGGCCGCGTCGGGCGTCGCGTCCGACAATTTCACCCGCCCCCTCGAAATCTGTCAAACTTTCCTCTCGGCTTCGCTTTCAGATGGAAAATTTTTTATTTCGCCCCTGAAAGTATGCTTTTTTACAGTGCCAGAGATAAAAGTGGGTCGTGATCGAACATTATTATTATTATTAAATATGTAGAATAATTACATAATACTGTTTTATTAATCTAAAACGGCTCTCGTGTTGTTTTTTTTCTGTCTTTTTTCTTCTTCTTCTTCTTTCAATTTTCTTGCTTCCCTTTCCTTCTCTCTTCTCTCTTCTCTCTTCTGTCTTCGCTGGAATCTTGAATTTTCTAATCCCTAATCTCGATCCATTGCTCCCTTTAAATACGCTGCTCTTCCTCCTCCCCAATCGACCATCTCCGCCACGACCGCCTCTTGATCAGGCCGCGGAAAGCTTGGATTTCTCTATCTTGCCGTGGTCGCCATGAGCGCTCTCGCCGCCACCAGTCGCAACTTCCGCCAGGCCGCTAGGATCCTGGGCCTCGACTCCAAGCTCGAGAAGAGCCTCCTGATCCCCTTCCGGGAGATCAAGGTCTGATTCGAGGGGTCCTCGATCCCTCCCTCCTCTCTCTCTCTCTCTCTCTCTCTCTCTCTCTCTTTTTGTTTTGTTTTCCGTTTCGCGGTGCGTTTTCTTGCTCACTCTTGGGTGCTCCGGCGTTTGGGGTGCGGTTTTGCAGGTGGAGTGTACGATCCCGAGAGACGACGGGTCCCTGGCGTCGTACGTTGGGTTCCGAGTCCAGCATGACAATGCCCGCGGGCCGATGAAAGGAGGGATCCGGTACCACCATGAGGTGAGTATAAGTTCCGCATATTAGGCGTCGCTGGTGATGGTCAAATAGTTGTTTTGATCTTGTTGAATATGAGATTTCAATATGAACTTCAAATTTATGTCCCTTTTATGTTAAGAGTAGCTAAGATCAGTGAAGTTAATTGTTGCTCGTCTAATGAGATGATTTCCTTAAGGTAGCATATGGAAAGTTTCATGGATCCCAGACTCCTACAGTGGAGATAGTTCAAGGATTAAGGTGGTTAGATTCTTGGTTGCATAAGATCCGTGAGAAAAACCATGCCTCTACAATTTTGTGCTTGAAAATTGACTTTTGTGACTGCCAAAAAGAAAAAGAAATCAAATCCTTAACTAACATTGATATGATGCTGCTGAAACTTCTTGTTGGATAATTCTACTGTTAATTATCACAGGAGTGCCCTTCTTATTGAATAACTTTTAAGATGACAACGATTGCACATGAAAACTTCTTCAACAGGAAATTCAATTCTTAGTTTAAAGTTATTTTTATCTCCCTACTAATAATGGACAACATATGATTCCATATGTAGCTCCAGCCATCTGATGTTCACATGATGCAATTATTGCGCCATGAATCATTTCCTCATAATTCATGCTAAATACATCATTGTTCAAGGTGTTTCTTCCCTAGTTGAAAAACGCTTTTGGTTATTGAAGGTCGACCTTGATGAGGTGAATGCTTTAGCTCAACTGATGACATGGAAGACTGCTGTAGCAAACATACCATACGGTGGAGCAAAGGGCGGCATTGGATGCTCTCCGGGTGACCTAAGTAACAGTGAGCTGGAACGACTGACACGAGTATTCACACAAAAAATTCATGACCTTATTGGGATTCATACAGATGTTCCAGCACCTGACATGGGAACAAATGCCCAGGTGATCATTTCATACACTATCAGAAATTTTCCTTTAATTTAAAAGTAAATTTTGCTGCAAGATGTTGATATTCTTTAATTTGGGCAGACCATGGCTTGGATCTTGGATGAGTACTCCAAATTCCATGGCCACTCACCGGCGATTGTAACAGGAAAACCGATAGTAAGTGAACCTAATTTATGCAAACCTCAGGTATTTAATGAAAAAATTCTCTCTAAGCTGAAGTTACCTCCATTTCTATGCACCATTTGTAGGATCTTGGTGGCTCATTAGGTAGGGAAGCTGCTACAGGACGTGGTGTTGTATATGCAACCAACGCTTTACTGGCTGAACATGGGAAATCTATTTCAGGGTCGACTTTTGTAATCCAGGTGAGTCCAACGCTTTATATTTGCTGCATTTATTACGAGTAATAGTTAGTAAGGAAGAGTATAATCAAGATGAATATGAGCATGACTGTTAAGTTAACCAGGATCGAGCTAGATAAATGTAGGAATGGCTACATGCTCATCTGGATTTTGAAGAGAAAAACTCTGATTCGTCTGTCTTGTTCAGGGATTTGGAAACGTTGGTTCATGGGCTGCTCAAATCCTTCATCAGGAAGGGGGCAAGGTGATTGCAATTGGAGATGTAACAGGTGCCATCAAGAACGCTAATGGCATTGACATTCCTGCTCTGATAAAGCATAAAACAGAGGGTCATGCTCTAAAGGACTTCAAAGGGGCAGATCGATTGGATAAGGATGAATTACTCCTCCATGAATGTGATGTTCTTATCCCTTCTGCCTTGGGTGGCGTACTGCACAGGTCCTTAACTTCTTTTTGTTTTCCTCTTTTTTGCTTTCCTTTATCATCTTGAGTGCTAAACTCATTCGAATAGGCTCTGTGATTCACACGCAGGCATCTCCTAATTGATTTCTTTCCTTGTGAATCTTGCATGACATTAGAGCAATCCCTAAAACATTCTGAACCCGATTCAAACCGCCCTTCTTATAAATCATTCGAATAGGATTTATATGTTTAAAAGTTTGTATGCTTCAGGGGAAATGCTGCCGATGTGAAGGCCAAGTACATCGTGGAAGCAGCCAATAATCCAACTGATCCTGAAGCTGACGAGGTAGAATACCTTCGGCATTATAGTTGAGTCACTGCCATTCCGAAAAGCTCACACACTTCATTGCTATGTTTTGAACACAGATACTGTCTAAAAAGGGCGTGAAGATACTTCCCGACATATATTCAAATGCTGGCGGTGTTATTGTCAGTTACTTCGAGTGGGTTCAGGTACCTCATATAACGCATTCCCTTTTGCTTCGAAGTCTATTTGAAGATTCATGTTGGCTTATCGTCGTCGTGTGGAATTTGGTAGAACATCCAAGGATTCATGTGGAACGAAGAGAAGGTGAATCTCGAGCTAAAGGAATACATGAAGAGCGCTTTCAAGAACATCAAGGCAATGTGCCAGACCCATGACTGCAACCTTCGAATGGGCGCGATCACCTTGGGAGTCAACAGGGTTGCCCGTGCTACTCTCTTGAGGGGTTGGGAAGCATAAGAAGAATGCATTTCGATCAGTTCTCTTCTATACAATTTTTATTTTTATTTTTAAAGAAGGAGATTATGAAAGACTCTAATTTATCTATTTGAGCAATTTAGCATATCAAGAGCTCTTCTGTAATTCAGAGGAAAATTTACCCAGTGTCTTTTTATCTATCAATGAAAAATACTTTGGCAGCTATATATAAATTTTATCACTGGATTCTTTTTTTCTGATTTGATGCCTATGATTAGGGGTGTACAATCGGTCGATTAAATCGAAAACCGCCTGAACTCGGTTCGGTTTAATTGGAAATTCATTTTTTTATTAAAAAATATTGATTTATTCGGTTTGGTTTCGGGGTTAAATTGAAAAAATTTGGTTTAATTGAATCGACCGATTTTAACTGAAACAATCGACTGATTAGAATATTAGTTGATTGATTGGAATATCAGTTGATTAATTGGAACATCAATCGACTGATTGAATCATCAGTCGATTGATTTGATCCATCGATCATTAGAAATATTACGTGCTCTATCTCTAGATTTAGTCATTCTTTATATAAGCGATGGTCATTGTATGTAAAAAATCGGTTTTTTCGATTTTTAATTGAAAATTTTGATTTTTTTTTTTGTCAAATCGGTTCGGTTCGATAAAATTTTTTGATCGGTTCGATTTAGTTAAAATTTTTTTGATTTATTCGATTTCGATTTTAATCAATTTGATCGATTCAATTTTAATCACACCCCTATTTATGATATTCAAAGAGAAATAGAGCTTAGATTTATTTTTATAAATATCAATTTATTCAATTTTCATTATACTTATTTCTCATCGTTCAAATCTATTTCTCTCTCTCCCTCTTTGATCTTACTACACCATGGCCTACAACTAGAAGAACAACTTGTGCTTCAAGAAAAAAAAAGAAGGGAAAAATAACACTTAGAAATGTTGTGGAATAAAGAATCACTTATATCACAATCCACCGAGCAACTAAATTAATCCCGCAACTGCTTAATTATCTCATTTAATTAGTTAGAAATAAACCTAATTAGTTCTTTCAAGTGTATTTAGTAGACTTTAAGGTGGCAATTAACATTGCTTCTTGCAATGCATGACCTTTGTTCTTAGAGTAGGCACTAAGTATTCCAAAGCAAAAGCGAATAAAATACTTGAAATTAGAGAGAATTCATTATCTCCAAATAAAATTTCGGGGTTAAGTTAAGATTTAAGCTGCCGAACTCACATCGAACTGAATTAAAATAATAAACTAAATTTGATTTTTAATTTAATTTTATTTGATTTTTAAGGTCCAAATGATAATTTCCTCCTCGTAAATTATCAATATTACGCCGTCATCCTTTCTCTTCCGCGTCTATAAATAATCCACTGCAATTTGTGTTGTACGAATCTAAAGCTCATGGCCGTTCCGCCGACCGCGCGGCCGTCGTCGCGCCCCAGCGTCGTCCGTTGCTTCGTCGTTGCCGTTCTCTTAATCGTCGTTCTCCTCGGCCTCGCCGTCCTCGTCTTCTGGCTCGCCGTCCACCCTAAGCCCCTGGAGTTCACCGTAGACGGGGCCCGCGTGCGCGGCTTCAACATCTCCGCCCACGCGCTCGACGCCGCCTTCGACCTCACCCTGAGCGCTCACAACCCCAACCGCCGCGTGTCGGTGTACTACGACTCCATGGAGGTCTCCGTGTGGCTCGACGAGCAGGCGGTGGCGGTGGCGGAGGCGGCGCCGTTCCACCAGCCGCGGCGGAACGTGACGACGCTGGAGGTGGCTCCCGCGGCCCGCGGGGCGCCCCTGCTCGGGCCGGAGGAGAAGAACCTGAAGCGGGAGCGGTCCGGCGGCTGGCTGGGGCTCGAGGTGCGGGTGCGCGCCCGGATCAGGCTCAAGGTGGGCGCCATCAAGACGCGCCACTACGTCCTCCGGGCCTACTGCCCATCGGTGATGGTGCGGTTCTCCGCGCCGTCGCCGGCGCCGGAATTCAACAAGGTTTACTGCGACGTGGATATCTGACGCCCCAACCATTACCTCGACGAGTGACCCGCCGTCGATTTCCATCGTGTTCATTTGCCAAATTAATGCGAGATTGGATTGCCCTGCTAAGATTGATATTGTGTGTGTAGTGTATCAGTATCAGTGTATGCTTTCTATCGTGTGCAGTGTGTGCTTCAGATCTCTTTTGAAGGATATTTTTCATATTTCCAATTGCCCCCTAAAATTTTCAAAATAAAATCAACTCCGTTAAGCAAAAATAGGGCCCATATTCTCTCTACTGCACGGTGATTAAGTATGCTTATCGATTTCGATTCGATTTCAATCGATTCTGAATCTATCGAGATTGGAATCGATCCGAACAAAATCGATTCCGAATCGGTTCCGATTCTAAAATATTAACTTAAAAACTAATTTAATTGAGATTAATTTCGAATTAGTTCCGAACTGATTTCTAAAATGGTTCTGAATTAATTCCAAAATAGTTCCGAACCATCTTTCTCGAATTTGAGCTTTCAAATTCATCTAACGTAATGGTGATCATATTTTTTTTTCTATCATAAAATAATTTTATAGATATGTTAGTATACGAAGAATTTTCACTTTGAAATTAGCAATCGAAATCAAAATCGATTTCGAAACGGTTCTGAATCGATTCTTCGATTCCGAAATCGATTAGAACTGAATCGAATCGGTTCGATTCTGGAATCAATTCATCCGAATCGATTCCAATTCTAAATTTAAGGAGTTGATTCCGAATCAATTCCAAATCGAATAAGATTAAGCGGGACGGTGAAAAAGGCGGGTTAATAACAAACGGGTAGCATGCGAACGCAGTGACTCGCGTGATCTGGGGGTGATCTCTTGCACGTGCTCAGAGATTCATGGTTTTCCTCTGCAACGTTCCGCGTAATCCCGCTAGAAAACCCTACTGGGGCTTGCTGATCTGGGGGTGATCTCTTGCCGTCTTTCTCGTTCGCGTTAATGATCCAGGGTCATGGCGTCGGATCTGCATCATTGAAGCCTCGAAGTGGGAGCAGTTGACGTAGGATCAAATGGAGGAGGAGGAGGCGGCGGGGGAATCCTCCGTTGCGTGGATTGTCGACCTGGAAGAGGACGAACCGTTGCTCGACAACTCGGGGGTGGAAGATCGAGTGGATGGTCGCGCCTTCTCGGGGGTTACGGAGGATGCGCGACATAGGATGCAGGATGGCGAGCGCGAGTTGGTTTCGCTGGGAGAATCCGGCGGAGAGGGCGATGCCGACGGGCAGAGCGGGGGAGAGGAGGCAGCAGAGGAAGAAGTGGCGGAGGAGGGGAACGAGCGGGGTGGAACGAAGGACGAGAGTTCGAGCAAGGCGGAGAACGTCGAGTTGGACGCTTCCTCGTCCCCAAATTGCCCCGTTTGCTACGAGCCGTGGAAATCCGAGGGGCTCCACCGTGTTTGGTAAGGAGAAAAAAAAGAGTTTGATTCATTTTTTTGTCGATATATTCTCATTTCAATTCTTTTTCTGTTACATTGCTGATTAACATGATGGCCAAAAGATTTTGTATACATAGACTTGCCTGTAAGAACCATTTTGCTACTTTGCATGCTAGTGTCTCTAAGGGCTTGTTTGGGAGGAGGTGAGGGAGGTGTAAGTAATGGAAGAGTAAGGGTAAATAAGGAAGAAAAAAAGACTATCCTTGTTTGGGAAGAAGTGAGGGGAGGGGAAAGGGAAGGGAAAGGGAGGGGAATGAGGGTGAACTTATACTCCTCCTCACAAAAACTGGACTTTTCTTACACCCCAATTTAGGATGTAAACCTCCTTTCCCCTCCCCTTCATTCCCCTTCCATTACTTACACTCCCCTCACTTCCTCCCAAACAAGCCTAAGTCGAGTTTGTGATGGTATAGAGTTTGTGATGTGGGGCAATCCAATCTCGCATTAATTTAGCAAATGAATCGACTAATGTGGAACTAATGGTGGTGGTAGAGAGTTTGTGATGCGGGGTAGTTTGTGCTGGTGAAGAACAGTGGTCTAGGGGTAACTGACGCCCTATCCGGTAAGAAATCAGAGAAAAAAAGGGGAAAAGAAAAGCGACTATCACTTTGAGGATATCAACCTCCAGTTACCAAAGGCTATTTTATTTATAAACTTGCTAGATACCAAAAGTTCCCACATGAGGTGCTTAGAATCTATAGCTAATTCTAGAGAAAATAAAGGAATTAACTTTTTCTAATTAAATGCCTATTATAGAGAAAAGAAAAGGAGATAACAATTTGAAGGGGTAATTTGAATAAGCCCCAATGGAATTGTGAGATATAATGAATTTGAATGTGTAGATCATGCTATAATATTACTTTCAACTTCGATTCAGCGATACCCAAATTTCTTATTGCAATTAGGCATGTCAACAAGCTGTGCCTAGGTTAGGCACGGCCCTAGCCCACTAGGTCCACTTGCAATAAAGGATTAAATATATTATTAGTATGTATTTAATCAATATTTTTTTTATTAAATCTTATTCAAAAAGCAAAGCAGGCCACATTTGTTGTGTCCTTGTCTTGGCCTGCTGGCCACAAAGATGCTACCACCCAGATCCCATGTATGTCTCAGGTTGAGCGTGGCATGACCCAAGCTGTGTTAGCCCAGGTATGACACCACTCAAGCCATGTTGGGCCGTGCTAAACCATGTGTGGCCAGACCCAATTGACATCTTTCATTGCAATAATGATGGCTACAGTTTTCAGTTCACAGGCCTTCATAATTAGGATGGCATAGATGAGAAGATTGCATGACACTCAAATAATGTGGGTTTCTTGAGCTATTGTTTTTCATATGTTTAACAATATGGAATACATGTTCCATAGAGAGCTACTGGTGTCTAAAACACAACTGCATGTCAATGTTTTGTGACTGTTGATGAGCACTAGTGTTGTAGTAACGTTTATATGTTACAAATTTTAAACTAGACTTGTATATATGATAACTAGAAGACCAAGATTCTCACTTTATTCTGTCTTTCTATATTACACTAAATGATCGACAAATGTTAAATTCATTGAACTAGAATGCATACATTTTGTCTTAAATCATTTTGTTTGGAGATGCTGATATATTACTAAATTGTTTTTTTTGGCTGTCTGGGTAGTATTAAATTTAATCATAATTTTCAAGCAACAACTTTGTGGCTTTGGCTGAAATATATGTAATTTTTTTCAGAACTTTGTAGCTTAAGAATTACTTTTACTTTTCTGATTTTGTCCATTGTTGCAATTACAGCTGTGTACCCTGTGGGCATGTTTATGGTAGATCCTGCCTTGAACGATGGCTAAAACAATGTGGTAAGAATGTTGGAAAGGTACATCTCTGACTTCTGGAACAAGAATCTGATTTCCAATTAAGTTATGCTTTTGTTTGATTTTTATAAACAATCTGTTACTTATTGGCACAATTTGGCAGTGTCCTCAATGTAATAAGAAGTTTAGGCGAAAAGAGATTGTTAATCTTTATGCGCCAGTGATTGCTGTACCTAATGATGATCTAGAAAAGGTTGCATCTCTTTCTACACTACAGGATCTATTTATTCATGCTGTCTAAATGCTGAATAATTTGGTTATCTTCAGGAAGTGCACTGTTTAAAGAAGGAAAACATGTCTCTTAAAATAGAGGTAAAATTAGTGGACTCATTGTTCTCTATGGGCTGTATTCTGTGTATTGTTTACTCCTGTATTTTTTATTTGTAACCATTGGATATTGACATAGCAACCATTTTGTTTTTCCTCTTATCTTATCCAGTGCTTTTTATAAACTGCTCAACATTCTCTTTTTTAAGTTTTTACATAAAAACATCAATCATGTAGCTTGCATGTGAACTCAACAAACCATTTCATTGGGTAAAATGAACATCACAAAAATATTATACCTTGTGATTAGTACAAGCCATTATATAATTGGTAGACGATTCAAGTATCAATTTATCTGGAACATGTGTGGGCAAATGTTCCTGCAAAGAAAAATCCAGTTGCTTATTCACTATTTGACGTTATTAACCTGATCTATAGCTCTTTCCTTAGGAAGGAAACCTTTGAATTCCAATAGGAATGGATAAAGTAACTGCATTGTTGCAATGAGTGAGGAGCTTTATAGCATATGACCATAAAATGTATTTTTCATGTTAACAAATTTTTTAGCTTGTTAAAATCTAAGTCAATGCTGGCTAGGAATTTTGTTAACATGTTAAATCCTTTGTGTCATATGCTACGCTCCTCACTCCATAAGCCTATGGAGCCTCATTAAACAGTTTATGTGATGGTTATCACTAGGGCCTTGTGTTACCATTTTTTTTTCTGGAATAGGCAAATTATATCTTTTACTTGCGGGCCATATTAATGTTGTTTTGGCATAAACCCATTAGTTTAACTTAGTCTGGGTCAACTAATTGAATATTAAATCAATATATGCTGATATACATTGTATGACTTGCATGTATCTGATTTGGTTGATCCTTAGGAATCTTCCATTCACATGGACGGATGTGCTTCTCTTTGTGATATATTTTCTAAGGGATATTTTGAATGAACTTTAGGATATCTGAGAATGTGAAGAATTATCTATATGTATTTTGAAAGAGTTTACCATGTATTTTCTAATTATTTTTGATATTTTTTATTGTTTGTGCAGAGAAATGTATTGCTCGAGGAGATTAATAAGAAAAAGGTAATTTCGTCATGCAGTTAGTTGCATGTAGCATCTTCTTATCATCTCTCATCATTGGAGAGTCATGGATAAGAAATTGTAGTAACATAGCCAGCAAAATGTCATCTCATTGGCTATTTTGTTGTAAGCTTTCCTGCATATGTGTTAAGCATTTGTACTTTTTTTTTTCCTTTTTAACTTATGCATATGTGTTTTGTTTTTAGAAGCATGCAAGAGATATGGAATGTTTCTTAATAAATGTAAGTGACTCTATTCCTTTTTTTATTAATCATGTACATAATATTTTACTATTTTTTTATTTATAAGTGTCAATGTTAAAATTACTAGCAGAATACTTGTGTCAAGGACTTTTGTAATCATACATGGCAGCTTATGTGATATCAAGTGCCTCTTTTAGTAATAAATGAGTACTAGGTGGCTTATCTAGTGGAAGGACAACATTGAGGAGAAAAAAGAAGTAGCTGAGGGAAGGAGAGGAACTTACTTGAGGAAGAATGTAGCCACGAGGAAAGTGGAGTCTTTGTTCCATCTCATGTTTTTACAGAGCTAGAGGAAGAAGATGAAGCAGAACATTGAGCTAGAGATGGAGGCTAAACGAGGAGGAAAGAGACTTGTATTTAGAGCTAGATGTATTTTGTGTTTCAGTCCGTTCCGCATGTTGGTTGGTTGGTCAGTCAGTGGAAAAGAATCTTACAACCCTATTGGCTTGGCATGGTATTTTAGACCAGGGTTTAAATATCGCTTTGTGTCAGTTGGCACAAGCAAAACATCTTGTTATGACAGCTAATCACACATGAGAAGCTCTGAGACCCCCGGTACATGTTGCATTGCCACCTTCTTCCAGGATAAGTTTCAAGCCATTGTCATAATGAGCTCCAAATCAAAATCTCATCCATTGTCTTGTCATGAGAAGCTCAGATTGTTCCTTCATTGCAAGAAGCTTTATGCCTGACTCTCCCCTAAACAGCAATCATGCAGGGCTTATGTAAGACTTGAGCCTTGTTAGGGCATACAATGATGACCCACCTCCTCCTTTACTCCTCTGCCTAGTTCCTACGAGGCGAAAGTGCCACATCAATGCGAGGCACGACGAGGCTTCTGATCTTTCCGTGACACTCCAAAGAGATACATAATATCCGCTTCTGCCTGGTTCTCCTCCACATTGGGTTTATTTCTCCTCTGTTGCCTGCATCCTCTTCCACCTAGTTCTCCTCCTATGTGTTGGATTTTCTCCTCCTCCACATACTGTTTGCGCATGCCACAATCACCGACATTGGTACCCATGCTGGTTGGTACATCTCGTTCCAGTCAGAGACCATAACCTGTCTTGGAGTGAGATTTCAAATCTTGTTTTTGACCATGAAAATAGACCTTTGTACATTATGTATGTACAGATAGTTCCTCAACAGAGGCTACTACTTCTGTTTGCAGGATGGTTGAAAGGAAAGGTGTCCCAGCATCAGTGAAAGATGGTTGAGCAACTGTGAAGAAATGATACAATTTCTAGTTCATTGGAGTGGAGGACAGATTCGGTTCCACTAATGTAAGGGATATAAGTTTAGATGAGTCGTGGGTTGAGTTTACAACTTGGCTGTTGTCTTCAGGTTTAATAAAAAGGGCAGCCTAGTGCATGTCTGCAGGTTTAATGATGAAGAAAAAGTGTTATTGCCATGACAAATAACAAAATTCTCGTGTGAAATGGCAGCACAGGTGTTGGCAATGGCAGAGGTGACTTGGGGCTTTCAGCTGGTGTTTGAGATAGACCAGCAGCTGTTGGAGAAAGTGCCCCTCGGGAATTGGAGATGGGAGCTTCAAGTGGGTCAAAGAGAATTCTTCCTAAAGACGGTGTTTGAGAATCTCTGACAGGGGCAGCATCTTGCCACAGTTTGAGCATTTGAATTTGATCGTTCCTGGCCAAAAGAAGAAAGAGAAGAAGATAAAGGGACAGGGAGAACTGAAGGTGGTAGAGAGAAGAGGAGACGCTGGCAGGAGAGAAGGAAAAAGGAAGGAGAGGAGATATAGCACAAAGAGAGTAAGAAGGGAAGATAAGGAGAAGAGTGCATAAGAGTAGTGAGAGCAGGACGAACAGGGAGAGATGAAGTGGGGAAGGGGAAGAGGAGAGGAAGAATATGAGGAGGAAGGGAGAAGGAAATATCTGTTTCTGCTGGTACAAAACTGATGCTAGAGGGAGGAAATGTAGGAGAAGTTTTATGAGTTAGAAATTAACTATAATCCCAAAATTACGTGCTTCCAAATACTATACAAGAAGCTAACCTACAATGCACCTATTACTAAAATGAACTCAATGGTAAATGGAATTTTTATTGCATCATGTTGTCTGATATTTAAGACATTGTTATTAGCAGAAAGTACTAAGTTTGTCCTGAATTCTGTGTAGAAAATGGCTTGTGTAGAGCACACATTATCAGGTTCGAGGGAACATTTTGAATTCCTTGATAGAGCATGGAATTCGGCATTTTATGGTAACCATTGATATCCTATATATGTTGTTGAATGATATTGTTTTAAAAGGCACCTATTTTTCTAAGTTAATTTTGTCAGTGTTTTCAAGATTGGACTGCTTTCTCATGATATCTTTTGCTGTTATATTGGCAGGCAAAACCTTTGAGTCTCAATATGATAATGTGCTTCCACGCTGTCGTTTCACCTTGCAGGTTCGCTGTCTAAATTCGATGCATTATTCTAATTTTGCTGATTGGAGTTTTGTTTGTCTGATGTTACAATTTTGAAAATTTTATCGGACAACTTAACCCTTTTGTAAATTTGTTTTGTATTATTTCATCAAAGGGGATATAATTTGCATCAATATTTCATTTGGTTTTTCTTGTTTTTGTTAGTTGTTTGTGGTAATTACTAATTGCAGGATTAAATGAAGGTATTCCTGTACAGTTCAAATTTATATAAGGTATACATCACCTAATTGTTGTGCATAAATCATTTAAATACTTCTTTTGACTCCTCATGTCTATGTTAAATATCATTGCAACTTGAGATGGATACAGTGAAAATCGAGGCCTTATTTGTTTAAATAAAAAACTTTTTTTTTTTACTTTTTGTTTTTTAGAAACTAAAACTTAAAAACTAAAAAGCGATATTAAACAAATATTCAATATTGATTTTTTTGACATGTTTAAATTTATTAGAGGTGAATGATGCAATAAATTTTTTTCTTTCAAACTTTCAATGGCTTTCTTTTATTTTCTAAAAATTGTAAGTTGACAATATAAAAATTTCACCGACAATCAGTGCCAAATTTTTTTTAGAATCATCTTGGATAATTGTAGACAACATCAAAAGGGAATATGAATATTATAGCTATGAGAACAAAGTTATGTAGCCTTTGCCAATTAAAAGATATCATAATTGTATTTTATCATTGTTTTTTATTGGCTTTCAATTTTGTGTTAAGGGTCTATATATCTGGGTCAAGCATGACTCATGCCTAAGACACTCTCTTTTTTGTGCCAGTTGATCATAATCCAAGTTTAATTGTGCAATGGCGTGCTCGGTAAGTTTTAATTAATCATGTCATGCTAGTAAAATCTGCTAAGCTTAGGCCTAGTTTGAGCATGCGCTCAAGGGAATTAAATCATGCCTAGTTCATTTGATTTTTTATTTTAAATCTAAAAAGTAAAAAAAAAAACAATTAGATCAATGAAAATTTTTAGTTTTGTTTATTAAAATTTTAAAATTGTTCTAAAATATTACAAATTAGAAGAGATGAGGAATTAGAGAAAGTTAATCAGTAAGAGTGTATGGAGAGAATGAGAGCTTGTGAGACTAGGATTGGATTTAAGGTTTTTTTTTTTTAAATTTTTTTCCTTTTTTTTTTATGGTTTTAGGTGTTTTTTAGTCATTTACATGCATTTAAATGGTTCGTTAGACCGATATGCTAGGTTAGGCCTGTGCTTAGCACAATGTGAGAATTATTTTGGGCATGGGTCCTCGCCAATACCCCTCTAGATCAGGTCAAGCACGACCTGTAGGTGCAGATACTGTCAAAACTTGAATATGTCTATATTTCCACCAGTAGTTGTGAAGCATAAATGCATATTGGTTTTGGATGAGAAAAACCTTGCAATGTTATATAGTCATATTAGTAGAAAAATCAAGTGTTGTATTTAAGATCTCTCGGTTCACATAAATTGTTTTCTTAGAAAATATTTTCTCTTTTTTTTAAGCTTTCGTTTCCACTATATTGTTTTTGTACGTGAAATATGACATATATTCCTATGTTTATAGTTCTGAAATTTTTGGGTTATAAAAAATTTCATTTAACTCTTCAAGATGTATGAATCCCAGCTGTGTTTATATGAATTGTACGCATTCAGTAGTCTCTGGATGGTGGATCTCATGTTTTACCTTGAAGGGCTATGTTAGATATTTTCTTGCCTATTTTCTGAGTAGGATATTCTGCAGAGTTGGAACCAAAGCCTGTCTAAATTTGCCTTGACTCATTCGGTTATGTTTTTTTTTTCTCCCATTATTTGCACCTAGAAAATATTTTTGAGTTTGAATTTGTACCCACAGCTCCTACATGGATCCACAGCTACCGGTGACAACTCATAAAACTGTTGAAATTTGTATAGATTTTGAAGTAAATATGATTTGGATGCATGTGACTTTTATTAAGTGAAATTTAATTTACTTAATGTGTATACTAAATTTCTCTTGTTTGTGACAAGCAGCTTTTCTAACACGAGTGTATTATCTTTGTAATTTGGAATCGATTCAAACTATTTCAAAATAAAAAATAAAAAAAATAAAGGATGGATCTATATTTCTTTTACCTGCATATTTACAGAATGAGCTAGAGCTTAATGAAGCACGGGTAATGGGAATAGACGGATCTAATCACATCGTAATCGTCTCAGGAAAGGCCCCTGGAATTGAACGAGAACATGTCCTTAACAAGGTAAATCTTCACTCTCAGAGCACTCATGTTGCAACTTAAAAATATTGCTAGTTCCTTTATTTTGGCCAGGGTCATTTGATACTCATGTGATGTCCTATTTTATTCTGTGCAGATTAGTTTGCTAAGTCAACATGTAGGTAAAATAGAGCTTCCTCCCAACACTAGCGCTGTTAAGGATCTTCGTATCCTTCCTAATGGACTTGCACTTCTTGCATCATTGGGCAAGAAATTATTATTTTACAGGTTAATGTGTTTTCTTTTGGACAAATATCATCTTGCAGAACTCAGTAAATGTCCTTGTTTAACCTAACTGATCACTTTGTATTCAGTATGGCGAGCAACAACATTGCACTTAAGTATGACTTACCGGTAATTCTTTGATCTCAGTGGTACTATTCAAAAAATTTTGTTTCTGTTTATTTGGTTTAGTTCTCTTGACATGCAATTTTTGCTGGATGTAGCGATATATTTTACACGTTACCAAATTTCGAGTTTGTACTAGTTTTTTTTTCCTCGAAGCAAGTCGGATTTTATTTTTATTTTTTCAAATATGTGTGCTAGAACAGTGTGTGCCTCTACTAAAATTTCATTGTGATTAGGAATCCCAGGTCTAGTTTGATTTTCTTTTACTATTTTTATTAAAAAAAAAAGATAGTCCGGTACTCTGGCGCATGAAGTTCCTGTCAATACAGGTTCTCTAGAAAGGTATATTGTACGTAGCTTTATTCTGTATCGCAAGAGGTTGTTTTTGCGACTCAAACTTTGACCATCAGATCATACGACAACGACTTTACTATTGCCCCAAGACTCCTTCTTTTACTATTTGTTTATTAGACAATTTTGACAGCCCAATTCTAACGAGGTTAGCTTGATTCATATCCAGTAGCATTTAAGGAAGACTGCAATCCCATAGTTCCCTAACAGATTGGAAATATTTTGTCAATCATACTCTAACCTAAAGTTGACAAGTTTTCAATTATTTTTCATATATATCAACAACTATGTCTTATCCTATTAAGTGGGATCGGCTATATGGATTCTTATACGCCATTGGATTATATTCCCTACTATATCATCATCTATATTTAAATAAATTTTATCTTATTTTATTATTACTAATCAAGTCTTTTTTTGGTGTTCCTCTTTCACGTTTGATATGTGTATTTGTTATTGTTTCACATTGCCTAACTAGAGAATTTATTGGTCGTCTAAGTACATGTCCCTCGGAGTTTTCCCTCGAAGATGTAACTCCAACGTAATCTCTAATATTCTCATTTCTTATTATGTCCTTTTTCGTATGTCCACACATCCATCTTAACATTCTCATCTCTGCAACTCTCATCTTCTGCTAATGTGCTCCAGTCGTAGCCCAATATTCAGTATTGTATAACATAGCAAATCTAATCGCCGTTTTGTATAACTTCTATTTAAGTTTCAGAGGTACTTTACGATCCATTATGTTTGTATTTTATATAAGACATCTCTCTCAATCTTTTTATTGTCTTGCAAAAATGATCCTAAATACTTAAAATTTTCATTTCAGACAATTCAACATCTCCTATCTAAATACTCATCTGATTACGTCTAATATTACTAAATTTAAATTTCATATATTATCTCGATGAAAAAAGATTTCTCTTAGGCTCGTATTAATTTTTGCAGGCTCCTGCTTGGTCTTGCTGTGGAGATAAAAGCAATTCACATAATGTGTATGCTGGATTGCAGGTTTGCTTGTCTGCTCTTTATGCATGCAATTGCTAGCTAGTGTTAATCATTTGTATTCGCGCAGAGAAGGTTTTGTAACACAATTTTCTATCATACTCACAGAATGGTATGCTCTTGGTCTTTGATATCCGTCAGACCTCAGAACCCATGCAAGTAATAGAGGGCTTGACTAGCCACCCAGTCCATTCTGTTGATTCTGTTGTGCTAAATGATGGTGGCAGCAGGGTTTTCAGTGCTTCTTGTTCAGGTCCTTGCGTCTGGGAAGTCGGCTTTAACTGTGGAAGGTATGGCTGGGGCATCATGTTACTTTATCGAAGTTATGGTTCTTTTCAGTTTAGCTGATTAGCTTTGCCAGTTTCTTACAATTTAATTTTGAGTGTGATTTGTCTTAATGTGTTAGAACATGGCTTATGAGACTAATTCTTGTGGTGTATATCAGCTCGAAATTTCCAAACTTGCACTAAGCATGTTTTCTGAAACTCCTGTTTGATCGAGGAATTTGTTTGATAATTTGAATGGAAAAATACATAGTGGGTAGAATTAGTCCCACATTAAGTTGGCATGATAGTTGATAAATAGTGTAGAACGGAGTGCGATTTTAGGGTCTAGATTGCACGAATCCAAATGGTTCTTATGTAAACATTACTGCACATATCAGACATAATATATCAACTAGTATGTACCACAATACTTGTTGCTTGCTCACTCATGTGCATGACCACATACAAACTCATGATGTTTGTGAGGCCTAAGCTCACATGCATTAAGGCCTAAGCTATGGTTCATGCATCAAGGCCAAAGCCCGTCTTTGAAGGCCAAAGCCCATCACGGAAAGCCCATGATAATTGAGTGCCACCTTATGCTCCACATGCTTGTGCATGCTTTGAGCATGTGGCATGGTAAGGCCACATAAGCTCCACATGTCTTGCAATGTCTTGAAGATTTGCCACCACAAGCCATATGGAGGTGGATGTGGCAAGCTCACCATTGATTGATTTCTCTTTATAAGGAGTTTAGCTTGAAGAAGAAAGGCAAAAGCAAGAACTAGCTCTCTTCCAGCATTAATGAAAAAAGCAAGGAAGCTCTATCCCCACCTAATTTCCTCCTTCATTCTGTTGTGTCTTCTTCGCACAACAGAAACTTTGTGAGTGTTCAAATACTTGTTCAAGCTGCCACAACTATCGGTGCTAAGTTGTACTAGTGGTTCTGTCGTTTTATCTTGGGAGAATTGTTGGGATTCTTCTGCAATCAAGCCGGAAATACAAGGAGTAACCTGAATTTAAAATTACAATAACTCAACTCGGACTGTCAAGATGGTATCTGACACCCGTGTAGGAATGAAGATGTCGAGTCCTACAAAGAAGTAGTCTCCTTAAGACAGATTCATCCTCTTCGGCAGTGTTATGAGGTGACGTAGGACGTCTGTCTCTCAGGATAAAACGGCGGAACCACTAGTACAACCTAGCACCGGTTGTTGAAACAAGTATCTGAACACTATCATATAGTTTTTGCTATGTGAAGAAGACACAACAAAATGGAGGAGGAAATTAGGTGGGGATCGAGCTTCTTTGCTTTCTTCTTTAATGCTTGAAGAGAGCACATTCTTGCTTTTGTCTTTCTTCTTCAAACTCAACTCCTTATAAAGAGAAGTCAATCAACGGTGAGCTTACCACATCCACCTCCACGTGGCTTGTGACGGTAAGTCTTCAAAGCATGCAAGACATGTGGAGCTTACGTGGCCTTATCATGCCACATGCACAAGCATGTGGAGCATGAGGTGACACCCAATCATCATGGGCTTTCAATGATGGGCTTTGGCCTTCAAAGATAGGCTTTGGTCTTGATGCATGAACCATGGCTTAGGCCTTAATGCATGTGGGCTTAGGCCTTACAAACATCATGAGTTTGTATGTGATCATGCACATGAGTGAGTAAGCAACGGGTATTGTGGTACATACTAGTTGATATATTATGTCTCGATCGGTCCGATATATACAGTAGCGTTCACACGAGAACCATTTGGATTCGTGCAATCCGAGCTCTAGATTCACACTCCAATCTACACTATTTATCAATTATCATGTCACTTAGTATAAGACTAATTCAATTCACTATGTATTTTTCCATTCAAATTATCTAACAGAATTATATTCAAATTTCTTTGCTCATTGTCATTATTGGCTAAAATCCACAACTGCCATTATATTACAAACAGATTAATTGTGTTATTTTGCACTTGTCATTACCAGGTTCGAGATTAATTATGTTAGCTTTATTTTGTTCCTCATTTCAGTTGGATTGTAATCATCATAAATACAGAAATATTCCATGTGAGATTGACAAGGTTTCTGGTATTTTGACATAATGGTATCATATTATTCCTGGATTGATACACATATTTCCTTATTATTTCTGGATCGATGACATCTTCTCCTTAATTGCAGACCATTTTTGATACCGGAAATGCAAAATCGAGGCGTATGCATTTCGCTTGCCTGTTGCGGTTCATCCGATACTGCAGTAGCTACATTTCGACCAAGATTTGGACTGCTTGATGATATCGCTCCTTCTCAACTTGCAGCTTCACCTGTTCCGGTTCCTCCTTCTGGAAAGGTAGGTTCTCATGTTCTCATCGAGGGGATCGACCGTTTAGATTTCGAGAGTCGCCAGATCGGTGCTAGTGCTGTCAGCAACATTCGAATGCCCAAGTCGGCAATCTGCGCCACAAGAGATGGCATATTATTTGCGTGTGGGGATGAAACGACCAACGGAGTGCACGTTTGGCAGTTGCCGTTCTTCAACAAGTATATCGAACTGAAGGCGCATCCGCATTCTATTCTCGATTTGAGGTATGATCAACGAACCGACGGCAATGGCTTACTAGGTTGCATAAGTGACAATAGACTACAGGTGTTTAGCTGCTGTTCCACTTAGTTGCTTCACTTTGCCAATAGATCTATTTTGGCTTCTAAACTGTAGTTAGGGCACACCTACTTCAATCCCCAAAGATTAATTTTATTTTGTTTCGGATCTTACCCTCTCGACGAGATCGCTGACTCAGTCACTTGCATATACCAAGAAGCGAAGCCTAGGTCGATCGATGACTCGGAAACTTAATGCTAACTTTGCCCTAACAAGTGACATGCCAATTTGCTGAAATGTTAATGTCTTAAGGCAATGCTTGAGGTCATTGACCAATTGTCTTGTAGTTTCGTTTGTTTGGATTGTTTTTGTTGTTGTTGTTGTTGAAAGTATATTATTGTTTAGGCTCTAAAATGTGGCCTTTGCAATCTAATAAAATTAACAAAATATTCTCATTCACTAATATTTCAAAAATTAATAAAATCAATTTCACTCGGTTTAGCTCAAAGTTCAAGTTAAATATTTATTTTCGTAATTGACACATGAAAAAAAAGGTACTTTAATTTATTAAGGTTGGAGATAAAATGCATTATCAAAATGTAGGGGGAGGTTAATAGAAAGCTAGGAACTCTTGGGGCAAATTGGAAGATTTTTCTGAACGAATTAGCAATTTCTGAAACCATGTCGGACGGAAACGCAAAAAAGTGTGCCAGGAATAAACGATCCCGTAGAGGCGGGCCGACGTGCTTCTATAGTGGAATCGTCTGTGGGTAAGATCGAGACCGCGGGGGAGCTTCGGGCGAAGCGGAGATGGAGTCAGTGAAGAACCTGCTGCGGCCTAAGCCCAATCCCCAAGAGCAACTCCGCGAATGGCAGCGACGCCTCCGCCAGGAGGGCCGCAACGTCGAGCGCCAGATCCGAGGTGCGCGTGCTTACTGTCCCATGCTTTCTGGTTGGCGCTGCTGGAGATTTTGGATTTGTTTTTGTTTTTTTTTTCAGTTTTGTCGTTGATTTGGTTGATTGGTGTTGCAGACGTGCAGCGGGAGGAGAAGAACGTACAGAAAGCGATCAAAGAAGCTGCAAAAAGGAACGACATGGCCTCGGCGAAGGTTAGGTCAACTCCGATCTATACCTTTCGCTCTTTTGTTGTTGTCTTTTCGGATCCTTTTGATGAGTTGTTTGCTGGATATATTGTCGTGTGGGAATCTGCGTGCATATGGTAGATTAAGCAATTGTTCGTTCTAGTGACGCGGATGATCCTTTCAATCTCTTTCCGAGAAGCATGTAGCATCCAGATATCTCCCTTCTTGATGGGAAGAATAAGTTTTTTTTTTTTTGGGGATTTTTTGAGATATAAAAGGAAGGTACTTAATGACCAATGACCATCCACATATCAGGAGATTGTTTGGTCTCGTCTGTGAAAAAGGAAGTTAACTTTGAACGAGAGAAGAAGAATCAGGTAGCAGAATCCTAACAGATGATAGCATTTTTAGTGGTTGTTTGTATTCAGCTTCTAATTGTATGTAGCCTTGTGCATGAAACTGCTATAGAATACCATCCTCAGGATTCATGTTAAGTTAGCTCTAGATTTTCTAGCTATTTGTTTTGCAAAATCTAACAAATATGTGAAACTTTTAAATTTTCAGCATTCGTAGTTTCTAACACTTTATGTCAGTGCCTGTGCAGAATTCTTAATGTGTAATTATTAATTGTCAGCTTGCACCTCAATATTTTGGTTTTAATTTGAATTCCCAATATCTTGTTTATGATCTGTTTACTGCTCATTCTTCTTATGATAAATCTAGATGAAATTATTAAATCTCAGTTAAACCATGTCTATGTTTTGACTTGCTGACTTCGTTAAGGAGTTACTTTGGATTTTTTGGAGCTAAATTATTAAAACACTCATTGATGTTCCTTAATGTGTATGCAGTCTCTTGCTAAGGAAATCGTCAGATCAAGAAGAGCTGTCAACCGTCTTTATGAGAACAAGGCACAACTGAATTCTGTCTCTATGCATCTTGGTGAATTAGTCGGTATGGACTATGAATAAGTCAGATTATCTGCATTTAACCTGTTGCTGCTTTATCTTGTTTTCTAGCCGCAAAACTGTGACATTCCTCATATAAAATACTGATAAAGATGAATGATATTAATATCGACTTCAGTTTTTAACTACTGGTATTCTGATATCCAAACTTTTGGGATAATGGTTGAGTGCAAAAATAACCTCCTTTTTAATTTAATTTTTCTATGTTCCTTAGAGCATATATGGATAGAAAGTTTGGTCTTCAACATTATTCGCCCTAGTCGTATGACTGTCAAACTAATTTACAACTACATGATCTTCTCAGTCTTTACTTCCCCATTGATTCAGTCTTTACTTTTCTTGTTTTTGAGGAGGATTGGATTTCATATATAATTTCGAATTCTTTTTTATAACCTGTTAATATCACTTTTTTTTTTTGTGTACCTTTATTATGCCGCCTTCAAGTGAGTCTCCAACTTTTCCCTATGAAAGTAGTCTGTTAATTTCTCTTTATGAAATATTCGTTGGAGAAATATTATTTTCTTTCCTTATGCATCTTCTAATTTTGTTTTCAGCGACGGCTAATGAGATGACTGCTGAATTTTGTTTTCAGCGACGGCTAGAACCGTGGGCCATCTGTCCAAAAGTGCTGAGGTTATGAAGCTTGTCAATAATCTAATGAAAGCTCCTGAAGTTGCTGCTACCATGCAAGAGTTTAGTAAAGAAATGACAAAGGTATTGTTTGTTGATTAATGCTTTATTTATTCTTCCTGAAATGATTCCTTCTTCCAAACTTAACGGCAAGCATGAGTTGTCGTTAATACACGCGAATTCTTTTCGTTTATGAGTTATCAACCATTTTTTTGTAGTCTACCTTATCGCTACCCATCCAAATGGGAGCATTGAATCATTAACTTATCAGAACTTTCTACTGGCTTATAATCGGTAGCCCAGCTAACTGTATAAACCCCTCTTATTAGCCGCACTACATGGGGCTAAACTATCACAATCTCCACACTTATGGTCTGTTTACTTGGAAGGAAGGAAATAGAAATGGTGGAAAATTTTTCACCGTAGAAATTTTTTTCTTTGTTTACTTTGGAAAAAAAAGAGAAACTATTTTTCTTTCTTTTGTTTATTTAATAGGCGGATGGATTTAAGATTTCATCCATTGACGGATTCTTTTTCTTCCTTTAGTTATATTTTTTTCCGTCCAAATCGGATGGAAAGTCTTTTCCTTCCTCTTAAATTTTTTTCGATTGAGAAAAATTTGCTCTTGTGGCTTGCCACCGTTGTTGTCCTTGTCGATTGCCAGCCATTGCTGCCATTGGCTGCCACCGGTCGTCTGTTGCTGCTTTCGATCGCTGCCACCGTCACCGATCGCCGATGGCTGCCACTGTCAACAATGACCGCCGATCGCCATCGACCATCGGTCGTCGCTGCTGATCATTGGCTGTCGCTGCTGCTGATTGCCATCGTCAGTCGCCTCTTCATCTCTAGGCGATGAGTGACAACCATCACGATTGGCATGGTCACAAATGAACAATTTTTTTTATTTTTTTTCCCTTTCTCTTGTCCTCTTTCTTCGGTTTCTTTATTTTCTTCAGAGAATTCCTTTAGTTTCTTTTCCTTTTCGTTTCTCTTTCTTTAGGGATTGTTTTCTATAGGGAGTTCCTTTCCTTTCATGATCCATCCATTGGAGTAAACCGGAGTCTTAATGTCTTCGCCAAGATTCAAATTTCAAATCATAGTTTAGAATAGATCATTCTTGATTGTCAATATGCACTGAGATATAATTTCCAATTTGTTTTATGTCTAAGATTAGATACACTCTGATACCAATTACCATATTTTACGATTCATTCAAATTAGAAAACTCATCTATTGACTCATCAAAACCAATCACAAGCCCAAGATGTCTAACTCAGATTAATAGTAGCTCAACCATCCGAGGTTATAAACTCCCTTTCGGCAGCTGACCAGTTCACCAGTGCAATGAATGATCCATTTTGCGTCCTTTTGGTATTTAGGCTGGAGTGATGGAAGAAATGGCAAGTGATGCTGTCGATACAGCTTTAGACTCCGAAGACATTGAGGAAGAAATAGAAGAAGAAGTGGACAAAGTGCTCGCTGCAGTAGCTGGCGAAACGATATCAGAGTTACCAGATGCTACTAGTAAGCAGAAGATCGAAGAACCATCAGCCAGCGTCAAAGTTCAAATGGTACAGATCAATGAAGTAAGTTATAAATTTTATTCGTGATACCTGATCTTTCGCCGTGTCTATTACAGCAAGAAGCCGTCGCCGCCGCCGAAGGTGCAGATAATGAAGACCTGGACGAGATAAGGGAACGGCTTGCCAGGGTAAGATCATAACTTGGCTCCATTTTGCAAGTCCTAGTGCCTGGTTGAGGCACAAAGGTGTTAGAGTAATTGTTGCAGTATGTTGCCACGAGTCTAACTCGAGGGGAGTCCCAACACAATAACTATCTCGATGGCCGTCTATCTATTTTGTGCTTAGTGGAAGAACTTCAGGGTGTCTGACCTTCGCCGTATTCAAGTGTTGATACAGTCATAGATCGATCGTGATTAACTATCTTTTTCTCAATGTGGGGTAGGCGAGAAGGGGTTCTCGGATGGATGAGGGATTTCATCGGAAGCTCAGTGGAAGAATCTGATTCTGAGAATATAGAGGACACTTGTGAAGGTGAGCGTCTCTACCTTGCTGGCTCATAAATTTCTGAATTATTCCCTTAAAACACAATGAATGAATGGATGTTGAAGATAGAAAAGTCTACTTGAACTAAAACATGAAGAACAAAATTTCTAATTAATACAATGAAAGAAAAACGATAGAATTTTATAAAGGTACAAAATTACAAAGTTAAATGGTCATAATGTTCGTATACAATAATACGTATATTTAACGGATAAGGGTTTCTTTTATGTTTGTTTGATATAAAATAAACAAAAATTATGACGTGAATAAATTTATTTAATTTTTTTTTTGTATTTTTTAGACATTAATTTGAATATATATAAAAAAACGATGCACATGAATATTTTAATACGTGATATAATATTATATCTTATGAATTTGACCAATTTTAGTATTTTTTTGAGCGACACATAATGATAAGAATTTTATTTGTGTAATAATTTTTTTTTTTTTATTTGGAATATTTCCTTCAATAGTCGGAATCATGTTGCATGCATTTTTACCCTATAATGTAAATTTATTATATTAGTGCAACAATTTTATCCTTGCAATAAAACTCCCCTTCCTCTCAAGTAACAGGGCAAATATGAAATTCTAATTTTGATTAAAGTGGTTTATAAACAACATTCCTCCGCAGAAACAAATTGCATTTTCCTTTCGTATATAGTTGGCAAATAGAAGGAAATCATATGATCAAGAAATCGCCGATTCTAGTTACGAATATAATTTGAAAAATAAAACTATGTATAATAAATTTTTTCTTAGGGTCCTGATAGAAATTTCATGCATCATCGGATTACTCTTTTATATAGTTGGCAACTATAGTCCAAATCCCTCCTATTTGAATCATTACAATGAACTAAAGAAGAAAAAAAAAGTGCAGGCATTTTGACCAGGAACAAGCTACACATTCCATGTCGATACTGGAAAAACACAATCGATCACACAGTGTAGTTGACATGCTAACAGATCGCTCGGAATGATATTTTACATGCCTCTAGCAATCCCAGGCGAATCATCATTTGAATGCACATTTTCACCGGCTGGTTTGCTTAGAAGGTGATGATCTGCATCTTTTTCATCACTCGAGCTGTATGATTCCGACCCATCTTCTGAAATTATATTTGTTTAAACAAGGGAATTTCATAATTAGCTATAGTTCATAGAACAGGAAAGCCAAAAGCCAGTTCATGCGGTTGTATTATACTTCAATTTTATGATCATGATGACATATTGAAATCATCAAATTTCTAGACTCAGTTCTAACTCCAAAATATTCAACTATCCACTTGAATAATTGCCTCAAAACAGTCTGAACTTTAGGATAACAATTTCATCAAACAAGGATGCATCTGCTCGAGGAAATTGACGTTTTGATTGCCTTAAGAGCTGACACTGTATGCTCTATAAAACAAGTCACCAACATGAAAACATTGTTGTTAACTCAGTCTCAGTTTTCATAGTTTAAAATACTATGCCTTCGTACGCTTAAAAATGTTGCGATAAAAAATGGTAGAATGGCAGCATTCTAGAGTCTAGACACCGTCAAATAGCAACTCGAGAAGAGTAAAGGACAGTCATGTAAGTCGGTAGAAGTTCCTGCTACTTAGTATTGGACAAAGTAAAATCAACAAATTCAACTAGTTAGAACAAGGGAAAGAAGAAGACACTGTAATGTTTGGCATTCAGATAGCAGAATCTAAATGGACCAGTACTGCCAGTGTTATTTATCCACATTACCAAAATATTAGACTGGTTTCTAGATCTCGGTGGTTCTAGCAAATGTATTGCAAGAGCACGGAAAACACACTACGGAAATCTGCAAGTATCAACACACTCACCAGGATAAACCGACTGAGAAGGTCCGACAGTTGTAATGTTTTCTGGGAGAATACAACTGCAATATGATCCTGAAACATCACAATCTCCAAATGAGTTGATACTACAAATTTTTAGAACCAAAAATCCTTTTGCGACATGTACTTACCCAGTCGAGCAAGTCTATTCACCCATCCCGGTATAGGCTTCCCAGTCAGGCGCAAGCAAACTTCATCAGTGAAATGGTTGCAGTTCTTGACGATCAAATGATAGGCGTCGCCGTGATATCTTCCCGCGAGTTCTTCGATCAATATACGAACTTCTGAACGAGACATAGTTGTAGTCCCTAGCCACACAGAGCGTCTGAAGATAAACCCAGGACAACTTTTCGGTTCCACCTCAAACACTCCGCTAGCCGCATAATCGTGTGCTCCAAAACTATACTCCATTCCATGAACTGAAAGCACAGAATTTGGTAGTTGTCACAAGGCATAGATGAGAAAAAAAAAAGCCGCAAGATATGCATAAGGTATGAATTCTGAAATATAGGCAACTAAAGTTGTTTTGTGGATTGCGAAATGGAATCGCATCAAACAAAAGAAGCTAAAGCTCTTGCCCTCTTATTAATAATGAAAAATTTATCTATAGACAACAATGTTTCACTAGTAAATCCTAATACAATACACTGAATCTACAACAGAATTCAACTTCCTGATCCAGATTCTGTCAGGGATCAGTTGTAGTCAATGAAATGTCAGTAAAAGCATCATACCATTGGCAGTGAATCCCAGGTCGAACTTGATAAGAAAATAAAGGGCAAGTAGAAAGAACTTGACCAATCAGTAATCTTCACTATTAAAAGCTTTCTTGCAATCGAAGAAATTAATTAAATAAATAAAACTATCAATACAAAACTGTATTTGGATTAGTTTAGTAAAGCTGCCAGAATTCATTGTCCAAGAACGATCTGCAGCAAAACACGAATCCTATCGGAAATTTTGAAGAAGCAAAAAAGAAGCAGAGAAAAATCAACTTTCCAG
This sequence comes from Wurfbainia villosa, assembly GCA_025175895.1. Lineage (NCBI taxonomy): Eukaryota > Viridiplantae > Streptophyta > Magnoliopsida > Zingiberales > Zingiberaceae > Wurfbainia > Wurfbainia villosa. The sequence continues at coordinate 18,284,425 of CM045991.1, read as the reverse complement.
ACGAAAATCATCGGAGATTCGATAAGAAGAATAAACGATAGCGTACCTTCGATCCCAGAATGGAAGACGCCGATCCCGAACCAGTAGAGGTAGCTGTTCGCCGGCGTCAGATCGTAGACATTCAAGTAGAGGTCCGTGCTCCCGCTCGCCTTGCCGCCGCCCTCCTTGCTCAGCGCCTTCTCGGAGAAAGATCTCGGAAAGATCGAGCGCATGTTCCTCCAAATCTGCAGAGCAAACGGGAGGCCAAGACCAGCCCTAGAATCCCTAATTCCGCATCGGGTCCCCACTTCCGACCACTAAATTAGAAGCCGGGACCTGGGGCGGAATTTAAACTGTACTTTTTTTAAAAATAAATTTTTGTTTTATTTAAAAAATATAATTTCAATCGACACTATAAAGTAAATTGAGCTTTTGATCAGGTGGCTGAGATCACAAGTTTACTGTAGGTCAAAATGGATCCGCTAATGAAATATAAATTCTAATTTTGCGGGAAAAATATCTGTGTTCACATGCCAGTCAATCGCTTCATCTGCACGCAAGTTTCTTCGGCTTTTTGTGTTCAGATCCAGTGACAGCAGTAAACCAACCATATCATACATAAGATCATTTAATCAGGTTCAGATCATCCAAATATTTAACTATGGCTACCAGCGATTGATGAACAAACAACCAATAGGGATACAAAAAAAAGGGAACAATCCACGTTTTTTTTAGCGGTGATTGAGGATGAGATTTGAGATCTACTTGTAGGTGCTCATTCCGACGGCAGGTCCGCCGTAGGGCGGCGCGCCGGCGTCGCGGGTTGCCCTGCTGAAGGTGATGTAGTAGAACTCGGAGAGGATGGCGGTGAAGAAGACGAACGCAGCCCCCGCGGCGAAGACGCCCTTCCGCAGCGTCTCGCACGAGGGATTGCCGTCGAAGAACATGGTCCGGTAGCGGGTGTGGTGCGCGTTCCGCACCGACCCGGCGAGCAGGCACGCCTCAGCGATCAGGAACGTCAGCCTAGGGGAGGAAAATCGAAATCGTAAAAATCGAAATGGCGGAAGGGGGAGATCTAGCTATCTGGGTGAGGATCGAGTGCGTACCAGGAGAGGAGGAAGAGGAGGAGGGCGCAGGCGCGGGAGCCGCTGGGGCCGATTCCACGGCCGCAGCAGAAGCACTTGCTGACGGCCATGAGGATGGCCTGGCTGAGGAGGAGGAAGAGGAGGGCGCCGACGCCGAAGCCTGTGGCGATGTCGGAGTCGTAGACACAGTAAGTGTAATCGCCCTCCGAGTCCTTTCGGAATGTCGCCTGCGAGAAGAGATCGGCGAGCCGAGTCAGATCCGTCGGCGGACGATCCGGATTCCAGATCTGGTTTTGCAGGGGGGGAAATCGGACTCACCGTGCTGCGGCGCTGCTCGGCCGCGACGGCCAGGGCGAACGCGATGAGATCGAAGACGAAGACGAGGGCGATGATGAGCTTGGACGCCATGGATCGAAGGAAGGAAACGCTCGATCTCTGTGTCTTTCCCGGTGGGAGTCGGTGGGCGAAGTATAATAGAGGCGGCGTTCGGTAGGGTGTCAGTAAATACTAAATAGAGAAGCCATCTACCGGTAGGCACTGCGAGCAGTTGGGCTGTTGGTGTCGGTACAAGTTTCTAACTGAGGAAATTTCACCTGCCTCCCCGGACTTTATCTTTATTTTCAAATTACTCCTCGACGTCGAGATTACAAAACTAATTCCGGTCCAAATCACCCTTGAAATTTGAAATATCGGGTCGGACCTTCGGATCCGAAACCCGAAACTTGCCGCGCACGTGATGAACGGCTATTTTTCAGCAAAGTCGACGCGCAAATCTCACGCGTTTCGCTTACCTGATGAGATATCTGTCTTATCTGACCGTTGAGATGTCCATCCTTTTCCATTGGACGGTCAGATTTCATGAAGGGTAAAATGGAATAGGACTTCCCTCTTCGCTGCGAAAACCCTACTTCACTGGAATCCCTTCTTCGCCTGATTCTCTGATTTGCTCCATTTCCTTCGTCGCCTTGCAACCGACGCGCTTCGTCGCCGTTCAACCTCCGACGCTGTTAGGTTCTGACGCGGCGGTGACTGTTCCAGCGAACCCGCTGCTTCATCGACTACTCGCAACGAGCAGCTCGAGGCGGACCTCCGCAAGACTCCCCGCCTCGAATCCACCGTAATGCTCGCTAGTCGCTTCTTTGATTTCTTTTTTGTGTTTCTCTGAGAAGTTGTATAGATCTTCGAGAAGTTCTTCTTTGATTAATTCCTGTCCTTGAAACGGGGAAACATGATTAGGTATAGACATTTCGATTCTATACCTATATCTATATCTGCTGCTTCTAGTGTCATGGAAATTAGCCAAATTGTTGAGGTTATACGGTTGCCATGTATTTCATGGTCTTCAGAAGAAGAGGATGCCCTTGGTTTTTGGCAGTGCTTATACTGTGAGTCACCATTGAGACACGACCATATAAGCGTGTGAATCGTATCAATAAGCTATGGCAGGATCGACTTATCCAGTGATCCGGGGAAGAATCGGTGGTTTCTTAGACGATGTCATCATGTCAAGCATGGGGGTTAGTGGGAGAAGAAGAAATAGAAGCTGTGGAGCTTGGTAAAAAACAGAGAAGGGTGTTTTTCTTTCCCGCTGATTTGTTCCTTTTGGTTCTCTGCATGTAATGGGCGGAATGGAAGGAAAAGATAGCTTGATCCCTTGAAATAATTACTGCAGTGTTTATTGCCTAATTGAAGAAAGGAGGAAAATGAAATGAGGCGGAAGAAGGGCTGCCACACATTGTTGCTGCTTGCATGAGGGTGCATTCTGGATGCTGTTCAAGGATCTGTAGAAGAATAGATTGGGTGTTGTGCGACTGGTTGTGGAGGTTGAATTGAGTTACAGGTAGATCAAATCGTCTACACTTGCTCATCTCTGCCTCATGTTAGACCACTGTTGCACCTTCATCACTTATCCAAGCTCCACCTGAAGCTCAACCTCACAACAGCTGCTGCCTGCCTAAGTTTTGCTAGCTGGCTGACTTTTCACTGCCCTCTTTGCACACTCGAGCTCCACTCATCAAATCCCAAAGCTCCATCGCTTCCTAACTTTGCTCCACTGGTTGATCAACCTTGCATAGATGAAGGGGAAGGAAATAGTTTCATAATCTATGCTTTCTTTCCTTTTTCCTTAAAAAAACACCTGGATAAACACAGTATTATGACCTTACTATATTTCCCTTCTCTCCCTTCCATTTACCAGTGCCCTCTTTTAACCATCATTTCGCTTTTAATCAGCTCTCCAGTGATTTTTAAGGCTATGCCCACCCCTAAATGGGGCGATTCCAAGTTCTACAAAGAAAAAAAAATAAAAGAGAATGGAATGGGCAATCTAATGTCAGTTTGATTTATGGTCTTTTATTTATTCAATTGTTGAAGGATACTATAGCAATGACATAGTTGAGTTTACTGAATAGTTTTTTTTTAAATTTCTGTTTTTCTTTTTCTTTTTTGGTCAATGTATATTTTTAACATTTACAAAAAAGTGGCATGTGATAATGATTCGGCAAAAGTTAAGTATGATCTTCAATTAAAAAAAAAAAAGTGGGTTTGTTCCTATGGAAAAGCACGCAAGTGCTTCTAGTATGCCTCCAACATCTGAATTTTATTAGAGTATGTTTAAATTTGACATATCTTTTCTAATTAAATGTTACAGTCTTGGTTTCAAGTCATGGAGCACGAGAGATGCATGGAGGAAAATTCTGAGTCCTCTGAATGTAGGAAAATATCTTGTGAGAATGATTCAGATATTGCATCTGATCTTCCCATGAAAATTGATAAAAAGGAAGAAGTTGAAAATAACTTTGTATCTCCAACGCCACCGAAACCTGAATGGAGTAGTAAAGATAGAGCAGTTGCATCTCTTACTAGGAAACAACTTGCAGAAGATTTTGAGAATGAAGGTTGTGTTGACCAATTTAGTTTATGTACTCATTATGAGAAATGTTTGACTTACTTGCTAGTCAATATTCTATTATTTCAGGATTTACTGAACTAAATACTGTAGTTGATGGACAAAAGGATAATGAGTCAGATAAACTTCCAGAGAAGTATGTTTTATCATATTATATCATTCTCTTTTTTTTCCTTTTCCTTACATTCATCGCTGATCTCATTGTGGTTACAGCTATCACATTTTGGCTGAACTCTTTAGCCGACTAGATACTGCTATAAGGTTGCTTGGGTTGCGAAAGTTGCTGCCTAGTTTTCGAAACATTTCTCCACGTGTAGAGATTTTGACAAAAAGGTATTAGGAAATAAAATATTTTTTTTAATGAAATATGCACTTGGTCTTTAAAATGATTTTTGTTTTGCAGAAAGTTTCTGCACAGCCATCTTGCTCAAATGGTTTATATTTTCCCCGAAGCCATTAAGATCGAGAAGATACTTGTCCATGACAAGGAAACTTTAGTGGTCATTCCAGATATTAATGTTACTCTACTGAAGGACGTTGTGGAAGATAATTTACATCCCAATAAATCAGTATCCGTCACTTTATGTGAAGCTTTCCGCAAGAGACTTTTCAAATTTTTTAGCACCCATCCTGAGGTACCTTCGAAATGGGTTTACTCAGGCCTAATTCTTATCCTAGAAACTAGAGTAATTAAGTTGATTCTCTCTCTCTCTCTCTCTCTCTCTCAATAAATCCTTGTCCCAATATAATTTACACCATGACTAAAATGCTCTTTACCTTGAAAGTTGTTCATGAAATTTTTGAAAAAAAAATACTTATGTTAATTTTTTTAGTATTGTAGTTTAAATATTTTGTATATTATTATTATTTTTTTTTGCCGAGCATGATGTGTAGCATGTTTGATATACTAAATGTCTAAAAAAACCGTACTGGTTGGAGATATTAGATAGGTTTGGAAAGTGTTATCCTACAACATCAAAGACAAAATGTCAAAATTAAAGAAAAAAGATACTCTTTTGTACATTGCTGGTTGACTTGGTGGGATAAGTTTGTCCAAATTTTCATGTTTATTTAAGATATTTCCATGACATTAAAGTAGTTTCTTTTTCTTCTGTGCATGCCATTACTTATGGTGTTTAAATCAATAATGACCTTTTACATCAATTATTATGCTTGCTGATTTCAAGTTCATTCTATATTTTCTGGCATTTTTCTTGATAATAGGACATTGATATTCCTAAGGCCATGCTACCTGAACCATTCAATCAAAGCAACTGCAATTTGCCTTCGGAGACATTGCCTAAGAATTGTAGCTTCGAGCCACAACTACCTGAAAGTACCCTTGATGTTGACGAGTTGTTGGGGGGTTCTCTTTTACCTTTGTCCTTTGGAAGGCAAATTCTTCAAAAAGTTTTCTCACCTGAAAGTGTTATCGAGCATAGTGAATTGCCTAGTGCTTCTGTTTTACCTTCATCCTTCAAAAGACATTTTTCACAAAAGGTTATCATTCCAGAATCAAAGAAAACACAGTTACTTGCCACTCAACCATTATTCCACTTGACTAGCAATATGGAAGCTAATTCTTCCGTCTCAGGGATAAAGTCACCTGCATGTTTGGTCTCTAGTCAGAAGGGCTGTGCATCCTCTCAATATCTTGATAGCACCCCTCTGAAAAGTGCTTCTTCGTGTATTGGTGCAATGACAGCTGAAACTCCTGTCCTTCTGACTCCAAAACGACCTGTTCCTACCCCTAATGAAAAATTGAATACTGAAGATGATGACTTGGTTAGTGAAGCTAAATTGAGCACTTCAGCACGTAGATCTCTAAAGTACTCGAGTTCAGATATTGAAGCGAATAGTAATGATGCAAATTATGACCAAACCCAACAGTGCATGGTTGTTAAATCTTCATCTGATCAGGTTGACTCTGCCAAAAGATCGCTTTGGGAACAAGAGACTGAAAATCTTGTTGGCTGTCTTCCATGCATGGTATGCTATATATTTATATGAGTAATCAACTTTACTAAACCTACTGTCATATTTCTCTTGTGACTCTATATTGCTTATGTATTGGTGCAATGACAGCTGAAATATAAGGCTCATATCCGATATGTGTATATAGATGCTCCTTCCAAGGCTGAGTAACATAGCCTTTAGCTATATCAAACTAAAAACTCATGTTCCATCTACTGTGGCATGCCAAATTAATCAATCTAAATCATCTATTTAAAGTTAACATATGATATATCATGTCTAATTAATTAATGTAGCAACTTGCATTAATCAGTGTGGCAATCAATACTGGAGAAAAATCTGCTGCTCAATATTTTAACACAAAATATCTGGTGCTCAGAACTAGAACTATAACACTTGCGAACCATCTGTTTATTTACCTTGATATGACAATCAATTTTAGTTCAGTTATGCAATATGGTTCTCATGAATTAAATATCTACCAATATATATGATGCACATTGCAGTTCTTTAGTGCATATGCATATGCTTATGTGACTATTTTAAGCTTCCAGCAACTCTAATTGGGTATTATCTATGTTTTGTTCCTTCTTTATGGATTTTTAAAGTTTTTTTTTAAAAGATAATTTTTGCCCATTTTGTTTTTTAGCTATGGATTTGTTTCTTTATTATTAGTAAAATGAACTAATTTTTTTGTTATTATAGGTACATGGTTTGGGAGCTGCCAATCCTAAGGATAACACATCGAGCCTAATGGGAGAGAGGAAGGGCTCTAGGATGCTCTCTTCTGTGCTAGCAACTTTTGATGCAATCAGCTTCAATTCACAGTCTAAATACCATTTCAATATCACAAAAGAGGAACTTGTGCATAAAATTCTCTCTGACAACTTAGAAATTGAGGATCCAAGTAAATCTTTGGAGAGACTTTTCTTAGCTTGAAATTTTAAATTGTATATAAGCTCTTGTGATATATGTTAAATTTGTCGTCCTCGCTCTTATGGCAGGAGAAGCAGAAGAACATCTGAGTTTATTAGAACGGCTTCTCCCGGATTGGATTAATAAGAAGTTTGCATTTGATGGACAACAGCTTTACAGGTAAGTTACTATTTTACTGTCCTACAATTCTCCGTGTAAAACTGTTTTCAGATCTTTGAACAAAAAAATAGACTTATGTCATGCCATCCAAATCCACACTGAACTCTCTTGGTTCACACTGAACTCTCTTGGTTATGTGCAATAACTTGTGATCTACTCTTGCCGTTCCTGTTTCTTGGGACAAAAGGTGAAATCCATCGTCCTAGCGGCCTCTACTGATTGGTCCCACAATCATTATAAGGAAAGTAAATCACGAGGGATATTTTTGTCCAACCAAGAATTAGTACGGCAAGAGGATAGACATTTCGAAAAACTTTGCAGTCCTCGGAGATGGAGTTCCTATTTCTGAAACTAGTTTTGGGTAGCCATCTAGTCTATAATGGGTGGGGCACTCGCTTTGAGATTGAACTATAGGAGTGAGACGCCTTGATTGAATTATGTATGTACTAAAAAATGGGCACTTGGTGCCCAAGTTGATTTGGTTCTTCATAAAAATTCTAAAGTTAAATAAGCTCAATGCTAAGTAGTCATGGGAAGTTCCAAACCAATAGCAGGATGGGTGGGGCACTTGGTGGTGGAGTCGATTTGGTTCTTCATAAGAATTCTAAAGTCATGGAAGGTTCCGAACCAGTAGAATGGCAGGAGGCAAGACGAGTGACCTTGCTGGAAGGAAGCCTCAAGATTAAAGTCAATTTGCACCATTGGACAAAATAGTTAGAGCAGATGTAATGTAATCGAAGTAGATAATATCTTAATAATGTCTTTGAAGTACACGAGGTTTATTGTCATTGCTGTATTAATTTCTCTGTCTTGATTGCTTGATCAAGCCTATCATTGAATATTCTTTCCCTCCCCATTAATTTATTTACAATCAGATTTTATTGAAATTTTTTGCAGTTTTAATCTTCAGCTCGTTTGATTATGGAAATCTTCACTGTTTACATCTAGCAACTCATGAAATTCATCTTCATTTTTATTGATTTGATTTATTTTTTTTTAATTTTCTGCAGCTTTAAGCAGACAGCTGATCGCGAATCCTTTCGAGCTCGAGTGGTTGAAGCTGAAGCTGTCTAATATTCGCTCGAAGTTGGAAAACCAACATATGAGATTGTTGATTTCAAATTCTAGTTTCCTTGACGTGGCTGTAGTATGTTCTTCAAATTTACTCCATAACTTTCATCATTGTGGTAGATGAGTGAGTATTAATCAATGTCACTGAATGGAATGGAAAAGAGCAAGAAAAACACATGAGAAAAAGATTTTGTGGTTTTCTTTTTTCTATTTATTTTAACCTTTTGTTTACTACTCATTCTTCCTCTCGAGTAAACAGGATGATTCTATTTCCTTTCGTCGTCCGTGCATATTAATTTCAGTGAGTATCGGAGTCCTGAAGGTCTAATATCTCAAAAGGTTAGAATTATCAATTTAATCGTCTTCATTGGTCTGTCTTATGGTCATTATGAGGAATATAAATTATGGAGGATTTTTAGTTTTGACGCGATTGGCGAGGGCAGAGAAGGATTTTAAACTCTTTCAAAATCGATTCGTGTTCATTTCGTAAGTATCGTTCTGTCTTAATCAATGTGTCATCATCGTGGGAACAACCTAAAGATCTAATAGTAAGATGGTAAATTTTGTATATTTCATCGTTAATATTTATTTATCAAAGAACATAAGTTATCAAAGAACATAAGTTATTGCAGTTCATCAAGAGAGTCTCTTCGGGCTATAATGCAATGGTAGAATGTTCCATTCGAGTTTTAGGTATTTACTATTCAATTTTCAATTGGGATGAATTTATGGATTTTTTTCAAGTAAAGTGATAAATCATGAATATTGAAGTTGTCGAGGTTGTCCACATGAGCGTCTTTTGATTTATTTTGATGGTTAATGAAAAAATTTTATGAGATTGAATCGGTCATGATTAATAGAGTCGAAGACATAAATATCTTAAAATTGTTTGTCTTTTTAAACCAAAAAAAAAAAAAGAGAGAACAAAGTCATATAATTATTTTAACTATAATAGTTTATTGGTGTAAAAGATAATTCACTCGTCCTTAATATTCTCGTTAATCAGTCTCACAATCAATATGAAGGAGGTAAATTATGAAGAGTATATTGTCCAATTCAAGATTAATATGGTAGGAGGACAAGCATTCTGAAAAGCTTATAATTTTCGAAAATTGATTTTTATTCATTGGTACAATTTTACTATCGCACTAGTCATAAGACTTCTTCGTAACGAGGAGCTTTGATGAATGATAAAATTATTATGGATTTTGAAATTACGAATTTAATTCAGAAAATATAATAAAATTATATATAATAAATTAATGTGATTTATTTTTTTTTAACTTCGCATTGGAATTTTATCAAACTCTTAATTCAAATTTATTTAGCCATTTAAAACTTTTATTTTAAAAAAATATTTAATTAAATTAGTTGATATTATTTATAAATAATTGTACTCTTTTTTATAAATATTAATAAGTTGAATAATATAGATATTAAGTTTATTTATTCAATTTAATAAATTCTTTAAACTTATTTATTCAATAGTAAAATACATTTGTTTATAGAAAAAGAGAAAATAAAATTAAACTGAAAAATTAAATTTTTTTGGGGGTGCAATTTGAGAAATTTACCGGTCCAGGGTGCTCTGTTGGTCTGCTAACGATCGGCCGGATGGTAAGTCGGGCCGTTGGGTCAATTGTGAGAATCTGAGATGGATCTGGAGTCCGAGTCTCTAGAAACGCTGGATCCTTAATTCTGACCTTATCCTTCGTCCAGTCCTCTGCTTCGCGGCGCACTGCAAGGGTTTCTACGTTTGCTTTCGTCCCTCCCTCGTCCCAATCGTAAGCCCTTTCCCTGGTGTTTCTGTTTATCTTGTTTCAACCTACCATGATCGCACATGGATTGATTTTTTAGCGAGTTCCTTCTCTGCTTCACTTATTTTTGTCGACTGATCTGAGATTAGGGTTTTGTCTTTGCTAATTACTTCTACTTCGTGCGATTTTAACAAAAAAAAAAAAAAACTTCGACTTGAGCTGAAGATTGCTTGCTAGTTGGTTTGCTTTCAGTTGTTGCCTTTCGTTTTTGAAGGGAAATATTCTTGACAAAATATCTCAGTGGGTGGGCTTACGAATCGTAAAAAAGGTGCTGCTTTTGGGTGTTAATCGGGTTCTAGATCTCGTGAATTCTGTTAATCAATAGTATATGAACCTACACTACCACGCGGATGCTGGCATCCATGATTATATATGTATCTAATTGTGTTTTCATAATTTGGTTAAGAGGAATAAAACACTGCAAAGTTGGTGTTGTTTATGATCTCTTTCTGACACTGTTCATGTAAATACAGGTTTGAGTTAATTAGACATTCTCAGAAAGATACTGTGCAAACCTACTTGTTAAAACATTTTATGCAGCTTGTTCTATGCATCATGATGCATTCTTTTAGGAACTCTTTACGATCACTATCATTTTCCACAATTTTATCAGCTGAGATGTAATTGTGTGCACACACACATATCTATATTTGTATATGTATGTTTGCCCACACACATAGACGTGTCTATATAAATGTATTTCTACACACACCCATAACATGTAATATGCGCATGTGTATATATGTGTGAGTGAACATCTCAAAGACTTAGTCAACAAATTCACTAACAAATTGTTGAAGCAAGAAAATAAAAAATTAAGTATTGATTAATGTGGGATCATGCCTTGGATAGTAAATCAAGCTGAGATTTCACATGCTATCTCGTCTTAGCGTATCTGAATGCTCGTTGAACTAGTGATTGTGATATTTAGCTAGATTGGGCTGGCAAACTAGGTACTTGACAACATAAGTATTTCAACCAGGCAGATCTAGTTACCTGCCTAGGTGACTAGGCTATATGAGACTTGTTTAGGCATCCATTGCAAAGCCTAATATAGGATGGAACTTATCTTGTGTACTTTGACTCCTCAAATGACGCAAAACAGTCAAAGCTTGGCTCTAGTGTGCTTCTTACATGAATCTTTGTAGCTTATCAATCAAAGTTATGCATTCAATAGGTTATCATCTTTAAAACTTAGACATTGCATCTCGTGGTGCATAGATGTTCCAATGTAAAGTTATGGACATATTGGAACTGAGCCAAAGTTACTTACAATCATTTTGTACTTATGATGGGAGTCAAAGGTGCTCATTTTCATATGAAAGGTTTATTCTTCTGCTGTAGTCATGATATTTAACTTTGTTATGTATATGTCGGCTTTATACTAGACGACCTACAAGTTTCCTATTCTGGATACAATATGACCTTGCACCTATTCTATGGGAACAGAACATGATCGATCCATGAAAACAACTGTTACAAATACAAAGATATTCTCATGGTAGATTATTATGGTGGCATGAGGATCAATTTTGCCTACGTGAATGGTTTTGCATAATGATAGCTGGCAAAGTAACCACTACTAAGGGTGTTCAAGTAATTGAAAATACCTTAACAATCCAAATCAATGTTCAACTATAAAAACTTTTAAAATATTTGGTGGCCATTTTACCTCGCAATGCTTGGAGTTATTTAAATAAACCATTTCAAATGAGATCTAATGATGTTGAAACAAATCCAATCATGAGCGAACTTGCATCAGGATTCAAAAGTTATGATAATTAACCCATGGAACTTCATGTGCTCACTCGGCTGGTTTGACAATTTATCTTCTTTTCCTCATGTTGCTCTTGTGCCATTAGTTTATATTTTGATTGACTGAAAAAGTTTGTACATACTTCCTCACATTATGATTTTCATTGTTCTCCTGGTAGATGAATCGAGAGAAGCTCATCAAGATGGCAGGTGCAGTTCGCACTGGTGGAAAAGGCAGTATGCGCAGGTTCTATTTCATATATAATTTCTTTGATTTGGGAGTATCTGTTTATTTTGGGCTGTTATGTTTATTAAAATTATTTTGCTAGATATAATTCTTTCAAATTTTAATCTATATAGTCTACCAAATATTCACCATTACTATACTCCACTAAGATCAATCATATGACTTTGAATGATCATAAACAATCTTCCAACACTGGAATAATGAATATGGACCCAGATGGTTCTGAGGGGCGTCAAGCCAAGTTGCAGCCTAATAACAAACATAAGTGCTGGATAGGAACTAATCTTCTGCCATTGGGCTATACAAGTTAAGGAAGCATTTACTTTTTATCACAAAGCTAGCTGTATTTTCAGAGACTGAGTAGAACATCTGATCTAACCATGTGCGATGAGAAAGGTAGCATTACTTGTGTTTGTGGTAACATGAGGTTGTTGGTGTACTTATACTTTTGCTTCTCTTTTATGTGCTATAAACTTGATAAATAAATCTGGGGGCCATGAATCTGTTAGTAGGCTGTCTAATATTTTTTCTCTCTCTTGTTCACCTACTACTCAAGGCTGCACTATTTGGCCAGCTTTCACCAATTATTTTAGTTTATCAATCTAATCTAGGAAGAAGAAGGCAGTTCATAAAAGCCCAACTACTGATGATAAAAAGCTTCAGAGCACATTGAGAAGAATTGGGGTAAACACTATCCCTGCTATAGAAGAAGTTAACATTTTTAAAGATGATGTTGTCATCCAGTTTCTGAATCCCAAAGGTAAACTAAGAGACACATTGATTGAGGCAAACGGATAACCTCACCTATTATATAAGCTCTATTCTGATGTCAACCCCTGTTGTTTCTGTTTTTAGTGCAAGCTTCAATTGCAGCCAATACATGGGTGGTTAGCGGTGCATCTCAGACTAAAAGTATAGTTTATCTTTCTCTTATCAGTTATTTTTGAAATAGCAGGGCAATATCTAATAAATCAAGGAAATTTTGACAAATTGGAAATTTAGTTGCAATGACAACTCGCTCTCTGGTTAGCTTGAAGAACTAGTTCTTTATAATAAATGCTTTCAGCTGCCGATACACTGGTTGTTGAACTGTTAAAAAAAAAAATTGTTTGAACACCAATGTTTTCTTTGTGCAACATAACTCTCTTGCCAGTACTTTTTTCTTTTGCAAAAGCATTCTGTGTGCACATCTAACTTCTGTGATTTTTTTCGTGTTTCAGAACTCCAGGACATACTCCCTACAATCATCAACCAGTTAGGTAAGTCATCTCTATGAAATATACCAATTCCATCTTGCTGCAAGAACTAGCACATCCTCTTGTTCTCTACATCATGATGAGCTACTACCAGTCAGTAACTTCTGTAGCTTGCTCCTGTAAACTTTCTTCTAATAGGTCATACTAGAGTAGGCATTGTTTCTTTCTTCTTTTTTTTTGTTTGATCATATTGTTTATACCCATTTGTGTTGGCTTTCTTTACACTTCAGATGCCAGATATAAAATTTCTCTCTTCCAAGATTTGATATATACATGTATCATTTCTATATATTCCGATATAGATCATATGTTACCTTGCGAGCAGTTAGATTTGTGCTTATGAATGCTCTCATAAACATTCAAGTGAACATTTGGTCACTCAGGTCCTGATAATCTAGAGAACTTGAGGAAGCTTGCGGAGCAGTTCCAGAGACAAGCACCTGAAGCTGCAGCTGCCGCTGCCGCAGCTGCTAAAGGCGGAGAAGACGACGACGACGACGATGTCCCCGACCTAGTGCCTGGAGAGACATTTGAGCAGGCTGCTGAAGAGAAACAAGCTTCATAAGTGTCAGTTTTGCAGTGGTAATTTGTCAAAACTTGCTATGCATGGCTTTTAACTGTTTATGGATAATAATGAGACTCAAAATCTTTGGAAGATTTGTTGATGTATTATTTTTTCTGAGTGTTGGATCCTGACAATGTAAACTTTTTTCTAATGATATATTTCATATCATTTTTGGAAGCTTTAATTATTTGTTGCAATGAGGAATGAAAATTTTTGTGAATGTCAATAAATGTAGTTTCAATCTCAATAATATATACTTTTTTTTTGGTTTTGTAATTATATATGTAAGTTTATGTTAATCTTTTCACCGCTTGATTATGTTCAAAAGTGGATTGGAAAAAGGTTATGGAGTAACAAATGTTGATACAACTCAATATTTTTTTTTTTAAACTTTGGATATTATTAAGAATTAAAAGTCAAAGGATTAATACATATGAGATTAAAATTAAAATTAAAAACATTAAATTAAATATAAAAATAATATTGGTAATCTAAAAAAAAGTATTCAATTGTCGATATTGCATTAAGTTCAAATGCACTAACTTATTTTTTTAAATCGATTTCTTGATAACATATATCGAATTTTTTTAATTTTATTAAATAAAAGTAGATTAAATGTCACAATACATCACAACTTAACTGTATTTCAATAATTGGTTAAAAAGCCAAGAATAGATTTAAATACTAATTTATATTATAAATCTTATTGAATATATAAATCAAACAAGTGATTACAATGCAAGTTGAAAGTTCTTATTATCAATAATTTTGGTCTTTTGAACAATTAAACTTATTATTGTATTTAAATTAAACGATAGAGAAGAAGTCTAGATAATATAAAATCAATTTGAATTTTTATTAAAATCTCTAAGATCAATACTTCATATAAAATAGAGTTGCATTATCATAAATTTCAATATTAGGTAACTTTATGATGTTTCTAACATCTATTAGTTTAATAGTTATTAAAATGTAGTTGAAAAACAGAGAGAAAATTAATGTAGTTTCAATATTTGTAAAATGAACAAAGTCTAGGAATGATCTCGTGTTAGGTAAAAGATTTAAATCGTCAATTTAGCGATTCCTATCGATCTGTATCATGATCATTGTGAGAGCTAAATTACGGAGAGTCATATAATCTCGTCAAGATACATTGGGATCATCTGAATCTAGAAAAAAAATTTAGATCACTTTCGAAATCGATCCATATTATTTCTACCATATCTTACTCATTGTACTAACCCAATGGAGACAGGTATGATCTCATGTTGCTTCTTCAAACTGAGTCATCAAGTTGAATGAGATCTTCCCGCAATCCTTCAATGACCAATATAATATAAGCAAAAGTCAACTTCAAACGGATATTTCTTTTTTTCTCCTGTTCGTGTCGCTTTCGATGACTTCGGACAACTTTGAATTTTGATTTTCAACGGTTCCAACATTGCCAACGACTTCTCGATCGCATCTCAGCTCCGCTATGATCTTGTTCTTGAAGCAGTTTTGTTTCTAATCCATCATGCGATCTCCCAGCCGCCATCTGCACTGCTGTTTGCTTCTGATCCTATGCCTAATCACGCGAATAAGAAGCTTAGAATTCAACTACGCCAATTTCCACCCAAAGAATTCAACCGATTTCATCTTCATCAACGGCACCGGCATCGCCGGAGGTGCTCTCCAGATCACACCTCACTCCGGCAACCACTCGCACCAGTCCAGCAGAGTCCTGTACGGCACCAGCTTTAAGCTCCATCGGGTTAACGGATCTGCTCTCACTTCGATCCATTCCATCTTCGTCTTCAACATCCAGCCTCTGACTCACCCCGGCGGCGAAGGCTTCGCTTTCCTGCTCACCAACAACCCGGCGCTCCCCAACGGCGACAGCAGCGGCCAGTGGCTCGGTGCCTTCAGCAGCCAAACCAACGGAAGCTCCCGGAGCCGCACCGTTGCCGTCGAATTCGACACGAGGAGGAGCTACGCCGACGACCTCGACGACAACCACGTGGGGCTCGACGTCGACGGCATCCCGTCGGTGGGGCAGCTCTCGTTTGGGAGCGTCGGGATTAACATTTCCCAAGGAATCGACGTGGGAGTCAACATGATGTTCGACGCCGAGGAAGGATTGTTCCGGCTCGGTGCCGTCATGATCAACGGCTCCTCTGTGATTTCCAACCTCTTCGGGTTTGCATGGGCTCTCGATCTGTCGCAGCACCTCGATGAGGACGTGTGGGTCGGCTTCTCCAGCTCGACGAGCAATCTGTCGCAGCTGAACCAGATCAAATCTTGGTACTTCAGCGCCGTCGACGTCGGGTTCGCCGGAGCAAAGAAGAGAATGATCTGGTTGCTTGTTTTACTTGTTCCTTTATGTGCCGTTGCTTCTTACTTGTTATTGACATTTTGGAAGAAGAGAAACAGGGGAGCTTTGCGATACGATAGAAATCTGATGAGGCGAGATATTGAATTAGTCCTCGAGGCTAGCAACAATCGGCCGGTTAAGTTTCAACTGCCGGAGCTGAAGATTGCCACCGGAAACTTTGATCCGAGTAGGCAGCTCGGAAGAGGAGGATTCGGAACCGTTTACAGGGGATATCTGGAAGAGTACGACGTGGAAGTGGCGGTGAAGAGAATAGCGAGGAATTCGCGGGGAGGAGAGCGAGAGTTCGTCGCGGAGGTGACGACGATCAGCCAGCTCTCTCACCGGAACCTGGTGAAGCTCATCGGGTGGTGCCACGACGCAGGTGAGTTCCTCCTCGTGTATGAGTTCCTGCCGAGAGGAAGCTTGGACAAGTACTTGTTTGGTGAGGATTCGGAATGCTGTGTTCTGGATTGGGAGAGGAGGTACAGGATCATCGCCGGCGTGGCAGCCGCCTTGGATTACCTCCACCACGGCAGCGTGAAGCTGGTAGTCCACCGGGACGTGAAGGCTAGCAACGTGATGCTGGACGAGGAGTTCGACGTCCGACTGGGGGACTTCGGGTTGGCGCGGGCGGTGGAACGCGGTGGCGGGAAGTCGCACTACTCGACGGTTGGTGTGGCCGGCACCAGAGGGTACATGGCTCCGGAGTGCTACTTCACCGGCCGCGCCTCGCCGGAGATGGACGTGTACGCGTTCGGTGTGTTCGCCATGGAGGTCGCCTGCGGCCGGCGGCCGGGGAGTTACGTCATCGTCGACGACGACGAGGGAGGCGTCTCGTTCTCTGATGCGTACCTGGTGGACTGGGTGTGGGATTTGCATGGCAGCGGGAGGATTTTGGAGGCGGCGGACGGGAGATTGGGAGGAAAGTACGACGAGGCGCAGATGGAGAGGGTGTTACTGCTGGCGCTGGCGTGCTGCCACCCGAACCATGGGAACCGGCCGTCGATGAGGGTGGCGCTGCAGGTACTCGCCGGCGACGCTGCCCCTCCGAGTCCAGAGGCGGAGAAGCCGGTGTTCGTGTGGCCGGCGACGGGGCCGACGGAGGAGGTGGCGATGCCGCTGGTGGAGCTACCGTTTGCGAGAAACGGTGGGGGCCACCTCACGCAGAGCACCCTTACCGGTAGATGATGATGATAGTCCACGTGTCCATTTTTAGTATGAGAATTTAATTACAAATTATAATTATTAAAATATTCTCTTTACAGATTGCGAATAACAAAATGAATTAGGAGAGAGTTAAGATGAACTTCGATGATCTTACATAAAAATTATTTAAATTCAGAAGAAAAAAAAGATTTCTTTTAAAATCGATTTTTATTTTATCTGTAAATTTCACGGTGTCTTAATCATCAGCATGTGGAGACAATGCCGCGTGGTTCCCGTTTGTTATCACCGACAGCATCAGTGAACAAACAGGGGAATTTGGGCTTTATCATTTCGCATGTTTTTTTCGCACGCTGATAGAATCCTCTGTCCATGTCACGTGCTTACCTACCATCGCAAACGATTTTCCAATCATGCAAACCGTGCTGGAAGGCCACGTGACGGACCCCTGTCCCCATCTCGGTTGCGGTAACGCGCCAACCGCCAAATGTCGATCGGACGGCTGTGGGCTCCACTATCAGCGATCTGGCTGCTACCCACCCACCCCGTGAGCGGCTCCGGCTCAGCCGTCGACTTGTCCCCTCCCTCTCCGAAAGCGACCGCTGCCTCGTCGTTCGTTCGCCCGCCGCCAACCATGGCTTTCGCCTCCCGGACCTCGGATCACCGACTAAGAAAGCCACCGACCCGCTCCCGCCGTCGACCGTCGGAGGGCGACGAAACCAACTATTGTGTTAAAAGGATATCGTATAAAATGTTCAGAAAAAATAGACCGCGTCACCGACTCCAATCGTCGGTGAGCCTTGTATGTAACCATTTGAGTTGGCTTTTTCCACTTCAGATGCCAGATATAAAATTTCCTCTTCCAATATTTGATATATACATGTATCATTTCTATATATTCCGATATTGTTCCGATCTGAGATCGAGAGACGAGATGACTCAGCAAAGAGCCGAAAGATGAGGTGCCTCTGAAGGAGGTTCACGCCTGAGGTGACAATTCGATTGAGGATTGGTTGTAGTGGCTTTCACGAACTGGGACAGCTGGATCATCTTCCTCCGGAGTTTCGTCCGTTATCACAGTGGGTGAGCTTGAAGACAAAGTTGAATAGTGATCACCAAAGCTATAGGAGTGCAGACCTGAAAGAGATTCACACATGAGTGAAAGGAGGACGCCGAGAGATGTCTCGGCGACACCTCTCCGACGTTCAGATCAGGATCAAAAGCAGAAGATGTAGAAAAACGTAGTGGGGAAACAAAGTTAAAAGGTCGAAAATGTTTTGGAGATCTCTTTCCTCCTCTTTTGTTACCTTTATATAGGGCATGGAGCGACGCACAAATTCCTAGTAAAAAATCCAGGCATTATGATTGAGCTGTAAATTAAAGGAGCTTAATAAATACAAACTGCGTGGTTAATAAGAGACAAGACTCTATTAATATGATGGATGTAATCTTGGAAAATATAATGATCTCATTATTAAAGATGACCAGTCTGATCAGCAAGGCAGACATGTCGAACTTCCATCAAATTTGAACTCCGTATTGATTTGACTTGCTAGATAGGCTTTGACGGGGAAGTTGGATTCCGTCCAATTGATCTTCCTTGTAAAGCCAAGGCATCGGGTTGAGTCTTCCCGTTCGAGGCGAGGCATCAGGCTGAATCCTCTCCTCCGAGCCGAGACATTGGACTGAATTCTCTCCTCCAAGCCAATACAGCCGAGGCATTGATGAGATTTTTTCAGTGAGGCTCGAATCAATTCCTTTCGCCTTTAACTAGAACCATGACCAGGACCACCTTCAATCACAGTTTGATAGTTGACTGTTAAAGCCCCCAGTACTGGTGCAGTTGGTAAGCTCGCAAAGGTATACCTGTAGTGGACAGAGGTCGATCTCAGAGTTTCATCGTTTGGACTCTCAATGACTTATATCCGTGCACTTGCCAATTACACTTCTGATTTATCTTATCTATCGGTAGGGGCAGCCGGAAGAGATCGTCAATGTGATGGTTTTATATTTTTGATAGTTGACTGTTAAGTCTCCAGGATTGTTCCAGTTGATAATTGCAAAGGGATAACTCTTAGTAGACAGAGATCAATTCCTGAGAATTTCATCGTCTTAGGCTAGCTATCGATCGACCTCTTCATTTGTACTTGTCATTTGAGATCCTGATTTATCTCTTTTACTAATAGAGACAATCGAAGGAGGCCGCTAATACGACGATTCCATTTTCTTTTTTGATAGTTGACTATTGACTTGATCAACTGTGTTAAGGTATTTCCTTCGCATCACATATGTTAGCTTCCGAGCAGTTAGATTTGTGGCTTATGAACGCTCTCATAAACATTTAAGTGAACATTTGGTCACTCAGGTCCTGATAATCTAGAGAACTTTAGGAAACTTGCGGAGCAGTTCCAGAGACAAGCACCTGAAGAAGCTGCCGCTGCCGCTGCTGCTAAGGCGGAGAAGACGATCGACGATGACGATGTCCCCGACCTAGTGCCTGGAGAGATTCAATTTGAGCAGGCTGCTGAAGAGAAACAAGCATCATAGGTGGCAGTTTTGTGGTTCTTTACACTTGCTATGCATGGCTTTTAATTGTTTATGGATAATAATGACATTCAGGTGCGTTTGGTTGGAAGTTTTTGTTGATAACTTTATTAGGTTATCAATAAAAATCTTATTTGGTTCAGGTTATGAATAAAAATCTTTTTAGGGGATCAGAAAATCGGGGAGAACCAAGGTTTTTGTTGATTCTCGAAATTAAGGATATTTTTTTTTCAATATTACCCCTAGTAATATATTAAATGTCAATTTGTCAAAACTCAATCGCTGCCGCCCGCTGGCAGCATCGTTGCCGCTTCACATCGGCCGGGCCGTCGCTGTCGCCGCCGCCGCTGGCCGCCGCCACCACTCGCCCGCCGCTTGTCGCCGCCATCGCCCTCCGCTGCCGCCGCCGCTGTCGCCCGGCCGGCCGCCATCCGCCGACCGACGGCCAAAGACGGCTGCCGCCGGCCGGGCCGCCACGCCAGAATCGGCCGCCTATTGTTGTCGCCGCTTGGCCGACCGATCACCGTTGTCGCCGCCGACGGCTGACCATCGCTGCCGCCGCTGCGGCCGGCCAACTGCTGCATCGCTTGGCCGATCACCGCGTTGTTGACCGACGCCGGTCGGCCACCGCTGCCGCCGCCTCGACAGGTGGCATCGCCACGACCGATCGCTGCCGTCGTCATTAATATTTTTGTCGTCGTCATCGAATTGATTGAGCAAAAGACAAAGGATAATTTAATAAAATGTTAAACTAAGTTATATATTAAAATCTTAAAACAAACAAGGTTTTTATCAAAGATTATATTTTATTTCAAAGTTATATTTTATTCTCTAATAATCACATAATCAAAATTATATATGATTACTTGAACCAAACGCATCCTCAAATCTTTGGAAGATTTGTTGATGTATTAATTTTTCTGAGTGTTTAATCCTGACAATGTAAACTTTTTTCTAATGATATATTTCATATCATTTTTGGAAGCTTTAATTATTTGTTGCAATGAGGAAAGATTTTTTTTTGTAAATCTCAATAAATGTAGTTTCTAATATATACTCTCTTTTTTTTGTTTTTGTTTTGTAATTATATATGAAAGTTTATGTTAATCTTTTCACCACTTGATTCTGATATAACTCTGTATTTTTTTTAATTTGGATATTATTAAGAATTAAAAAGACAAAGGATTAAGACATATGAGATTCAAGTTAAAATTAAAAGCATTAAATATAATATAAAAATAGTATTGGTAATCAGAGTATTCAGTTGTCGATATTCAGTTGTCGATATTGCATTCATTTGACCAAGTATTTTAATTTCATAGATTTTAAATAGTCAAATTAAATAAACAAGTGCACTAACTTATTTTTTTAATCGATTTCTCGATAACATATTTCAAACTTTTTTTATTTTATTAAATAAAAGTAGATTAAATGTCACAATACATCACAACTTAACTTTATTTCAATAATTGGTTAAAAGGCCAAGAATAGATTTAGATACCTCATTAAATAAAATAAATCTTATTGAATATATAAATCAAACAAGTGATTAAGATGCAACTTGAAAGTTCTTATTATCAATAATTTTGGCCTTTGAAGAATTAAACTTATTATTTTATTTAAATTAAACAATAGAAAAGAAGTCTAAAACAATATAAAAACAAATTTGAATTTTTAATAAATTTTTATTATTCCATTAAGAAAAAAATCCCTAGTGATTTGACCGCGGACGATCCAATAATCGAGAGAGAAAAATAAGGTAAAATATTCATAAGAAAATATTTGTAAAATGAACAAGTTCAAGGTAGTACCATGATATCTTCCAACTGAGTTGTCAAGTTTGAATGAGATCATCCTGCAATGACCAATATGAGCAACAGTCAACTCCAAACGTGTTTTTTATTTGTTTTCTCTGTCGGTGTTTATTTCTATCGATTTCGATCCCATCCAACGACTTTGAATTTTGATTTTCAACAGCTCCAACATTGCCACCAACTTCTCGATCGCATCTCAGCTCCACTTTGATCTTGTTCTTGAAGCAGTTTTGTTTCCGATCCATCATGCGATCTCCCGGCCGCCATCTGCACTGCTGTTTGCTTCTGATCCTATGCCTAATCGCGCGAATAAGAAGCTTAGAATTCAACTACGACAATTTCCTCCCAGAGAATTCAACCGATTTCATCTTCAATAACGGCACCGGCATCGCCGGAGGTGCTCTCCAGATCACGCCTAACTCCGGCAACCACTCGCACCAGTCCGGCAGAGTCCTGTACGGCACAAGCTTTAAGCTCCATCGAGGCAACGGATCTGCTCTCACTTCGATCAATTCAACCTTCGTATTCAACATCCAGCCTCTGACTCACCCCGGCGGCGAAGGCTTCGCTTTCCTTCTCACCAACAACCCGGCGCTCCCCGCCGGCGACAGCAGCGGCCAGTGGCTCGGCGCCTTCAGCAGCCAAACCAACGGGAGCTCCCGGAGCCGCACCGTTGCCATCGAATTCGACACGAGGAGGAGCTACGCCGGCGACCTCGACGACAACCACGTGGGGCTCGACGTCGACGGTATCCCGTCGGTGGGGCAGCTCTCGTTCGGGAGCGTCGGGATTAACATTTCCCAAGGAATCGACGTGGAAGTCAACATGATGTTCGACGCCGCGGAAGGATCGTCCGTGCTCAGTGCCGTCATGATCAACGGCTCCTCTGTGATTTCCAATCTCTTCGTGTTTGCAGGGGCTCTCGATCTGTCGCAACACCTCGATGAGGACGTGTGGGTCGGCTTCTCCAGCTCGACGAGCAATCTGTCGCAGTTGAACCAAATCAAATCTTGGTACTTCAGCACCGTCGACGTCGGGTTCGCCGGAGCTAAGAAGAAGACAGCAAGAATGATATGGCTGCTTGTTTTAGTTGCTCCGTTATGCGCCGCCGCTGCTTGCTTGTTATTGGCACTTTGGAAGAAGAAGAACAGGGGAGCTTTGCGATACGATAGAAATCTCCTGAGGCGAGATATCGAATTAGTTCTCGAGGCTAGCAACAAGCGGCCGGTTAAGTTTCAGCTGCCGGAGCTGAAGATTGCCACCGGAAACTTTGATCCAAATAGGCAGCTCGGAAGAGGAGGATTCGGAACCGTTTACAGGGGATATCTGGAAGAGTACGACGTGGAAGTGGCGGTGAAGAGAATAGCGAGGAATTCTCGGGGAGGAGAGCGAGAATTCGTCGCGGAGGTGACGACGATCAGCCAGCTCTCTCACCGGAACCTGGTGAAGCTCATCGGGTGGTGCCACGACGCCGGTGAGCTCCTCCTCGTGTACGAGTTTCTGCGGAGAGGAAGCTTGGATAAGTACTTGTTTGGTGAGGATTCGGAATGCTCTGTTCTGGATTGGGAGAGGAGGTACAGGATCATCGCCGGCGTTGCCGCTTCCTTGGATTACCTCCACCACGGCAGCGTGAGGCGGGTAGTCCACCGGGACGTGAAGGCTAGCAACGTGATGCTGGACGAGGAGTTCGACGCCCGACTGGGGGACTTCGGGCTGGCGCGGGCGGTGGAGCGCGGCGGCGGGAAGTCGCACTACTCGACGGCTGGTGTGGCCGGCACCAGAGGGTACATGGCGCCGGAGTGCTACTTCACCGGCCGCGCCGCGCCGGAGACGGACGTGTACGCGTTCGGTGTGTTCGCCATGGAGGTCGCCTGCGGCCGGCGGCCGGGGAGTTACGTCGTCGTCGAAGACGACGGCGTCTCGTCGCCGGAGGCCTACCTGGTGGACTGGGTGTGGGATTTGCATGGCAGGGGGAGGATTTTGGAGGCGGTGGACCTGAGATTGGGAGGCAAGTACGACGAGGATCAGATGGAGAGGGTGTTACTGCTGGCCCTGGCGTGCTGCCACCCGAACCATCGGAAGAGGCCGTCGATGAGGATGGCGTTGCAGGTGCTCGCCGGCGACGCTGCCCCGCCTATTCCAGCTACGGAGAAACCAGCATTCGTGTGGCCGACGACGGTGCCGACGGAGGAGGTGGAGATGCCGCTGGTGGGGCTTCTATTTGTCGGAAGCTGTGGGGGCCACCTCACACAGAGCACCATTACCGGTAGATGATGATGGTCCACGTGTCCATTTTTAGTATGAGAATTTAATTACAAAATATAATTATTAAAATATTATTCTCTTTTAATAAGTAAATAGTTATCACTCTTTTCAATATTACTGGTTTACTGATAAAAAAGTGAAGTGAGTAATAATTATAAGAGAGATGGTAATATTGTACCACTATTAACTTTTTTTAAGAAGCGATGAGGAGAAATCGGAAAAAGAAAATAAAATTTTAATTTGGCTGGAAAATAAAAAATGTAAAAAATCATTTTTTATTTTTAAAAAAATAAAAAAATGTGACTAAAATGAAAAAGATAAATCTAAATTTTACAAATTTTTGAGTGGATACTAAATATACTAAAAACTAAACTTTTGATTCGTACCCATTTTAAAATTGTCTATTCAATTTTTTTTTTTTAAATTCAAAATCAAATTTCTTCGTCCAAAACTCGAATCGAACTAATTTATAAAATGACATCCCATTTTATCATTACACCGTGTCACTTAGGACACGATCAATCCTTCATTATATGATTTTACTCGGAGATCTACGAGTTCGACATCGAATCTCGGATTGGATTCGATCAATATCTACGTGTCCGACATCGAATCTCGAGTCGAGCCGATCCGACGTATTTTTGTATCGATCGAATTCGACGCCTGCCCCGTGGTACCCCGTTTGTTTCCACCGCATCACTCATCATCAATGAGTAAACAACACACGGGAGTTTTGGGCCTCATCTTTTCGCATGTTTTTTACGCACACTAAATACTATCATCCTCTGTCCGCGTCACGTGCTCGCTTGCCATCCCAACATTTGCAATCATGCAAACCGTGCCGGGAAGGCCACGTGACGGACACCTGTCCCCATCTCCGTTCCGGCAACGTGCCAACCGTCAAATGTCGGTCGGACGGTGGTGGGCCCCACTGTCAGCGATTTTGGCTGCTACCCGCCCAGTCCGTCGGCTTGTCCCCTCCCTCTCCGAAAGCGACCGACGCCTCGCCGTTCGTTCGGCCGCCCGGCGGCCGGGGCTTTGGCCTCCCGGACCTCGGATCTCCCGCCGCCGGCCGTCGGAGGGCAACGAAGCTACTGTAGTAAAAGGATATCGTATAAAATGATCGGAAAAAATAGACCCCGTAACCGACTCCAACCGTCGGTGATGACGGCCGTCGGATCTGCAACTTAATTCTTAATTTTGTAATGTAACAACTTTCACTTTTATCATTTTACCCCAGTAATTTTCAAATTTGACAAATATAGGAAAGTGGTGACTTTGTTCATTTGTCTTATCAAGTTTATTTGGTAAGAGATGGATATTTTATTTTGAACGAGCAATAACTATTTTTATATATTAGAATTTAAAAGTAAAAAAGAAAATGTATTTAGATTGAATAAAAATAAATTATAAAATTTTCTTCTTAGATTAAGCAAAATTTTAGGTAATAAAATGATGTATTTTTTTTTAAAACTGTAAGAGATTAAACAAACTTTTGTAAACTTTGTAGGGCAAAGTGTAATTTTCTTCATTTTGAAAATATCTATTTTCCGAATTACGCTCGTTAACCACGGTAACTCTAGGTACACACACACCATGCTGCAATTGGATAGGCGTTGGGGCCCATCTAACGTGGCGTTTATAGCGCACTGGACGCTCATTAACACACTTTTGTCTCTCTCGTAGTCGTAGCCGCTGTGGCTGTTGCTTTCGGAACCTGAAGCCGCGACAGGAGGAAGCAGAGCGAAGGAACTGGCGAAGCAGCAACTGCTTCCTTCTCTTCCGTACTTCCACCCGCATTTCGGCGCTGGATTTCGTTCATCGGATACCGAATCCAAGGCGCAAGGCGAAGGATCAACAGGACGCAAAAAAGGGATAGTTTTCTCGTCAAATTTGGCGCTGGAATTTGCATCGCACAACCTACATTTCATCAGGTATGCGACGGATTCAATTTTTTGGGTTTTCCGCTGCCTTTTCTGATGCTTGTAGCTGTGATTCTCTTCCCTACCTTTTCTTGTTGGCATATTACTGGTCGCTTTAACCGAAAGGGGCAAAACATTCTTTCCTTTGGATGGCTTTTGGACAAACTTCGACTCATTTCTTAATCTTTTTCTGTGATTTTAGAGTTTTTTCGGACTAAATGTTTTGAACTTAATGAAGCAGGCTGAAACCCTTGTGCTCTTACAGTAACAAATGTGAGATGATAGGTAAGGTTAAAAATAATAAATTAGTTAGAAATAGAAGGAGCACGTTTAGCTGGCCTTCTTAATGTTATTGTTTAGGGTTGATTCTGAAGCATTCTTTCTCTAGGCAGGTGCGCGAACATTAATCTACGAAGGTATGCTTTCTACCATATACTTCCAGACTGGGAACCTTTAATTGATTGTCCAAGTCAATAACACATCATGCCCCACGCAATTTTAATGGAGTTCAACCACCTCTGGTCCATTTCTTCTACAATGTCTCTGTGGAAGTCTTTCAGACACCTAAACCTTCTTAATTTTTTTTTTTTCTTTCTTAACTCGTCTTTCAACTCCGCCCATGATAAGTTAACCTTGCTGTGGCCGGTCCCAAGCCCGGATAAAGGAGGAGGGTTGCGTTAGGTTCGTAGGCGTTAAAAAGCGAAATGTTGATGAATGGATCAATCATTATTATCTTAATCTTTAGGTTGTTGGAAGGAGCAGCATTACAGTCCATCAGTAATGTCTCGACAAGGACCGCTACATTTTCAGAACTCGAGTGTAGTGAAAAATATGCTAGAGTTCACGTTGCAGGGTCCGACTGCAACGTATCGGCAAGGACCGCTACATCTCCATGAGAACTTGGGTGTAGTGTTAAATAAGCAAGAGTTCTCACACCATAGGTTGGGTAAGAACAAATATTATAGAAAAACTAGTAGTCTAAGATTTGGTACATGGAACATAGGAACCCTCACTGATAAAACAATGGAGATAGTAGATCGATGATTAGAAGAAAAATTAATATTGTATGTGTCTGAGAGACAAAATGGGTTGGTGAGAAAGCGAAGATGATAGAACTCGGGTTTTAAGTTATGGTATACGAGGAAGAGTAAAACAAGAAATGGAGTGGGTATTATTGTTGATAGTTAGATTAAAGGATGAAGTTATAGGAGTAATTAGAAGGGGATAGAATTATAGCTCTCAAAATAGTAGTGGAGAAAGAAACTATAAGCGTAATTAGTGTATATGCACCTCAAATAGGATTAGATGAAAATACCAAATTAAGGTTTGGGAGGACTTGGATGAAGTATTACAAAATATTAGTCGAATGAGATGATTTTAATAGGAGGTGATTTAAATGGGCGTATCGGAGTGAAAAATGATGAATATGAGAGTGCATGGGGGTTATGGGTTTGGAACAAGAAATGAAGAAGGTAAAACTATATTGGATTTTTGAATAGCGTATGATCTTATCTTCTAGCTAATACGTTTTTTAAGAAAGAGAAGAACACTTAGTCACGTCGAAAAGTGGAAATAATAAATCACAAATTGACTTTCTTATGGTTAGGAAGAGAGATAGAAAGATTTGTAAAGATTGTAAGGTTATTCCTGGAGAAAGTTTAACTACTCAACATAGGTTAGTAGTATTGGATATACGCCTCAAATATAGTATTAATAGAAGGAAAATATACACGACCCCTAGAATTAAGTGGTGAAAGTTAAAGAATGAGAAACTAAATATATTCAAAGAGAAGGTAGAGTACAAGTATTAGATGACATATACTGATGACTAATACGATGTGAGATAAAATGGTATCAAAATTGAAAATAGTAAAGAGTGTACTTTCATGAGTCGAAGATACGCACACCAAGTAAAGAATCTTGTGGTGGAATGAAAAAGTGCAAGAGAAAGTCGAGGAAAAGCGATAGCATATAAGAAATTAAATATTTGTAAAAATGAGGAAAATTTGAAAAAATATACAGAAGCTAAGAAAAGAATGAACGGTTTAAGATCAAACTTTTGAACGGTTATATCGAAAATTAGATACAAAGAAGGGAAAGAGACATTTATAGAATAGCTAAAGTGAGAGAGAGGAAGACAAAAGATCTTAATCAAATAAGATGTATTAAAGATGAATGCAATCGATAGTACTAGTAAATGATGAAGAAATAAAAGAGCGTGGAAGAGATATTTTTATCAACTTTTTAATGAAGGTTTAGGAGACCAACTTAATTTAGGTAATTTAAGTAGGTCAAATGAGTATAGAAATTTAAATTTTTATCGTAGAATTCAAATTTAGTAAGTAGAACAAAGCTTTAAATGGAATCTGAAATGGAAAAGCCGTTGGACAGGATGATATTAGATAGAGTTATGGAAGTGTACAGGGAAGCAAGGTATTGAATGGCTTACAAAATTATTTAACATGATATTGAAAACAAAAGGATGCTGATCGATGGAGGGTAAGTATCATAATTCCTTTATATAAAAATAAGAGAGACATATAAACTTGTGAAAACTATAGGAGTATTAAACTAATGAGTCGTACCATGAAACTTTGGAAAAGAATAATAGAAAAAAGATTAAGGAAGGAGACCATGGTTCTCGAAAATCAATTTGGATTCATGCAGGAAGGTCGTGATAGAAGCTATACATCTTCTCAGACTAATTGAAAAGTATAGAGAGCAGCGGGATCTACATGGTATTCATTGATTTAGAAAAAAAGCATGATAGAGTTAAGAGAAATAATATGGAGAATTTTAGAAAAGAGGTGTTAGTGTAATATATATCAACTAATTAAGGATATGTATAAGGAAGTAATGACGAGTGAAGACTTGGTGGATTAATCAAACATTTCCAATAAAGATAGGGTTACATCAAGGATCGACTTTAAGTCCTATCTTTTACACTAATCATGAATGAACTCACTTTGGACACATTGAAGACACATTCTGGTAGTGCGTATTGTTTGCGAGATGATATTGTTTTATTAGATGATACACGTGAAGGAGTAAATGATAAACTAGAATCTTTTCGGGAAACACTATAAGTGAAAGGTTTTAAGCTTAGTAGAGGAAAGACAAAATATATGGAATTTAAATTTAGCGATATTAGGCGTAATGAGACAAGTGTTAAGATAGGAGATGATGAGTTATGCGGAATTGAGAGCTTTAAATATTTAGGATCATTTTTGCAAGATGATGGAGCGATTGAGAGAGATGTCTTACATAGAATACAAGCAGGATGGTTGAAATGGAGGAAAGCATCGGGTATTTTATGTGATCGTAAAGTGCCTCTAAAACTTAAAGGGAAGTTCTACAAAACGGCGATTAGACCTGCTATGTTATATGGAGCTGAATGTTGGGCTACGACTCGAGCATATGAGCAAAAGATGAGAGTTGCAGAGATGAGGATGTTAAGGTGGATGTGCGGACATACGAGGATGGACAGAATAAGAAATGAGAGCATTAGAGAAAAAGTTGGTGTTGCATCTATTGAAGGAAAGCTCCGAGAGACACGTTTAAGGTGGTACGGACATGTACTTAGACGGCCAATAAATGCTCCAGTTAGGCGATGTGAAACGATACCAAATATATACATCAAACGAGGAAGAGGAAGACCAAAAAAGACTTGGTTAGCAACAATAAAACAAGATAAAATTTATTTAAATATAGATGATGATATAGTAGGGGATAGAGTCCAATGGCGTAGAAGGATCCATATAGCCGACCCCACCTAGTGGGATAAGGCTTTGTTGTTGTATTTAACTCGTCTTTCAGCGGGCATCATTGGCAAACCTGCATTGATGCATAAGTTATTAGGGATTCTTGTTCATGATAGTTTACCATCCTATTTACTCTTGTTTAGGAGATTCACTGATAAAGCTCGATTTGAGGTTTTCAATGATGGAAAGTTGTTTTCCGCCTGAACTGGACCATGATTATAGAAAAATATATTACAAGGTATTACTTGCATGATCATCTCACGGTTTTAATTTCTGAAAGAGCCTTAATGGATAATATGTTTTGTCTCTAGTTTTCCATGATGTCTTATTTTGCGAAGATAAATTAGTACCGTGACCGTCTATATTTGGTTTTCAAACAATAAAGTTGTCTCTTTTTTGAAATTCTTTTACTTACCGTTTACTACTTTTCACTTCTTCAGATAGCTTAAACATTTCAGTAAAGATTATTGATTTTATTCATTCATTTATTTCAACAAGAAAGGTGTCACTTTCTGAAATTTTTTACTACTTTGTGATACTTCTCATTTCTTCTGATAACTTGGACCTTTCAGTCAATATCATTGATTTTATTTGTTTTCCGAACAAGAAAGGTGTCACATTCTGAAATTCGTTTTACTACTTTTATGTGCTTCTCATTTGTGGTAACTTAGATATTTCATTTAATGTCATTGATTTCATTTGTTTTTTGAACGAGAAAGGTGTCACTTTCTGAAATTTCTTACTACTTTGAAATACTCTCAATTTCTTCTGATAACTTGACCTTTCAGCAAATATCATTGATTTTTTTTTTCTATCATAATTATCCTAGTTGTTCAGTTTGCAATTTATACCTTCATCATTATCATCTCTTAATACTATGCTCTTCCAATTTTTGTTTTGGAATCCATTGTGCTTCTATTTATTAAAGCAACTTGACAACAGCGGGAATAGGCAACTTAGTGGGCGATGGATCGGAGAAGTTGGCCCTGGAAGAAGAAATCATCCGAAAAGGTAGTAATTACTTCTAACTCCTTTGTAGCCTTGTCTAGTACTAGAAAAATCAGGAAAATCATATCTTATTGTTTTTTGCTTTTTATTTTTTATTTTTTTCAATATTAGGATCTGAACCCAAGTTTGCAATCAGGATATGCTATTTATATATACTACGCTTACAAATATAGATACTTCCATAATTCAAGTTTCACATATGTATTTTTTACATTCGAGCGCCAAGAAGTGCATTCATCACAACTATTTGGGGATTTCTATTTTTGGTAGTGATGAAACCCCACCATCATCATTCCAACTATGTGGGATAGCAAAAACCATGTTAAGAGATGACATCATTCACACTCACGTATATAGTACTAAATTCATTACTTTATGAAGACGATGAAGATGATGACTAAATTCTAGATGCTAAATGATTATCATTCAGCAGTGATGTTTTGATTGAACAGCATGATTTTTGCAGCTATTGCATCTTATCATTGTAATTTGTGAGTTAAGCTAATTGCTTCATCATATTGATTCAATTATTTCATCATACATGATCACTTGCTTTAATTTTCTTTATTTGCAGGATGTCAACAGCATAACTAACTATGTACAAGTATCTGCTGAGACATATGCAAACCTTATTGATCTGGAAGATCAAGTGAAGATCTTAAATGAAAAATTATCTGCAGCGGAAAATGAGATAACAAGTAAAGATAATCTAGTCAAGCAACACGTTAAAGTTTCTGAAGAAGCCATTTTAGGTATTAATTTCTACCCTTGCATCATGGTACAAGAATAACTTTGGTGGAATTTTCCAAAATTTGGTACTTGCAGCTGCAAAAGAGACCATTTTGTAATATTGTCATCCAACAAAATTCGTAATACTACAGTGAACATTAGATAGGTTAGTTGGAATATGCTAAATATGGGTAAATATCCAACAGGTTAGTGGTCCATGTTGGTGTATATGACGGAAAACTAGCGAGCCAAATACTCATGTAGGTACTTACTAATGATGTCTCTGGTAGAATTTGTACACAACACCTGCTTTCATCTCCAATATTTGGTTTGTTCATGGATGATCTACCCTTACCTTACTTGTGTGAGGTTGTATACAAATCCCAGTTACATAGACTCACAAACACATCAAGCTTGGTATCCTCTTATCTTAAAGACTTGACCTATCGAGAAATGGCCTGATCTACACTAGATAATTACTAACGAAGTGAATACAATGACCAAAATAATATATGCACCACTGTTTCAGGTGTATAATGATGACTCCTGACCTCTTGATTAATCATCTAGAACATTGCTTGGTGAGAAGCTCATTGATTTGCTATGAGTACAAGGACACTTTAAGTTGTGTTAGTTTTAATTACTTCTTCTAGAATCCTTTACTTGCATATCTTGTAGTTGCTTATTCAGATCCTTCCTCCTAAAAGGAAAAATTTATATCGTTTTTAGAAGTTGATCCTACTATTGTTTTGGTCGTTGAATATATGAAAACTAAATTAGCCACGGAAGTCTACAGTTTGAATTGAATATAAAAATTTCAATTATAAGCTTTTCAAATTCAGGATTATCATGATTGGAGCACAGACTTTGAAGTAAAAAGGATCAGTGTCAAACTTCAGGAACCAATCTGAAATATCAATTCTTAAAGTCTTTTTATTTTGAATATTGATAATGGTCATTTCCTTTTTATATGTGTAGGTTGGGAAAAGGCGGAAGCTGAATCATCTGCACTGAAGAATCAACTTGAATCTGTCACTCTGTTGAAGCTTACAGCTGAAGAGCGTGCATCTCATCTTGATGGTGCCCTGAAAGAGTGCATGAAACAGATAAGAAATGTGAAGGAAGAAAGCGAACAAAAACTACACGATGTTATCTTTGCCAAAACCAAGCAATGGGAAAAGGTCAAAGCTGGGCTCGAAGAAAAGCTAGCTGATTTTGAGCAGGAACTACTTAGAGCTTCTGCCGAAAATGATGCACTTTCAAGATCTCTTCAAGAGCGTTCAGATATCCTTATGGAAGTTAACAATCGGAAAATGGAAGCTGACAGTGAAATTGAATTGTTAAAAAGCAATATTCAATCTTGCGAAAAGGAAATTCGTTCACTGAGATATGAGCTGCATGTTATTTCAAAGGAGCTTGAAATTCGGAATGAAGAAAAAAGTATGAGCATAAAGTCTGCTGATGTAGCCAACAAGCAACATTTGGAGGATGTCAAGAAAATATCTAAGTTGGAAGCAGAATGCCAAAGGTTACGAGGTCTTGTTAGGAAAAAGCTTCCCGGGCCTGCTGCATTGGCACAAATGAAGCTAGAGGTCGAGATTTTAGGCCGTGACAATGCTGAGAGCAGACTGAAACGGTCACCTTCTAGGAATCCTAGCCTGCATCTCATGTCAGCTGCTGCTGCTGCTGATTATGCTTCTGATAGCATCCACTCACTGACAAAGGAAAATGAATTTCTTACTGCCCGTTTATATGCAATCGAGGAAGAAACAAAAATGCTAACAGAGGCTTTGTCAAAACGGAACAGTGAGTTACAGATTACAAGAAGTATGTTTGCTAAAACAGCAAGCAGGCTTCGGAGTGTTGAAGCACAGTTTCTATCTTTGAGCCAACATAAGATCTCACCAAAACCGAGCATTGAGATCTCCTTTGATTCTACCTTAAGACAATATGAATGCCACCCCCGAAGCTTCACCTCCACATCTGAAGATGGAACTGATGTGGATAAAACTTATTCTGAATCTTTGGCTACAACATTATTGCCAGATCAATCACAATTCAGTTCAGAAAAAGAGACTAATCTGGAACTTATGGATGATTTTCTAGAGATGGAGAAATTAGCTTGTTTGACATCTCAGCCCAAGGACATGAGGGCCACAACTAGTTCCCATGAGTTTGATACAGTGGAAACTCAAGATGTTGATGTTGTTGGTACATTAGATGTTCAGAAGGATAATACCAAAACAGAACTGCTGATGTCAGGAAAAAGAGAAAATGGTCATTGTCCTGATAACGAAGGAGAACTTGAAAGGAATGAGCTTGGCTCTCCCTTGGTAAAGCTGCAGTCAAGAATTGTTTCTATTTTTG
Organism: Wurfbainia villosa; assembly: GCA_025175895.1. Classification (NCBI taxonomy): domain Eukaryota; kingdom Viridiplantae; phylum Streptophyta; class Magnoliopsida; order Zingiberales; family Zingiberaceae; genus Wurfbainia; species Wurfbainia villosa. Next base: position 18,250,746 of record CM045991.1, on the reverse strand, counting down.
AGTCTCTGCCTCGAGAAATTGACACTGCTAAAGTTCTTGATGATATAAGATATATTATACAGGACACACAGGAAAAATTGCTTGGGCACTCTGTAAGCTGTGTCATCAAAGAAAGCGATATAGTACATGCTTCTTGTGATAAGCAATCAAGCAATACCGACTTGGATGAGCTTATAAATATCCACATTTACTCTGAAAAGGAGAACAATTCATTCCCTGATGATAAACATTCCTTAAATCAGGAATTAAAGAATGCAATATTTGAAATTCAAAATTTTGTATTATTTCTTGGTAAAGAGGCCACAGAACCACAGTATAGGTTATCTGATTTTCAAGGACTAAGTGAAAAAATCCAACAATTCTCTCATTATGTCAAGAAAATTGTTAGCAATGAAGAAAGTTTGAGTGACCTTATAGGTGTTTTATCACAGGTTTTATCTGAAGCCAGGAAAATGGGTTTAAGAATTACATTTGGTCTGAGGTCTGAATGGGAAGGCAATAGTTCAGATTGTATAGACAAGGTAACATTACTAGAGAATAGAGTGACACAGCAAGAACTGACAGATGAGAATGTTTCAGGCAATTTTAATGCTTTAACTCAGTCTTCCTCTCATCCAGAGATTGAAGGGCCTAATGGTGACAACTCTAAAGAAAGAAACATGATGACTAAGCTATCCTTGGAGGAAGTTCAACAGATGAGGATAGAAAAAGAAAAATTGCAAGTCGAACTTTCTACTTGTACTGAATTATTGGAGGCGGCAAAAACACGACTCATTGGAACTGAACAAAGGCTGGAAGTGCTTAAATCTGAATTGGCTGCAAGCCAAAAATCAAACAGTTTGTCTGAAACTCAATTGAAGTGTATGACTGTGTCGTATAATTTGCTGGAATCACGCACTGATGAATTGGATGCTGAAGTGGATCAACTACATATAGAAGTCCAAACTTTGAACAATGAGCTTCAGGTAGCAAGGAAACTTCATCAGGATGATTTAGCTAAATTGAAAGAACTTCAAGAGAAAACTGAGAGGTTAGAAATTATCTAGACTCCAGTTGTCGAATGTGTGAATTCATGTTTGTTTACTTGGTGTTTACACATTTATTTGTGAACTCTATCTTTTGATTCCTTTTTCTCTTTTTATTTATTAAATACAGGACTGAGCAAAGCAAAAGAATCTCAGATGCTGATGCTGATGCTGATACTATCAAAAAGCAGGTCATGTGCACTTTCTCTGTCCATCCTATTAGTTGCTTTCTTGTTTTGTGTTTTTTTTTAAATGATGAGATGGTCAACTGGAATCTTTTGCAAGCATTAAGGTCATCTTATCAACTATATACCCGTCTCTCACCTCTTGGATTCTAATATTTATGCCTTGGAAACTAGCCAACAATCCTTATTTTACCATGCACTTGGTCATTCTTTGGTTCTCATATTTGTGATTCATGTCTTTCAAATTGGTCGACACATTAACTTCTAATCTTCTCTAGTTAGCATCTAAAATCTAGCAATGGTCAAAGCTCTCACAACATTCACAGATTGATAAATTAGATTAGAACAAAAAGAACAACCTCAGTTTCGACGATTGAATATTAAAAATACTCATGCACCTCTTATCAGATCTTATATCCGCATTCTGATTCCCTAACAGGAGAAAGACATAGCAGCGGCAGCAGAGAAGCTGGTCCAGTGCCAAGAAACCATACTTCTTCTCGGGAGGCAATTGCAAGCACTGCGACCACCAACAGACAAACTGGAGTCTTCTCCAAATACTATACATCAAATGAATGATCAAGATGCACCAATCGCTGTTGCCTTAAACAAGACGACACAATCAGTGCCTGAGACAACAAGTACACAAATAACAGTAAATGAGCTTCTCTTCGATGGATCTCGCTCTCCTATTAACCAATCAGATGCCGAAGCAAGTCATCTTCTGAAATCGCCTTTGAACTCTAAGCTCTCAAAGCACAGATCTCCTGGATCTTCTTCTCCAAATGCGCGTGGATTTAGCCGGTTTTTCTCCAAAGGGAAAGGTGACATTTAGTTTATAGTTCATGCACTAGGAAGATAAATATTTTCCAGACGAAGAATAAATGGATTCACAGTGGTTGATCCAATACCAGTTATTCCTCTCGAGTCTCAAAGTTCAGGTTTCCACATCCTCAATGAAGAAATGCAGATGATGTCTCAATTCCGGTTTTCCTTTCCATGCACATTTCTGTAAGTGATGATATTGGAAGTCAATTTCTCAAGGAACAAAAATCAAATTAAAAAAAAATAAATGTGATTTACAAACTTGCATTGAAGCTGCTGTTCTTGAATATCTTATGTTGGTTAATGAAGTCTGCGGTTCAGTTCATGTCCAAATCCTATGGAAAGTTTGCTTAGCAGATCTCATGCGATTAGATGAGAAGTTCGTGTTTACTTCGTGGGAGTTCGACGCCATAAAATATAGCTTCGCCATCCTAATCTAACTTGGAAATGTGGTAAGTTTTTGTTCTCTTGAAAATTATGTTTAATCTATGAAACATACTTGGACTATAAATGTTTTTAACTCTAATAGATTAGGTTTAAAGTGTTGAGAGTATTGAAAATACAATCAAAATTTTATACTGATAAGATATGGAAAAGATTATGTATTTGATGAAAAGATATCTTCGTTAGAATTATATCTTTTTGATATAATCTAAAAATAAAATCATGAGGGTTTAAATCCAAAGTGGATAATATTATACTATTAAGGAGAATATAAATTTTATTAGCATCAACGATTGGTATCAGAGTTCTGGTCTATGTTAAATTATGCATCTAGAACGAAGAAAGTGGGGTGTACATATCCAAATCAAGAGAATTAGATATTAGACGGGAAGTCCAGTTGGATCAAAAGAGTCGAACATTTGACAAGAAGTCCAACTAGATCAGGAGGATCAAAAAGTTGACGAAAAGTCTTAATGGATTTAGGATTGAACATCAAGCAGATGAAATCATTCGAGGACAAATAGACTTGAGAGAGATCCTATGTGATCCTTTATTTGAGAAGGCTTATTGATAGTATTAGAAATATAATTAAAGTTTCATATTAATAATATATGAAAAAGAACATACGCTCAAAATATGTCTTGTATGAATTTTTTTTTTGATATATTCTAAAAATAAAACTATAAAGATACGTCAGAATTCATTTGTCTTTTTCAGATTTATTATCAAGATTTTAAGTCCACTAAACTTCCACAAAATTACTTTTTTTTTTATAATTTGTATGATTAGGGCTGTAAATGAACTAAGCGTTAACAAGTTTGATGTTCGGTACGATAAGAGTTCATTTATATTCGTTCAATAAATATCAAAGTCAATTAATAAACAAGCTTAAACATATATGTATTCAGTTTGTTAATATTTGTGAACAAACTTATTTAAAAATTATTTATAAACTTATTTATTCTTATTTATAAATAAGAATTAAAATATTAAAAATTTAAATAAATAAATAAGTTTAACTTAAGAGTTTGATAACTTTTAAATAAACAAAACTTAAATAAATTTGAATCCAGCTTGATTCAAGTTTGAATCGAGTTTGATTAGAAACTTATTACCCATTAAATAAGTCAAACTCAATTCAAACTCGAGTCAAATTTAATCTCTAAAAAAAGAAATCAAGCCAAGCTTGAATAATTTTTTTAATAACTTGGTTAATTTTAGATTTAACTTGGCTCGACTTGATGATTTTATTAAATAACTATAAACTTTGCATTTAGAGCCCTATGATTTATCAGGAATTAATGAATTAGCTTATCAATTAAATTTAAATGTGCATTTTATTTTAAGAAAAAAATGTGTCCCTATCTGTGACCCAATTAGTGGGCCCAGTACCACGTGGAGAGAGCCGGCTGTAGTGGCGGGTACGTAATTTTTTTATAAGGAAACCAGTCCACGAACGCAAACGCCGAATATTTGTGGCGCTCGCGGGGGAAAGATTCTTCCACGGCATCGAGACGAAGATCGTCGGCTTCGCAGGCGACAGAGACGAGAGCGATGGCGGCGTCGGTGTCGGCGTGGTCGAAGCCTGGGGCGTGGGCGTTGGACGCCGAGGAGCACGACGCGGCCTCCTCCGTCGGCAACGACCTCGACGTCTCCGCTCCGCTGCCGGGGCCGCAGCAGCAACCCGACTTCCCCTCCCTCGCCGCCGCCGCTTCCTCCAGGACATCCAAGAAGAAGAAGAAGGCGCAGCCCGTCTCCCTCGCCGAGTTCACCACCGGCAAGCCCGTCTCCTACGGCGCCGGTGGCCGTGCCCTTGCTTCCGCCGCGCTCTCCCCGGAAGAGCTCCTCGAGCTGCCCACCGGCCCCCGCGAGCGCTCCGCCGAGGAGCTCGAGCGCTCCTCTTCCCGCGGATTCGGGTACTCTTACGGCGCACGCGGCCGGGCGAACGGGGAGGAGGCCAATCCCAATCGTTGGGGCTCGTCTAGGGCTTCTGACGGGTTCGGCGGATCCAACCGGGATCTTGAGCCATCCCGCGCCGACGATATCGACGACTGGGGCGCGGCCAAGAAGTCTTCCATGCCGGAAAGGAGGGAGAGGGTAGGCGGCGGAAGGATCTCCTTTGAGTCGCATTCTAGGGCGGACGAATTGAACAGCTGGGTCTCAAACAAAAGCGTTGCCCCGCCGAGGGGCGGCGGATTGAGTGGATCCAGAGGGACAGTGGGCGGTTACGACATGCTTAGCAAGGAGGGATCCAACAGCAGCCGGGCCGATTCTGAAACATGGGGAAGGAAGAAGGATTATGCGGCTCCTGATGTGTGGAAAAAGGAAGAGGAAATACGCGACGGAGGAAGGCGTAGGCTTGTGTTACAGCCCCGCTCCTTGCCTCTATCCCATGAACAGAATTTAAAACCAGTGCATGGTGAGCAGAACATGGTATCTCCTGAGAAGAAGAGCAAGGCGTCAAATCCTTTTGGAGCAGCTCGTTCACGAGAAGAAGTTTTAGCCGAAAAGGGACAAGATTGGAAGGAGATCGAAGAGAAGCTTGAATCCGCGAAGATCCGTGATGTACACCGTGAAAGTCTTTCGTTTGGCAAGAAGGGATCTGAAACTAGTAATGGCAGAGCAGATAGCGATAAGGCTTGGAGGAAACAGCTTACAACTGAGGCTTCTCCTACGAGGTCTGACTCTTAATTCCTTTATCTCAACTACATCATAACTAAAATTTTCTTTTTTGCGTGATTATCAATTCTTCATTCCTTTAATATTTTAGATTTCGTTCTTGGTTTCCATGTGATCTAGGACACTGTTAGTTATGGCAATGTGCTCGATGATTGTGCAGTAGGTTTTTCCCTTGGTATCAATAGTTGCATGCTTCTGTCATTCATTTGTTTGACAAGCTAACAACTTGGCTATATCTGATTTTTTGGTGAAAGATTAAAAAAATGTGAAGAAAGATTCAAGAACATATTCCACTGAAGGGAGCTGTTCAATCTATGAATCAGGCGTCAGTTCAGATGTTTGACACATGTTGCTCTCACTGAGTGATATTATCAACTTGAAAAAAAAAATGATTCTATGCTACCTTTATGATTAGGTTTGAACCTGTTTCAGCTCACCTCCTATGAAATTAGGAATATATGTGCTCTAACAGCACTCTTTAAATATGAAAAATGAAATTAACCAGCAACTACCAGCAGTTGTCTTGAGGAACTTCTGCCTATGTGCAGGGTTTGAATTTGTATGATGATACTTCTGTAGGTGGGTGGATCTATCTTGTCATTTCTGCTCTGAACTGTGGATAGTCTCTCATCCAATCATATCCAATATGGCATGGGAAGTCAAAACAAATATATATGTGTGTATAAATGAAATTAATTGGACATTTGTCTTCTAGCCTTACAAACTAGTTGCACCTTGTTTCTGAGTCTTGTTTTGTGTATCTGGTACATGTGTGGATCCAGATATCTACCTTAAAAGCTAGTCACACTGCTGATGGGGCTTGTTTTGTTTATCTGGTACGTATATGGATCTAGGTATCTGACACTGACAGAGCTGCTTCTAAAATTTCTTGTCATGATCAATGAGAATGTTGATGTGATAGAGAGCTGTCTCCTAGAATTTTGTCTGTGGCATGGGTGCAGTATCTGATTCATTCATATATGAATTGTAGGGGGGGGAAAAATACTACTCCCTCACTTGACAGAGTCGTATGGAAAATCAACCATAAATTTGATAACAGTGATCCTAGTGATCTCACAGTCTAACCGACAATTGTGGACAAACAAACAAATTTTGATGGCATGGCGGTATGCTTAATGTGATGCTCATCCTTGAAGGAATTGTTGACTATATATATACATGTATCGAAGTCGGATAGTTTAACAAGTTGGCTAGCAAATATTGGTACTTTGCTGAATACCAGAAATGTGATCTAATACATCAATGATCAAATGGTATCTTAAACAATAGTGCTTCTGGTGTGTTGGCCTTAGATGCTGGATGTTAGTAGTCTTAAATGCAGCAATCTTGATGTAAAACTTACCGAAAATCTGTTCATTCAACTTATTTCTTACCTACTAGCAAAATAGCATTGTAAACTCACTGCCAATGCCATTCGTATGACCACACCAGATATCCCTTAATTATCTATTTTGTTATGTGCATGGAAAACTAAACAGATACAGTATGGCGATGTAAAATTGCTGTGTGATTGGGAGAGAATTAGGTGATAAGAAGCTCATTTCACATTTGGTCTGTAATGACACCTATCGAGGTTAATTATTTTCGATGGATGGATCTCTGAGGAGCTCTGGAGAAGGAACCGTGATCTCCAGCATAGCACGGTTGTTGTTTGTACAAATTAGCTATTACTTCATGCCTTAATGCTGAATAATGGTACTCAGTAACCTCAATTCTTGATATTTCTTTTACTCAGAGGGCACACTTAAAGTTGAGAATTTTCCAAGGGACGTACCTGGTTTTAGAAATCCGCAATAGGTGCAGTTCCCCTTTTGAAGTCCACAAATTCTCCTTAGTCCAACTACCTGCTCCGCTCATGCACAAGATCCATGATTCGGTTAATCATGGATTTGAAAATCTGAGAATTGAAAACTCAAGAGTAGTTCCCTTTCTGAATTCAAGTGCATTTGGAAAAATTCTTAACTTGAGATGTGCCCTTTTTGAAAATTTTCCTATTTCTTCCCATATTTTATTTGTCTACCAACAATTGCTTGACCAGTTGATAGATCTATCTATATCTTGTTGATATGCTCGATAAGTTTTCCCCTTCCTTTTTGATAACTTCAATTAAATTCTTACAACAACTTCATTGTAGGGATGATGACAAGGCTGAGAACGCAGTGCCCGAAAACTGAAGCTCCTACAGCCGATGGCCTCTGAAGTCTAAATGGGAGAGATTTTCCAGGCGATGGAGACCCTTTTACTGGTTTTAAGAGGGAAAAATATACTTCTTCTAGAAAACAGTTTTAGTAGTTGGATGAGCTTTTCCACTATATTTTATCTCTGAGATTGTCGAGATATTCTGAATCTCTTCGGTCACTGTTGCTATTTCTTCAGGTGTTTTTGTTCCGGGATTTTGTTTTATTGTTGTGTCTTTTCATTATGTTCATGAAGCGGTTTTGAACTGTAATGATTACTCGAAATCACATTGGTTAAGATAATTATTGTATTTCTTTCAGATGCCTCTGTTAACTATGTACCTAGTGACACTCACCAAAACTTGTGCATTCTGTCTCCATTAATGTGTTTTATACATGCAAAATAAACACTAACAGAAACTCCTAATCGGAGTTTCCTTGAAGGATCAAGCTAATTAACAGCCAGGACTCGCCCTACTCGGACTCTTAATCTATTGCAGTTGCCAACAATTGTTCTCAATTTATGACTTGAGGATCAACCATACCTTGCGGAAGGGCTTAAAAAGGCAGTTCAAGAGTCAGATCATAATCTGCCATGGCACGGTGCGGCAAAAGTCAAGAGGTATTCCATGAGAGAATATAGTTCGATTTTTTACTGTGATATTATCCGATGATGAATTTAAGAAAAATTTATTTGGGCGGCTCTGAGATCCATAAGTTTGTCTAGTGGATGAAGTACGGTGCGACAAAAGTTAAGAGGTATTCCATGAGAGAATGTAGTTCGATTTTTTACTGTGATATCATCCGACGATGAATTTAAGAAAAATTTATTTGGACGGCTTTGAGATCCATAAGTTTGTCTAGTGGATGAAGTACGATTTTTGACGTTGGACCATTGTTCAAAGATAGCGTGACAACGGTGTTTGAATTAAATCGTGAAAAAGTTACAATCGTTTTTCTGATTTACCTTTGGTGATCGGTGGAGGTCAATTGGACTCCGATCTTATCCGGTTTCATTGTTGGCGAGACGTTCCGAAAGTCCATGGGATATGCCCGATCACTTTTAGAGATTAATCGGATCGAAGATTTGGATATTCTAATATCAATAAAAAAAAAGTCAAATCATAATCTACGACGCTGCTACCAATGAAGTACAATCAATTTGAAAGTTTATTTTCATAGAATTAATTGCTGACTCAGAGATTGTTCTCTTATCACGATTTATTTTTCTTATTATGGCTATCAGACCGACTAATAAGGAAAGTTCGGAGTGAACAAATCAAAAGATCTATTGTATTTGACTCCAACAAATAATCGGGTACATAGAACTCTTATCATATGAGATTATAAGGAATAATCTATTGTACATTGTAAAATATTTTTAAGACTCAAAATTATGATCTCTAGATCATAAAATAATAATTTCGTATCAAGATCTCATCTTAAAAAAAAAAAAAAAAAGCAAGGACCAATGATAAGAAGGAAAGGTCATTATATAAAATTTATTATTATTTTTTAAAGTATAATCTTGCATGGCCTTGAATTGTTTAAGCTTTTATGTAACGGGAACATCTACTCTGGTTATCGAACTTAATTTAATTTGGTAAATGCACTTTAAAAATCAAAATTAAATAATAAAAAAGAAATTTTGATCGGGTCGAGAAGGTCAAGGTCTTTAAACGCGGCCCAGTCCGGCCCACTTCTGGTTGGTTGTTTATTCCCCAAGCAACCGGCAAACGATATATCACAGCTCAACCTTCGTAAACTCCATCCTCCGCCGTCTCTCCCGAACTCCTCCGATCAGGTCGGTGCTTCTCATCGCATCGTCATGGTTCTCGAGGTCTGTCCCTTCTCTTTCTCATCTCTTCGCTATTCGCTAGATCTCTCCGGATCGCTTCGGGTTTGTGTGCTAACGTCGAGTTCGGTTCCACAGGCCACCATTATCTGCATCGACAACTCCGAGTGGATGCGCAATGGGGACTACGCGCCTAGCCGACTTCAGGCGCAAGCCGACGCCATCAATCTCATATGCGGTGCGAAGACTCAGGTGCTCGCTTCTCTCTCCCGTATGCAGAATTGTTGCCTTAGTCGAATGTCTCATTTGGCCGTTCTCAAAATTTGGGTTAAGTTTATTTATCTATTTTCTATTTATGATTATTTCGATAAATTGAGAGCCTGGAATGATTGTTTTGATAGTCGAACCCGGAAAACACGGTAGGCCTACTGACTATGGCGGGGAAAGGGGTTCGGGTCTTGGTGACACCAACCAGTGATCTTGGAAAAATACTAGCTTGTATGCATGGTATGGTTTTTATTTGCTAAAACACAACTTTTAATCTTCTTTCTTTTGCGTTATCGTGCAAACCTTGCTTTAACTATTATTAATTACAAAATGTTATATACAGTTAACTAATTTGACATGCTAATTGATATTATATTTATTAGTATACATTTATACTTAGAAGTAATTGAGTTTAAAATCATTGGGCATGGTATGGTATGGTACTTAAATCATATCATTCTAGGCAAAGTTTGAAACTTAGGCACATCCAGAGATTTTAAGCCTCGGTTTGATTTATGATAAATATAATGATTAAAAATTCACAGAGGAGATCCTCTGAGTTATCATAGAAAGAAAAAGGAACAATGGATCAATCAGAAATGCTGAGCATTTTAAACAGGACATGCCTTAGGTTATCATAGACAGAAAATAAAAACAATGGAACGATCATATTTGTGATGAAAGGGCTGTGTCAGCTGCATTTCTTGTGAACACATAGGGAAGAAGGTAGCCATTGAGCTATGACTATCCTAGTTCGAACCATGTTATTACCAAATTTTATCAGTGATTGGAGTGATAGCTTTGAAGGGGAACCTTGGCCCAAAGATAAAATTGTTGTCGTGTGGTCTTGTGGTTACGAGTTTGAGACGCAGAAAAGGAGTCTTGTAATGCAACGTAAGGCTACATACAATAGACCCAATGTGATCCAATCCTTCCTTGGGATCCCACATTGGCAGAAGCTTTGTGCACTGAGATGCCCTTTTTATTAGACCGATAGCTTTGTGTTTGCACCAATTGGTGTGGGTTGACTGATTTTATCTTCAAACACCTGTGAGGAAGCAGTTACTTCTATGCTTAATTTTAACAGATTTTTACAAAGAAGCAACAAATGGAAATGAACTGAACATATAGCTTGCCTCTACAGTAATAACTTGTGTATAATTAACAGACCCACAAAATTCTCAACTAGTAACACAAAGAATGTTGCATTTCGTTCACACTCTACTGACTGGGTGTGGTATTCCATATAATTGAGATAGATGAGCCCCTCTAATTTAGCTACAAGGTGTATCATATTCTGAAATAGTAATTTTGTTGTGAAGGTTAACAAGATGGTTTTCTAAGGCTATGATGAATTTGAACAGTTAATAGGAAGAGTTACACCAATTAAATTAAATGTTTAGGTTGGATGAAGTTTAAGATTTTCTAATTATATTATCCATTTAAGAGGATTTCTTCAGTCTCCGTTTGGTAATTATCTTTTGAATGAACCTTCACATTGTTCAAATGTAGGTTTGGAAATTGGTGGTGAGATGAACTTAACTGCAGGAGTCCAAGTGGCTCATTTGGCTCTAAAGCACCGCCAAAATAAGAAGCAGCAACAGAGAATCGTAGTTTTTGCTGGAAGGTAAGAACAAGCTAGTTTTGTTTATTCTTGCTCCCAGTTGGTACTTGTATTAATTTGCAAAGTATTGATTTGTGTTGGATGATTCAGTCCAATTAAACATGAAAAAAAAACACTGGAGGCAATTGGGAGAAAATTGAAAAAGAGCAGTGTTGCTTTAGATGTTGTTGATTTTGGAGAATTGGAGGATGGAAAACCTGAAAAACTGGCAGCCCTAGTAGCTGCTGTGAGTAACAACGATAACAGTCACATAGTTCCTGTTCCACCTGGTTCAAGTGCTCTTTCTGATGTACTTATCAGGTAATGATGGTTCTTCTTGGAAATTTATTGCAGCCCTTCTTGATCCATGGTTTAACTACAATTCCTCTAACATCTATATTCAGCACACCCATCTTTACTGGAGATGGGGAAGGAGGGAGTGGTTTTGCTGCTGCAGCCGCTGCAGCCGCAGCTGGTGGCATGTCTGGATTTGATTTTGGTGTAGATCCTAATATAGACCCTGAGTTGGCACTTGCATTGAGGATCTCCATGGAAGAGGAACGAGCAAGACAAGAGGCTGCTGCCAAAGAGGCTGCTGAGGATGCTGCAAAAGGGGAGAAAGGTGCTGAGGAGGCTGCAAGTTCCAAAGATGTAACTATGCGTGAAGCAGGCGACACTTCAGCCGTTGCTACTGATGATAAAAAGCACAATTTAACTGTATGTTCTTTTCTACACCTAACTTTTATGTTTTGTAATTGATGTTTTGCAAGATAACTCTAAAAACTAATTTCTGTCTCTAGATGCAATCTTATTTTTTTCAGTCATAAAGGATCTTAGGATGTTTGTAGGAATGCCATTCTTTTACTAAAATAACGGATGGGAAAAAGCTGAGGCCTAACAAGAGATTACCTTTTTGTCACTTGCTAGAGCCTTGAGTTTTCTTGTTAGGTTTTTTAATTTTATTTGTCTTTCATAAAAGGTTGTGTTTGGTACTTAATGTGTTAGTTATATTTGTATTGAGATCAAACGAGTTATGGTGCTACAATAAATCAAGTAGATGCTTCACCTTTGTTATTTTCTCCAGAATCTTTGATAGATGTTCTTAAATAATTGTGAAGATTCTCTTCTATTATCTATTTTAATTTGTTAATGTCATAGTATTTTTTGAGGAATGTGGAAATATAGAAAGAAGCTTAGGAAATTTTTAGACAAATTTTGTTCAAGGGTCTATGCTTTGGCAAGGAATTCCCAGATGGATGTGTAAAATTTTTAGTTGGCATCATGTATTTATGATGCTATGTAATTGTTTTTACATTCTGATCTATTTACTCAACGTGGGTATGAGAATCTAGCATGGGTGTGGCTCCAATTGTCCGAAAGAGTTTCCATAGCCAAAATGTGTATATCTGGCATTGGTATGAAGGGGTAGACGAATACCAAAGTTTTGAAACTTTGTTATCTGATTATAATCTTGAACTAGGGATGGCAGCAATCTGATCGAGTAGCCACATTTTTATCCAAATCTGATCAACTGCCCTGCTGCCTGCTATTTGAACCCTCAACAACCCTAGGTGAATATGATAAATATCCAAAATCACAGTTATCTAATTTAATTGGTTGTCATATACAAATACCCCTGAGAGTAAGCAAATTCAAACCTGTCCCAAATCCGATTTTACCAATCTAATGTTACAAATGCGAACCCGATTATTAGGTACTTGAATTCGGTTCAAGCAGATTGGGTAGGTGCAAGTAACTTACAGAATACTACCCTTGTCCATCCCAGCCTTGGAGTATTATTAGCCTTCCTGCTGTGTCAGTGCCAACACTATTTTTTCAATCTGTAGTCTATCATCATGAATCCACTGGAGCAAGTATTTTTTACTCAGTGTCAAATGGATCAGGTTCAAAATACACACTGAATAATGCCTTAAAATTTGCTGGTTAGTTAACCTTGTTGGTTATTAGATCTGTGAATTAAAATCAGTTAGGGACTATATTTTCTGGAAAATGGATCAGTAGTGTCTTTTTCATTCTTGAATTTCAGATATAGTTCATTTGAGTTTTTATTTTTATTTATTTTTTGATAATCCAGGTGTCTAGACTTAAGGGTTTAATTTTATTTTATTTTTTGATAATCCTAGAGGTAGACGTCTTCTTCCCTAGTTTGTCTACCGAGTAAATCCGGAGTACACCTTATGCACACTTAAAGGCCAACCTCTAGAATATTCATCCCTATTGGGATGTGAACTCTGGTCCTCTTTTTTGTTCCCCTAAATATTTTCTCACTGCACCACACTGGTAGAGGCGAGTTATTTTGTTTTTAGCTGGAAATAAACTCAGGTTTACAATCAACTAGCTGGGTCTTCAGACAGCAATTTCTTTCATGGTGTTTTCTTTGCACTTTTTGATTTCTCATGCTTCTCTTGGCTCACATTACCTGAACTTAGAAAAGCAAGTGATTCTGTGTTCATGCAATTTCAATATAATCAGGATGATGAGGCTGCATTACTAGAGGAAGCTCTTGCAATGTCCATGGATGTTGGTAAGAACAAGAGTGTGGTTATAGCTGATACTGGCATGCCTGATGCCACAACGGAAGATCCTGAACTGGCTCATGGTTAGTTTGCTAATCTTGAATTTGCAGAACATCAAGCATTGAAATTATAATGCATAGAGAATTAAAAAGCCAACCACATCTATCTCATAGTCTCTACAACCAATTTCTGTCGCAAGTTGTAGGTTAACCTATGATATGCAATAGCTTGGTTCTTGGCATGATGCTTTATGATCGATGGTTCTTAAACCAATTCACAAAAGTAAACTATGACAGATTAACCTTTATCTTTTGTGGTACTTTCCAAGTGGCTGGAATTCTGCCAGAATATGTCATTTCAGGCTGATCTTGGCAATAAATAGTCTGCAATTATGAGCATATTAGTTTAACAATTTTTTCATTACCTGAATTATGTACCCTTCCACCAGCACTCCAGATGTCTGTTCAGGAAAGTGCAAATGATTCAGCGTCTCAGTCTGAGTTGAGCAAAGTGCTCGAGGACCCTTCATTTGTTTCATCCATCATAACTTCGGTATTACTTATTTCTGCTAGTGCTCAGATCCTTTTGCTACAAGTGGTACTATAACTTTGCTTATTCCCACAGCTTCCTGGCGTCGACCCTAATGACCCTTCTCTGAAAGATTTATTGGCATCATTGGAAGGTCAATCAGAGGTAAGTTAAAAAGTCAAGAACTTTGCAAATGTTTATACAGATATTTATCAAAAAAAAAAAGTATCTGATGTTAATGTAGTCATTACAAGTGTGGATCTAATGATAGAGCAAACAATATGCAATCCACAAATTGAAGAAGAAATATTAAGGTTAAAGTTGGAATTTTGACGGAAAATTGACTCGGACTAGGATAAAGTTGGACTTAACATGTGCAGTTAAATATAAAGTAATCTTCTGAATTTCTTTCTTTAAGCTGGTTTACTATTTAGCAAGTAATCCCTTTCTTGTATCGCAGCTTGGTTTTATTTTTATTTTTCATTTATTGTTTAAGAAAATAGGATCCCAATTTGGGACTAAGAACTTCTCTACAAGAACACGGCGTTATATATATATATATTTTTCTTTTTTGTAGCTAGAGTCTAAAACCAATTTCTTTCTCTTTCAGACCCCCAAAAAGCAAACGGACGAGTCCGAAAAAGATGGTGACAAATGAAACATTTTCAAGGTAATGCGAGCACTCTCCTCGGTAAATGCAGCATCTATCAAATTTTCACCATATAATCTTACATTTTGATGATAATTCCTGGTTTACTTTGGTTGTTGGCTACAAGGTGAAAAGGAGAGGCTCGAGAAACCGATACAAAATTTCAGCAACAATCGCGATCCATCTGTGTAATTTCAAGATCTGTTTCCTCTGTTCACAAATGTAAACCTGACCTGAAAAAACTAGATTTGGCATCATCCTAAATCAAAAACCAACGATGTTTACCGAATCCCCTTTTCTTCTCTTTAACCAAAGTATGTTTGCTCTAAATCAAACACTTTCATCAGGCAAATCCCAAGCAGTTCGTTCTTATGCTTTGGTGCCTTTTCTTTCCATGAAAATATTCACTCAAGTGTACTCGTATCACATACATGGACAATGTTGACATTAGCTCATCTCTGGTTAAATGGCAGCGCTTAAGTGCATTAATTGGGAATCACTAATCATGCCTAATCATTGTAAACTAAATTTGCCTTGTGATTTCTGTTTAACTCTTCCATTTTCGCTTGTCGATATGGATGGTTTTCACCCAATGGCAGTTTGTTTAAGTTCCTCTCATCCTAAAAAGTGCTCATTTTGGGATCTCTCATCCTTGCGATGCTAATCAATATGGAAATCACTTAATGTTTAATAATAATAGTCAGAATAAAAAATAATCAAGAAAAATATTTCATATACAATTTACATTCCAATCTTTAAACTAATATTTGATATTTTTTTTATTAGAGTTTAGTGAAGGAAGGAATTATGAGAGGAGTTCTTTATGATATAATTTGCATACATAGAATTTTTTTTAGATGGATCGAATGCATGATAAATGATTTCTATACCATAATCTAGTTTTCGATACATTCAAAACCTTTTTTCTTTCATTCAATCAAATAACTAAGACCGAGTTCATTCAAGAAGCATGGCATGACACAACAAGAACCTTCACATGTTATAAAAAAAAAAAAAAAAAAATGAGAGAAAAGAAAAAGAAGGAAAACTCTTCATTTCTTATGTTTAGGCAAGCCAATGATTTCAATATCACAAATGATCGATGATCAAACTCATACTCTTTATCATTTTGCCGACGGCTATGGCTTGTCTTCCCTTCCTCTCGCACTGAATTTGACGATATATTCCGGCGGACCGAGCTTCAACTTGGTGTCCACCTTCATCGCCTCCTTCCTAAACTTCAATCCGCACGCATTGCACAGTGTCTAAAACACACACAAAACGACCATGTCATCATCGATCGGTCGAGCCAATTACAAAAAGGAAATAGCTAGGACTAACTCATCAGCAAGTGCACACCTTGGGTCCATCAGGACCATTTCTCCACAGCGGCGTGTCGGTCTGCAAGCAAGCCACACACCTCTTCGAGTTCGACACCATCGAGTCGGGCATGGACTTCATGTCCATTTCCATCATCATCTCCATCGTCGATACCCTTCTTCTTCGCCCTCTCCTCTATCTATCCTAGGCCATTGGGGCCTATATATATCGTCGAATTTCCAATGATGTCACCTTCCATCCGATCATCATTAGCTCATGATAGGATTAAACATAATCGAATTAATGGAGAAGGGGATGATGGTATGCCTCACGGAGGAAGCTACTATATTTTGAACGTAACGCCTTAACCATTTAGTGAGTAAGAACAAGTTTGCATTTACTTGCTAAATAATAATGGCGATTGTAAGTCAAGAGATCAATGTCTCTCACACCTTATTTCGGTAAAGTAATTTTATTTTATTTTATTTTTTTAGAAATAATCTATAGCTTTATATCAATGCATGTTCAATATCACCGCGAATTGAGTCACGAATCGATTGCTATATATATATATATATTTATATATGTCTAAATCGCGATCGAGAACGAGGGCGAAATTTAGGGCAACCAAGTTCGATCGACTTAATTATATATGGTTGAATGAGGAGCAATGTTTAAATCAATGCAAGGAAGTCTTGTGCTTGCTTTAAACATTTAACTAATTAATAATTAATTATTTGGAATAGTATTTAATGATCGTTTAATGTTTACAATTTATTTTTATTTTTATATTTTAAAGGTTTTTAATTAGCTTTGAAGAAAACTTTAATATTAAACATTAAAAAATGTTTTACGAGTGGGGTGTGCTAAGCACAATAGAACACCATTAAGGAGTACCTAGGGCATTCTTGATGTGTATTATTATTATTATTATTATTGATGAGAACTCTTATTAATATCTCTATTTATAGATATCATTTGATGATTTTCCAATTCGAGACAAAGAGATTGATGAAAAATAATAAATTAAAATTGGCTAGATGAGACGTTTTATTTTTATTAATAAAAAAATCCACATTTTTTTTATTGAAAATTTATTTAGAAATAAATGTTGGAAAAGGGTCTCTTATTATTAAAAAAGACGTTCTATTCAACCTCAATATATTTTTATTTTCGATGCTATTATAGCAAATTATTTTTTATGATATTATAATAAAATTATGATCGATACAATTAGACATTTCAATTCTGATTGTAGCAACTATAATGCGTAATTGTTATAATATGTATTCTTTATATTTGATCAATATTAGTCGATATTATATTATAATAATTATGAATTATAATTGTTACGATATACACAATTCATTTTCAATCAATATTGATTATGTGATAACTATGAAGCCGTACCTATATATTATGTATAGTCATACACTTATCTACTACAGTTGTATAGTTATAATCATCTACAACTATATATAATAATTATGAACTGTTATAACTGTATACTAACTGTAATATTATCAAATAAAAATATATCTCCACGGGAGAGTCTCATGACTCAGTAGAATTGCACTCATAAGTAAGGATCAATCTCTAAAATTATAAATTTTTCGGGGTATCTGTCATCCTATTATACTAGTTTTGGATTGAATAATATGCTCATCGTAATTTATTTCATTCGTGTTAATTATGAAATCGATTAATAGAGACACTCAAAGATGAAGGAATCATTTTTTTCACCCATCAAAATATAAAAGTATTTTCAAAAAGAAAAATAAAATTTTGATAATAAATGACAAAGAAAAGGGGTGCCTTTTGACTTTTATAAATAATTTTTGGATAATTTTTTTTTGTCTTATTTCAAAGTGTGTGATACCATATTGAGTTTTCACGGGGACGATGCGATGGTAAGACAGGATATTGCTTGCAGAATGGACTGGGTTCGATATCGGATGAGGGGTCTAAAATCCCTCCTGATTTCATATGGACCCCTCCCTGTTTTGTCACCGTGTCAAGGGACTTTGTCCTCCCTCCCCCTCCCCCCTCCCCCGCGATTTGCTTCCCTCTCGCTCCTGGGACGGATGACAAGAGACTGCTAGTTGGACAGATTTTCAACTTTTACAATGGATACCACATTGAATGAGATAATTCTTATTATTCTTAATGAGAAGGAAATTATATATGAATTTAAATTCCTGCTCTTTTACAGAGTTTTGATATGCGATCATCGTTGCGCACGCATGCACGGCTATATTCTTCATTGTCTAATCAAATGAGATTGTACAGTAATAAAAAATACATAATATTTTCGTTGTTCGTCTTTTTCTCTGATGAACACTATAATCCATCCCTTGAACTCATCGAAAACGTCATCGTCGACTCTCCAATCGAATTGCGACCGCAATCGTGTCGAATTCCGATCAAAATTCGACCGCGATCCGATCACGATCTGATCGAAATTTGACCAAGCTTGAAGTCCGATCGAACCGCGGTCAAATTCAGACCGCAATCCAATCGGAATCCAGCCGAATTATGGCTACCAGTGCCACAATGCTAGCGGTTAGAATCCTGTCACGGACCGATCGGACTACGGTCGGATTCTGACAAGATTGTGATTGGAATTCGGTCATTCGACGACGATGTCGAGCGACAGAGGGTGCTCGGGCATCGACGGTCGTGCATGGGGATCGAGTGTTGGGGCTTGAGAAGACGGTGCTCGAGCGATGGAGTTACTGTGCATTCTCCATTATCGCGCACAAGTCGCGCACCATCAGGCACACAATATAACAATCTATTAACCGTCGGATCGCTTGCACACTATAACCCAATCTTTGAACCCTAAGAGATCAAACGATGGATAATAGAGGTGTTCACGAGTGAGTTATACCCGATAACATATATATCCTTGAGCCCTAAAGGATCAGACAGTGGATAATGGAGGTGTTCATGAATGAGTATATATATATATATATATACAAGTCTTGTCACGATCCGATTGACTAGTCGGTCGGAAGGCGACGACAGCGGCGACCTCGACAGATTCATGCATTGGATATAATGCTCATCGAAGAAGCAGACGGAGCACTATGTATTTTTCATTTACTGTGCAAGCTTGTAAGATCAGACGACTGAAGAAGAGTCACATATTGATCGACGCCTAGGATTATATATATAAAATTGCGATTCCGTGAAAGGGGCGACGGAGCGACCTTGATGGATTTTAAGGGATTGGATATATATATATATATATACACGAAATTGATGTACTGCTCGATAGATATCTACATGCTCGTGAGCGCCCGAGCAAATACAGTAACAAAAAATATACAATAACTCAAATGCAACATTCCTTCCCGAACCGTCGCAGCTCATCATCATCGCAACTAGACAGATTTTGACTGCGATCCGATCGGAGTCGAAGTCTGGCCAAACCATGGTCCGATCGGAGTCAGAGTCCAATCAGACCACGATCGAAATTCGATCCGATCGAAATCCAATCGAATTGCCACTGCTAGTGACCGCAATTAGATCACGATTCGGCCGGAAGCACGACAGTGACGATTCCAATGGGTTCACAGACTGAGTTATACTATCGATTGCTCTGATAATGCACGGACAAAAACACCATGTATTCTTAATTATTATACAATCACATAGATCGAATGACTAACAACGAATCACGTACACAATTATCGTGCAGAATATTAAATCTCTCTTTATAAATATACCCAACAGAACAGAATGAACCGAACAAGGTCAAATGATCAACACTGCTCCATTGTAGATAATATTTTTCTTTTATAGTAGAAATCAAATATGACAGAAAAAAAAACAACTAAAAATAAGATAGTATCACTATTATATGCCATGCGCTCTAGAGTATTAACTGCACAGGCCAATAATGTTCATCAAGTGTTCTTTGAGTTCCAAGCAATCATATCAGTCTCAATGGAATTAACAATCTTGTTTATCAGGCGGATTGTGTGTTTCACATCCCCAATAGTCACCATTGCAGATCTAAATCAAATATGAAAAAAGAAACTTGGTACTGTAATTAATCAAAAACACTTAAAATTTTGAATAGTTGGATGTTGAACAACGAGCAGTTCATCAGCAAATACCTGAGAAATAGGATAACAAATATGCAGATATCTAGAATCGAATACAACTGATGATCTAGAACAGCATGTACACCCAAGCTTACTAACAGATTCTCTATAAACTAGTCGCAGTTCATATTCATGCTCCAACAAATCTCATAAAAAAAATAAAATACTATACAAATATCGGTCTAGTTTTAATGCCTTTTTCATAATTTTGTTTGTTTTTTTTGCAAGTTATGCTTCAATACTGATAGGAGAATGTGATGCCTTAAATTTGGGGAATGATAATTCTGTTTCTGCATCGAAAATTGCAGGTTCATACACCGACATGGACTTGGAAACTAGAAAGTGAGAGTGATAATTCTGTGTCTGCATCATAAGGAGCTGGCTCAGGCATCATGACGACCTAGGAACTGAGAATGACAACTCTGCATCTACATCAAAAGGAGCCGGCTCATAAACCATCGGCCTAGAAACCATGAAGTCGCATGGCAAAGGATCACAAAGATCAGAAATGATTCGACTGGGAGCTGAGGCAGTCGAAGGCATCTTGATGGTTTGAATCTGCTCAAGGACCTTGACGGCTTCTTCCATTGATGGGCGTTCATTAGGATCATGAGCAACACACCTCAGCGTGAACTGAACTGCAAGGCGAGCGGCTTCCAACGGGTACTTCCCATCGAGCCTTCGGTCCATCAGGTTATCAAGATTCTTCATATCTGAGGTAGAGGAAATGATAAATTCTTGCAAGCGGTTGTCTATATATTGATATGTGCTTGAATCTTCAAGGCTTTGTTGAATTGTGCTTGAGGTTTGCAAGCTTGACTCTTGGAACATCAACTGTCGTGACTTCAAGCACAAGTAGCCTGCATGCCGACCTGAGAGAATTTCCAGCAATGTGACTCCAAATCCATACACATCGACCTTTTCGCTTAGCTTGGCTGAAAATGGAAAAGAAAAAGAAAAGATCAAATAAATAATGCATCAAGTAGTCCAACATTGGAAGTTTGGTTGTCTACGAGTAAATGAACATTGATCTTAGCACGAGATAATATGCAACTATCAAGCTTTACCCTGCGTTTGACTTGATGTAGTGAAATCTGCAAAGAGGCTTAGGCCTCGAAAACTTTCAGAGAATTCAAACGAAAGTAACAAAGGGGTGAGAGAGTTTTAATTGGAAAATATATAATGAAAGCCAATCTTATTGCTCGGACACGCTTATTTCTTCCCTATCTGTACCAGTTTGGCCACACCCAGTGCCTAGATTTTGAGAAAAAAACAATCCATAAGGTCATCCTTTTTTGAGGAGTAAAATCAATCGAGTTAAAGAAATTCCGAGCTTTTTTTCTTGACACCTAGAAGTCATTCATTAGATGAGAAATAAAAGGGAAAATTGAAAATTGGCATGGCCAAACCTGAAGCAGCTACTTTCAAAATAGTAGAAAGAAAAAAAAAAATGAGAGTGAGTCAGTACGAAAGAGGATTCTCACTATTTTCTATCATACAAAACCATGCACTGATGCACAAGACTTTCATTTCCATGGCTCCTAAGTGCAAAAAGAAAGAACTCCTTTCTTTTTGTGATAACCTTCCTTGTGTTTGTATAAAATGGAACTCATCTGATTTCTCAAAAAAATTATTAACCCTTGCTTCTCAAACAATCCTTCATCATTGGTTCAGTATTTGTGAATGACAACTTTTTCAATCATGAAGGATTGAGAAATAGAACCTTCTGATTTGATTTGTTTCCACTGGTCATGAGATGATCATCTTAGGGTGGTGATCCATCAAGGCCGACAAGATCCATCCCTATCTAGTTAGGATAAAATTTCGCAGTTAAATACAGATAAAATGTCCCTACAGGTCTAAATTGTCATATAAATATAGCAAGATATAGATGTTTTTTTTTTATGTATTTGATTCAGGATGTTCCTTCTTTTTTTTTTCATTATTGCTTGTGCAAATTGACAACCAGTTCATAATACAAAAGGATCATTATTATTTAGGCAGAATGAGATCATCATAATGATTCTTACCGTAATGTATATACTCTGGAGCAATATATCCGGGGGTGCCATATATAATATTTATTTCGGTGTGAGAATTGAAGTCTGTTGCCGATCCAAAGCTTGCAAGCTTTGAATTGAAGTTCTAAAAATTAAGGCATAGATTAATTCTACATCCCATTTCCTAAGAGTTAAGGCTGCCAGTGTATATACCGAGTCAAGCAAGATGTTGGCACTCTTCACATCCCGATGAATAATCTGAAATTTGTGTAAAAAAGCAAGAGCTCTAGCAGAATCATTCGCTATCTTTATCCTTTGAGCCCATGAAAGCGGTTCAAAAGCTTGCTTACCTGTCAACAAATAGTAGCATCAATCAAACATGCATGGATTGGAATATACCCAAATGTACTAGAAATGGATTTTTGTCAATTGATAATTCCCTTATTTACATTTTTTAGCATTTTACTAAATGATACGTGCTTTACAATGATATTCTTTCTGTATATAAGATGTCTTGCTTATACTTGAAAGTCATTGTGTTACTTTTGGCAAAATGAATAAATTGCATATTAGACCTTTCTGTTGTGCTTAAAATTGTGACTTTCTAGTGAATTGTTAGTAGCAGGGTTACCTCTCTGTGCACAGAGTCATAGCCGTAGATCGTGACAGACTGATTGGACTTAACCAATCAACAAATATGACAAAGTTTAAAATAACAAAATATTTTTAAAATCAGGAGAGCAGAATTTTATTTCTTCTTCTTTTATGAGTTTGGCACTTCAATCGGCATGGCCAGTTCTGCCATTTCTGTGGAGAATCGCTCCAGGCCTTAGTTTAATGCTCCTATTTTGATTGACCAAGAAACAATTAAGAGTAATAAAAAAATCATCAATCAAAATGTGAGCAAGACTGGAAAAAGCTTTCTTATAAGTTTAAACTGTTCAATTAAGCAAACTTAGCAGCCTAACCATTCCCAAGTCAATTAAGCAAACTGTTCATTTTTGCAAGATGATGGAGAAATTGAAAGAGATGTTTTACGTAGAATATAAGTAGAATGGTTGACATGGAGGAAAGCGTCATGTGCTTTATGTGATCGTAAAGTGTCTTTAAAACTTAAAGAAAAGTTTTACAAAACGGCGATTAGACTTGCTATGTTATATGACGTTGAATGTTGGACTACGACTTGAGCACATGAGCAAAAGATGAGAGTTGCAGAGATGAGGATGTTAAGGTGGATGTGCGGACATACGAGGATGAACAGAATAAGAAATGAGAGCATTAGAGAAAAAGTTGGTATTGCATCTATTGAAGGAAAGCTCCGAGAGACACGTTTAAGGTGGTACGGACATGTACTTAGATGGTCAATAAATATGCGATATGAAACGATGTCAAATATATACATCAAACGAGGAAAAGGAAGACCAAAAAAGACTTGGTTAGCAATAATAAAATAAGATAAAATTTATTTAAATATAGATGATGATATAGTATGGGATAGAGTCCAATAACATAGAAGGATTCATATAGCCGATCCCACCTAATGGGATAAAACTTTGTTGTTGTTGTTACTGTGCTCATCAATCAGTGTGCAATGAAGAAACACTACAGTGACCAGAACTAACCTGAAAATAGATGTTTGGATAAGCTCCCATTAGCCATGTGCTCAAAAACTGATAAATAGATGTTTGCTTCCTTCCTGTGAAATCCCATCAACTTTTTTTTATCTATTTTATTGCAATAGCCCAACAGCTTTATCACATTGGGATGTGAAATCCGTTCTAAATATTTTATCTCAGACTCACCCTGCGAGAAAAAATTACATAAATTGGTAAACCATCCAATAATAACAACTAAACATTTCGCATGAAGTTTTATAAACTTAATCAAACTTTCGAACAGCTAAACTCATACTACTTGCACCCACTTGTGACCTTATATACTCTCTTTTATGTACATTTCTCTGTCTACCGATTCTATAGTACTGGAAAAGAAGAAAAAGTGGCTAAGCAAATTGTTGCAATTATTTTTTATTAAACTACATAAGAAGTCTGATCATCCTCAAGCCACATCAGTCCCAATTAGTTAATATTTACATATATTTTATCACTGAGTTGGATCCTATACAATATTACATCGTTAGGTTATATAATGAGTAACATTAGATCTTTTAAATCACTTTTGATTGTGCTAACTCAAATTTTCTTTGATCTCCTCTCTTTCTTGCACAACTCTGTCCATGATGAGTTAACTTTGTTATGGCCGATTCCAAGTCCGGATAAAGGAGGAATGTTGCATTAAATTACCAACCAGTGTCAAACTAAGACAAATATTCAATGCATTGATCGATTAAATTATTGTACTAATACTACGTTGTTCCCCAGAAAAACTGTGTTGCGGGGTCCGACGTAATATCTTGATAAAGACCGCTACATCTCTAGAACTCAGATCTAGTAATAAATATATAAGAGTTCACATTACAGAGTCCGATTGTAACATATCGACAAGGATTGCTACATCTCCATGAGAACTTGGGTGTAATGTTAAATAAACAAGAGTTCTCATTCCATAGATTAGGTAAAAACAAATATGATATAAAAATTAATAATCTAAGATTTGAAACATGGAACATAGAAGGGAGCCTTGACACAACGGTAAGGTTGCTGCCTTGTGACCAAGAGATCACGGATTCAAATCCTGAAAACATCCTCTTGCAAAAAAAAAAAAACAAGGTAAAGCTGCGTACAATGGATTCCTTCTCCAGTACCCCGTGTGGCGGGAGCTTCGTGCACCGGATTGTAGTTATTTGAAACATGGAACATAGGAACCCTCACTGGTAAAACAATGGAGATAATAGATACAATGATTAGGAGAAGAATTAACATTTTGTGTGTACAAGAGACAAAATGGATAAGTGAGAAGGGAAAGATGACAGAGAACTCGGGTTTTAAGTTTTAACACATAGGAAAGAGTAAAATAAGAAATAAAGGGGTGTTGTTATAGATAATTCGTTAAAGGAAGAAGTTGTACGAGTAATTAGAAAGGGGGATAGAATTATAACTCTTAAGATAGTAGTAGAGAAAGAAACTATGAATGTAATTTAACGTATACGCACCTCAAGCATGATTAGATAAAAATATCAAATCAAGATGTTGGGACGACCTAGATAAAGTATTACAAAATATTTCATCAAATGAAATGATTTTAATAGGAAGCGATCTAAATGGACATGTCAGAGTGAAAAATGAGGAATATGAGAGGGTACATGAGGGTTATAGATTTAGAACAAGAAATGAAGAAGGTAAAACAATATTAGATTTTGCAATATCATATGACCTTATACTAACTAATACGTTTTTTAAGAAAAGAGAAGAACACTTAGTCACGTTCAAAGGGGGGAATAATAAATTGCAAATCAATTTTCTTATGGTTAGGAAAAGGAATAAAAAGATTTGTAAAGATTGCAACGTCATTCATGGAGAAAGCTTAACTATCCAACATAGATTAGTAGTGTTGGATATATGCCTCAAACATAGTATTAGTAGAAGAAAAATATATACAACTCTTAAAATTAAGTGATGAAAGTTAAAGGATAGGAAACATAACATATTTAAGGAGAAGGTAGGACTACAAGTATTAGGTGAAATATACAACGACCATAATACAACATGGGATAAGATGATATCAAAGTTGAAAATAGTAGTTAAAAGTGTACTCAATGAATCAAAGGGGCATACACCACCAAGTAAGAAATCTTGATGGTAGAATGAGAAAATACAGAAGAAAGTGAATGAAAAACGAACAATCTATAAGGAATTATATATTTGTAAGAACGAGAAAAACTTATAAAATATATAATAGCTAAGAAAGAGGCTAAAAATGTAGTGAATGAAATTAAGAATGAAACTTTTGAACGGTTATATCGAAAATTGGATACAAAAGAAGAGAAAAGAACATTTATAGAATAACTAAAGTGAGAGAGAGGAAGGCAAAAGATCTTATCTACATAAGATGTATTAAAAATGAATACAATAGGATACTAGTAAAATATGGAGAAATAAAGAGAGATAGAAGAGGTATTTTCATCAACTTTTTAATGAAGGTTTAGATAACCAACGTAACTTAGGTAATTTAAGTAGGTCAAATGAGTATAAAAATTTAAATTTTTATCATAGAATTTAAATTTTAGAAGTAGAACAAGTTTTAAATGGGATACAAAATGAAAAAGTAGTTAGACCAAATAATATTCCAAGAGAGGCATAGAAGTGCCTAAGGAAATAAAGTATTGAATAATTTATAAAATTATTTAACATGATATTGAAAATAAAAAAAAAGTATGATCAATAGAAGGTAAGTACTCTAATTCCCTTATATAAAAATATAGGGGACGTACAAAATTGTGCAAACTATAGGAGTATTAAACTAATGAGTCATACCATGAAACTTTGAAAAAGAGTAATAGAAAAAAGATTAGGATACCACGATTACCAAAAATCAGTTTGGGTTCATGCCTGGAAAGTCGACAATAGAAGTTATACATCTTTTTAGGCAGGTAATTGAAAAGTATCGGGAGCAAAAGTAAGATCATGATAGAGTTTCAAGAGAAATTATATAGAGTATTTTAGAAAAGCGAGGTATTAGCGTAACATATATTGAACTAATTATGAATATATATAAGGAAGTAATGACTAGAGTGAAGACTTCTGACGGATTAACTAAAGCATTTCCAATAAAAATAAAATTATATCAAGAATTAACTCTAAGTCCCTATTTTTTTACATTAATCATGGACGAACTTACTGGACATATTCAAGACACAATACCGTTGTGCATATTGTTTACGGATGATATTGTTTTAGTAGATGAGACACGAGAAAGAATAAATGCTAAACTAGAATCTTAGCGGTAAACACTAGAAGTGAAAAGTTTTAGACTTTGTAGAATAAAGATAGAATATATGAAATTTAAGTTTAGCAATATTAGATGTAATGAGACAAGTGTTAAGATAGGAGATGACGAGTTGTCTGTAATTGAGAGCTTTAAGTATTTAGGACTATTTTTGTAAGATAATGGAGAGATTAAGAGAGATGTCTTACATAGAACACAAGTAGGATGGTTAAAATGGAGGAAAACGTCGGGTGTTTTATGTGATCATAAAATACCTCTAAACCTTAAAGGGTAGTTCTGCAAAACGGCGATTATACCTGCTATGTTATATGGCGAATGTTGGGCTATGACTCGAGCACATGAGTAGAAGATGAGAGTTGAAGAGATAAGGATGTTAAAATGGATGTGTGGACACATAAGGATGGACAGAATAAGAAATGAGAGCATTAGAAAGAAAGTTAGAGTTGCATTTATTGAGAAAAAATTTCGAGATACACGTTTAAGGTGGTATAAATATATACTTAGACGACTAATAAATGCTCCAGTTAGGCGATGTGAAACTATGATAATATGCACATCAAATGAGGAAGAGGAAGACTAAAAAAGACTTAGTTAACAATAATAAAATAAGAAAATTTATTTAAGTATAGATGATGACAAGGTTTAAAATTTTGACTCACATCGAGGTTTCGATTGCGATTGGAATGATACGATTTTGATATCGTATCATATTGATAAATTTTGATAATTTTTAAATAAAAAACACATAAATTAAAAATGAAAATTTTAACTTAAATATTAAAAATAAAAAAATAATTACAAAAAGACAAAAATACCAAAATATTAATTATAATAATAAAATTAATTTAATTAATTCCGATTAAATAGAATTAAAAAATAAAATAAATTTTAATAATAATAAAATTATTATTTATAATATATAAATTAATAAAATAAATTTAAAATAATTTTATTAAATTCTAATTGGTTTTATCTAACTTATAGTTAAATTATAGTTTAAGGAGTTGATTGAAGTTTTTTTTTCCTATGTTCACCACGTTGTTTGCCGTTGTGATAGCCCCACGACCTCACGAGGTCGTGCGCATGGCCGCCGATAGCCGTCGTGGCCTTGCACCAAAATCGTGTGGTTGCCCATGCAACACTGAGTGAGTCACCGCGGCCTCGTCGCGGTTAGTGGCATCGATGGCCGAGCGAGCAGTGGTGCCTTCATGCGGCTGCTTGAAGCCCACTCATGGCCACACGCGAGACCGCAAGCGGCCACAACGGGCTCGCACGAGGCCCTCGATGGCTATCACGACCCCAAGTGAGGCCTCTACTGCCCCATGGAGGCCGCCGCGACCACGCCTCCGATACTTCCTTGTTTAAGTGTCGGGCGACGGACGGAATGGTAAATTCCACCCGCATCGCTAAACACGGATCAAAATTTAAATCCTTGATGATATAATAGGGGAAAGAGCCCAATAATGCATAAGGATATCCATATAGCCGACCTCACATAGTCAGATAAGACTTCAAATTTAAAACCAATTAGGTACCTTAGAAATGTAAATTCATTGTGCTTGGGCTAGGCACAACCTATGAGAGATCATGTTAAGCCTAGTATGTGAGAGGCTATGTAGGACTATCTTAACATGGTCTAATTCAGGTAGTGTTAAGCTAGACCCAAATTGGTCAGATTCTACCCTGAACACAAGCTTGAACCCAACTAGAGTCGAGTCGAGCCCATTGGGCTTCAATTTAAAAAATATATATTTTTTAGCAGACTAGCTAAACATTTATGTTTTATTTCATTATGATATATTTGAATAATTTCCTGTATTCTTGTAATGGATAATCATATCATCTCATATGGGTAAAGAATTTTTCTTTTTCATTCTATTTTTCTCAGCACAAATATACTCTCTTCTTCCATAATGTTAACCATATGGTATATTTTTTTTATCTGATTGATCCAAGAACAATATCATCCTAGAGACATAGGAAATTTTTTTTGAGAAATCACCTCTTTGGAAGGCTGCCCATCAAAATTTCTGTGAAATCTCTTAATAGCGACAACCAATGTGCCAGGAACCCTATCATCTTTGACCAACCCCTTGTACACAGAACCAAATGCTCCTGTTCCAATGAGGTGATCAAGCTTAAAATCGTCTGTGGCACTCCTCAGTTCCTTGAAAGCAAAGATACGGAGGCGTAATGCAATTTGGCTGCTACACACTCCCTGTGTCGTCAACCATCCTGCACAAGGACAAAAGAAATTGTTGGTTAAGTTAATCTTCACTGTTTAATTTAGACTGTATGTACTCTCCTTAAATCATTTGATGGACTAAAATAGAGTTTTATTTTCAACATATATATATATGGTACACATAAATCATTTGAAGGAGAGATTTGGCGCAATGATAAACTTGGTGTCATGTGATCTAGAGGTCATGGATTTGAATCATGAAAATAACTTCTTGCAATGCAAAATAATGTTGCATACAATAGACTCTTTTTCGGGATCTCGCATTGACTGAAACTTCATGTAAAGCAAAGAGGTGTAAAAACAATTTACCTTAATTTTATATATTGACACATCGAAACATAATTCCCGTATATTGTTTCTCCTCTGTTCATTAGCATTGTTATATCTTAGTTTATTTACTAACATCAATATTTACATGGCCTGTTATTTTAGCCACTCTCAAGCAGAAATTGTAGCTTAATTAGCAGTGAAGGATGGAGCTGATATGAAACTTTAGTTGAATATTTGATTACCTTCATTTCTTCTCAGAAACGAAAAAGAAACACCCCTTTTAACAGGGGATCTTCAATAATAAAATCTGGGTTCTTTATGTCCAATTGGCACGTAACCTGATTCTTTACCCAGTGTTTCAGAGGATTTTCTCCAATATATCCTTGATCCCGTAACTCTTGTAATAATGGGCTGAATTTTTCTTTGAAATTCCACTGAGAAGGTCCGGCTGAGTAACTAATGAATTCCTATATCTAAATATATTCGTCTTCTTTCAAGGCTAGTTCTTCTATAGCTGCAATTGTAGGTGTTAACGGTAAAGTATTTATGGTGGTCAAGTTTTTATAAAAAGTTACCGTATTGCCTTCTATTCTTACTCCTCCATGCATAGCTCGTATGAAGTTGCAACCAAGAATCATCTTGATGTTTTCCCTTAATTTCATAGGAAATGAATAAGTGTAGGGGATTCTGAAGTTGTTTTCTCCAATTATCATTCTTTCATATTTCATCCTTTTATTTGCAGTTGTACGGGAGTTTATCCCACTGAAATGTACTACATATGGATTGTCTTCAAGAGCTTCGTCGGGAAGCCAATTGACCAATTAATTTACTTGAGCAACCCAGCGGATAAAAGAAACCCATCAATTGGTCAGATCATGTGCTTTTTTAAGCTATTTAAATCTATAATATTACATATTAAAATTTAAATTTGAATAATAAAAAATGATGGACCAACCATCATATCTAAGGACCTATCCTCTGCCTCCCTCCTAAATAAGAATAATATCTCTCATTCCCTAAATTCTTATCCTTCTTTAATCCCTTCATATCCCTCAATGTTAATGCAAACTTAAAACCAATAGTTAAAAATGATAATTACATTTGGAAGATGGAACCGACCAAATATGTGGACAGCATTACTAAACAGTCAAATTAATGTGGAAGTAACTAGGCAAAAAATAGAGAAATGCACGAGAGGGTAACTGTGATTCTTGAACTCATGTCATTTTAAACATTTGATTCTGATCATACGAAAAGTTCTGGAAGCAAGAAGATATTTCAATTTCCACTTTTTTCCCCTTTTCCACATGCAAGTGAGTGTATGTATATTCAGAACGAGTATTTACAACAAGTATTCCCCATCAATATCACAGATTAAAAGCCCACACTATATCGCTCTATAACACCTCATCCCCAACATATGTACAGAACCAAAACCAACAAAAAAGTACAAAAGTATAAAAGATTAACAAGTTCACATTGATATTTCAATTGCCATATTTGTGCTCCACAAGCTATGCTTTGCTTTTGTGGGGAAAAAAGGTTTAGCAAGAATTTGAATGTGTTATTCAAGATAAACATGCATTACGACTATTGTGGATCGACTAGAATGAAAAAACTTGATCCAAAAGCTAACACACAAATAAATTGTCATACGAAGTGATCCAAGAAACACAAATGAATACCAGGTATCACAAGCTAATACAAGAGGAGAATAATAATAAAGAACAATCAAGGGGATCAAATTCGTGAGAAACACTTTGCTTTATCAAAAATGGAAAAAGAATTATAATCTGCTACTAAAGAGTCACCTAATCTACATATTACCTTTTTGTTACCCATATTAATGTTTATTCATCAGCTATCTTACCGTATTCGCCTAATAGACCCAACCTAGTGCATGGATTGAAATTTCATGATGTGTCACCTGGCACAGGTGAATTTTTTCATTCCAAGTGTTGACACACGAAATTAGGCAGTGAGAGAGTGATTCTGTCAATTTCAACCATGACACCCTGGATTCCTCACACCAATCATGGGAAGGAGAAGAGAGAAGCCTGTAAGATTAGAGATGGCATATTGGTGAGGATTTGAGGAGAAATTGAGGTAACGGCCGCGTAAGGAAGAAATCTTCTTGTTGGAGGATTCTGATAAGCTTGGAGAACCAGGTAACATAGAGATCTTCTCATTAGAGGAGATCTCGAGCCTCACCGGCATCACAATTCACCGTGATTGTTGATGATCATTGGAGTCGCAATTGTAACTTCTCATCCTCACACCCCACATTTGGGTCAAAAGTGAGGAGAAGCCAAGGAGAATAAATTAGACTAATATAAACTTACACTAATATATAGCTTATATAATTATGAATTATATTAATAAAACTTACATTAATATAATAAATTTTAATATACAATTAACTATAAAAAAATTACTATAACAAACGATTATCTAAGAATTAATTATATATTTTAATTAGTAGCTGAATTTAATATATAAGAAATAATTGTACATTTTGATTTTTTTTAAGTATTAATTCATACATATAACTTGCAAGTATATTAAAATATAGAGTATTTAATTTGCATGAGGATTATTTAATTTCGGTCTTGGCCTCTTAGACATGTGAAGTTATCAAATGAGCACCATTGCTCTCGTGAAGTTGAAGGGTTGAGCTGGCCTAATTTGGCCTTAAAACAGATTCGGCATGGAGGGAAGACTAAATAGAATATTTGATGAATTCCAGAGAGAAGCATTTTGTATAAAAATAAATCACTCTTGTTATTCAATACCACTGATAAGAAATTCAGTCAACCAACTTAGATTAGAATTTCTTGGAAGAAAAAACTTGATTTCAACCAAGTCATCGGTACAACTCTACTGCAATTTCAACCAAGTCATTGATACATATCTAGAGAGAAAATAAAATTCTCTTTAACAAATGACTTTCTGTTCACCTGGATTTGATACTGCATCTGTTCCATGGGAGGCAGATTCATGTGGTTCCCGCAAGATGATATTTGTTCTTTCCTGAGAAATCAGTACAACGATATGAGAGAAGGAACCACGCTGTAGCTTTTGAGTTATAGCTTCATCAAATCAACCAAATAAATTTAAAAATTGATCATGGATGACATTTAAAAAAATATTATCAATCAACAAGTATTATTAAGAAATAGGTTTTTCAAAAGACAATTCTTGAAAAAGAGCAACCTACAAAAATGCAAGATCTTATCTTCAATGAATGTGTTTTGTTATTTTTCTGAGACTTGCTTTAGTCTTTGCATGTAAGTGAAAGGAAAGAAGATGAAAATGGGGAAGACGAGACGAAGACAAAATGAAGATTCCCCTACTTGAGCCAACTAAGAATTACATGATATTGATATTTGATAATAAAGAAAGTTGAAGGAAATGGTTCCTCTACCCTCCTTGACATGAACTTTCTCTATCCCCTATTTCCTGGTGAGACACCCAATTTGACTAATCATCGAAACCAGAATTCCATTGTTTCACCAGTAGCTATCATCAGACCTAGTTAAAGGGTATGATTATAACACACAACACTGATATCTTTAAAACATCTGATGCAGTCGTATGAGAACCTATCCTTGGTATCACGAGAAATGTCAAATGTGGATAGGAAGGAATATCATGCATAGAACTACCTAGTAATAGCAGACCAACGAGTTCTATTAAACAAAAATAGTTGATAGAAAGTTACATGTCACACAACAAGGAGACCCATTATATCTCCACTCCCTCCTTTTCTGTTATCAGTATGTTTCTCTGGTGGTGTCCAACCTACTTTAGGTCATGTTTAGTTGTTAGAAGGGAATATAATTGGAATGGTTTATTTGCTATAATAATCCATTCCAGTGTTTAGATGAATAATTTGACATGGAATGATCATTCCAAGGAATGACATATTTCATTCCACTCGTCCCATAGTTCAAGAGTCCAAATGCTTAATTACACCTCTACAAAATATGATACATTCTATTTGCAGGTAAATGTAAATTAGAGACAAAAAGGATGGGCAAACCAAACATCTAGGTGAGTTGAGCTGACTGACTGACATTATTTGCTTTTAACTCATCATGTGAGATGAAATAAGGGTGTCACAATTTCCTTCTTTTAAGGCTTGGCATCCCATAAAAATATGAAGTCCAATTCAAAACCCAAAATCATCCCTAATCGGTGGCTTGACATCCCGTCAAATAAAATCCAATTCAGAACCCAAAATAATCACTAATTAGTGGTAAGTGAAGCTCAAAGGAGGCTGCACAGTTGGACCATTATGCAAGAAATCTTTTCCAATGCCTGTCTACTGTGATACCAATTGTCATATCCTGCTTATATGAGAAAGGTGACTCAACCATTTGTTGAAAATACTTAAAACCCAAATTAAAAATAGTCACTCAAGTAACCTTATAAAGCTTTTTTATTAGCCTATAAATCACCATGTGAGACTGAACTAGGGGATGCCACATTGAGCAACTTCAGCAGACTAGTCAAGCTAGTTCTGGGTGGACCGAGTGAGCTAGATGAGTATGATGAGCAGCTAGGCAGGACAATGTCTTGGGCAAGCTAAGCATCTCAGGTAGGCAAGCGATCCGAAGGCAGTGGAGATTGATGAGTAGGCCAAGTGCATAGGTGATAGAATTTTGAGTGATCCAAATAGACTAGGTAGTCTGAACTGAATGAGTAGGCAAATGGATCAAATGAGTTGAACAACCTAAGTGGATTGGATTATCCTAGTGGGTGAAAAAATTGAATAGATTAGACAAATCAGATGGACAAAATAGGCTAGACATGTTGACAAACTAAATAGATCAATGATATCAAATTGGCCTAATAGGCCTAACATAAAATGAATCATTCCATTTATTTTATCATTATGTAAATGCAACCAAAGGATAGTCTAGCGCACGAAGCTCCCACCATACGGGTCCCGGAGAAGGATCTATTATATGCAGCCTTATCCTACTTTACAAGAAACTATTTTTAGGACTTAAACTCATGACCTCTATGTCACAAGACAATAACTTTACCGTTGAATCAAGGCTCCCTTTCAAATAAATAAATGAAATGGATCCTTGCACTAGTCATTCCATTATTTTTCTCATTATCATTCTCTAATATTCTATTTCCTTTCCTTCTACCAAGATAATGGTAATTTGTAGTGACTTTTAATGTGGTTGTCCTAAGAATTTCACATATATTGACAAGAACTTCACTTTTGTTCAAGTATAATCACAATTATATAAGAAACCTTCAGATCAACATATAATTTGTTTAAGAGCACATGGATTCTTCCAAGAATCCTCTCATTTATGCTCAAGATCTTCAACAATGGAAATTATTGCAAATATTTTCAGACTGAATATGCTCAGTTTGACAAAGTTTGAAGTTCGTCACAAGAAACCTTCAGAAAAAAAGTGGTGGCAAATTGGGAATTAAAAACAATGGAGTTGTCATGTTTCAACACAATCAAACTTTTAGTTGACAAGATGCATACCAATCCAAAAAAACATTGAGCACCATTCTTACACATGATCAAGAGATAGATACCATTATTCCCATCTAGTGAGAAACTGAACCACAACTAGGTTCCAGATGTCAGAATCAAAACTAAAAACAGTATTTAAAAGTTAAAACAAATATAACAATCCATGTTATCTTCAGTATCATTGCTAATAAATTTGGAAAAGCTTCTTATTTTAATTGAAAATAGAAAACCATTTTGATGAGTAGGTTAGTTCTTGTAGCATTCTTGTGAGGTCAACCCCAAACTTATTTGAGACTCAAATTAAATGATGCCCAACCTTGTCCAAAAATTGGTACTTCCATTCTTCCCCCATCTTCTCTTTTTGTAATGTTTCACTTTCTTATAATCAACAAATGAAATTAAAGGATAATCTTAGGATGAGAATCTTCCTGTCTCGGTTGATGAGATAGGTTGAGATTTGCCCATTTCGAGTAGTACCATCAAATCTCAAATCTATATTGGCATAAGTGGAACAATAA
The DNA here is from genome assembly GCA_025175895.1 of Wurfbainia villosa. Classification (NCBI taxonomy): domain Eukaryota; kingdom Viridiplantae; phylum Streptophyta; class Magnoliopsida; order Zingiberales; family Zingiberaceae; genus Wurfbainia; species Wurfbainia villosa. The sequence goes on along the minus strand of CM045991.1, from coordinate 18,215,132 downwards.
CATTCACTCATGTCAACACAATATTGGTATTCGTTGGCGACCAAACAAATATGTTTTGACCATCCAAACTGATACTGATCAACACTTGAAATCATAAGGTGTTCCATTTGCAGTGTGAATAATTTTCTGTTTAGAGATGGCATGACTCATATATTAAGAAATACGACTAGTCAGCCATATTTTCACCAATCATAAGCAAAGTAAGATTCAAAAGTACACATTTACAATAGTATACAATAGCTCAAGACAAGAATAAAAACACACTATGCAAAAAAATTAATTTCACAATGAAAAAAATATAAAACAAGTAGAATCAGACTAGTAAAGATACAATATATGGAATTTAAGTTTAGTAATATTAGATGTAATGAGATAAGTGTTAAGATAGGAGATAACAAGTTATCTGGAACTGTGAGATTTAACTATTTAGGATCATTTTTGCAAGACAATAGAAAAATTCAAAGATGTCTTACATATAATACAAACAGGATGGTTGAAATGGAGAAAAGCGTTGGGTGTTTTGTATAATCGTAAAGTACTTCTAAAATTTAAAGAAAAATTCTATAAAACGACAATTAGACCTGCTATGTTATATGGCAGTGAATGTTGAGCTATAACTCAAACACATGAGCAGAAGATGAGAGTTGTAAAAATAAGGATGTTAAGATTGATGTACGGATACATGAGGATAGACAGAATAAGAAATGAGAGTATTAGAGAGAAAATCGGAGTTGCATCTATTGAGAAAAAACTCCGAGAAACACGTTTTAGGTGATACAGATATGTACTTAAACGATCAATAAATGCTCCAGTTAGGCGATGTGAAATTATGATAAATACGCACATCAAACGAGGAAGAGGAAGACCAAAAAAGACTTGGTTAGCAATAATAAAATAAGATAAAATTATTTAAGTATAGATGATGATATGATAGGGAATATAATCCAATTGCGTAGAAGAATCCATATAACCCACCCCACTTAGTGGGATAAGACTTGGTTGTTGTTTTTGTTATTATAGAATCAAACTAGTATCATATTTCTTGGAACTCTAGAATATTGTTGAATTATCAAAGGATGTTAATGTGATCAGGTACGTTCACAAAACTAATATGCATCGAATGTTCACATACTAAATGAGCAGCAATCATACCTTGAATAATCTAATTGTTTCGAAGAATTGCATGATTGGAATAAGACCCATGTAGCCAATTACCCCACTGTGTGCTTCTTTGATTTGTTTCTGAATGCGTGCACCATTAAACGTAAGGTAAACACAATTGTGATTCTGTGAGGAGTTGATGACTTTGTGAGCCTTCACCAGAACATTGTCCACCTTTCTCAATGTCTCCACAGTAGTGTCACTGAGTGGCATGCCTTGAAGCTGCTCCAAGTTCTTAGAAATACACCACAAGTATTCCTTAAACTCCAAGCAAACATCCTTCAATTTGTGTGCAGTTTCAATAGCATCAATAATCCCCTTTATCAGGTTGATTGTGTCGACCACATCCCCAACAGCCGCCATCGCAGACCTAAATCGAATTTGAAAACATAACCTTGCTATTGTAGTCAATCTAAAATATAGAAAATGTGGAACAATTGGGTTTTGTATATATCCATGACAGAGATACAATTTTGGAAATCAAAATCTATGTGACAAAAGTTAAATTAAATTATTCACACATCTCTAATAATTAAACTTTATTTTAAAAAACAGTCCGGTGCATGAAACTTATACGCAACTTTACTCTACATAGCAAGAGGTTGTTTCTATGATTCAAACACATGATCTCTAGGTCACACGATAGTAATTTTACCGTTGCACCAAAGCTTTCCTTCAATTAAATTTTATTATCTAATAAAATTTAAACAAAAGAATTCACTTGTCTTGAAAAAATATATATATTTTCTTTTTTTGGATACAAGGAGTAAGGGTGAACATACGGTGGCTAATGGAAGATGCCAAACTATCATCTCTTCCTTGCACTATGGTGGATAGGAAATCAAGATGGTTTTTCTTGTCGTTCTATTAACTTTGGATTCTTCACTTTTTGTGGTTGTTCCATTATCTTTGGAATTTTCACTTTTTGTTGATGATTCTAGAAGGTTCTTTGACTCTGATTGCCTCCTTAGCAAGAAATTCTTGGTTGCTTAAGCTACTCATGGACTACCATGCAAGGAAGGTGAACTTAATCCACTTTTCCCAAATCTCTTTGTGCTCTTAACTAATGCTTTTCATTGTATTCTATTGAAAAGCAGGACAACTAGCATTATTTGGGGGATGGCTCATGGATGTCTGGACTCAGGTTCCAAATCTTTCAATATGCTGATGAACCCTATTTCTCAACTAACCTAGTATGGGCCTAAATCTCTGAATCTTGGCAGCAGCTTTTACTGTTTTCAGTGATCCAAAGAACCAACTTTGTCAAGTCATCCTTGATGTATTTGGGCAACGGCAAGTCTCATGGCTCAGTTCTCTCGAGCTTATTTAGTTGTCCTCTGTAGCATCTCCCTTGGTTGAGGGTGTGCAGACCTAGTAGAGCTTATTTGGGATGATCTAGTAGATAAAGTTAATTTGCAGTTTGAACCTTGGCAAAAGGTCTTTCCTTGAGTGGCAAGAGCACCTTGGTTAATAGGGTTCTCTCGATGCTCATTTTCTATCCTTGCTTGATGTATCTAATTCCGATTGGGATCAGATCCAGTCTGGATTCTATCTGCAAGAGATTCTTTTGGCAATCAAGTGAGCCACAGCTCACCAGTGAGATTCTTTAGTCCACATTAACTCTATTAATAATTACTAAATGGTAAATGGCTGGATATGCATTTTGATTATTTAATTAGTAGCTCACATTATCTCTATCTCAGCATTTAAAATCTTGTGTCTTATCAATTGGCACAGGTAGAATTTACCATTTTACTCGACAATTGACATGGCACAATCGCGCAAGGCTCTGGGACCACACGAGGCCTCGCATGAAACCATTGCATTTTTTTCATTTTTATTGTTTTAACTGTTAATTTCTTTTCTTTTTTTTTATATTTTAATGTTTAATTCTTTCCCCTCATATTTCTTTTTCATTTCTCCCCTATATTAATTTTACATGGGGAAAAAATTTGTTAAGAATGTTAGTTCTTGTTCGTTGTTAATTTCACTTTCGTCCATCTTTCATATGGACAAAAAAATCTCTTTAAAGAAAAACTACCTTTTTTTAAGAATATTAAGGATAAAAAAGAAAGATGGTTAGAAAAGATAAAAAATAAATAATATAATATAATTCCTAAATACTATTATGATTTGAACTAAATTATTTTATATATAAATTTAATTTAATTTTAAACCGATTAAAATAGAAAGAGATCCTTAGTGCAATGATAAAGTTATTGTTGTGTGACTTAGAAATCACATATTCAAGTAATAGAAATAGTATTTTAGAAAATAAAATAAAACTGTGTACAATAAATCTCTCAAATACATAAATTGTCTTCATGCAAAATAGTGATTTTAACCGGTCTAATTTTATTTAAAAATGAAGCAAGTAATTTAATAAAATCGGTACATCTTATGCCCAGAGAGTAGAAAGAAAAATTAGAGAAATTTTTCCACGGTGAAAAAATTTCCACCATTTACTTCATTGAAATTTTGGGAGGGAAAGGAAACTTAATCCATTAGTGACTAATTTTGAAGCCAAAATTGATCACCGTCAAATTGGGCGGAAAACAAAGGATGGAAAAAAAATGACGCATATAACCTTTCCTCACTCACAAAATTACACACTATCATTTTCCTCCAAATTTTGGGTTGATTGTAAAAAAAAATTAGAGGTGGATAGGATATTTTGGACAATAAATAATTTAATTTTCTTTTTATTTATCTAAATAAACAATACAAGAGATTGATTTTACTCACCTTCCTCAATTAAAGTAAACAAAGATAATAGACTATGAATTCCTTTTCCTTCCCATGCTCCTAGGTTTGTCACACCCATTCATGATCCACTCCCACAGGTAAACAGAGCATTAAAGAAAGTAAAATTATTACCTCTTAATCAGGACGGCCGGTACTTTGGTGATCCTGAGGAACCCTAAAAGCAAATTCCTGATAAAGCTGCAGAGAAAACATAAAACCACTCTCTTGTCTCTCCCATTCCTTTGTGACAAAAGAAATAGAGTTAGAGACGTAGAAAAGTCGCAGATTTCCTCTGAGACTTCGTCGCACATTAACACTGTAGGGACGGCCAAACTTCACTGTCACCATGTGTGCTAAACGTCGCCAGCAGGATGAGCATGCGTGGATCAAGTAGGGTTCGCGAAGAAATTACTAAAAACATGATATAAAAATATATTTTTAAAAAAATCATTTTAGTGTTCACCGAAGAATCTATGTAATAACAACGAAAAATAAATAAATAAATATATATATATATATATAAAAGAGACATAAAATCATTTTGCTCTATATATTCTTCATAAAAGTTTAGAACCGTCAAACTAATGATCTCTACTGATCGATTTCTCGGTCATTGTAAAAGAGATAAATCATGAATGGATCTTTGACTTTTCACTCGGTAGTAAGTACAAAAAAAGTATTTTATTTCAGAAAGAATTTTAGATTCTTCGTCTGATTTCAAATTCGGACTTCCTTATAAACGTAACCTTGCTCTGCATATTCCTGTTTTTATGTTTGAATGTCAAATCTAATCATACATATTGTTACCAATTTCATTTCCAGCACCTCCTCGATAGAAATGTCGACTGCGTTCTCTTCCTCCATCATCTTTATCTCCGCATTTAGCTACCACAGTCGTCCTCCATCTAGAAAAGAACAAACCAATCATTTCAAGGAATTGAAGCCCACTTCGAGATCTAAGATAAATAGTAGTGGCGCCTGAAATTTTTTGCATCGCCAAAGCCTTATACCGAGATTTGTTTGGATCGAGGAAGCGGACACGCCGGCAGATGCATGGGCGATTAGCCGGAGAACCTGAATCCTGCGGTGACCGATTCAGTAAGTTTCTCACCGAGTAAATCCGGAAAGTAAGTATTCGTGGTCTTCCGCGTAGTCGCGCCGTCTCTGTACAAATCGTCGTTGCGTGATAGTTAAAATATACGGAGATTATTTGAATTTAAAAAAAAAAATAAATCTTCTTCGAAATTAATTTTTATCTTATCTATAAGCTCCGTCGTACCTTAACTATCATGTCATTTTCATAGGAACCTCATCTCAACATTCCTCGTCACTGATGAAGGGAGATAAATTATAGAGTCTTGATCTATTGAATAAGGCACCAAAAGATTTTAAATTTTTTATTGAGAATCGATTTTTGTTCATCTATGCTCCCTGACAAACGAGCCAACGGAAAGACACTGTAGCTCCGAGGATATCTAATCATTAATTTAATTGTGCAAAAAATATTAATTCATACTCCGAGATCTTTTTCGTCAGTCCTACTATGAAGAGAAAAATAAATCACAGATAATCTTTAATTGTAGTGCAATTGATTAGTACGATGAATGATGAGATATTCCGATTGATATTTTCATTCAACAATATAAATCGATTCTTGTCCACTAATATAAATTTACACAACATTAACTAATAGGTCTGCCCCACGAGAACATCTGATCATAAACTTACGATAGCATCAAAATATTGTCTAATTAACGGTGAAGGGGATTATGGTATGGCTCGTGAGGAAGCTACTCTATTTTCTATTTTAACCATTTAGCCTGTAAAAAATTGGAACGGGCAATCTAGTGATTCTTAGTCTTACAATCATTGCGAAAAGAGATAAATTATAGGAAACTCTATAGGTCTGAATGTGGTGGCTAAGACACGTAGAGATCATCTAAATTTGAAAAAAAAAAATTAAATCTTCTTCGAAATTGACCAACATCTTATCTATAAGTATCGTCATATTTTAATCACAACGTGGGATGGAAACTATCTTAACCATTTAGTGAACAAGACAAATGTTGCCCGCAGGGCAACGGTGCGTCGGTAAAAGCTTGAGCGGTCCCTGAGACAAGTCATGGTTTGATCTCTGCCGGCTGCAACTTGCGAAGGAAATTTCGTCGTTTTTCACTCGCTTGCGGGTTGCAGAGGCGGGTTCCCATTATCCAGTTCGGTTGGTGTGGGGTGCGGACTCTGATTGGCGTACATACCTCTCACGGCGACTTGACGGCGCGTCATCCTGATTTACCCTTGTGGGCCGGTGGAGACTCTTCGGAGGCCGTGGGATAAGGTCGGTTCGCCAAGTGGACTAGTCGAGCGAAACTTGGATATTACTTGTAAAAAAAAAAAAAAAAAAAAAAAAATAGAAGAAGAAGATCAAGATCAATGTCTCATGCCTTATTTGGGTAATTTTTTTAGGAAATTGTCAATAGATTTTTAATGCATGTTTAATATAAAGAATAGTCGTATATTTCGAATTGAGTCACTAATTATAGATTTTTCTCACTGCCCAAAGCATATCTAGATTGTCACAGAGAACTATGGTTAAATTTAGGACAACCAAGTTCATTTGACTTATAGATGGTCGATGATGACATATTGATTGAGATAGAGTGATATTTATAAAATGAGCATGGTCGAATTTGGAGGAGAATCTAAAATTTCTCTTTGAACTCAGATGATCTTTCTCTGTCTTGATCAATCACGTTAAGATCAAAAGTCTTCCGTGATTTACTTCTCTCACAATAATCATAGAATAAGCTGATGGAAACTATTAGATTGACGATTCCAATCTTTTACGTAGTTTTAGATCTAAAAGTTTACCTAAATAATTGATATACTAGTATTTGATGGAGCACAAGATGAATTTACCATCTTGATGATCTTTATCAATCGGTTTTATAGTTATCGTTAAAAAGATAAATCATGATAACTAAATGATATTCTAAACAGACAAATTATACTTCCAAATGTTTTCTCCAGAAATTAACCTCTGCTTCAATGAGATAAATATCCATCCGAATACTAATTTGAGTGAGCCCATAGAAAACATTTAAATGCAAGGAGTGGGCTTGCTTTAAACATTAACTAATTAATATTTGGAATAGTTAATATTTACAATTTATTTTATTTTATATTTTAAAGTTTTTATATTTACTCTAAAGAAAAATTTAACATTAAATATTAAAAAAATGTTTTAAAAGTAGAGTGTGGGTTGAGGAGTCTCAGACGAAATAATAAAAATTAATATTTTTTTATAGTTAAAAAATTTAATTTTAATAAAAATTGAGTTTTTTTCCTTATAAATTTTAAAAAATAATTTTTTTAACTCTGGACGAAAGGCCAGCTATTCTTGCTAAAAAAAAATATGGAATCGTCACGTTAGCGGCCCCTTCCGGCTATCCCTACCGGTGGAGGAGGTAAATCAGGACCCAAGTAGCAAGTACAAAGGAGAGGATCCGTCGATGGCCCAGAGTCATGATCTCCCCGGGAATTGACCCCTGCCCACTTAAGAGTTGCTCTTTTGTACTTACCAACTGGGCCAACCCTGGGGGCTAGCTATTCTTGCTCCAAGCTGATTCTGCGTGTTGTGTCCATCGGGAAAATTATCCGCAAAAGGATTAGAATCCGTTAACTAAATGATCTTCATCGATCTATCCTACAATTATTGTGAGAAAGATAAATTATAAAGGGTTTTATGGATTTTGACGTGGTGGTCAAGATATGTGAGGGTCATCTAAATTAAAAAAAATATTTAAATTTTTTTCAAAATCGATTCTTACCTTATTCGTAAACTCTATCGTATTTTAGTCATTACATCATTTATGTAAGGGATGAAGAAAGGGGAAAATCATGTTCAACCCTTTTGTGATTTTGAATAAGACAATATTTTTTTTTATTGAGACCTCTTATTAAAATCTCTATTTATAGATCTTTTATGATTTTCCAACTCGAGACAAAGGGACCAATGCAAAATAATAGCGTGAAATTGGCGAGATAAGACGTATTATTTTTTGTTCATAAAAAATTCATATTTTTTTATTAAAAATTTATTTAGACATAAATGTTGAAGGAAATAAAAAAATATATATCTCTTGCTAAAGGTTGAACAATGACTAAATAAAAATTAATCATTAAGCAATAACTAAAATAAAAAATAAAAATTAATCATTGAATAATGATTAAAAATTAATGAACAACGACTAAAAATCAACCAATTAGTTTTAGTAGTTCTGAGTTTATTTTTTCATTGATTCAGTTTTTTTCAAAAACAAATAAAATTTAAAATTATTTCATTTAAAAAAAAAATTGAAGACTCTTTACCCTTGGAAAAAGTTCTATCAGGGAGTGTTTTTTCTTTTCTTTTGTCCCCATTTAAACATATTTTTATTTTTGATGTTGTCGTAACAATTACGAATTCATAATTACTAATATTTTAATTTTAACCGTAGCAATTATAATTCATAGTTGTTGTAACACAGATTCGATCTAATCCATATTGGTCACTATTATATTATAGTAATTAAGAATGATAATTTTTACCACATAGATAATTTATTTTTTATTAATAATATATTGTAACATTATTATAAGATCATAATTGTTATGCAATTGTGACAATTAGAAACCCTATTTGTTTCGACTTAGATTGAGACGGTGAAATATTCAGTGGCGAAAACGGCTTGACTGATGATTCGAATGATTTATTGATGCGGCGGGATTTGTCGAGGTGGAGAGGGTGTTATTTCGGATTGCATGATGTCGTTTCGGCTCTTGCCGAATGGCGTATCATGGGCGTCCGAAGGAGGAGCTGCAGTAGAAAAACAATGTTAAAGGCATCAAGAGAGATCTCGATTAAACTCCTCCGACACTCAAATCAAGGATTGGTATGAAGAAGAGAAACAACGAATGCAGCAGAGTAAGAGTTTAGAAGATCTTCTGAACCTGATGTTTCCTCCTCAAGTTACCTTTGTATAAATAGATATATTCCTACGGAGCGGTACGATAAATATGGAGAGCATGACTCCTTGAAATGATGGTTGCCGCTTTTAGAAGTAATATGAATCATTACATTCATAAATATTGTAGACGTATAGAGTGTAATTAATACTCTTTCACATGGTTGATGGAAGATAGGGTTCTATTAATACGGTGGACATATTTCCCTGAAGTAGTTATGGACATATGTCTCTTTTTCAAGGTGGGGCCTTTGACAGGGGATGTCTTGTTGGATATCTTAACTTTAATGACCGCTATCTCACTTGACTTATCAAGATACATATAATATTATGAAACTCGCTGCAAAATCTGTTGAGATATAATATATTTGGAACATCATATAATCGAGCTGAAATATAATATAGTCGAGATAAGATTTCTTTTTTATTCGACTATGTCGAAATATAATGTCTTAAAATACGGACTCAATAAATGAGAAGTAGTTATAAATATAATATTTTTCAATATCAATTTTATCCTGTATCACTGCCTACTGCTTATGGAATCACAGTCATACAATTGCTATAATAATATATATAACAACTACAATATCATAGAACAAAAGATATTTTTAAAAATAAAAATTAATTGAGACAGAAGAAAACATTTTGATAATAAATAATAAACGAAAAATAGATCCCGTTTCAATAAAAGGGGTGTTTTTTTTTAACTCAAACAATTTTTGGATGATTTTTTTGGGTCTTATTTCAAAGTGTGTTATACCACATTTAATGAGATTATTCTTATTATTCGATATGAGAATGGAAGAATTTATATCTGAATTCAAATATTTGCTTTTTTTTTCTTTTTCTTTTTTTTTTATCAACATCACAGAATGAACTGAACAAAGTCAAATGATCAGCTGGCCTGCTGATAAGCAAAATAAATTATTCCATTATAGATAATATTTCCGATAATTTATTAATATCTATAAAATTGGGAATCTGTCCAACTAGCAGTTCTCTGTCATCCGTTCCAAGACATTGCGCGAGAGAGAAATAAATCACGAGGAGATAAAGTCTCTTGACACGGTAGCAAGACAGGAGATGTCCATATGAAATCAGGAGATTTTAGATCCCTCATTCGGAATCGAATCCTGTCAATTTTACAAGTAACTCTTTGTCTTACCATCGCGTCATCCCCGTGGAAACGATAATTTACTAATATCAAATTCTTGAAAGACGTATCAATAATTGATAGAAATTATTGATTATGATATTTATGTTTAAAAAAAAGATAGGTGTATGTATCAATTATTTTAAAATCATAAATTTTTAAAAAAAAATTGATCACTATTATTAATATTTCAAATAGATATTTTTTTTTACCTATAGACTCTATCATATTTCAATAACTTATAATATTTGAAATGAATCCGATCTTTAAACTCATCAATGGATCCGAAAAGACTTTAAATATTATTTTTTAAATTTAAAATTCAATTATCACAAATTTCATTTACTAATAAATATACATCTCTAAATGAGTTTTAATTTTAGAAAAATTATATCTCATTCTAATATCCGAGTCAAAAATTATTGTTTTCGAAAATAAACAATTGATATTGTCGTGGTGCTAATTTTTCGAAACCAGTATCACGATAATGCTAATATTTAAAAATCAACACCACTTGGTGCTAGTATAAATTAAACAAGTGGCAAAAGCAGAAAGACATCTCACAGGAGAACATAGTTCAATCATTTACTGCAACATTGTTCGGCAACAAATTTAGGAATAGTATGATAGGTCTAAGCTCTCATAGTTTTATTTTTGAATTTTACTCAAAAGACTTTATACAAATGGAGATATCTTTTTATCTTATAAGCACATGATCTTTTCCATGTTCCTCGAAGGACTTCCTTGTGTATAGTTCTCTTGATCTAAACATGAGAGCTCTACTTCCTTCGTTCGGAATTTATGACTTGACATGAACTATGACTTTGATATCAAATATTAGTGTCTATAAGATCCACATATCTCCACAATAGTATGATATTGTCTACTTTGGACCTAAGCACTCATAGTTTTATTTTTGGACTTTATCTAAAAGGTCTCATATCAATATTGGAGATATCTTTTTATCTTATAAGTACATGATCTTTTCTATATTTTATCAATATGGGATTTAATTTGATTGTATTCCCTGTACTCCCAATATTGGACTCCAATCTTATCCGATTCAGTTATTGACGAGGCATCCCAAAGGTTCATAGGACAGAACCGATCACTCTCAAAAATTCAAATACTCTAATACTAATAAAAAAAAATAAACAACCTCGATTAGGATGGCAATAAAAACTACTACCATATTATGGTGTTGATTTATAAGAGATTATCACGGTGGTATTGATCTATGATGTTGATCTCTTAAGAGATCAGCACCAATCTCTATGATATCTTCAAAGTTAATCTCAACACTAAATGAGAAAAAAAAATTTAATTAAAAAAAAAGGAAGAATTGCATGCAAAGGAAAAAATAAAGTGAAGAAAACGTCGGGAGAGAGAGAGTGCAAAATTTAAACGAGTCGTTTAGGGACATTTGATTGGTAGAAAATTTTTTATTTTTTATTTTTATTCTTTCTTTTTTTTTTTTAGAAAATAGAAAATAATTTTTTTTTGTTTTTCAATTTTCTAAAAAAACGCTTTTTTATTTTTTAAAAAATAAAAAATAATTATTTCTCATTTTTCAATTTTTCAGAAAATGTTCTTTTATTTTTTAAAAAATGGAGATGAAAAATACAAGCCAAATGTATTTTTTCATTTTCACAAAAAATGAAAATAGAAAAAAAAAAACAGATATCAAACCAAACGCCCCCTTAGAAATTTTGAAAGAATGATATGTTGCTGTTGAGAATTTGATTACTTTCAATACGCCCATTTGGTAATTGCCAACCGTAATATTTTTTATTTATAGTAGAAATCAAATATGACAGGAAAAAAAAACTAAAAAAAACAGAAATAAGATAGTATCACTATTATATTTCATGCGCTCTAGAATGTTAACTGCATTAGAAATACTGGCTGATAATGTTCATCAGGTGTTCTTTGAGTTCCAAACAATCATATCTCAATCGAACTAACAATCTTGTTTATCAGGCGGATTGTATGTTTCAAAGACCATCGCAGATCTAAATCAAATCTGAAATAGCAAACTTGATAATGTAATTAATCTAAAACACTGAAAATCTTGAATAGTTGGATCTTGAACAACGAGCAGTTCAACAGCAAAGAACTGGAAAATAGGAAAACAGAAATGCAGATATCTAGAAGTGAATACAACTGATGATCTAGAACAGCATGTACAGACAAGCTTACTAACAGGTACAAGGATGCTTGTATCGATCCATTTCTCTACAAACTAGTTGCAGGTCTGGTTTTAACGCCTTTTTCATAAATTTTTTTTGGCAAGTTATGCTCCAATACTGATAGGAGAATGTGATGCCTTGAATTTGGGGAATGATAATTCTGTTTCTGCATCGAAAGGTGCCGGTTCAGACACGGACATGGACTTGGAAAGTAAGAATGAAAATTCTGCATCTGCATCATAAGGAGCTGGCTCAGACATCATCATCGACCTAGGAACTGAGCATGACAACTCTGCATCTGCATCAAAAGGAGCCGGCTCATACACCATCGAGCTAGAAGCCAAGAAGTCGATATCGTATGGCAAAGGATCACAAGGATCAGAATCGATTCGGCTGGGAGCTGAGGTAGCTGAGGGCATCTTGATGGTTTGAATATGCTCAAGGACCTTGACGACTTCTTTCATCGATGGACGGTTATTAGGATCATAAGCAATACAACTTAGCACAAGCTGAACTGCAAGGCGAGCAGCTTCCAATGGGTACTTCCCGTCGAGCCTCGGGTCAATCAGGTTATCAAGATTCCTCAAACCTGAGGTAGAGGAAATGATAAGTTTTTGCAAGGGTCTGTCTATATATTGATTTGTGCTTGAATCTTCGGGGCTTTGTAGGCTTATGCCAAACTCTTGTGAGCTCCAATTGCCAGCTCCATCAATTTTTCTCCCACGGTCACCGGATACTACTTCCAGCAATGTGGCTCTGCTGAGAATATCTTCCGGGATATGTTGAATTGTGCTTAAGGTTTGCAAACCTAACTCTTGGTACATCGTTTCAAATTTCCTCAAAAAGTCAAACAAACGCTGACCCGAGAGAATTTCCAGCAATGTGGCTCCAAATCCATACACATCGATCTTTTCATTTAACCTGCCTGAAAATGGAAAAGAAAAAGAAAAGACTAAATAAATAGTGCATCAGGCAGTCCAACATTGGAGGTTCTTGATCATTCCTTGGAAGTTTGGCTGTCTACCAGTAGATGAACATTGATCTTAGCACAGGATAATATGCAACTATCACGCTTAACCTGCGTTGACTCTATGTAGTGAAATCTGCAAAGAAGCCCATACGTTGAAAACATTTCAGAGAATTCAAACGGAAGTATTGAAGTAGGCCTGCCCACAGCCCGGGTCAGAACTGGGCCCGGTTCGGAATTGTAACCAGGTCAATAGAACAGTTATCCACTGACCCAGTTCAACAAACTGATCACAGGTCAGCCCCAAAGTGAACCAGTATACCAGTGGTTTGAACCGGGACCGGTTCAATTGGCAGTTAACCACTGATTCATTGATTTTTTTTGAAAAAATCTTAATTTTTTAATTGGTTTAGAGATGGGATTATTCTACTTTTTTATTGAAGCCACTTTTTCGAACTATTTATCTTGAATTTTCTAATGTGAGACTATTCCACTTTTAACTCATTAAATTTATTAATCTCGTTTAACTCTTTTAACAGATCACTTATTTATCTTATTTTATTTTATATCCATTCAATACTGAACTTGTTAAGTTTATAGAGACCATTTAACTTGTACTATGTATTCAATAATAAATTGATATAATTTGTTAAACAATAAATTATATATACAGTGGAGACTATTATTGAATATAAGATTTGATCAAAAGACATAACTTATACAATATATGTCTCATGAAGGGGAGAGTCTTGACACAACAGTAAAGTTGTTGTCTTATGATTTAAAAGTCATGGGTTCGAATCTTAAAAATAGCTTCTTGCAAAGCAGAATAAGATTACGTACAATAAATCTTTTCTCGGGACTCACATGATGGAAAATTTTCGTACATCAAACTTCCCTTTTTAATATATATGTCTCATCACACTCAAATATATCAACGTCAATGTTATTAGATAAAAGAGTCATTAGTATCAAGTGCAAGACCAACTAACCAAGTAGCTTTGGAGTGAAGATAATTATAAAATAATGGCATTCAAGAGGATTATAACTTGAGAATTCTTTTATATTTTTCTTTGATTTCAGTTCAACAGATAGCAAGTCAGATTTTAATATTTTACAATGATGGTTGCGTAAGACGTAAAATTATCCCATCCTATCTATCATAGCAAAGTTTGTCTAATGTTAACCGTTGAAGAATAAACATTTAATTCCAGATATAATATCTTGGATGAAAGACAATCTACATTGGCTACATTGGCTTTCGACTCTTTGGAAACTCTATTGCTACTTGATAAGCAGACGAAAACTATAGAAAAAGTAAAAGGAATGCAACTTTCAGAGAATAAAAGAGAAAATTAGTACCAAAGGAACTAACGAACTAGATGGTCTTTAATTCTATTATATTCTAAGTGGATAGATAGACAACTTAAATAAATTCATGCTTTTTTATTCATATCACTAAGACATACTTATTTCGGTCCTACTTGTACCAGTTGTGGCTTAGGTTTTGAGAAAAAACTATCAATATACTTATCCTTTCTTTGGGAGAAAAATTCATTGAGTTAAAAAAATCCCTAGTTTTTTTTTGGTTAAGTGACATGTACATGACATCGTTTGATGAGAAATAAAAAGGAATATTGAAAATTGGCATGACTAAAGCTAAAACAACTACTTTCAAAATAGTGGGAAAAAAAAAAACTAACGACTAGAGAGAGAGAGAAAGGATCAATTGATAAGAGGATTCTCACTTCCTTCTCTCATTCAATAGCAAACCCGAGACTTTCAATAACCTTCTAAGTGCTAAAAGAAAGAACTCACTTCTTTCTTTTTCAATAACCTTCACTGTTGTCAATGACAACTTTTTCAATTGAGAAATAGAACCATCTGGTTTGGTTCGTTTTAGATTGATTATCTTAGGGAGATCCTTCAAGGTCAACAAGATACATCCCTATCAAGTTTGGACAAATTAAGGCGGAATAGGATTTTTAAGGGCAACATCTTGGCAATCAAACGCAAATAAAATGTTCCTACAGGTCCAAATCGCCATATAAATATAGCAAGCTGCAGCTGCTCCTTATGTGGTTAAAGCTGTAATGGCACTTTATAGCTGTGCCATTTGACAACCAGTTCATAATACAAAAGCGATATTATTATTCAGGTGGAATGAGATAATCATAATGATTCTTACCAGACTTTAGATACTCTGGAGCTGTATATCCCCAGGTGCCACATACACATTCTTCGGTGTAATTATTTCTGTCAGTTGGACTGTCAATTGCCAATCCAAAGTCTGAAAGCTTTGAATTGAAGTTCTAAAAATTGTTGCATAGATTAGTTCACATCTCATTTCCTAATAGATAAGGCTGCTAGCATACATACTGAGTCAAGCAAGAAGTTCCTAGTCTTCACATCCCGATGAATGATGTGTGATTCGTGTAAAAAGGCGAGAGCTCTAGCAGAACCAGTAGCTATCTTTATCCTTTGGGCCCAGGAAAGCGGTTCAAAATCTTGGCTACCTGTCCACAAATAGTAGCATCAATGAAACTGGCACGGAATGGAATAGAACTAGCATTTTGACTGGATATTGCACAAAAGTGATAGAAGTATTAATGGTTACAAAGCCAAACATTAAGATGTAGTTTGATTGAGAATTTTCTAAAAAATATTCTTAAAACTGTCATTCTTTGGAAAATAAATCTTGAGAGTTTAAAAGATAAATATTTAGCATAACTTTTCTGATACATTTGAATTTATTAAATATGACAGTTGTTTTTTTTTGTTTTTTTTAAATTAAAAATAGAAAATTTTCACAAACCCAAATTAAACATAAATATTTGCACATAATTAGCATTAACCATATACTTGGACCTTTCTTCTGTCAGAAAGCCTTAGCAGATTATTATCTACTTATATTGTGAGTCAGATTAGGCATGCAGCAACACAAAAAGATTCATTTCAGCTTTGAGAATTAGTGAGTACTGAGAGCACAATTGCTTGCAAGTGGACAAACATTTCATGAGAGATCTACAAAAGAACGCCCTGTTTTATGCTTGGGCTATATTACCAAAAAAAAACAAAAAGGAACGTTCATATGATAGCATTTTGCCTTTTGGCTTTTGGCTTGAACTATGGACAGGCAATTGATGTTTGGCTAAAAAATGCAACAGTCATGGCATGCCAAATAGCCAAGAAAATGAACCATACTATATTATTTGGCTAGCTAGGTCTCCTCCAGCTTCCATTCCCCTTGCTCAACTCAAGACTAACATTTAGGTGAAATATGATGGAACATTCACTTCAAATACTTAATCCAAGAGCAAGAATTCTGGGCAGTAACACAAAACATGTGTGAATTATGCAAAGATGAATGTGGGAATGAAATCAAGTGGAGATGAAGTGATTATGGATTGATCTAAACGACATTTAGAAAACAAATTCAGTTGAAAATAAAGGTTCTTCATTGGCTTCTTAAGGGAAATAGATTTCCTGTTCGAACCTTTCTCATCCAACAAGGCAATCAACTAGGAATGCAAATCCCATAAAGGAGGCCATCAGATTTCGTATGGTCAGGGTTGATCCAAAACATTGATAGTTAATAAAGAGTAACCATCAACAGCTGGGATTAAAGTCTGCCCAAATTGGACTGTTGAAAAGGAGCCCTCCATAGGCAAGCCTACAAAGAGCCCCTAAGGAGGATGCATTTCCCAACTAAACCCTACAAGAAATTTTTTCAATTTTGAATTCCCATTCATTTAACATGGTGTTTCCCTCCAGAGGGAATAGTTACTACCTTCGACCCTTTGAGCCAAGTATATTGAGCTATTTGGTAAATGAATGCACGTGTAAGATAATAGGGACCTTTTCACTGTGAAGACTTTGGGACAATAGAAAAGTAAGAGATTTTAGCAAATAAAGAATTTCAAAACTTTACTTGCTTGGAGAAGAAGTAGAGGGAAAGATGAGAGTAAAATATCCTATTTTCTTCCCATAACAACAACAGAAAAGAGTGGTTTGTTTGCAAATGACCTATCATGTCATGCCACCAAAATCTGTCGAGGTAAAGCACCTTCCTTGGCAAGGGTTTGTGTTGTGTGGGGCAGAGCAGCACAAAGTAGCTGCATAAGCAAATTGGAGAGAAAAGAAACAGGGTAATGGAAATGCAGAGGAAGTCACCTGCTCAGGGTCGGTCCATGAGATTCTGGAGCCCTGGGCGAAGCCTCAACAAATGGGCCCTAATCCATGGTTAATTTTAACACAAAATTTTTTTTGGGCCCTATATAACAATATTAATGGTGTTATAGGATTTTGGGCCCTGGGCGGTCGCCCCACTTGCCCTGGCCCAGGACCGGCCCTGCACCTGCTTCACAGGTATCTCGTCGCAGCTTATGTGGATGTTGGTCCACTGCTCTTGGTACCAATTTGTGTACCTCAAAACCCCACTTAAACTGTTCATTTGTAATCCTTCACCTGGTGCAACAAAAGACCCACTACAAGGGCTGTTCTACAACAAGAAATTTTGGTGAGACAACATGATGCAGGCATTCATTGGCCACTACTGCTCATTTTACTCTGGAAACAGATCACATGGGAGTCGACATACATTCCTTTGCTTATTAGTGAAAAATTCACAGAAGGATGAATTTGCAATCCATCCACAAATTGAATTTTGGCCAAATTTCCAAAATGAGATGAAAATTTCATTTGACTTTGATGTTTTCATTTTTTTTTTATTTTCATTCAGACTCCCACCTTTCCTTTCCTCTCCCCCACCCCCATTTTGTTCGTTGTAGTTAATCCAAGTATTTATGTTGGTTTTGCTTGTCATTTTTGGCTCCTTTAATGCATTGAAATGAGGGATCAATTCGGGATACTTGGCAAATTATAAGGGCACAAAAAAACCATATCTTCATGTATAAGGCCTTACTTAGTAGACATATGATCCAGCTTTGTTTAATCTTGATAGTTTGCAAGAGAACTGGGATATAATCAGCTGAATCGTGCAACTGTATAGGAGGTCCTCACACAATTTCTATGTGAAGTCCTCATTCAGTTTAGCTTTTTCCCAAACAAAAGACTTAAGTGAACTACAAGCCACAAAAAATCTGAAGGCGGTTCCTTCAATATTAGAATCATAAGAAAAAGCTATAAAAAATGAAACAAAATGAAATTAAGCCTAACATAATTCAATACTAGAATCATAATAAATACGAAGGTGGTTCCTTTAGCAAAGTTTAGTAATTATCTACATTTATTTGATAGAAAAATTCACATGATTGGTTCATTTCACCACTTTCATAGAAAAATTCACTGTCAACTTTAGTTCAATGCCTATATTTTGTTTGGTCATGGATCAAGTATAACAATGGTAATCTTCAAATGCCCCAGCGTTTACTAGATTTTTCAAAATGCCCCCCTAACATTTGATTAATGTCAAAATGCTTTTTAAGGCTTTCATTTGGCTGTTAAAATGCCCCCCATTTAAAACTCAAACACCTGAATCACTCATTTAATCATTTGTTAATGGAGAGGGAAACTTTGACAATAAAATAGAGGGCATTTTGACACTAATCAAATTTGGGAGGGGCATTTTCAAAAAGCCAAAAACATTGGAGGGAATTTTGAAAATTACCTTAATAATAAATAAGAGAGTAATCAAACTCAATGGAAGGTAGGCTTCCCAATCTACTTTCATATATTTAATCCTTTTAATTAAGCAAATTTAGGTGCCTAACCGTTCTCTAGACAATTCCATTCTTCAAACTTTGCTCATCAATCTTACATGAACAAATGTGGCAGCCATACATACTCACCTGGAATTAGGTGATCCATTAAGCTCCCGTTAGCCATGTACTCATAAACAAGGCAAAAGTTTTTCACTTCCTTCCTATGAAAGCCTAGCCATGTTACCTCTTTTTCCTTTATCTTGCAATAGCCCAACAGTTTTATCACATTGGGATGTACAATTCTCCCTAAATATTTTACTTCTGCCTGAGAAAAAAAAAACAGAAGTTGGTAAAACACAACTGAGTAATATAATATTTCACATGAACTCATTAAATTTTTCAAATAAAGGTTGGGCTATTGAACAGTTGAATTCATATCATTCTCACAAAGTTGTGACCCTAAATATACCCTTCTATATTTCCCTCCGACTGTTTCTATAACAAGAAAGGAGGCGCGATGGCTGTATCTATATTGTTACATAAGATTTCTTTAATGAAGCTGCAAAATTAAATTTAATCACACTACTGAATTGTGTTTGTCCCAACAACTTAGGGTTAGTTACATGGATAAAAAAGAAAGGGCAACCCAGTGCACAAAACTCCCACCATTCGGAGTCCCAGGACTCGAATCCATGACCTCTAAGTCACAAGGCAACAACTTTACCATTGCGCCAAGACTCTCCTTCGGAGTTACATGGATATCCTGCAAAATTATTTCACTAGTAATATTCATATCTCTCAAATTACCTTTTGGTTGGTATCACAATGCAGACCACTTGAGCATCAATTGTGAGAAGTTGATTCCTCTAAAATGCGGAATAACCTCCACCACAATACCATATGGTGGAATCTTCGTCTCTATTGGTAGAGTAGCATAAACATTAAAAAAATAAAAATAGCATGGTTCAATATAGCCATGTCTACAAAAAGAATCTGTGTATAATATGTTAGCTAAAAGTACAATGAAAAGTTAGACAAATCAATGTCCACCACTTACATGACATTCCTCCCAAACTACAGTAGTCTCATCTCTCCCTTCTCTCAGCACTAACGAAGAGATAGAGTAAACCTCACCTCCAGCATTCTCCAGGATTCTCCAGACATCAAAAACTCGCCACAAGAAAAAAAAAGAACCTCTTCTTTGTAAGGCATATGATCTTCTACAATTTTCAAACCCATTTAAGGCATCTCCTAGGCTCTAGAACATCCCACCCACCAATAAGAAAATCAGCGATTGTCAAAATTGTGGTTGAAACCTAAAAAACATGCTGAAATCAGCATAATATAACCCTAAACTAGGATTTCCTGTGCGAAGGCTGCAGCCAGCTCCAAACTGGGCCGGTTGGCCCAGTATCTCAATGAATAAATCCACACTTTAACTGTGCCAAGTATAGTTTTCTTTCAGTTTGCTTCACACCTATAATTCTAATGTGTTCGCCTGGTCGAACTATAAAAACTATTACTCTTTTTGGAACATGTCATATTAACAGATAACATTAGTTAGAAGACAGAATTTGGAAAAGAAGCAAAATATTAGAATGAGACCACTGTACAGGAAACTGCAAATACTTGAAAATAATTTCAATGATTTCTATGTCAGGTCTCGCAAGTATATGTTTAAAGGTACATATTGAAGAGAGTACAACTAAAACTATTAGTAAAAATGAAGTGAGACATCAACGATATGAAAAAAAATAATATGGTTAGAATGTATTTTTCCTTCACAAATAAACAAAATGCACATTCGCCACAAAGAATTTTAAGTTTCCTTATAATCCTTGATATTATGTCACATAAACCACAAACCATAGTATCAATCAAACTAAATTAGCTCTTTTTAATAATAGTTAATGACAATTGTATATAAAAAAACAAAATATTTAATTGCCTAAATTTATTCATTTTGGAAATTAATATGTATCTTGTATCGTGGTCAATGAATATAAAATCTTAATATTGGGAATATTGTAAGCATCAAGAGATCATAGAGATAAACTCACTAACTTATTATATAAATTATATGTAGTCATTAATCAAATAAACTCACAGTACGAACCAACAAAATAATCAAAAATTTAAAATTATTAAATATAATCATACATACCTAAGACATTTGTGTTTTTCTAATCATAAATTTATCTGATAAGTATGAAATTAATTATTATTAACGGAAGCTTGCTGACAATAAACCATTGAATATTAGACGTAATGATGTTTGTGGGATGGTTAAGTATAGTAAAGATATCTGTTATCTTGCTTTTTTGTTAGGAATGTGTATAGCTTGTCTGCATTTAAAACCAACCAAGAAAATATTTCAAAATGGAATAGAATTATCAGCATCAGCGATCTTCTTTGCTTATATAAAATGGAATCTCTTTGCCTAAGATTTGCAATTAGAGTTTTTGTCACAAACATAACAAAAAATGAACAAAATTGTAAACTAAGTATTGATTTGTGTAGAATATGACCTTCCATGCTTCTTCTTCCCCTGGTCCAACAGCACGACTTTTCTTAATAGCGACAGTGAATATGCCAAAACCACGGTTGTTTTTGACCAACCCCTTGTATACATAACCAAATCCTCCGTTTCCAATGAGGTTGTCATGCCTAAAGTTCATTGTGGCAACACGCAATTCCTTGAAATCAAATATTCGGAGGCTTACATCATTGTTTCCAATTTCATCTCTATTGGTTACTGCAATTTGTCCGTTACCTATCCTCCCTGTCATTAAGCAACATTTACAAAACAAAACAAAAAAAGTGTTCATTAAATTACTCTTTCATAATTTATATATTTACAGTATCAAAACATAAATCTTGTATACTGTATTCACTAGCATCATGATATTTTTGTTGGTTTTGACTATAAGAGAAACTTCAACTAAATTTTTCTCAGCGGTATCCTCATCCACGGCACAACATTTACACAAACTATATTTTTTACCACTCTCATGCAGAAATTGTAGCTTAATTTTGCAGTAGAGGATAGATGAAACTTCAGCAGAATATTTAAC
Organism: Wurfbainia villosa; assembly: GCA_025175895.1. NCBI lineage: Eukaryota > Viridiplantae > Streptophyta > Magnoliopsida > Zingiberales > Zingiberaceae > Wurfbainia > Wurfbainia villosa. The sequence continues at coordinate 18,193,174 of CM045991.1, read as the reverse complement.
TGCTCTGCCTTTCTCTTTCAAAAGTAAAATAACACTTTAACCCCAAGCATTCATTCTCGATTAATTTCTTGATCCACCCATCCATTCAAAAAAAAGACATATTAATTGGCCAAATCATATGCAACTGTACATATATTATAATTTGAATTTGAATTTGAATTATGAAAAACTGTTGGGCTAACCCTTATAATCAGGGTTTATCCTTTTCCTTCCTCCAAGCACAAAAGATGAGAGGAAGAAAACTCACTCTTGTTGTTCAATGTCATTGATCAGTTATTCACTTCTCAGTAGAATATTTGACTGTCCTTTTTTTTCAAAAGTAAAATGACTTTTTAAACCCAAGCATCCATTGTTTAATTAATTTACTCGACCTAACCAGCCATTAAAAAAAAAGCAGATTAATTGGTCAGGTCATATCTACTCTAAGTTATTTGAATCCATGACATTGTACGTATATTAAAATTTGAATTTGAATAACAAAGAACTATGGGTCAACCCTTACAATCAGGGGTTTATCCTCTCCTTGCAAGTAAAAAAAATAAAAGGAAAAAAAAACTGACCCTTGTTGTTCAATGCCATTGATCAGGAATTCACTTCACTTGACCAAATTAGATTAGTATTTCTTAGAAGAAAAATAACACAATTTATATCAATTCATCAAATCATATCTAGAGAGAGTGGAAAAAATCATTCTACTAGATGAATCTTTCCATTCACCTGAATTGGATAATGCATCTGAGACCTCGTTTTTTTCTCGGGCAGATTTGTGTGGTTCTTGCAAGAGGATCCTTGTCCTTTCCTAATAAATCAGTACACCCATATCAAGAGAAGAACAAAAAGGAACCAACATGGTAGCTTTTGAGTTATAGCTCCAACAGACGAACTAAATAAGGTTTTAAATGGTTCATAAATACAATTTAAAAAAATATTTTTTTATCAATCAACTATTGTTAGGAAATAGGTTTTGATCAAAATAAAATATCTGTAAGATCCAATCTTCAGTTAATGTATCTTATCATTCTTCTGTGACTTATTTGAGGATTTGCATTTGAGTGAAAGGAAAGAAGGCAAAAATGGGGAAGAGAAGAGAGGATGACAAATGAAAATTACATCAGATAACAAAGAAAGTTGATCAATATGGTCATTTTACCCTTTCTTGAAGTAAACTTTTATTAATAAAAAAACAAAACTGATATCCTCTCTCTCCCAGCTCTAGTCTCTAAATTTAAAAATACCCAAAACCATAACTGCATTCTTTCAGCAGGAGTTATCAATATACCTGGCAGAAGAATTGATAGTTTGATTTTAGCTATGAGTGCACCATGCCCCAATTTTGTGCTCTTTTGGGTTATGTCGATAGTGGTAAATAGTTAATACCAATTTCCTTAAAATATCAAATGCAGTCCTATGAGAACATATCATTGATATGAAGACACATAACAAATATGAACAGGAACGCAATGGATATTCAAGATACAACTTATACTCAATAGTAGCAGATCAACAAGTTTTATTTAACAAAAACTGCTGGCGGAAAGGAGTGTGACCTACAAGTGTCCATTTTTGCCACCTCATTCTACTTGTTTGTTATCAATAACCTAAATCACTAATGCATCAGTTTTCAATGTGATTGTCCTTAAAGGACTACAGCACATCCAATCCACTGACAAGAATTTCATTTTTCTTCAAAGACGACCATAATTATATAAAAAACCTTCATACAAAGGATGTATACTCAAGATTACATTAATTTTTCCAATTGTCCACAGATTTATACTCAAGATTCTCGGTGATGAAAATATTTGCTACAATCTTCTTTTCTACTGAAAAACATTTAGAAAATTGGTGGTAGGAAATTGGAAATAACCATGTCTTATCAGCATCATGATCTTTCAACACAATGATACTCTTCATTGACAGTATGTATACCACTCCCGATGGCATTATTTCTATGGTCAAGTACCAGAAGGCATTATTTCTATGGTCTTCCATCTGGTGAAACCTGGACCTGAGCTAGGTTCTGAATGTCATAACCAAAATTAAGAATGGTGGTTAAAATAGCTATCAAAATCCATTCTTTTGCTCCCACTGATAATCACTTTGGGCTTCAATGAGTTGTAGTTTCGTTAAGAACATATCAATATATATAACTAAAAATTAAATAAATATATAGAGAAAGAGAATCTTGAAAGTACAGTGTCCTAAAGAAAAAAAGCTTCTCCCTTTGATGCATATTTGACAAGATCCTTCTCTCAAGAGAAACTTGGAAGTGCAAAGTGACTGTGCCAATCTAGACATGAAACTCGTGTTTTTCCATTTTTCAAAAAATGACTTTTCTGCATTTTCTTGTTTTCCAGAAAATGCCCTCTCATTTTCTAGAAAACAAAGATGGAAAATGCCAACCAAAAGCATTTTCTCATTTTCTCATAAAATGAAAATGGAAAATGTGACATTTTCCACAAACCAAACACTCTCTTAGTTTCTTTACTGTCACAAATTGAATCTGCAGTGAAATTAGGGAGAAATACATTGGTTAACAGTTGACAGTAGACCAACTTGTCTATCAAACCAATAACAGCACGAGCAAAGAGTACTGTAATTATCATACGGTTATGTTTTAATAAAAGTGAGTTCAGAGTTGTTTTCTTTCACACATGATTTGCCTCAGATGATTTGGAAAAATGAATTGTTAATCATAAAATTAGATGATTTTCACAACTCTCAGTAGTGTAGCAATGAATATAGATTTATAATTAAACGATATAAGACAAACAATAAAAGGACTGCAAAATATTAAATTTTCTGACAAGAGAAAAAAAACACAACTAAGTATATAGGATAATGTTAATGAGGTACATTTACAAAAGCAATATACACATATTGTTGGCATACTAATCATGAGAGTGGCAATCGTACCAAAAATTGAAAGGTTTCACCAACTTGATTGGCTTGAATAAGGTTCAAGTAGTTGCCTAGCATTTCATATGCTCCTTTGATTTATTTCTGAATGCTTGAACCATTGAACATAAGGTAAAGAAAACTATGATTCTGTGAGGTGTAGATGATATCGTAAGCCTTCCTCAGAACATCTTCCATGTTTATCAATGTCTCCATAGCTGCGTCACTGAGTGGTATGCCCTGAAGCTGCTCCAAGATTTTAGAAGCACACCTTAAGAATTCTATAAATTCCAAGCAATCAGTGTTCAGCTTTTGTGGAGTTTCAAAAGCGTTTATGGCCCTGATTATCATACGGATTATTTCTGTCACATCCCCAATAGTAGCCATTGTAGACCTCAATCAAACCTGAAATCAGATCGTCATTATTGCAATTAATCTAAAACACAGAAAATGTTGAATAATTGGGGTATTATATGTGTATGTGATGGAGATACAAGTCCATTAAGCAAACATTACTGCCCAATAACAACAATTTAACAAATCACAAACCTATGTTACAAGAATTATAAAATTAGACATCTACCAATTGATTTTCCATTTTTTAAAGACTTATTTGTTGAGAATTAGATGTAGTCAAAATTAGATAACTACAGAAGAATGTAATGTAAAAATACACTAAAATAATATATATGGTATAGAGTACTACCTAAAGAGAGAACCTTAAATAATTTCTCCCAATCTAATATAATATCAGAGCCTGCCACGAGGAGCTCATTGTGTTCTCCACTCATATTGCCCCTTCATGATGTGGACTTGCAATCTTCTCCAAGCATGCAGCAGCAAGCTTCCCAGCATCCACAACTGTCCCTTTCCCAATGCTAGCAACAGGTTTATCCAGCTTGGCTGTCTTCTGCCTCACTTAACTCACAATGTTTCTCTGTCCAAGTGCCAGGGTTACTCATAATAGTGTGATGCTTTGGGCCCCAGTTTTCTCTTTGTGAGGTTGGAGTTCTCTTTGCCCATTCTTCTGGCAAACTTTTCTTCCTTGATGTGGTTTCTCTCTCACTACTGTTGCAGTATTGCATCCTTCAGAATGCAGCAATTTTTCCCAGCTATTCAAGCATGTCCACCTCACAACAGTTCTCTCCTATCAGCATCCCGCTTGTGTTGATAACTGCTTCCAGCTCACCGTTGTTTGCTCTTGCTGCAGGCTGTTTCTCTCAAATTCGACAGATTAGTTTCTTTCTTGCTGGCAACTAAAAATTAACTGTCAACTTCTTCAACTGTGATGCCACAATTGGGTTCTACAAAGTTCCTGGATCTTCTTTGTAGCAGGTCTTCTAGTACTATCTCACTGTCGATACACCAACTGAGAAGTATGCACGTAATTCATGGGTGTGGTTCTCAAAGTGCATCATCTTAGTCAGTGACATCCTGGGTTAGTGGAGGTACTTCCAATGCTTGCATGACATGCCTTTAGGTTGAAAACATAGAATCTACATTCAAGAGCTTCTGAGCATATGTTTGAAAATATTTTCATCTAATCTTACACCACTGTCTCATCCTACCTATATTTCCTTAGTAAATGGGTTACTCTTATCGTGAAGGGCATTCACCAAGTTACTCCTAATCTATCTTTCTCACTTTCTTCTATCCTCAGCATGTAAGGATTCAATTTAGTACTTGTAAGCCAACCCGCTAAATAACCAAGTTGTTGGGCAACCTTTACTATTGATCCTATTTCCATTCAGGATTCAAGGATTGAAAGGGTGATTGGTGCAGGATATAAGTCACAGCATTGTAATCAGTTAACCATAGCTACACGTTCACCTGCTCTATTAGTTGACTTTTCTCCACTCTATATCTCAGTTGTTTGGGGCATCCTACAATCTCTAGAACCTAAAAAACATGATTCCTAATTTGTCCAATCTTCAAAGTTATCCCCTATGCAGTTGTGAAGCCAAGATTTTCTTTTTGGGGTAGGTGAAATATGAAATTGTAAAAGTATAAATATAATATAATATTACTACATAATTATTAAAACAACATAAATATTCAAATATTTAAATTAATTAATATTTTTAGGCTAGGTGTCAAATTTTAAAAGGTAATTATTATAACATAGGTTTTATATCATAACTTTTTTCTTCATATGTTCCAATCTTTTAACGGGATTGTAGTGTCAAAATTAGAAGTTGATACTACGAGAAAAAAAGATATAGTATTATAGCCATATATATTGGTTCTAGTTGACCCAACTAGTTAGAAAGTGGCTTTGCCACTCCCCCTGGATTTATTACTCAGGAAAAATTGGCTTAGCATATAAATTGAGGAAGCATGTGCATAATCTGAGTAGGGAATGATTTACTAATCCAGTTGTGCTCTTTCTCAGTTTGGAAATGTCAAAAGCGTAATAGATAATGCAATATTTTATCTTACTGCTCAACTTAGGAAGATAATGCAATATTCTTCTTATTATTCATACAGCCGATATCATCATTATTGTCAATGATTATACATGAGCCACAAGGCTAAAATCGTACCTTGATCAGCATTTTCAAACCAAGACCTTTGCGAGGTAGTTTCTGGCATACAGATTGCAGGGTCAAAAGAACATTTGCATCTCACAATGGAAGTATGCACTTAATATACTTGAGGAAACTGATTTTTTAGATGTTAAGGTAGTTGACAATCATATAAATCCTAATATCAAGCTGATGCCGATACATGGGGAGTTATTAATAGGACCTCAGAGGTACAGGAGATTAGTTGGAAAATTAAAATACCTAATAGTCATGATATTCAGTATCATATTTGTTGTGACTTGTGTGTACGATGACCAATTCCTTGAGGCTCTATATCATGATCATTAAGAGACAACTCAAGATTTTATGATCATTAACAATGCTCCAAAAATAGGCCTTCTATATTGGGATAGTGGTCATCTTGAAGTTGGAGAAAACAGATGCATATTATGCAAGTTTTCCTACAGATAAAATTTCCATATCATGTTTATCATATTCTTGTAAGAGGCAATTTGATATCTTAGTAGCCATGCCTAGTGTCGAGAGAGCACACAAGGCTATGGCTTGAGCCATTGGTAAGCTTGTTTGGTTCAAATAGTTGATGACTAAGTTAAGTAATGCTCTTACTAGCTAATGAAGTTATATCGTGGCATCTGGGCTTTCATGCTCATCGCTTCAAATCTAGTATTTCACGAAGACAAGTTATTGTTAGATACGAGGATGTACATATAAGGATATAATAAGGCAAGGTATCTATATGTCAAGGGAACTACCTAAAGGGAAATAGCCTCAATATTTTTTCCCCAGTCTAACATTAATAATAGGTTATTAAATTACTCACTTCATTTTTTTAATAAAACTAAACCTGTTAAAATCAGTGTTTGCATGAAAATAATTATATACTTAAAGTCTACAATATAGCTAAAGAAACAAAGAATTAATCCCGCCAATGTAAATTCTAGAAAGGACACTTCACTGAGACTGTGTTGGATCCTAACTTTCTTCCCAAAACTGAGAAGAAAGAAACTTTCTTCTTCTCCATTTATAAGTTTACCTATTTGATGGTTCTCCCTCTGCACTCAAGCCCTTTCCTCCCTTTCGAAAAGTCAGCCTTTGACCCAAACAATTACGCACCTGAGTGGTTCTGTGACCTTGGATGTCGATTTAGTCCACGACCTGAGCATGGCCTGAACGACTAAATAACCCTGCACATTAACACTCGTCAGTAGGCACTGACATGGTTGGTGTGGTCCCTTCGACAATCAAGTTAGCTTCGAGCTGAAGAGATGAGTCTTGTAGTTGTGCGAGCAAAACAATAGAGGAAATAAAGAAAAGTGACTTGAACACAAAGAAAGACCATACCTTTCGACACAACCACCTACGCTTATATAGGAGAAGAAAACTCCACGTGGAATATAAATCGACTGCAGAGGCATAAACAGTTGTGGCACCATTATGCACCTCAATGTAACAATCAACAAATATACGCAACAAATATGCAACTATAATACATCAGACATATGAACAGACAAGTACACATGACAACCGCTCTGGTCATAATGCATAAGAAAGGTCGCATCAAAGATTAAGATATTATAACCCGTGCAGATAAGATAAGACAACCGAACAAAGATAGTAGCATGTGCAATCCAAATACTGAATACCATCAATGGTCCCCCACCTAGTCGAACTAAGGAGCAAAGTCGAAAGAAGTATGAGGTAGGAAAACTAAGATGTCGCAAGATGCCGAATGATTGAGTAGAGAACTGAAACAAACCAGAGATGCTCCCACTAGGGATGTTCCCAAGAAAACTGTACAAAGCGGGGATGCTCCTAATAGGGTTGTTCCTAAGAAAATCATACAGTGCGGGAATGCTACTAATAGAGACATTCCCAAGAAAATCATACAGAGCAGCAAAGCTCACAATAGGGACGTTTCCAAGAAAATCACACAGAGCGGGAATGCTCCCAATAGGGAGGTTTCCAAGAAAATCATCTAGGGTGGAGATGCTCCCAATGGGGGCATTTCCAAGAAAACCATATAAAGCCGAGATGCTCTCAACGAGGATGTTCTCAAGAAAATCATCCAGAGAAATAATGCCAAAAGGATCTAGCCCTGTGCCGACCAAGCCGAGAAGAGTCGAGAAATTGTTGACATCATCAAAACCAATTCAGTGCATGACATAACTGACTACCAGATCTATCATTCAATTCTCCCCACAGCTCCCAATTGGTCACAACCGCACCCGTACTCCACTATTGTTCCCCGAGCGGCTACAATTGACATCGTCTGATGAGGAATGCAAAAGGCAAGTGCAATCGTGGTCGTCCATTATACTCCCCCACTATCTTCGAGCGACTGCGATGTACACTGTTCGACGATTGACAAAAAAGTGGGTGAAATCCTAACATTTCACTACTTTTATTGCACCGTCTTACCCTGCTATAAAAAGGGTTTAGTGTGGTACAAAGCAACCACACTCTGCACTATTGCCTTCACTCCTGTAAAATCCCACTCGTACAACTACTACTCCTTCATCTCGTCAATTACGCGTAAGCTTCTCTCATTTACTCTTCCGCTCTTGTTTACTTTTTTGCATATACAATATGCCTTGTAAGAAGGCAATTCTTGTTGTATCACTACCCTCCCAAATAACCCATACAAGATTCTAACCCTACCCTCCGAAATAACCCGCACGGGATTCCAACCCTGGTTTGAAACCACTTCCACTTGCATGGTTCACTCCATCTGCATTTCTTTAAGATATCATTTTTTCATTCGCTCTGAATATTATATCATGTCTGCTACATTAACTAAGCGGGCTCATCTACCACCAGAAAACACAACTTTCTTTCTTGGGTAATTAGAAGGTGGAGTTCACTTTCCAATTCATCCGTTCTTCTATGAAATAGCTACCTATTTCTCTTTACCTCTTAACCAATTAGCAGCGAATTCTAAGCGCCTATTAACTAGCTTTTTCATTGTACTGTCATACCTTAAACTTACACCTACTACTTCCCTATTTTATTGTTTCTTCCAACTTAAAATAGCCAAACCGAGTTTCTTCTTTTTCATGGCACAATCAGAAGTCCAATTTTTGACCGGATGACCCACCTCTCATAAAGGATGGAAAGAACATTTCTTTCTTGTCCACTCAAAGATTCCCTTCCCATTTGCTACCAACTGGATTTTTAGTCTTTCTCCTCGACCCTTGGGCACTACTGTGAACGAGAGACTTACAAGTCAATGATCTCCTACCTTGGAGATCAAATATTCCATCTGGGTCATTTAATAAATGAAAAAACGTTGGTCTGAGCAGGCCTAAGCCCTTCCCTTTTAGACACAACTGTGACACTCGATAGGTTTAATACCTTCTCTTTGTAGACTATATTCTAAAGTAAGTATTAATGTATTATGTCATTTGCAGAATTGGCCATAATATTGTCCACCATGATGGACCAAAAAATGGAAAAGAGAAAATAAACAAACCTCTGCTTTATAAAAAGATATTTCCACCATCGACTCACCACCTCAAGTAATGTTACATTGACTGCTTGCACCTTTACCATAATGAGTATCAACCCCAAACATTTACAGATAAGGGGGCCCTCGCTCAGAAGAACTAGAACAACTGCGTAACTCCCCACCACGAATACAAGAACTTGCACGACCCACCAAAGAAAACGTGCCTATAGCACATATCGCCACTAATCCTTTAGTACCCAGACAATACACAGGTAAAAAATTCAAAATGCTTGTGCAAAAGCCTCACCAAACACATCACGCTCCTAGGAAATCCATGAATCCCCTATTGTCTCCTGAAGCTACCCCATCATCTCCTTCATACCAAACTTATCTTAGCAGCAGTCAACCCCAAGTCCTATGAACCTCCTAAAATATCCCCAAGATGACACTCCCCCTCCTTCCTCTGATCTATTGACATCACCTCCTATAGTTCACTAAGCAGGCACAACACCTCGCCCCCGTAGTTATCGAGACCTCACTCCTCCTCCATATTTTCCTTCTATTCACCGTTAGGCTCCCGATCCGAGCAAGAATTTATTCATCAATTGCGATGGCCCCACCTATCCAATTACATTACCTAGGGAATGGCTCAGGTACACTTCATTCTTTCCTTGTTAATATGTAAAGGTGTAAGAATTTATTCAAATGGTCCCTTCTACTATCATTTGTTATAGGGTCTTGCAGGAGTTAGGTAAATCCTCTAACGACTACAAGAAGGTCATGATGTGAGAGCCTCCAACCAATCAAAAGTCAAGGAATTGGAGTTCGAAATAATGCACCTTTAATAACAGATAGAGACAACTACTGCCCGTACGGAAGTCCTTGAGCAAGAGGAAATTTAGCTTGAGACTTAGAAACGTCTTGTGCCTGAGAGAACAATACCCTAGACAAAATATCACTCATATTCTCTCGTGCACAACAAGCGGAGGATAAAGCAACCCGAGCTGAAACTCAAGTAAAATTGACCAAGGAGAAGATAGTTAAAGAGAAAACAAAACTTGAAAATGCTTTAGAACAAGTGACCACTTGAACCTACACTCACTCAGTTTAGAAAAAACCATCAAAGATATAAAGGAAAAAAATTACTTAGAAGGAATCAAGTTTGTCCGAACAAAAGCGATGTTGGGAACAAGAATGGGTGACAACCCTATGGAACTCTCCCGACCTTAACAAACAGTTGGGCGAAAGGATGTTCCAATTCCTTCAACTGGGCTTCGATGGTTGCACCGCTTAGTTCCAAGCAACTTACTATCCACCATTCGAGGTAGAGCCATCGAGTTGGATTAGGGTCGTTGGGTTAGCCCACCCCGCCAAGTAATTTAAGCGGGTTGGACTGAAATTTTATCAACCCGTCATTTTTATGGGCCTAAAAGAATCAACCCGCGCGGGTTGTGGGTTGAGACAGGTTGGCCCGCGACGGGCTTGGGTTAGTCTGCGGGTTGAAAAATGTCAAAAGAAGATAAAACTTGTGAAAGAAAAATTGTTTAACCTTTTTTACCAATATTCTAATACTAACAAGGTAAGTTCCTCATAATCACAATCTTCTTCTTCTATCACACGTATACCTCGGCAAAGTGTAGGAGAAGTTAGAGAAAATAATAAAAAAATATTTGATTTAAGTACTCTAATAAATTTTTTTTGTATACTCTAATTAATTTATAATTATTTTGTCACTACTATTTCAATTAATATAGAAAATAATGACATATCAGAGTCAACCAATTACAAGTGCTGAAAAATTTCAATTAAATCTCTATTTAAAGGAGTCAAAACTTAAATTTGCATATTATCAAGATTTGAATATTTTAGAGTATTGGAAGAATAAAAAACATCGGTACCTAACATTATCAATCGATAATTGGATCAAAATTACAAGATTTTAGTTGCTTCAAATGCATGTTTTCTTATCATGGTATTCTATCTGCCTTGTCGGTTATCGCCTCAATAATTTTGGATTTTTTTTTATTTTTCTGGTCTGCGGGTTGGGCCGCTTAATCCATAATCCGTCTTGGATTGAGTTGGGTTGGGTTGGAGATTTTTCAATCCAATAGGATGGCGGGTCGGCTCGTCCCACCCTGCTAAATGTTGAATTTACGACGGGCGGGCCCGTTTGACAGCTCTAATCTTAGGAATCAACAGAATTCCTAAACATATCCTAAGTACTAGAGAAGATCCCCCAAGACTTATTTACCTTCAAGTCCGAATAAGGGTTACATTCACATGTAAGGGAATGAGTCCTAAAACTCATAGTATTAAATTTCGACGCGTTTCGGGTGAAACACCCGATTTGTTTCGTTCAAACGAGCAAACCAAAGACGCGGCGAGATTCGATGGCGGCAACAAGCGTGGCGAAGCGAGGGATTATTCTTTGGAACGATTGCGATCGCATTCGCGCTGCCCGAATGCAATCACGTTCCCGGAGCGCAATCGCACTCGCATTCCCGGAACGCGATCGCGTTCGCGATCGAGCTCCGGGAAAACGATCGCGTTCGCGTTCCCGGAACGTGATCGCACTCGCGTTCCCGGAACGCGTTGACTGATTGCTTGCGGGAACACGATCGCGCTCGCATTTCCGGAACGCAATCGAGCATCGGGAAAGCGCGCTCGCGCTCTGGGAGCGCAATTGCTTGCGGAAACGAGCGATCGCATTCCGATCACTGCGAAAATGCACGAATAATAAACATTTGGAATCAAACTAATAATAAACATTTTAAATAATTAAATATTAATATTTAAAATATAAAAAAATATTAAAATAATATCGAAACGGATGATACGGTACCGAAACCGTATCGTTCCGGTCGCAGACCGAAACTTCGATACGAGTTGAAATTTTAAACCTTGCTAAAACTAAAACTGAATTAGAACCGAGTGGGTCCCCTTTTGTAAGGTCCTAAGGCCAACGGACTTTAAATTTGCAAGTTGCATAAATTTTGCCTTTTTGTCTCCGCATTCAAAAACTTAAACTTGTACATTAAAAATTCTCCCTTATTACACCACTCAAGATTACATTAGCCACTAAAATAGGATCTCAAATGGAAAGCATTCCAAGGCCTTAAGAGCAATTTTCCTTGCGTATCCCGTGAATAATACGCTCCAAATCCCGTACGACGCTCCACATGAATAGGTCCCTCCCACTTAGGTTCGAGCTTACCTTGAGAACCTTCAAGATACACTCATCATAAAACGAGATCTCCAACCTGGAAAGATTGTGGAACCACACGCTTGTTATAGGCTAGTTATATCTGAGTTCGGTAAGACTCTATCCAATAAAAGGCCCGCATTAATTTTTCTTCTACCAAATCCAACTCTTCGAACCAAGTAGCTATATTATCCTCAAGAGTAAATAGAAACCCATGCGATTCCTATTCCAATTTCATGCAGCAGGACAACTTCGCTTTCATAAACTATTCTGAATGACATTTCACTAGTAGCTCTGCAAGGAGTCATCCAGAAAGACTATAAGATATTAGGCAATTCTTCTACCAATGTTCTAGCTTAGTCTTTAACCCTTGTAGTAGTGCACGATTGGTTACTTCCGCTTGTCCATTATTTTGAAGATACGCCACAGAAGTAAATACTTGTTTTATGTTGAGCTCCCAACACCACTTTTGTATTGTCTCTCCTTGAAACTATCATCCATTATTCAAGACCAACCGTCTAAGTATATAGTACCAACATACAATATTCTGCTATAAAAATTTCATAACAACTTGCTCAGTAATGTGAGTCAATGGTTTAGCTTCCACCCACGTAGAAAAATAATCAATAGTCACTATTAAAAACTTCTTTTGTCCAGTACTGAGAGGAAAAGGTCAAACTAAATTCATGCCCCACTGATTAAAAGGGCACACTGCTACCAATGATTTCATTAATTCAACTGGTCGGGAAATACCCGATTGATATCTCTCACAACTTTCACATTTCTATACTAAATGTTTAGCATCTTCCTTCAAAGTGGGCTAAAAGTATCAGCTAATAAGGCCTTCAGTGCCAAGGTTTTCCCCCTGCATGACTACCACAAGCTCTTTCATGTATCTCTCGCGATATATAATTAGCTTCTCATGAATCCAAACACCGAAGCAAAGGACCCGCGCTCGACCGACGATACAAAATATTGTCAATAAGAGTATATCAAGTGGCTCGGTGTTTAAGTTGTCTTGCCTGGACGGGATCACTAGGCAATTGTTCATCCAGCAAATAAACTAAGAATTATTGCCTCTAATCTAGCTCTTCAAACACAGGATCACTATCCAATAGAGATATCAGTCATGCACCACTACCTCCTGAATAGTCCAATCTTCCAAGGAACTAGCAAATCGGGTCAACTCATCTGCATGATTATTATTTGGACGAGGAACTTGCTTCAATTGCATGCCGACAAAATGCTCCTTACTACATTGCACAACTTTGTAATCTTTAAAGCTTCTCATCTTTGACCACAAAAACATCATCCACCTGTTGAACTACCAATTGTGAATCCATGTGCACCAGTACCCATTCAACCATTACATTTCTTGCAGTTTTCAACCCAATCAACAAAGTTTCATACTCAACTTTATTATTCGTCAACCGAAATTAAAGTCGTACGGCTAACTTAATCTCTTCCCCTTAAGGTGATATCAGAATTACACTCGGGTCACTACCTTCCTTATTAGTTGAACCGTCCACAAACATCCTCTAGAATTCCTAATCCTCTGTTCTGACTCTCTCCGCTAAGAAATCAGCAATGGCTTGAACCTTAATAGCCAAACGGCATTGATAATCAATATCATACTCATTAAATTCAGTTGCCCACTTGATCAATCTTCCCATAGCTTCTGGACAACTTAGGATACACCCCAGTGGCATGTCAGCCAATACTACTATGGGGTGTGATAAAAAAAAAAGACGAGGTCGTCGAGCAGTGAGAGCTAGCCTCAGAGTTAACTTCTCCAAAGTTGTATACTGCAATTCAACCCTTTTAAACAAATAACTAACATAATATACAGGACACTATTTGTTATCCTCTTGTCAAATTAGCGGTGTTCACAGTAAACTCATAACGACCAAATATATCCACAACTTTTCACCCATTCGGGATCTCGCTAAAATCGATAGCTTACACAAATATTCCTCTTGAAATGCACTTTCATACTGTTCATCCCATTGGAAAGAACGGGCTCTCTTAAGAACCCTCAAAAAGGGAAGCATTTTTCTCCATCGAACGGGAAATAAAATGGGACAAAGCAGCAATCATTCCCACCAACCTCTGCACATCCTTTAACTTTCAAGGAGATTGCATTTGCTAAACTACCTCTACCCTTTTTGGATTCACTTCAATTCCTCTCTCAATCATCATATATCTTAAGAATTGTCCTTTCATCACTGCAAATATGCACTTGTTAGGAATGTTGCATCCGATGTTGTCTTCAAGAGGCAAAGGTTTCTTCCAAATCAAACACTAAATTTTTCACTTGCAGAGTCTTGACCAGAATATCATCCACATAAACTTCAACATTCCTTCCCAATTGTTGAGTGAACACTTTATCCATCAGTCTCTGATAAATGGCTCCAACATTCTTTAAGTCTAATGGCATAATAGTATAACAAAAGATACCATCTATCGTAATGAAACAAATCTTGATCTTCACGAGCTAATGGATTTGATGATATCCTTGATAAGCATCCATCATAAATATAAATTGATAACCTATAGTGGAATCTACCAATTGATCAATACAAGATAAAGGGTAGTAGTTTTTAGGAAAAACTTTATTCAAATCTCTAAAGTCTATACACATGTCATTTTCCGAACGGATTTGGTACTAAAACTATATTAGAAAGACAAGTAGGGTACCATACTTCTCGAACTTGCTTGGTTGTTACTAATTTTTGCACTTTGCTTCTAATGATCTTATTCTTCTCGGAGCCAAAGTGTCAACGTTTTTACTTTATCGGACAGGCATTAGTTCGAACATTTAAGCGATGCTCCATTATAGATGCATCCACCAGCTTAAGTCTTCGAAAACCCAAGCAAAGATATCTTGATTGCTTTAGAGGCAAGCAACTAAGGCTTCTTTTGTCTCGACTGATAACTCAGAAGAAATTTGTGTTGTCTTTTCTGCCTATGAAGGAATCAGTTGTACCCACTCAGTCACCAATTTAGGAGTGAAAGATGAGACTCCTTCTTGTATTATATATATCTCCTGAGTGCACCCTCCTTATTTGTCTAGTATAAGCATCTCCCTGAAACTTTTCTTTTGCTCTCGAATTACCTCCACATAACATTTGCGAGCTACTTGTTGGTCGCCTCTTACTTCTCCCACTTTATTCTGCATAGAGAATTTAATCTTCTGATGATATGGAAAAGCAACAACTTGTAAAGCACTAAGAGTTGGTCGTCCCAAAATGATATTGTAAGCAGATAGGGCCTCTACCACTGTAAAAGGGATAAGGATGGTATGACATCTAGGTTCTTCTCTCAAGGAAAGAGGTAATCAAATTTGACCAAGCGAGTGCACCGCATGACTAAAGAAGCCAAAAAGAGCAGTCGCTATATATTGTAAATCTCCTTTATCCAGTCTCATTTGCTCCAAAACTTGCTTGAAAAGAACATTGATTAAACAGTCTCCATCAATAAATACCCAAGTCATTTCATAATTCGTCACGATTGCTCGGATAACTAAGACATCATTATATGGGGTCACTATCCTCCTTAGGTCTTCAGGTTCAAATCCCAACACTAGACCATATTCTTCTTTTAGAGTATCTATTCGGCTATGTCTCTTTCGAGCTCGATTAGAATCACCATCCATGGCACCTCTAGATATCATATTGATAACTCCCTGGACTGGAACATTATCTTTCATTGGGTGTTTTTCTTGTTCTGTCCGAGAGTTGGGTGGCTTAGGACGGACTAGACCTTGAGGGATTAACCCGAGACGACCCTATAGAATAGTGTTGTGATGCATATGGTTGACAGTCAAGAGGAACCATTAATCTGGTTTGCAATTGTGGATAAATTCCCATGAGTCTTTCGAGTTGTAGATCCAGTTTCTGGCAATCACGAGTGCGATGACTGTACTCCCGATGAAAAATACAATAAGTAGTTGTCAGCAAGGTTTAAAATCTTAAGCCGTATCGAGATTTCGATCGACGATCAGAACAATACAGTTTCGATTTCATATTGTGTCATGTTGATATGTTTCAAGTAAATTTTAAATATAAAATACATAAATTAAAAATAAAAAATTTTAAGTTAAAAAATCAAAAATAAAAAAATTAATTATAATAGTAAAATTCATTTAATTATTTTCAATTATATAGGATAAAAAATAAAATTTAATAATAATAAAATTATTATTCATAATATATAAATAAATAAAATAAATTTACAAAATATTTTTAGACTAATGGGACAATTTTATTAAATTTTGATTGATTTTATTTATTTTATTTGAACTATAGCTAGGAGTTGATTGAAATTATAAATCTAACTTTTAATTAAAATTTCACCGTGCAATTATAATTTTTTTGGGATAATGGAATAATTTTATTAAGCTTTAGACTGAGCATATTTACTTTATTTAAACTATAGCTGAGAATTAATAAAAAAAATTAAGATAAACTTTTAATTAGAAGTCCTAAGTTTAATGTCCATCGCTGTCCATCTCTAACGTTGCCTCCACTATCTGCCCATGCACACACAATGCACGCGACTACCGCGGAGCCACAACCTCTGTTGTTTGCCCATGTACATGTGACGTGTGCGACCGCCACAAAGGTGTAGCCTCCTTGCTGCGCCACCACTCGAGTGGCCACCGTCGTCGCTTATCTCCGAATATCGACGACTGCCCTATTCGTGACATCCCAGTCCCACCATCATTACCTCTTCACTGTACCTAGTGACCATTACACGCCATGGCGTGACACCGAACCATCATGCTGCTAGCGTTGTCTCCTCAGTCGCCTCCACCTCGCATGCCCGATGCAGGCGTGCCTTGTTCCTTCATCTGCAGTCACCGACGCACATCGCAATAGCACCCACGATAACCTTCGTGGCTCCACAAAAGCCGCCATGGCCGTCGGTACGACCCGTACTGGTGTCGGGCGATGGGTGGAACAATAAAATTTATCTGTGTCACCCGACACGGGTCAAGATTTAAAACTATAGTTGTCGTCGACGAGGCCACTGTTCGGCTCCAAATAGCCTCCTTAGAAGTTGATGTTCGTCACATATTTGGAGAGTGTTTTCCTTAGAGACTCTAAAAGGGATCATATAAGGTTGATATCTGGGAAGAGGAGGTCATGAAGGTAATTAGGCCTCCCTTCTGCATTCTGGAGCTTCAGCTAATCGAGATCTTTTTTATTCTAATTGAGTCTTTTGCGCTTCCTCCATATTGATGCATTTTTTCGCCCAGACAAGAAGCTCATCATAATTTTGAGGGGTTTCTTCGCTAAGGAACGGAAGAAGTAACCCTCACGAAATCCTTGTGTAAAGGCACCCGTCTTCATCTCAACTACTGTTAAGGGTATCTCCAACGTGGCTCAAGTGAACCTCTTTATATAATCACACAAGTTCTCTTGCGGTTTTTGCTTTATGTTAAACAAACTGAGAGGAGTAGGTTGGTACTGCTTAGAGCTTAAAAAATGACACAAAAACAACATCGCGAAGTCATCAAACGAATAAATGGATTCAATCGGCAAGGTATTGAACCATTGCTAAGAGGGTTCAACCAGAGTGGTGAGGAATACTCTACATTTAACCTCATCTGAATATTGACGAAGGAGAATTGAGTTCCCAAAACGACCTAAGTGCTCTTCTGGGTCAATCGTACCATTATAATCATCAACTTACGGTGGCAGAATATGAGAGGGTAGCTTCTCCTATATAATCTTCGTAGAAAATGGCATTCCACAGGCTCACTCTCGTCAGAGATATACACTGATAACTACTTGTTGGTCTCTTCCCTTGGCCAATAGACAGAGCTCTCCTAGAGCTTTGAGCAGTAGACTCCCTTGCACATGCTACATCTGGAGGGGCACTCTTGTCTTCTTTCTCCTTGGGTGGAACTCACCCCTCTTGTTGTAGAGTTTCTCGGACAACTATTGCCATTATTTTGGAGAGTTGGCCCCAAGGAACATTCTCCATCATCGCCGGAGGAGGTGGTTGTCTCACTTCCAATCCTTGCTCGTGAGAGTCTGTTATTGATGTTGGAGTACTTGTGACTTTTTACTTAGGTTCCCACAAACGACGCTAATTTGATGGTTCTCCTTTTGCACTCGAGCCCTTTCCTCATTTCTAAAAAGTCAACCTTTGACCCGAACAATTACACATCCGAACAGTTCTGCGACCTTGGATGTTGATTCAATCCGCAACCCGAGCATAACCTGAATGTCTAAATGTCTTTCCACATTAACACTCATCAATGGGCACCGGTGTGGCTAGTACGGTCCCTCCGACAATCAAGTTAGCTTTGAGTTGAAGAGATGAGGCTTGCGATTGTGCAAGAAAAATAATAAAGGAAATGAAGAAAAGTGACTTGAACATAAAGAGAGACCATACCTTTCAACAAAGCCACCTATCCTTATATAAGAGAAGAAAATCCCACGCGAAATATAAACTGGCTGCAGAGGCACAAATGGTTGCGGTGCCATTATGTGCCTTAATGTAACAACCAACAATCATACCAATGGCTACGCAACTATAACGCTTCAGGCATATGAAAGGGCAAATACACGTAATGATCGCTCTGGTCATAACGCATCGGAAAGGTCGCATTAAAAGTTAGGATATTATAACTCGTGCGGATAAGATAAAACAACCAAGCGGACATAGTAGTCCGTGCGGCCCAAATACTATATATCATTACTATTCATCCATTCTCCTTCAAACATCCCTCATCAACCACCCTTCATGGAGTCACTGCCTCCAGAGCACCTGATGCAAAACAACCTTCTCTAGCAAAGCAAATTTTTCCTACTTTTGCGCATAGCAGTTATAGCTCTGCAGAACGATGTGTAGTAGCTTTCATTTTGACTAGCCTATAGTTGCTTCATTGAGGGGACATGCTCCTCATGCAACTTCAAATTGAGCTTTTTTTAGCACCAAAACAATTTGTTGACCGGTGAGCAATTCACAAACGTAGGGCAAAAGCTGACAGAGAGATTGAGAAAGTAGATGATTGAAAAGGAAGGCAAAATAACTTTTTGAGCCTTTTTGACTTCTTTTCTTCCATATTTACTATCCTTTCATATAAATAAGTCCTTGTAACTCCTTTCTCTCTTCATTTTCTAACTTCTCTGTTTTCACTAAAAAAATACCCAAATGATAGAGGAATATTATAACGAACACTTTATTCTAGAATTCTGAACAATAGTAATTGGTTGGAAATTTTTATGAACAATGGAATACTTTCAAATAACTACACTGACTAAAACTATAAATAAACATTTCAGATAGAACATATTTAGAGATACTTAAAAATTTTACCTTGCAGCAGTAGGACTTCACGAAAATTGAATATCCTCGATGAGCCTAAGTAAGGAAGAGTAAGTTAAAAATTACAAGAAACGAAGAACTATCTGATTCTGTTTCAAACCCCAAACATATTGGAATAGTAGATGGAAAAAAAAATTGTTATGTCTTGAAAAGAAGGTAAACTTATCACCTCTTAATTGGGATGGCCGGTACTTTGGCCTTTGATGATCCTGAGGAACCGTGAAAGCAAATTCCTTATAAAGCTGCAGAGAAAACCTAGAACCACTCCCTCGTCTCTCCCATTCCTTTATGACAAAGAATCCGAGTTAAAGAGGTAGAAAAGTCGCAGAGGAAAGAGATGCTCTGATTACCTCTGAGATTTCGTCGCACATTCCGACGAGAAACCGTGTGCTCAATGGCACCATCGCGAGCATGCATGGATCAAGCAGGGTTTGCGAAGAAATTACCAAAAACATGATATAAACTAGAAATATATATATATATAATTTTTTTAGTGTTCACCAAAGAAACTATGACAAATGTCAAGTAATAATGATAATAACAACAAGAAGTCAACCACGACAACGTATAAATAAAAAAAAAAGAAATAAAATCATTAACTGTAGATATTCCTGTTTTTTTATGTTTGAATGTCAAATCTAATCATTTACAACTTAACCAAGTAACTACATCATACATATTGTTCTGCGTAAGGAACATTAAGCTAACACTTCCTTCAAAGATCTAAGAGAGAAATCTACGAACATCCGACGACAACAGCACGAGTTGAACAAATATCGTAGTCACAACTTCATTTCCAGCACCTCCTTGATAGAAATTTCGACTCACCCATAAGAATGGCATTCTCTTCCTCCATCATCTTTGTCTCCGCAACTAGCTCGTCCCTTCGATCGATCACGGAACACATTTGTCCTATCGAGTCTCTTTTCGATTGGAAATAACCGCAGTCGTCCTCCGTCTAGAAGAGAACAAACCAATCATTTCAGCGAATTGAAGCTTACTTCGAGATCTAAGATAAATGAAAGTGGTGCCCGAAAATTTTTGCATCGCCAAAGCCTTCTACCGAGATTTGTTTGGGTCCGGGATGCCGCCAAGCCGGGAGATATTGATTATCTTTTTATTGTTTTTTTTTGTGTATACACAGGCGCTTCCATAGCATAGTGGTAGTGCGTTCGCTTCGTAAGCGAAAGGTCGCGAGTTCGATCCTCGCTGGGAGCTCAAATCTCTTTATTAACTCTGTAAAATGGTTTTTTCATTTTGACATTCAACATCCGTGCCACGTCGACGATGAGCTGTCAGCCTACGTGTCCACGCGGCAAAGTAAACACGTTTGCCATGCGCTCTCCAATCAACTTCACAGTTCACGCCGAGACCGGCTTCCGCTGCCCCAACCCCCCCCCCCCCCCCCCCAAGTCGAGTCAAACCTCTCTCTTCTCTCCTCTTCTTCCCCCAGACTCGAATCGTCCTCCCTCTCTCTCTCTCTCAATTCGATCGCTCGATTTCTCCTCTCCCTGGACCTCTCACCGTTTCCTCTCTTCTTCCCGGCGCATCCTCTCGAATCCCTCGGCATCGGCGACGCAGCGAGTCGAGCGGGAGCTGGGCATGGGGGTCAGCGGCGGCGGCCCCGTCCGAGGCAGAAAGCTAATGTTTCCGGCTCGGTGAAGAGAGGAAAGAAGGATTTCGGCGGCAAACGGTATGACCCTTTTTCGTAATTATTTTCCATCATTCGATTCGTTTGTGCTGATTAATTCGTGGGCAACTGAGCTTGCCGTGGTTTACACTCTTGGGAAATTTGGGAATTTGCGGATTTAATTTCTCCATGATCATGCTCGTGTTGCCATGCCTACGATTCTCGTGTCAGGTAAAGTCATAATCTTGAAGACCAAACAAGTGCAATAATGGATTGACATAGCTAGGACAAATGATTAAAGACAGAAGAGGATAGGAGCCTCTTTGTCATTGTTTCTCAACTGTTATTTAGGCAAAAACACTCAAATTTTCTTTTTTGTTTTAATTTTTTATATCTTCCAGTATAAATTTTCAGATAATGGATGTAATCTTCAAAATTAAAAAGGCATGCACTACCAGATTGTTACCTGCTTGTTTCTCTGGACGCACTTTTCCAATCATGACGAATGGTTACTATTAGCTGCAGCATCAGTTATATCTTTTTCTGCAACAACAAAAGACATATATTGTTATTTCCAACAAGTTAAAGTCCGCTGCTGAGAAATTTTTTCATTCAAATGCTAAATTGGAAATACTCAAGCTGCGCAGATTTCTAACTTTGGCAGTGCTTGGTTGGTTTTGTTGCTTCACAAAGCATATTAATGAATTTTAACTATCATATTAGATCTTTGAAACTTTTGATTGCCTTCCATTTCTTTCTATATTTACATATTGTTTTCTCCATACTCAACTGTCTATCTGTTTCAAGATTCTAGAAAATTTTTGGTAGAGAGAAAATTTTTCATTTTCTGTTTTTATTTTCTGAGAAAATGAAAAAACGCGTTTGGTTGACGTTTTCCATCTCCATTTTCTAGAAAATAAAGGAGCATTTTCTGGAAAATTGGAAAACTCTAGAAAATCATTTTCTGTTTTCATTTTCGTTTTCTAAAAAATAAAAAAATATTTTCTAGAAAATTAGAAAAAACTAAAAAATCGTTTTCTATTTTCTGGAAAAGGAAAACAAAAAACAGAAAATGAAAATTTTGTTGATTTGTTGATTTCCTAAATAATCGGGGAGACAGCAATCTAATATGAGCTCGTCGAGGCTAGTGTTCAACACTATCTCCGTAAAACGATATTGCTCCGCTCAGGTGCTTACGGATAGGAGCAATTCGTTTCCAAGATACAACGACGATGTCTCGGAATAGTAGCACTACAAATTCCGAGATCGGCGAACCTACTCGTAGGCTTTTTGGACTCTGGATGCAGAGGATGGATGGATGAGATGAGAACTTGAGTGAAATGAGTTTGAGTTGAGTTGTTTATTCCATTCTCTAGGGATCTATTTATACTAGGTGAAGAGATGAGGTGCCCTTTGGTAAGTTTAATCTGAGCCATTGGATGTAGAGGGTTGTAACCCTTCATCAAACCTTTTAATCTCAGCCATTAGATCTGGATGATTGTGACCTTTCAAATCATCCTTTGATCTGGCCGGCGATCTGATCGGCTGATCCGGTCAATCCGACGCTCGGATCAATCTTAATCACCGGTCCGATCGCGATTCTTCGCGATCAGCGTTCGAATCGTCTACTCTCTTCGTACCAACGCGTGTCCATCCGATTGCCCGGTCGAGTCACCTCTCCACCCAACCGAGTGTCATGTATACACGACACATCACCCGAGTGCGCGTAAACGCACGTATGTCACCGGCAAGCATAAATTTAAGCTCCTCGGTGCTCCTCGCTCAGCGCAACGACGTGTGAAGTCGCGGCAAGCGCCCATTCAGCGCGGCCTGCGCGCTGCGCGTGACGCGGGTGCGGGCTTGCAGGTGCGAGCACCTGCTCGCCCATTGGATGAGAGTATCTGTGTTTTATTTGAGTTCACGCAATAACACATATAAGGAAGTAAATCCTCATAGAATTTCGATGTGGACTATTGTTCCCTTACTTCCTTTAATAATTTTTTTTTTTTTAGGTCGACTTTAACAATTAATTTCTCATTCACCCATAAGTCGGTTTGAAGCAAATTAATAGTCTAGATTCATCTACTCAAAGCGTAGATTTCGATTTTGAAAGTCAATTTAGACTTTCGTTGATTGATGCATCGAATTTCCTTTTCAAAATCGTATATTGGTCTTTATACGACGATATCTAACATCCCCATACGTGAATAAATTAATGCGTGTATGCGTCGACACTTTACAATAGTCCAATCGATAAGTCGATGCATCGAGAGAGGTAGCTTGTGGCTTTTAACCTTAGTAGTGGAATGCTATCGAGCATACTAGGGTACATGCGCGTGATGTCTTGAATCGCTCAATTTGTGTATACTTGCATAATAAATACACATACAAAGACTTATCTCACCTACTTTTGGTTCTCATGGTTGGTTCCGTTTTGGCCACGTGGACACCATCTTGGATTCATAAGTGTTTCGTTAGGCGGCTGTCTTCACTCACATAGATGACACTTCATCAAGAGTATCCTACCATACTCCACCTTATAAAGGTATAGAAGTCATTAAAAGCATAAGCTTAACCTCACTACATGGTGGTAGACAACACATATTCATCCTAGATGGATAGAGATAATATATCTCGTGTCTTTGTAACACAAACTTCAGAACTTTTGTCCCATCTGAATCAAGATCTTGGGATCTCCAGAACAAAGGTTGGAGTTACATTCTGATCATTTAGTTGTAGATTTTTAATCTCATTCCTCTTGAGGAGCGATACTGATCTCGATTTAGCCCCTTCGTAAGAGGATCCGCTAAATTATTTTTAGACTCGATATACGATCGCAATCACTCCATTCGAGATCAACTGCTAATGGTATTATATCTACGACGTATATGTCGTGACTTACCATTATACATACTACTGCTGCCCTTCCAATCGCCGATCGACTATCACAATGTATAAGTACGGCAGACAAGTGTTTTGTCCACGGAATATCTTCCAAGAAATTCCGGCCATTCAAATTTTCTTCACCGCTTATTTGAGTGCTATAAACTCGGATTCTATAGTTGACCGAGCAACGACGTCGCTTAGTGGATTTCAAGATACCGCTCCTCTACCAATTGTGAATACATATCCACTAGTGAATTTGGAATCTTTTGTATCGATATCCAATTAGCATCACAATATCCTCTAAGAAATGAGATATTTTGAAATGTAATCCATAGTTCATAGTATATTTCAAATATCTAAGAACTCGTGATCAAGATTTCCAACGGTGTCGTTTGGATTACTAGAAAGCGACTTAGTTAACCACACGGAATATCCAACGCGTGCGATTTGTGAGATACATCAAACCGCCTATTATCCGGAATATTCTAATTGTGATATGGGCTCACCTTGGTTTTTCGCTAAGTGTTGACTTAGATCCATAGTGTCTTTCTCAGAGAGATCGACGATGAACTTCTTCAACACCGATTCTACATAGGTGAGATTGTGTCAAACTATCCTCGGATATGACCCGAGAATTTTAATTCCCAATATAACATATGCTTGACCCATATCATTCATATCGAAATTCTTGTCAACATTTTCTTTGTACTACGATTATCTGTGGTTACTATCCATTATAAGCATATCGCTACGTATGGCAGACGATTATATAACCTTTAGGTGTGTCTCACATAAATGCATTTGTTACACATTCATTTATTTTAAATTCGTTTGATGATTATTTTGTCAAATTTCTACGCCATTGTTTAGCGCTTGTTTTAGTCTCTGCATAACGACTTAACAAGTCCGCACACCTTTTCCTCTTTTCCTAACTATGAACCCTCGGGTTGCTCCATATAGATTTCTTCTTCCAACTCACCATTTAAAAATGCAGTCTTAACATCCATTTGATATGTTTCAAGGTCATACAACGCCGCTAAGCGATCGACTCATCGTATGACGTAATCCTTGTCACACCGGTGAGTAGTGTCTAAATAATCAAGGCCTTCTTTTTGCTTGTACTTTCGCTACAAGTCTAGCCTTATACTTGTCAATCGATCCATCGACTTTATACTTGCGTTTTAGTATCCACTTACGTTTTAATGGTTTAGCACCGTATGAAGGTCCACTAATTCCCAGTATGATTATTCATGATGGACTCGATTTCACTATCGAACGCTTCTTTCCATAACGGGGCGTCGGACTAGAGAGCTTCACTCGATGTTCTTGGATCCGCTTCAAACATAAAAGTCATAAAGTCCTCCAACGATTTCTCAACTCTAGCTCGCTTTCCGACGCTCTTCATTTTGATATAATAGTCCTTTTGCGACAATTAAGTTGAGACGTATCATTGTTGTTAGACTTCATTGCTATCAATTTGAATGTTTCCTTTTATTTGGGAATACATTTTTAAAGAATATCACATTCCGAGATTCTTGGTTGTTCCCACATGAATATCGGGAATGTCGACTATGAACTATGAAACGATATGCACTCTTGTTTTGGGCATATCCGATAAATATTGCATCGAACGCGTTTTAGGTCCGATTTTTATTTGCTTTGGCTTAGGTACTTTGACCTTTGGCACCCCCACACTTTCAAGTATTTCAGACGATGACTCATGGCATTTCCATAGTTCATACGGTGTTTTATCGTTTTGCTTGAGGATTTTATTGAGAATGTGATTTGCCGATAATAAGGCTTCCCACAAGTTCTCGGGTAAGCTGAATTTATCAACAAGGCATTCATTATTTCCTTGAGTGTCCGAATTTTATGTTCGTGACACCATTTGATTGAGGTGAGTAAGGCGGTTGTCGATGGATAATGCAGATTCTCAACAAAATTCATCAAAGCGGTGCACCATATTCTCCACTCTATCGCTACGAATTATTTTAATTCGTTTATCAAGTCGATTCTCAACTTCGCTTTTATATGTTCTAAAAGCTCAGAAGGCTTCGTCTTTACTTCTTAAAAGAAAGACATATGTAACCTCGTCACGATCATAAAGGTAATAAAATACTTTTACCTCTTCCTGCTTTGCGACAATTTTAAGTTACATAGATCACTATGTATTAACTCTAGAGGAGTCGTTGACCTTTCCACGAATGAAAAGGTAGTCTTGTCGTTTTGCTTCCACGCCAAGACTTCACATTTGTGTGTTTTGTCAACATCGACATTTGATAATAAATTTAATTTGACGAGGCATTTTAGAGTGTTATTATTAACATATCCAAGTCGATCGTACGCCATAAATTAAAACACTCGACAATGTAATGTGGAAGCTTTTATTTTATTACCATCAAATTCACGGTGTACAGTCATTACAACCATCTTGAACATACTTTGTTCTAAGTACCCTTTACCTACGAATACACCGTTCTTCGTAAGTACAAAATTATTTGATTGGAACACTAGTCTGAACCCGCTTAACAAGTGTCGATCCGAAACTAGGTTCGAGCACATCAATATTTTCGAACAACTGAGTCCGATAATCTGTGGAATTGCCATATGTAGCTTCCTTCCATTTATCGGAGTATACTGAGAACATCGCCTTATTAACGGATATGACGCGTGCTTGCTCGATCTCATCCACCACCGCCGGGTTGTCCACCACCGTGTTGGCTTCAAACACGACGCGCGTGAGATCTAGCTCCGTGTTGTCGGTTGCGACTGGTTCGCAACTTCCTTCTAACTCTTGGTTGGTTTCTTTGGCGTCTGCAATCTTTGGACATGTGTCCCGCTTTCCGCAACAGAAGACGAGCCCTTGAATTTCTTGCACAGAGCCTTCTTTTTGAATTGCTCGGCTTTTTGGTGTTCGGCCACCAGGTTAGACATCTCGTCGATAGTCCGCTTCGTTCCTTTAGAGTCGGAGAATCTTCGATTATCCTCCTCTATTAGACCTCGGATCAGTCAAGCCCCATCTCCTTTTGCTTATGCCTGGTAATTTTGAAATCCTTCCACGACGGAGAGTTTCGATTACACGGCTACTTTCAACAACTCGTTGGCTCCATGCCTTGCAGATCCAAATCATGCAATATCGATATCTTGGACTTGAGATGTCACACTTGAATCCACCATTTTGAAATCCAAAACCGGCTGACGATGAATTTCTTCAAACCGGCATTTTCGGTTTTGTATTTCTTCTCTAGTGATTCCCACAGAGATTTGCCTCTGTCGGACTTTACACGTTATACAACGGTTGTCTAATCATTGAGAATGTAATTACGCACGAAAATCTCCGCGCGACCATATCGCATAGCTCTTCTTATCGGAATCATCTTCCTTAGCGGCTGACGGGTCTTCACGCAAAAACCGTACAAGGTTTAGCGTTGTCAGATAGAACAGCATCTTCTGCTGCCATCGTTTGAAATCGGCTCCGTTGAATTTCTCCGGCTTCTCACCGGGTGGAACAGAGGTTGTGACTCTGGTAGTTGGAACGTCGTTGATCACGGCCATATTAGATTGCACCCAATATCGTTTTACGATTGTTGATTTGTTGATTTTTGAAATAATCGGGGAGACAGCAATCTGATATGAGCTCGTCGAGGCTAGTGTTCAACACTATCTCCGTAAAACGATATTGCTCCGCTCAGGTGCTTACGGATAGCAACAATTCGTTTCCAAGATACAACGACGATGTCTCGGAATAGTAGCACTACAAATTCCGAAACCGGCGAACCTACTCGTAGGCTTTTTGGACTTTGGATACAGAGGATGGATAGATGAGATGAGAACTTGAGTGAAATGAGTTTGAGTTGAGTTGTTTATTCCATTCTCTAGGGATCTATATATACTAGATGAAGAGATGAGGTGCTCTTTGGTGAGTTTAATCTGAGTCATTGGATGTAGAGGGTTGTAACCCTTTATCAAACCTTTTAATCTCAGCCATTAGATCTGGATGATTGTGACCTTTCAAATCATCCTTTGATCTCAGCGGCCAGATCTGGATCCAGCGATCCAGTCAATCCGATGCTCCGGATCAATCTTAATCATCAGCGGTCCGATCGTGATTCTTCGCGATCAACGCTCCAGATCGCGCTACTCACTCTCTTCGTACCAACGTGTCCATCCGATTGCCCAGTCAGCAGCCAATCACCTCTCCATGTCCAACCGAGTGCCATGTATACATGACACATCACCCGAGTGTCACATAGGCACTGCCATGTCATCCGGAGCATAAATTTAAGCTCCTCAATGCTCTTCACAACGACGCGTACGTGCGAAGTGCAAAGTGCGCCAACAAAGCGCCCATTGCGCGCGTGCGCGCGTGGCGGGTGGCGGGCTTGCAGGTGCGAGCACCTGCTCGCCCATTGGATGAGAGTATCTGTGCTTTATTTGAGTTAACTCAATTAACTCATCAACACATATAAGGAAGTAAATCCTTTATGGAATTTCCAACGTGGGACTATTGTTCCCCTTACTTCCTTTAATAATTTTTTTTTTTTTAGACTGACTTTAACAATTAATTTCTCATTCACCCATAATCGGTTTTGAGCAAATTAATAGTCTAGATTCATCTACTCGAAACGTAGATTTCGATTTTGAAGTCAATTTAGACTTTCATTGATTGATGACACATCGAATTTCCTTTTCAAAACCGTATATTGGTCTTTATATGACCCAATATCTAACAAATTTTTCTCTCTACCAAACGCTATCTAATTGTTTTCATTTTATGCATGCTAGTTTTTCACAGTCAGCGATACAGATTTCATATTAGAGTACCTAACATTGCTTATATAAAAAATCTTTGCTAAAGATATAGCTTCTACTTCAATAATTGGATATTCAGCTAAAAAGGTTTTGTGAAATTGTTTGTTTGCGTATTCTTTGTTACATAAGTGAACTAAAAATGAAATGTAATCTTTCATTAATAATCCTAGCTAATCTAACTAAGCTAAAACTTAGTCTTAGACCTTGGTTTCATCAGTATTGCATAATGTCCTGCCTGTCTTACATGTGAGTATGATATTGTTTTTTTTCCATTCAGGTTGCTAACTAGCTCCTGTTGTATATGCCCTTTTTGGCAAGCGTGTATATTTATGGGTTTGATGGGGCACCGTCACCAGTATCGTGTATTGTTTCCTTCATTTTTTTTGGGTGGTACACAGGCTATATATTTACTATATTCCCTAGGTGATAGATATACTTCTAATCAAAAGATGGCCGAAACCAATAGCTGATTAAGCTGAATTGATGCTCAGCTTCCTGTTGGGTTTAAAAGAAACATTTCTCTTTTTTTTGTTTTTTGTTTCTTTTGGCTAGGTTTCAGTTTCACATGTGCAATTACATTTTTTTTTTCCCCAAATTCATCTAGGTAAAAAAGGAAGTCAAATCAATTTCTCATTGATTTCGTTTTACTATCTATATTTTCATTTATTATGCTTTATCATTGATCATCATGGAGGCATTGCTTTCTTTTATATCAGGTTTCTCCATAGAAATGGCAGAGAATTGGGATGGTAACCTTGATTCTGATAGTTATTCAGAGGAGAGCCATCGTGATAATCTACATGTCGAGCCTATTTATGAAGCATTTCTTTGTCCGCTTACAAGACAAATAATGCGAGATCCAGTTACCATAGAGAATGGGCAGACATTTGAGCGAGAAGCAATTGAGGGATGGTTCAAGAAATGCAAGGACAGGGGAAGGAGGCCAACCTGTCCATTAACACGTAAAGAATTAAGGAGCACTGAGTTAAACCCCAGTATAGCTCTGAGGAATACCATTGAAGAGTGGACTAAAAGAAATGAAGTAGCCCAGCTTGATAAAGCATGCAGGACACTGTCGCTTGGGAGCCCTGAAGTTGAGATTTTGCAGTCACTTAATGACATCACATATATTTGCCAGAAAAGCAGGTCGAGCAAACGCGCTGTGCATAATGCAGAGTTAATACCGATGATCTCTGACATGCTGAAGAGTGGCAGTGGGAAAGTAAGACTTAAAGCACTAGAAACTCTTCGTGTTGTAGCTGAAGATGATGATGATAATAAGGTTGCATTGTATTTGTTTTGTTGGATTTCCAGAAGCTTTTGTACATTCTGGTGTTATTTTAAATCCTCTACAAGTAGATAACTTTTGATTTTATTGTTCCACAGGAAGCTATAGCTGCAGGGGACACCATTCGAACAATTGTGAAATTTTTGTCACATGAGCATTCACAAGAGAGAGAAGAAGCTGTATCATTATTATATGAGCTTTCAAAAGCTGAATCTTTGGTTGAAAAGATTGGAGGAGTGAGTGGAGCAATACTTATATTGGTAGGAATGGCAAGTAGCAAATCAGAGAACTCTTTGACAATAAAAAGAGCTGATAAGACGTTGGAAAATTTAGGAAAATGTGAAAATAATGTGAGGCAAATGGCTGAAAACGGCAGGTTGCAGCCACTTCTTACCCTTCTTCTTGAAGGTGATTTTTCTACTCCTGTTACAATTATTTGTTCTCTTTTATGTTTTATTTTTTTTGTAAATAATATGATATTTAGATGATAGTGAATGCATGTCTAACTTCTCAGCAGCAAGTTTTTTTTCTCATTCCAGCTTTTCCCTGAACATTTCTATTGTTTTGCTTTCTTTTCCATATTAGGTTATTTTCTTATTATTAAAAAACAGGGATTTAGTTTTGAGGAAAATACATGAATATCTTTGTTGGTTCATCCGCTGAAGGGATCATTTTGTTTGGGTTAAATCTAGAATATGCTTTGTTGGTTTTTAAAGGATTCAACATTAAGTTTCATTTTGACTTCTTAATTTTGTAAATTTGTCGCAAATTCAATTTGTGTTTTGCTTAGCAGTTCATTGTCCAAAGTTTTGAGCAGTGTGATGTAGTACCAGAGGACACTTTTTTGAGTTGGCTTTCCATGTCACAATATTACTAACTTAGTATTTAATCAAGCCAATTGCAACATGTTTTGTTGTTTCATTAATTTTTTGACCTTGATGCTGCTTGCCTCTCGTGGGCAGAGCCTTTGCTCCCTTAAACCTGAACAGTCTCCATGTTTGCACACAAACATGGGTCAACCGGCGCCGACCGACGATTAAGTCAGCACTGGGTTGAAGGAAAAGAGAAGAGAAATGAAAGAACTTGGGTGCACGAGAATGTTACCTTTTACCACCTTCACCTACCCATTTATACCTAAGTACTAGGCTGTCCACATGAGATGTCACCTTGGACTGCAACTGGCCTAACCGGCGGAATTGTGTTGGGTGCCAACGGCAATGGTGCTAGCATCGTATGTCTGACACAATGCGGACATTTGCTGCAAGTTCCATCTGTTATCTGTCCTGTCAGTGACGGTTATTAACAGTCTAGCTATCAGCTGCAGTTGTCAAGAACAGTCAAAGATTTGGTTCGAAGGGATCTGGCTTGGCGGTTGGGGATGTTTCTAAGGTGTGATCTGCTACAAGATGTTCTCAGTTGGGGATATTCTCAACATGAGTGCATTGCTCGGGAATGTTCCCGGTTGGAGGTTATTCCTAAGGTGTGCACTGCTACAGGAATATTTCTAGTCGGGGATGTCCTCAAAGTGAATGCACTGCCGCGGAAATATTCCCAGTTGGGGATATTTACAATGTGTGCTTTGCTACAAGGATGTTCCCCGTCAAAATATTTCTTCAATGAGTGCACTGGAGTGGGAATGTTCTCAGTTAAGGATATTTCAAATGAGTAGTATTGTTGCAGGAATATTCCCAAAGTGAGTGCTCAATAGAAAATTCAAATGTGAGTTATACAGACCTCTAAAGCACAAAATAGATTTATCAATTAACCCATTTGTTTTTAGTTCTTTAGAGTTCCACTTATGCTAATGTGTATCTTCCTTGATCTTGTAATCTTCTAAGAAGAAATGTTCAAGTGCAGCTCTAGTTATGCTACGTTTGTCTGAATTACTAATTTCATCTATGAATGGGCATTGTTGACATTAAAGAGACCATACCCAAATATCCAATCTACCATTTTGTAATTGGATCACTAGTGATGGTGTCTTTCTAGGTGATCCTATAACTAAATTGGATGCAAATCTTGCAGGGTCTCCTGAAACACAACTCTCAATGGCTACCTATCTTGGGGAGCTTGTTTTGAGCAATGATGTGAAAGTCTTTGTTGCCCAGACAGCTGGTTCAGTACTTGTTGAAGTCATGAGAAGCGGGAACAAACAAGCGAGGGAAGCTGCCCTCAAGGCTCTGAACCAGATATCATCTTGTGAGACTAGTGCAAAGATACTTATCCATGCCGGCATCCTTCCACCACTTGTGAAAGACCTTTTCACTGTAGGGATCAACCAGTTACCTATGAGGTTGAAAGAGGTATCTGCAACGGTTTTTGCGAACATTGTGTCCTCAGGTGCTAATTTTGAGAAAATCCCTCTCGATCAAGATGACCGTACCTTGGTTTCTGAAGACATTGTTCACAATCTTCTTCATCTTATCAGCAACACTGGGCCTGCGATAGAATGCAAACTACTTCAGGTGCTTGTTGGGCTCACAAGTTCTTCGACCACTGTTCTTGACATTGTTGCTGCCATAAGAAGCTCTGGTGCTGCCATTAGTATCATTCAGTTTGTCGAAGCGCTGCAAAGAGATGTTCGAGTAGCTGCTATAAAGCTCTTGCATAATATCTCCCCTTTCATGGGTCAAGAGCTAGCTGATGCTCTTCGTGGCACTGCTGGCCAACTCAGCAGCTTGATTAATGTCATTGCAGAGAACAACGGGATCTCAGAAGAGCAGGCAGCTGCTGTTGGGCTCCTCGCCGTCCTTCCTGAGAGTGACTCTGTTTTAACCAGACGACTCTTGGATGAAGGGGCGTTCGGGATAGCCTTCTTGAAGGTGACCAGCATCAGACAAGGGATAAGTCGTGGTGGCCGTTTCGTCACGCCTTATCTTGAAGGGCTTGTTAATGTTCTCTCGAGGCTGACATATATTCTGGATGGTGAACATAATATCCTTGCCTTAGCTCGCGAATATAATCTTGCTTCACTTTACACTGATCTGCTTCAGATGAATGGTCTTGACAAAGTGCAAAGGGTTTCTGCACTGGCTCTGAGAAACCTCTCGAGGCAGTCAAAACACTTAACGAGAGTGCCGATTGTTCCAGAGCCAGGTTTTTTCTGCTCTATATTTCCTTGTTCTGGCAGGCAACCAGTTATAACTGGTTTGTGCCCAGTCCATAACGGTTTCTGTTCTGTACAAGAAAGTTTCTGTTTATTGGAAGGGAAAGCAGTAGAGAAGTTGGTTGCTTGTCTAGATCATACTAATGAGAAGGTCGTCGAGGCTGCCTTATCGGCTTTATGCACTCTCTTGGATGATGATGTGGACATTGACCAAGGAGTATCTGTCTTGGATGCTGCAGATGGAATTAAACCAATCCTAGTGATATTACGGGAGAACCACACAGAGACACTCAGGCAACAAGCTGTGTGGGCAGTGGAGAGGATCTTGAGAAAAGAAGAGATAGCTTATGAGATTTCAAGGGACCAAAATGTTGCCACTGCATTGGTGGAAGCATTCCGACATGGGGACGCTAGGACGAGGCAGATCGCAGAGCGGGCACTGAAGCATGTTGACAAGCTACCAAACTTTTCCAGCATTTTCACTAAGATGGGGCAATAAGATGTCAAAAGATAAAAGGTTTGTACGAGGAGCATGTAAACTCATTTTATTCTTAGTTTGTATGTTCTAAATTCCTTGACCAAAAACATCATACTTGGGAGGTTGCTCGCCCCATTACATTCTGTTTGCAACTCTGATATTGATCTATTTGTTCTCAGTTCTTCAGGAAAGAAGATTCTATTTGTCAATTATTCGAGGTCTCTGATCAGCTTGCATAGTGATCAATAAGCCATTGGGTTGCAGAAGAAGCACTGAAAGATGCACCCGGTTACTTAGCTTCCCAGGACAACATCCAAATGTTCATGGCTTCAACATAGTTTGTAAATGCAGTGTCTGTAAATTTCCTCCTTCGTGCGTTATTGTTTTGCCTTTGCAAGTTCAGAGATAATTATGTTCTTTTTTTCTTTTTTGGGTCATGACTGCCTTGGTGAAAATTGTGGAAAGTTTGCTTACAAATAAAGCAAAGTGTCAGAATGTTTATGATAATAGATTCATGCTCGCAACAAGTTCTACTGATCAAGATCATTTCAAACACAATATTAATCAATCTACAACTTGCACAGTAATATAAGGAAGATCATATTTCCATTGAATGTGCCAAAATCATGAAGAAAACCAGTGTGTGCATTTCTAAATCTTATATACATGAACGGATATGGATAAGGGAGCAATTACACTTGCACAGATCATACCAACTTAGGAATGCAACTTCAGCTGAAAGTCTACTAATGTCCATCAGGGTTCCTGTTCCAGGATAAATATGAAGGATCTCCAAGTGTCCTGGAAGAACATAATGCACGTCAAGACGAATGAGTTTCTGTTAGTAGGATACTAACTATCCCTCAACAGGTTTATCACTTCCAATTCAAACCTTTTTTAACTTAAATTTTTGCTTACCGGGGTTTGAGCAGATAAAGAACTATGAACGACAGCGCAAGAAATAGGCAAAGGCTGCCGACTGTGAGATAGGCAACACCAAGAAAATCATTCTTCCCACCTATCCAGGAAGTAGTAGAAAGCACCAACTTTTTCTCCCCCTCGAAGCTATAGGTGTTATAGTTGTTCTCTATTGTCACTGAGATTTGCTCATTAGCTGCAAGATCAGTCTCGATTCTCCCATATAGTTTTCTGAACTGTGGGAGGGCAGCTGTTCTCATCCAAACAATTAGATCTTCTTGCTCACTCAACTGCAAGTTTTATTGCAACTATCACTACCGCATTCACACAAACAAACAAAGAACAAAAGAAAAGTAAATTGAGCAAAGAATAGCACTTAACGGGTATGCTTTCGTTGAGCTTGGCACCTCCTATGATACCTCCCTGCTGGAAGTTCTTGGGAAAAACATCACTTCCAAATTTGTTATTTTTGTCGCTTTGCCAGGCTATGTTTTTCTTGTTCACCTCGAGGACTTTGTTTTGTATTGCAAATGAGTATGTGTCATTGAATAAGCTCCAAGCAATGAGGCCACAAGGAACAATGGGAGACCCGTCGGCAGTTGTCGCTTCAGGTGCACAATTAGTAGTTACTTGTTCATACTCCTTGCTTCTTAGTTGCTTATCATTTCGGCTTTTAACATACCTATATCACATTTGAACAAGCAATAAGGAAGAAAAATCAGAGACTGCAGCTTAGGTTGAATAGAGATTCTGAAGTGCTGCACGTACTATTCATGCTAGAAGATAGACTTTAGGCATATGCAACATACAAATCAAAAGTGAGAGTACGAGATGAATAGCTAATATGATCGCATAGAAACTACAAGTTTAATGAATTTTGACAACTAGTTTTCAAAGTGATTGGCAGATAGGTGACTGATGAGAGTTTCATGCTTATGAAAATGAATAAAATTCATTTCATATACAACAAAGACAACCTCCTTAATGATGCTAAATTTGAAAATGGAGATGATAACATGGAAAATATAAGTCAATACAAGTATAAATATGTACTGATGCAATGATGTCGGAATGCTTGCCACATTCAGGGAAGATCAATAGCTAATTAGAAGTTGCAGATACATACAAATCAAAAAAAAAAAAAGACAGGAGCAATTAGTCAAAATGCATCCTTGGTCCAAAACATGGACCCATTTAATTAATCAAAACAAGCACAGATTAGTCAATACAATACTGCAGGAAATTCCAATAAATAGAAGCATTAACCTGCGGTGGTTCTGATAGAAATTGTCAAGCTCATAGTAAATATAAACAGGAGCCTTCATGTTTTTAGGCACCTGAAATATGAATTATTGCTCAATTTGTACAAGTTCTTGCACACAAAAAAGGAGAATAACACTAAATGATATCACAAACCGATCCACTTACAGTCAAAGTAGTTGAGCAAGTTTTGTTAGTCACACTGCTTTGGATGAATGCAAGTTTGTCATTCTGTGACTGCTGCGGAATGCATTCTGTGTCATATCTATACACAATTTCAACCACCTACATCTCAAACAAGCATGATTAACGACAATTCTTTGAGGTCTGAAGTATAATAGACAAGAAGAATTACAATATCTGATGCAGACAAGGAAGCGAGTCCAATTGGAATGAAGAGAATTCCAATGAGAGAAAATGTTGATATTACCTGAAAGAAGGAAACAGAAAATTGAGATATTCAAAAGCACTTCTCTACCTTTCAATTTAAATTTTGTGAAATCAGCATGCTTACTTACAATAGTTGGAGTTAATAAAGGTTTGCAAGCAGGAAGCTCTTGTTGTGTAAA
Source organism: Wurfbainia villosa (assembly GCA_025175895.1). Taxonomy (NCBI): domain Eukaryota; kingdom Viridiplantae; phylum Streptophyta; class Magnoliopsida; order Zingiberales; family Zingiberaceae; genus Wurfbainia; species Wurfbainia villosa. The sequence continues at coordinate 18,156,795 of CM045991.1, read as the reverse complement.
TCTTGAATCTAGAATTCAGAAATTAAAAGACTCAATGTCAATCAAACATGAAGAGAAGGTATGATAGGTAAATGGCTTAAAATGAACAAATGTGTCCCCGCGGAGATGGCGTTAGTAAGGCCGTGTGTCAACTTGCAAAATGGACAAGGGTCGATTCCAAACGAAGGTCTTAAATCCTTCCCCAGAGTCAGAAGGCCACACACTGGCCACACACGACCTTACCAATCGCGCCAAGGGCAAAGCCCACCCATGATTTACTCTCTCCCATACTTGTGGGACCGGGGTGAGGGGGCCTCTAGGTTGGCCGTTCCAACCTTTGCACAATTAAAATGAACAAATGTGACTAATGTGATTCAACTATATCGATCTATGTGCATATACAAAGCAACTATGTCATAACTTCCCAAATCATGGCATAGAACAAAAGGAGGATTCAAATAACTAAATGAGTTGGTTCATAAAGCAAAATAAATCAACAGTGAATTCATTTCAATTAGTAAAAAAATTGTACTCATCATAGGAACTTTGGTCGGTGTATACGAACATTCTATATGCCAAAGATGCGTAGAAAATAATTGTCAACTTTTCAGGCGTGATAAAGCACTTTAGCTTAAACATTTTCACATAAAGCACTTCAATATCAATCCAATGTCAAACCACTTGAAGAATTTTCTTACTCGGCGCCAAAGAAATCGTCCCATACCACATAAAATAACTAAATATCAGTTAACTTAATGTCCCAAGGCGAAAAAAAATAAAACAATAATTTTAACTTCTGGATCGATTTTGTCCATTGAGAAAGAGATCGTCTAAGATGGAGTAGGACAAATTAAATCAATTAGACGTGCGAAGCTACAGAACTCAGACAATCTGCATTCTGCAACACACCGCAATGTAAACTCCTTGGAAAGAAATATCCTCCTCGAACCTCGATACATTGTTCTATACCATCAAAATTATCGCACAATCCAATATCCGATTAACCTACAGAAACAAACAAGGATTACATCGACGAAAGGCGTACATTTGGGTTTCTTGGACTTCTTCCTTCGCTCGACCACACCGGCGTCGCCTTCCGGCGCGGGATCCGCCTTTGGACTCATGGGCACGAGGGGATTGAGACGGAGAACGATAGGAGATCGAGGAGAATGGAGAAGAAGGAAGGCGACGAAAGAGGCACCCGAAACCGCCGGAACTCGAGCGGACCAAATCCTCCCGAGAGAGTGAGAGAGAGAAAGAAGCTTCTTTTGATTTGGGTAAATCCGGAATTCAAATATAAGTAAAGATCTTTGATGGGATTAATTTCATTTTGGCCCCTAAATAAAAGGTTGATCGAAGGAATTATAAATAGCCCTCGTAGCGGTAAAAATGATACAGTATTTTATATATTAGTACGGTTTAATTTTTTATTAGTATAAATTTTACTTTGAATTTTAAAAAATAATTAGATAAATAATTCTGAATCGAATATGGATTGAGAATTTATCTTTTCGAATAGAGTATGTCTTCGATATCGGACCTATCTTATAAAGATGATATTATCATATTACTGAACTTAGTTGCTGAATTATGAGTAATATCTGATTTATTCTGATAATAAATGAAAATTTTAATGGAGAATTATTCAATATCTCATAAGAAATTCATATGATCAGATTGATTATTTTTAAAATTAATTGAATCGAAAATTCGGATACATAATATCAATCAAAATAAATGAAAGAAAATATAACCAAATCGATCCCGGGAATAGCTGCTGGCTAAAAAAACAAAAAACAAAAAAAAAAGAGAGCTCAATTTTTTAAATTTTTAATAGCAAATGAAATTCAATTTCAAAATTTTATTCGGAATCTAAAGTTGAAATTTTAAAATCAGGATCCACTGTAATTATAACCTAAAGGGTATAGTTGTAAAAAATTTCATTCCATTTGAGCTATTTTTAAATATTCTCCATAAACTTTTTCATGAATTAAAATATTTTTATGTTTGATTGTAAATAATTTTTTTTTAAAAAAATGTTATTCGTTTCTCAACTTTTGTAACTATTGACGGGGAAATGAACACGTGTCCTCCATCGAGATCGCGAAAAAGCGTGCTCGTGGATCATGATGGAAAACAGTGAGCATTGTCGTCCACGTGAGTTAAGTTGATCATATGGCGTCCCATTATTTTACCCTATCCACATTTCATGCATAGAAAGAAATCCAATTATGCTCGGCGGGAATATTATATGATAATGAATCAATCTTTCGTGAATGTAAGAATATCGTTTCTCATATATTAATTATTAGTCTCAAAAGTTAAAAATTGATTTATCTTTCTTACGATGATCTAAAAGCGGACTAATAGGAGTCGCTAGATTGACAGATTCCAACCTTTACATCGAAGAAGTTCAACTATGCCGAGAGGCACGGTAAAAATAAAAAAAAAATATTTTATAAAAGAATATAATTTGATATCTACTATGATATTATTCGACGATAAATTTAATAAAATTCATTCGAACAATCTTAAAATTCAAGTGTTTGTTCGATGGATAAAATATGACTTTGATATTTAATCATCGTTAAAAAATGACGCACTGAGAAATCTGAATTGAATTGTAAAAAAATTATAAATAATATTTTAATTTATTTTTTAGTGATCGCACTTGAACTTTGACCTTACAAATTTCAGCTATTAGTGAGGTTTCGTGATACAAAATTAAGACATTCAAAAAAGAAACACAATGTTGATCTCATATAATTAGAGCAAAATTTACTAAAATAAATTTGACCGATCAGTACAATTCTAAAAATAAAAATAAAAAAGAATAGAATGAAAGTTTAACTGAGTCTATTTTTAAATAACGATCACAGGAAGTAATTAGGAAAACAATCAAACTAATTTCCCGTCGAGTTTCAGATCCTTAAGGAATAAATTCTGTGCTTAATGGACATTTAGAGGGTAATATAAAAAATATGGAAATAAAATGAATATGTATATTTTTAGACACGTTAGTAATGTTCCGTTGAGATGGCCGAGTTGGTCTAAGGCGCCAGATTAAGGTTCTGGTCCGAAAGGGCGTGGGTTCAAATCCCACTCTCAACAGATTAACTTTTGCCCTTAAAATTATACAATATAATTATTTTTCTATACCCAATTGACATTGTGGTCCCGTAGCTCAGTTGGTTAGAGCGTTGGTCTTATGAGCCGAAGGTCGCGGGTTCGAGCCCCGCCGGGACCATGAAAACCCATTAATTAATATTTTTTACCTGAAAGGAAAAAACCGTGAAGCACGACTTCGATTGCATTGTTTTAGACTTTTTACTTAAACGGAAAAAAACCATTGAAGCACCACTTCGATTCCGTGCATCCAGAGCCGGCCCAAAGTGCCGCCGTGGCACAAGGCCTGACCTCCAAGATGGGCCCTAAATCATTTTAGTATTAAAAAAAAAATAGTTAGATTAAGAGCAAAATCGAATAAATCGAATTTTTTTTAATTAAATTAAATAGACCAAAAAATTTTATCGAACCGAACTGATTTGGCAAAAAAAAATCGATTTTTTCAGTTAAATCGATTTTTTACGTACAGTCGACTAATGGTTCAAATCAATCGACTGATTGTCCAATCAGTCAACTACTGTTATATAGCAGTCAATTGAATCCAGTGGACATGAGCACAGAATATTTCTTAGTCGATTGATTATTTAAATCAATCGACTGATAGTCCAATCAGTTGATTGATATTTTAATCAGTGACTACTTCAGTTAAAATCGATCGATTCGATTAAATTGAATTTTTCAGTTCAAATTCAAAATTGAACCGAATAAATCAATATTTTTTAATAAAAAAACTGAATTTCCGATTGAACTAAACCGAATTTCAAGTTTGATCGTTCGATTAATTTTTTCGATTTAATCGACTGATTGTACATCCCTATAAATTTCTTCACAACCATTTATGTCTCAAAAACTTAAATCCTCAATTCAAGCTAGTCACCGAAAATTGAAAATTAACCACGATTCTAAATAAAACTCAGTTTAGGATATATTTTAGTACCAAAATTGTACAAAAAATCTTCAACTCCAAATTTTTCGTGCATGCCATCTAGTTTGTTTTAATGAGATTTTAGATTGATTTCTCTTTAATAAGTGAAATTTCAAATCTATTTTGAAAGGCGATAAAAATTCAAATTTTTTTTTTATTTTGATTCGAAATTTTAAATCGAGTCTCAGATTGAAATCCTTATAATTTTTTAAAAAATTGAAACCGTCAATCTAACAGTTTCACTTGTTTGACTTCTTTGACCAGCACCCGAGATGCAGAAGATATCGATTGACTGGCTCAGTTCCAACATCATTGGCAAATTCATCTGCGTTAGGGTGGGCGGTCAATCCTATCTTCCAACAGCTCGGTCGGATTCCTCGCAGATGCTCACTTCGCCAATCTCACGAGTTTATCTTTATTGAATCGTCGAGGTGAGTGAAGGTTGGGTTTAGGGTTCCTCCATTTCGAGCGAGACGAATATATATGTCCTCTTGCAACTGGGGACACAGATTTCCTTCGTGGTCACGAAATCAAACCGAATTTGAAGTCTTTTATCGTCGGTCTCACAATTTGTGATGACAAAAATAAATCATAAAAAATTTATGCTCTTCGGACACTGATTCTTTCTCTTTGCGATAATTTTACCATCCATACTAATCACTTGATCATTATGTGAGAAGGAGGTCTTGTTGCTTCCGAACATACAAATCGAGATAGATTTGTTGAATATATCTCACAATTTTTTTCTCGGGTCCAATTCCAGAAAGTTGATAGCTCTGTTCTTCGTAGTGTCCCATCCTTCATTTGTGCACCAAACCATCTGCAAATTGTGGACTTCGCCAACAATGATTTGTCTGGAGCAATTCATCGAGATTGAGCTTCATCTCCAAAGCATTCCGGTTTTTATCCGGGCTCCGAGCAGTGCAATTGAGCAACAATAGTTCTGGTTTTCATCGACTTTTCCCACATTGCTGTCCTTACGGTTCCTCTTTCTCTGAGGTCTAACAAGTTCACCGGTGCAATCCTATCATCGATCCCTTCTCTCCGAGTGTAAGTGTTAGGTGTTGCTCACAATCTTCTCTCTGGCCCTTCACCTTTTTCACTTTGCTAATGTTACATCCACGAACCAGTCTAGTCGATTCTAATAACATCCTCTAGATTGGATCGTCCTTTTAAACTTTCATGAGGAGGACATCATATCTAGAGGCTACAATTTAAGTGGAGAACAAGATTAAAAAAAAATCAATTCTCTAAACAATTAATTTTTTTTTTGATTGATTGATAGAACCTTCAATCCGACTAATTATTAAGAGTGATCAATTTTATCTCACAATTTTTCGAAATATCTCACTAACAATTGAATCGGATAAGATCGAAACTCAAATGACCTCCACTAACCACCAAGAATAAATCAAAGAAGTACTTACAGCTTTCTTATGATTCAGTTCAGACTCCGCAATCGCACCATCCCTGAATGACGATCCAATACCAAAGTCGTACTTCGTCCATTGAACAAACTCTTAGATCTCAGAACCGTCTGAATAGATTTTTTTAAAATTCGTCATCGAATGTTGAGCAGCAAAGGATCGAACTATATTTTTTTATGATGCACCATGTCCCGAGGGCTTAAACAATTAACTACTTAGGAATGTGCATCAGCTTTTCTATTTGGCTTCTGCAATATACAATTATACTTCAAAATCCTACAAATCACAGCCCTCTGAAGAGACCAAGGAGCATGGGCTCTGACCTCTTTTTTACTAATCCTCTATGTAAATTGTAGCCTAGCCTGCATTCAGCAGCAACAAAAGAAGACATGGAATCAGTGAGTTGAAGATGACAAACAAGAATGCAAACATTTTTCTTGAACTACAAAGATTAAACTCTACTGGCCAACAAGAAAGGTTTAATTTTATGAGAATTTAGCTTAGTATCAGATTTACCTCAGCTCAGAGTAGCTAGTCGAACTGCCTCATTGGCCTCTCTATACCTTAAGCACATTATTGACTATGCCATCACTAGTAATGATCTCTCGCTGATAGTCTATTTGCCAATGGCCATCGACAATAAACTTTATCTGAGAAGAAATGATCGAGCTTGTTACAACATGTACTGAAGAAGAAGAATAAAACCATTAAATCGATGTTTGTCGAGAAACAACACCGATGATATAGAGATATGTGAATCGTTAACATATGTTTCTGAAATGCAAGTTTACAGAGGTGATGATGGTTCACTGTAATAATTTTCACAAAATAGAGTCTAACTGTGCATTCAGAAATAGCAACAGCTTCTAAGATCGAATGCTTAAGTAGCTGACTAACAAGTACCTGAGTTACAATGCAGCTGTTATGAAATCATAGAAAAGAAATCCGAAACAATTGCAAGATTCCAAACAAGAGATTATTCCAGAACAACAAAAAACATGAGATGATTTTGTAGCTTGATTAAAATAAGTGATTGACAATAACGGCCAAGGTTCCTTTCTGCCAACTTTAAATACAAGTCTCTGTCGACGCAGAAGCGCAACAGCCATTTCAAAGTCATTTTAAAAGTGATAGTAGGGTTATGTGAAAATGAATCAAGTCTTTTGCATTTCAATCTATACCAATGCATAGACTGGTTCGTCTCAAACAACTTATCTGTATTCCCACAATCAATAAAGAGTATCACCTATGTTTTTAGAACCCCATGTGAACTCACTCGGGAACTCAACCTCATATTAACTGCCCAACATACTATATAGCACATCAATCGAGCACCATCTTCGTTCTTGTCCCAAAAGTCACCTTGTTTTGTTGTACTACGTAATAAAAACTAACCTCTGATTACCAATCCATACAAGAAAGAAGAATATATAATTGACAAAAAAAGCATGAGTTAATATATGAGAGCTGGAAAAAAACTGACATTTAAAAAATGTATAAGAATTTTAATAAGAACACTTGTCCAGCTATTCTATGCTTGGAATGTCATATTGCAAAGAAAAAAAAATCATTGATCCCCACGCACCTCATAAACTCCAGGATAAAGCCACAACACCGCTGTCCATAGAAATGGTTTCCTGCACAATAAAGCAGATAAATAAGATATGTATGTTTTAGAAAATTCAGAGCATGCAATTGCAGACACAATGGAAATTTACTAGGTCCAGGAAAATTACCAAAGCAGGTATCTAATTAAATATAAGTGATTAGAGTAAAAATGTAAAATCAATCCTAATTCATCTAGGCATGCTTTGACAACTGCCAAAGTCAGCCAACTATGGGCACAATGCGGTACTATTCTAATTCATTTAGACTATCTTTTTTCTTGGAAAAATTATCATAATTAAAATAACAACACGACTAAAACATTATATTTTTCAAAAGAAACCAAAATTTAAAGCTGAAAATTAATCACTGAGATATACATAGAAAGTAATACTTCAAAAACACCATGAGACACACTTATGCTTGCTCACTTCGTAACTATATAACTATATAGTTTGAACATTGTATATAATTTTGACATAATCTTATATGTACAGAAGCTAAAAAAAATAAAATATCACCTTAATTTATCTTGACCAGTGTTGTACCATACCAAGGGATGCAAGTGTTGGCATGATACAATACTCATCAACATGGTTGACACCAAGGCACAAGAGAAATTGTCTGTGTACTAACCAAATATCAAATTATGATAATTTTTCGATCAATATATTTCAACTATGTTGTTTGGCACGGTACACGATTTCAAATCGTGTAATAAACACAATATTTTTATTGTAGAAAAAAAAAAACACTCTTAAATTTTGTAAGTTCAAAATATAGCTGAATCAAAACAAGCTATTTTGCACTACTTTTTTCTGAAAACAAATCACACCCTCTTTCTATTTAATTCAAGTGCATAAAGTAGGAAACTAGTATTTCTTTGATCAGGAATTTTAATAAATTATTGCATACCAGATTCATTTTGAAAAAAAAAAATTGAGGGCCTTGTACATTAAAGAGCCAACATCAGATTCTACTGAGAATTTCTAAGCTGTTTCCATTCACCTAAAATAAGCTGCCTGGACACAGGCATCTGGCACTTTGCTTCAAATGAGAATTGAAGAAAAAAAAAATCTGATTAAAAAAGATAAAGCCTAAGGAAATAAGCTACAGCACCATATTGAAAGAATGTCACTAAACTGACAAGAACATATTAATATGAATAAATTCATAAAGTTGGCGTCGTCAAAAAAGTGACATATTTAAGAATGTAACATCTGATGTAGAGAGCTCATAATAATGTTGATTACCAACCTGGATCCATGTGGGTCTATGGGTTGCGATGAAGGATGAGGATTCATTCTGACTCTGTGTTGCCAACCGTTGAAACTACCAGTAACTTCTACAATTTCACCATCAGTCCAGTAATCTATATGAACCTATGTTAATAAAACTATGTTATAGCATATCAAATATGTGTTATAAGAACAAAATTGCTTCTTTCTTCTATCAGAATGTAGGTCATGCTTATCAAGCTTCGCAGAAGGGCTTAAGCTATTGTGGCATGAATTAACAGTTGCACAATCAAATCTTAGCACATTCATCACATTTGAAGTTAAAGAATATGATCAAATAGGCACACACCATGCTGCTGGTCACTTAATAGCACAGAGGAATAGTTGCAGTATCATAAAAAAATGAAATGTTTGGATTTAGTAAACTAATCTGCATTCTATGATGGGTTTGGGCAAATTACATTCCAATTCAAGCAATGCACTGCTGCATTTGAAAAAAGGATTTGGATACCTGAACAATTGAAAGAGTAAAACATGTGTGCTCATGTGGCTTTTAATTATTTCCATTATAACTAAGGATACATGAATGGTAAATGAAAGAAATAGAAGAAAGATACAAGGCAAAGACCTCAATTAGTCCACTTAAATTTTCCTCAGCCACATGGAGTTCCATATCTTTCTCAGCTATCCTTCTCTTCATATCACCAAGCTCGGTTGTTCCCTTTGCATAGAGATTATTCAATGCAATCTGATAAAAAAACGAAATTCCTTGTATCATGGTTTAAAAATCTCCAGAAGAAAAGAAAAAGTCATTGCAGTTGGATTGTAAATTAAAAACTGGAACTGATCTTTGGAATAAAGACACCCTGTGTGCATGCGTAATCACAAAGTATCTTAAAACCATAGTAATAGTTCCAGATTTGAAAAAGATTTCATTTGTTAGATACTAATAAATTGGTTTCACTGGATATTGTTGATGGCACAAATGATGTAATCAGAATATGAGAATATTTTATTTGATGCTGTATTGCTTTATGAAATCCTTTGAAGGGATATATAAGGAAGCCAAAAAAGTTGCTATCTGGCTTGACAGTTATGATAGGACCAAATAGATCAGTGTCTGAGTTTTATGGAGTGATAACTGGCCATCTGGAATGGCCAACTTTTCTATCTTGGATTTTCTAGAACTCTAATTAGAAGGGAGTCTTGGCACAACGGTAAGGTTGTTGCCTTATGACCAAGAGATCACGGGTTCAAATCCTGAAAACAACCTCTTGCAAAAAAGCAAAGTAAGGCTGCGTACAATGGATTCCTTCTCCGGTACCTCGCGTGGCGGGAGCTTCGTGCACCGGGTTGTAGTTTTTTATCTTCTAGAACTCTAATTGAACACTCTTGAGTTGACATTTGAAACTCCTATTGATCATATGCCAAACACTTGGACACTTGTATCAGAGATTCCCACATAGTTCTGGATTGTGTATGTATCTGCATTGTGTATCTATTTAATCTAGGATTTATAACTTTTTTAAATGGAAACAAATTGCAATAAACTATGATGATATTCGATATAGGAAATTCATTCCAGTAGATACACCTAGAATATTAGTTGCTGATATTCCCTAACAAATTTGTTTTAAAAACTCATCTCCTAAAGAAATGTGATGCCTCTGACTAAATAAATATTCTGCTCACTGATTCTTGAAATCTTTAAAAAAGGACAGTCTAGTACATGAAGCTCCCGCTATATGAGGTCTCAAGGAAGGATCCATTGTACACAGCTTTACCTTGCTTTGTAAGAGATTGTTTCCAGTATTCGAACCCGTGAAATTTAGGTCATAAGACAACAACTTTATCGATGCGCCAAGGCTCCCCTTCACTTATTCTTGAAATCCTTAACAAGTAATAATTCTTTTAAGTGATTTTCTGAAGCTTTACCAAACTACTCTTTTACATAATATAGTTTCTGTGAAAAGGTAAACTACGTTCACCTGCAGGAATGAATTTCATTCAGCGTGGAAGACATGAACTAGGAAGGTTAGAAGAGTATTAACAGAATACTTCACCGAAGTATTTTAGTACATTTTCATCTTCAATTTGTTGCTGTATTAGTGAAAGTTCCACTTCATTTTGCTCCTGAAAAATTTCAGTAGAGTGATCAATATTGCAAAACTAATAATTCAGGATCAAAAAATGTATAAATGATCTTACCATTAAGTGTTTTAGATTATTAATTTCATTCTGATAGTCTTGTTCATAAGCCTACAGATTAGAACAAAAGCAATTACATAACTGAACATCAATTAGCTACGTCAACATATCAAATCAATAGATATAATTCAAACGACCTTGAAAGTCAAATCCTGACATAACTCACTTTCTTCACCTGTGAAATCATAGGTAAGAGATTGAAATTGAAATTAAATCTGAAATGCACCGAACCAAGTAAATGGAAATCTATTGTATTTTCACCTTTCGCATAGTAAAAGTTTCAAATTTACTGTGGAAAAGCTTTCACATTAAAAGAATACTTTCTATAACAAAAGTGGCTGCAATTCAGTAGTTCATGTCTCACCAGTTATAATTCCAAGCATATTTCAGTCAGTCCTTTAATCAGTGAAAGTTAATTGCACAAAAGGGACATCTAGAACTGCATAGGATATTAAGAGTGCATAATCTCGCAGAAAAAGGTCTACATATCTGAGGTTGATAAGCATAGACAAAAAGCAGAAACTGCATAAAAGTTTCAGCTTGAATATTCCAGTTCTTTGTTTGGAACAAAAAAATTATATTATGTTGTTGATATGTCATCCAACAAGGATGTTTGTCACATACAATAGTGCGACTAACATACAATCATGAAGGCTTAAAATGCACCCAAAGAAAATACATTATAACTTATGATCATGGTGAGCAGCAATGAGCCAATTACCATGCGATGAGTCATGGTATGAGAGCCTTGAGCCTACCATTATCTTTGTCAACTAAACTATCACCCAACTGACCAATAAAGGCATAATCCACATCATCTTCTCCATTCCATCTATATCATTAGGCCCACCCTCAATTATAATTTGACATCAAGGCCTCCTACACGATCATTGCAACATCATTGAGTACACTGCATAATCAATGGCAGAACATGTTATTGTTGCCTCCTCTTAGTGAAGTCAATCATGTCACACCTCACAATGGGAGATGTGCACATGCCATGAGCTGAGGGCAGTAACTGAAAGAAGTTAGGAATAGCACTCTCATATCATTTGTTTACCAATAGCTCCTGTCAACTACTCCTTTCTACCCTAAAAAGCAAGATCGCTTGCATCCTTGAACTAATAAATATTCTTTAGCTAGAGTACGTCTCAAGTGAGCATCGCACCAAATAACAAGCCAACCAGCTGATTTAGGTTGTGATTCACTTCTTTTGCAGTGAGTAGTCCCCATATGAAGTGGCAATTATAGACTCGAAGGTGTTTATCCTTCCTTTAGGTAGTGGATCCTTAGTGTTTTAATAGGATCATAGGACCCTAAAGGTCTGGTTTGCAATCTTGACATTGATGTGCCAAATCCCTAAGGCAGCTAAGAATAAGTTGAGTTCCAATCGTACAAATCTTAGACAATAGGAGATATCATCCGTCTAGGAGTGTTGATTAATTAACATGGGTATAGTATCGACTCAAATGCAATAGGCATTAATTGCAAAACTCTCTTATAAGTATATTAAGTACATAGTATTTGGTGTATGAAGGTTGAGTTGCAATGAAATTAAACATGACAAACACCCGAAACATCAATATCACACGTAGCCATCCCATGTCATTATCAACATGTTAAATTCAGAAAATAGAAAAAATATGAATTTATTGATTACTTATAAGTTCAAATACTATTGTTATAATCTTTTGTGGAGTAATGAACATGAAACTTGGCAAGTATTTCATTTGTTTATATTTTTTTATCAAGGTTGAGCCTAAAAAAAAATTCATTTCAAAAGGCTTGAGATAATAAGTGTGAGAACAGAAAAAAAAGAACAATTTCAAAGAAAACCCTTAGCCAAAGATATCAAACTCTCAAATTTATTTCGACTTCTTGAATAGAGACTACAGGCCTGATGCATACCTCCTATTTTGTCCAAATCTCCAATTTGAACAAACTTTGCTGCTTTGGGTAGTTCTGAATCCTTGAGAATCAACCCATCTGAATCAATCGTGTCTTTCTCCAAAGTGTTTGATGAGTGTGTACAATCAATAGACAGGTTTGCGTCCTCTTGATCTCCTATGGTTTCAAGCTAATATGAGTGACAAGAAGAAATTTAGCAAAAAATAAACAAAATGAATAAAGACCTGGAGGTTTGCATATCTTTGCAGTCAAAGAGTCTTCATTTTCTTGTGAACTTTTTTCTGAGTTGTTCTTTCCATTTGAATTCAATAGAAGCTCTGTGATTGCCTTATATCCTCTACGCCTCACAATATTTGCAAGATCCGTCCTATTGGAATTACAAGGAAGGCATTTACTTTGACATAATCATCTTCAACTGGGACCTCTCTTCTACAGCAAGCTTCTTAAGAATGAACAGAGACCACCAAATAATGCATGGGAACTATGTAAATATAAAAATGCAAGGAACTTCTGAGATAAGCATTGATTTTCACATGAAAGTAATACAAAGTGATTTATTAATTTGAATATTACTAGTGATATATCCCTGCATAGAGCATAAAGGAGGGTTAAGATTCTTGTAGCCAACCCAAATACTTAGGACAAATATAGCTTGATAATGATTTGCATCTGAACATGCACAAATTAAGTTTTTTGCTTCTAGTTAATACAAAGCTTACAACAACAACAACAACAACAACAAAGCCTTATCCCACTAGGTGGGGTCGGCTATATGGATCTTTCTACGCCATTGGACTCTATCCCCTACTATATCATCATCTATATTTAAATAAATTTTATCTTGTTTTATTGTTGCTAACCAAGTCTTTTTTGGTCTTCCTCTTCCTCGTTTGATGTGTATATTTGGTATCGTTTCACATCGCCTAACTGGAGCATTTATTGGCCGTCTAAGTACATGTCCGTACCACCTTAAACGTGTCTCTCGGAGCTTTCCTTCAATAGATGCAACACCAACTTTTTCTCTAATGCTCTCATTTCTTATTCTGTCCATCCTCGTATGTCCGCACATCCACCTTAACATCCTCATCTCTGCAACTCTCATCTTTTGCTCATATGCTCGAGTCGTAGCTCAACACTCAGCTCCATATAACATAGCAGGTCTAATCGTCGTTTTGTAGAACTTCCCTTTAAGTTTTAGAGACACTTTACGATCACATAAAATACCCGATGCTTTCCTCCATTTCAACCATCCTGCTTGTATTCTATGTAAGACATCTCTCTCAATCCCTCCATCATCTTGCAAAAATGATCCTAAATATTTAAAGCTCTCAATTCCAGACAACTCATCATCTCCTATCTTAACACTTGTCTCATTATGTCTAATATTGCTAAATTTAAATTCATATATTCTGTCTTTCCTCTACTAAGCTTAAAACCTTTCACTTATAGTGTTTCCCGCCAAGATTCTAGTTTAACATTTACTCCTTCACGTGTCTCATCTACTAAAACAATATCCAATTAATGTGTCCAGTGAGTTCGTCCATGATTAGTGTAAAAAGATAGGGACTTAAAGCTGATCCTTGATGTAACCCTATCTTTATTGGAAATGCTTCAGTTAATCCACCTGAAGTCTTCACTCTGGTCGTTACTTCCTTATACATATCCTTAATTAGTTCAATATATGTTACACTAACACCTCTTTTTTCTAAAATTCTCCATATTATTTCTCTTGGAACTCTATCATAAGCTTTTTTTAAATCAATGAATACCATGTGTAGATCCTGCTTTTGCTCTCTATACTTTTCAATTAGTTGTCTGAGAAGATGTATAGCTTCTATTGTCGACCTTCCTGGCATGAATCCAAATTGATTTTCGAGAACCAGCCAGCGTTAAACTACATCGGGCAAGTTTGTTTGTTTAAATAAATTCACTTACATCGGGCAAGTTAAACTAAGGCAACATGTTTGTTTGTTCGGGAACAAAAGTTTGATCGGGAACAAACAAACAAACAAACAAACAAACGTGACCAAAATCTAATTTTAATGTTTTCATCTAATCCTACTTGAGATGCATATATGTTAATTATATTAATAGTTTCTTTCACTATCACTATCATAAGAGCTATAATTCTATCCCTTTTTCTAATTACTCCTACTACTTTATCATTTAATGAACTATTTACAATAATAGCTACTCCATTTCGTGTTCTATTTTTTCCTGTGTACCATAACTTAAAGCTTGAGTTTCTCTATCATCTTTGTCTGCTCTCCTACCCATTTTATCTCTTGTAAACATAGAATATTAATTCTTCTTCTAATCATAGTATCTACTACTTTCATTATTTTACCAATGAGTGGTCCTATATTCCATGTTCCAAATCGTAAACAATAAATTTTTCTATAATATTTATTTTTACCCAACATATGATGTGATAACTCTTGCATATTTAACACTACACGAAAGTTCTCATGAAAATATAATAGTCATTGCTGAGACATTATAGTTAGACCTTGCAATGCGTTCCTTTCTAAAGACAACCTAGCATTAGTATAATATCTTGATGGATCGATTCATTGCAATTTATTAATGCTCAACGCTAACTGACAATCTAACACAACCCTCCCCCTTTCTCATACAAACTTGGGACCGACCGGAGTTTTCTTATATAGACCATGAAGAAGTTAAAAAGGTAACATAGGCATATTTACAGTTTAATATAGAGACAGAATGCCCCATACTTGATGATATGCCAATACACACATATAAAGGGCAATCCGATACACAAAGCTCATGCCAATGCAAGATCCTAAAGAAGTGTCATACCACATTCGATCTATTATATACAATCGTTCTCTACATTACAAAAAGGTTATTTCCACGACTCAAACCCATGAAAAATTGATTCTCTATGTGCCAAAATTTGATGGGAATGGTGTGTAATGCATATTCTGTTCAAAATGGTACAAAATTTAAACTGTCATCAATAACATCGCTAGGAATGATACCAATAATAAACATCGACACCCATGTTGATCTCAACCATTTGAAGTTAACTTCTATGTAGCGTTATATAATCATTAATACTCAAACTATATAAATTACTCTTAATTTAGCCAACAGAGTTTCTTTATATCCCTTTATCGCTCCTGATGGGTCCAGGGTTTTCGGCATTCATTATAAAATAGAGTATGCTAAGTATTTGCCAGAGACAATGTGCCCGAGTACCCTGTGTGTTTCCTGAGCTCAGTAGGGCTGAGCATTATAGTCGATTCAAAATTCTGAACAGCCTTGGTCTTTTAGAGCACCCTGTGTTTTTTCCGAGCACAGTAAGGCCGAGGAACGTAATTGATTCAGAACCAAGAGTTATTAAGTATTGTATTTGTTCCGAGCATCCTGTGTTTTCCCGAGCACCCTGTGCTTTTAACGAGCACAGTAGGGTCGAGCAACGTAGTTGATTCACAATCCAAGATTATTAATTATTGTATTTGTTCAGAGCATCTCGTGTTTTCCCGAGCACAGTAGGGTCGAGCAGCGTAGTTGATTCACAACCCAAGGATATTAAGTATTGTATTTGTTCAGAGCATCCTGTATTCTTTCGAGCATCCTATGTTTTTCCCGAGCATAGTAGGGTCGAATAGCGTAGTTAATTCATAACCCAGGGTTATTAAGTATTATATTTGTTCAGAGCATCTTGCATTTTCCCGAGCAGTTTGTGTTTTCCCGAGCACCTTGTATTTTTTCTGAGCACAGTAGGGCCGAACAACATAGTTGATTTACAATCCAGGGTTATTAAGTATTGTATTTGTTTAGAGCATCCTATGTTTTCCCGAGCATCCTGTATTTTTCCCCAGCACAGTAGGGTCGAATAGCGTAGTTGATTCACAACCCAAAATTATTAAGCATTGTATTTGTTTAGAGCATCCTGTGTTTTTCCGAGCATAGTAGGGTCGAGCAGCGTAGTTGATTCACAATCCAAGGTTATTAAGTATTGTATTTGTTCAAAGCATCTTGTATTTTTTCGAGCACGTTGTGTTTTCTCGAGCACCCTATGTTTTTCCCGAGCATGGTAGGGTCGAGCAACGTAGTTGATTCACAACCCAGAGTTATTAAGTATTGTATTTGTTCAGAGCATCCTGTATTTTTCCCAAGCACAGTAAGGTCGAGCAGCGTAGTTGATTCACAACCCAGGGTTATTAAGTATTGTATTCGTTCAGAGCATCTTGTGTTTTCCTGAGCACCCTGTGTTTTTCCTGAACACAGTAGGATCGAGCAGCGTAATTGATTCACAACCCAATGTTATTAAGTATTGTATTTGTTCAGAGCATCCTGTGTTTTCCCGAGCATCTGTGTTTTACCTGAGCACAGTAGAGTCAGGCAGCGTAGTTGATTCACAACCCAGGGTTATTAAGTATTGTATTTGTTCAGAACATCTTGTGTTTTCTCAAGCACCTTGTGTTTTCCCGCGCATCCTGTGTTTTTCCCGAGCACAGTAGGGTCGAGCAGTGTAGTTGATGTAGAGCTCAGGGTTATTAAGTGTTGTATTTGTTCCGAGCATCTTGTATTTTCCTGAGCACCTGGTGTTTTCCCGAGCACCGTAAGGTTGAACAGTGTAGTTATTCTGAGCTCAATGTTATTAAATATGTTTGAGCACCCTTTGTTTTCCCAAGCTCAGTAGGACCGAGCACCATGGTTATTCTCAAGCTCAGTAAAAATGAGTAATATGGGTATTCTTGAGCATAATAAGATGAGATGCCATGGAGTTTTCTGATCAGGGAATATTGTTGAAAAATAATATTTATTATTATCATTTATTTATTTGAAACTTGTGTATGGTTTATATTTTAGATAATCAATAAGAAAGGAGAAGTGACGGGTGGAGGATACATATGAAGTCATTTTAAAAGGAAGTATAGAAGTTGTTGCATCTCGACGATATAGGTAAGGGTATTGAAGTAAATTCATCTAGAGGGAATGTGGTGCTAATCTTCTATAAAAGGGACAGAGATAGGAAAAAGAGGGATGATTTTTTTCTCTCCATTTGGTACACCGAGACTCTCTTCTCATTTCTTCTTATCATTCCACTATTCTGTCTGATCGATCTTGACTTGAGCGTCGGAGGAGTCGTGCCGACAATGCCGGTCCACCTGTAACGTTCTTTTTGGTGACAGATCTGACATCAAGGGAGGAAATCTAAGGTCCCGGTGATAATTCGGGAAAAAGGAGGAAGAGGTCCGAGTGTGCTAAAGAAGAGGATACGATCAACTTCCATCTTCAATTTTAATCAATCCAAAATGTCTAATTGTCAAATCTATAGATCATCTTTGAACAAGTTCATATATATTAGCTTAATGTTCATACCATCTTGCTGATTTTTCTCTTCCTATTATATCTTAAAGCTACAAAATTAATAAAAATCATAAGTGAGATTTAAGCACACGCCCTCTTTCATTGACAGTTAAACCAACAACAAATCATCAACAGAAAACTGATATGAGACAGAAACTACAGTAATTGACGCTAAAAGTTAGTCTCGCAACAGTAGTCACCCAATGCAATCCAAGGGCCAAAAACTTAGCGGGGGCGCTAGGTTCACTAAAAGCGCGTACTAAAACAGCAACCATAAACCAGTTAAACAGAAGAGAAGCAAGAGAAGGGAAAAAGGAATAATGACACCGAACCTTCCATTCTCCCTAAGCTTGTTCATCGATGGCGCGCGATCCTCAGGAAGTCCCACAGAGGAGTTGAACTCCCGCAGCTGATCGCGGAGCTCCTCGTTGCTCTTGATCGCCCTGCTCCTCCTGCGAAACCACGTGAGAAAACCCATCCTCTGCTAAAATGGCGCGGCCCGAGAAAAGTAAATTACTTCAAAAAGAAAAATATAGAGAGAGAGAGAGAGAGGTAAACTGAATGCCTAGATCTTTTGGCAAAGCAACAGTGCGCGAGGTTCCTGTGAGCTAGCTTCGGAGCGGCGACTGCAGGGAGATGGAATGGTCGACATCTGGGTAGGGAAGGGAAGGACAGGGCGGACGGCAACGGCGCGATTGCCATGAGAGCAGGCGAAGCATTTGGCCGCGGAACCGATGAAGCAGAAGGGTTCGGATTCGGGCTCAGGTTTTGTTTTGCAGCGCATGAGGGTGTGTGGGGGCGAAGTGTCGAATTCGGAGGCGGTTACGATGGTGGGGACGGCCGCAGGGAGAGAAAGGCAAGTGTCTTTTTTTTCTCCTAAAACAAACGAACCCCAGTTAGTTACTTTGTTCGCTAAGGTTTTTTTTTTCCTTAGAAACGTCGCCTCGTGTTGGCATTGGCATTGCCGCGGTTTTCTTACGTTCGTTCTATGCTCTTGATCGTCGATTTTTTAATAAAGTCCGTATGAAAATTTTAAATTTTGCTTCGAGAATGAATCATTATTCATTTAGTCGTGTATCTGTATTGCTCTAATCATGAATCATCCCGAGAGAGTATATCATCCAAAAATAGAGTCCATCACAATAATAATTGATCATGTATCGCTGTCGTTTTGATATATTATGCAATGAATATTTGTATGTCATTGTGAATTCCTCATAATGACCGTGGAACAGACTGATGGAGATCGTTAGATTGACAGTTCTAATCTTTTACAGATGAGTAAATATAATAATGAAAAATACATAGTAATCCACCTAAGCACATCCGTCGCCTCGAGCATTGTCATTGTCGAACATGTCGTTCAGCATTGTCGTCAAATGATCAAATTTCGATCGCAATACAATCGAAGTCGAAATCTGATTAGATCGCAATCGAAATCAAGCCACGATCGGATTGGATTCTGACCACGATCCCACTTAATCACGCACGGTCATAGGTTTATTGTCAACGGCAATGTGCCGATGAGAATGGTGCAAGCAATTCAACGGATTAAAGAACAGACTATAACGTATTCGATAGAAATACTATTCATTTTTATTTATTATGTATTTTTGCATAATCGGACGACGAACTAAATATCACACGCTGCGAAACAAACGATGGAATCTGCATCGTACATAGATGTGCAAGAAGCCATCGCACAGATTATCATCAGAACTCGACATTGCTACGCTCAAAGTGTTGTTTGGTGTCCTTTAGACTGCTTTACACTGATAAAGGCAAAAGTTTGAGATTTACTGTAAAAAAATTCTAATGTCTGGCGTATGGATTAGAAATTAATTTCCTCTATCCTAAACCCAATCGAAAAGTCAGTCGGTCCAAATAGATCATCGAGCCAATCAGTTTAGGTGACCCAATGGCCAAGTCCATTAGTCAATTCGAACAAGATCATCGATGACTGCCGTGATTTGAATAGTTAGTTCAGTCAGGAAGAGTAGGCAAATTCAATCGATTAAGTTGGTCCACTCGAGCAATCTAAGATCGATAGATCAACCAAAAGTAAATTTGAATGACTTAGGCAACTACGAAAATCCGAGTCAAAATGTTCGCCAACTCAAGTGGGCATATCAATAGAATCAAAATGTTCACCTTTTCCGACGCATTCAACACAAGAGATTACTCGCATTGAGTTCAAGAATCAGTTGCGAAAACCCTCAACTGGTAAAGATATCTTCTTGGTCTGCTCTTTGCCATCGGAAGTACGGCGGCTATCACTTGGGAACGACTCGGGCGGTGTGAGCGATGGCTGCAGTCTGGATGCTCTCCTGCTGCTGCTGCTGCTGCTGGTAGTTGAGCGGGCGCCGGAAGAGCATGATGTGCGGCTCCGGGCGGTGGATCGCGTAGTGCACCCATCCCCTGCTCTGCTGCACCCCGATGGCCCGCCACTCGTTCTGATCGTCGACCACAAGTCGAGCGCACAAATACATCTCGGATTGACGAAATCTAAAAGGGGGGAAAAAAAGGCGATTTTCCAGAAAAGTCTAGTGTTCTACTAGCGTTTGACTAACCTCAGACAGGAGGCGGTTCTTCGGCAGCATTTTGGCAATCTCCGGTGGTAGAACCACATGCCTACAGGCGACAAGGAACAGCCCGTGAGAGAGAGAAACAAAATCCACCACCAAACAACCAGATAATCGGTGAGTAAGATAACCAGAAGAGGGAAATTAGATGGCTACCTGTACTCGTAGATGTCGTCGAAGTATTTCTCGGAGTACTGGATCTGCCTCATCTCGATCTCCCTCTGCGATACACTGCTCGATCGATCGCTGCGACAAATTCGATTGGAGAACAAGAGAAAAGAAATCGGATGAACGATTAGAATTTAAGAAAACCTGATCGAATGATCGATATCTACGGGAAAATAAGAGCAATCGAAGCGAACCCTAGCAATGAAGCGAAGAGAGAAGAGCAGATCGGAGGGGATACGCACGGGAGGAAGGGGAGCAATGGAGTTCTAGGGTTTATATGGAATTCAGATGAGGAATTCAACGGTTGTGATTTGATCAGATAGCCTTATTTGGAATTCGAAGTGTAACGGCATCATTAGACATCAAATCAAACTGCGCTGGACGAACCGGTTCGACGAACCGGGCCGCTATCGTACTGGGCAATTTCACTTTCCTCGGGCTGCGCGACAGTGACGAGGGTTCGAAGGAGATCCATGGAGGGAAGCAAGAGCGAGGCGGTGTTCGGAGCCTTCGACCTCAATCCGCAGCTGTTCCTCAACGAAGTACTCAACGCCGTCGACGGCAAGTCTGATTCCGCCTTCGATTTGTGTCTCCAGTTCGGTCTCCTGCCCTTCGCTCCCCCCAGTCGTTTTCTCCATTTACCGATCCATCGCGTTTCACTTCTTCCGATCTTGAAAGCTCGCTTTTTTATTTCCTTCCAGGCAAGCGACAGAAATCGTCCGCAGTGACGCCGATCGGTCCGAAGAGTTGGCTAGGGTAAGTGTGTTCAGTTCGTGCTTAACGTCTTCTATGGTGCCGGATTGCTTTAGTGAAAATTTTGCAACTAGATAACCTATTACTTCGTATACGGTACGACTACTGTATGTTAGTTTTCCGTAGTTGGTGACTCGTGCCAGCTGGTCGTCTTCAACCGGTTTTATCAATTACCTTGCTCATTGGGATTTATGAAATGGCAATCAATGCTCTGCTTGGGATTTCCCTGGGTGAATCTTCTTTCAATTCAGAAGTTTGACTTCATGGACGTGTCTGCTTGAGTAATTAGGAGCCTTCTTGTAAAATTTATGTTTTCTTGATACAGTTGATCCTAAATTAGCAACTAACAAGTTGTATTTACTTTGATTGGCTCTGATCCTCTTCACTAGTTTTTTTTTTGTGTGATTGTTTTCTCTGTATCTAACAATTCTAAACATGTTTTTGTTCAATTGCAGCTGTTAGTATGTCATTTGAACGGTAAGTGCCTATAGGCTTGATGGTACTAGAAGCTATATGATCTGATCTATCAAAGGTCAAGGTTGTTTCTAATAAATGTCCATTAATCATACAGTTAATTTTTCCTAGGATCACACAAGAAATTATGTCTGTTCCTGCAGTTTGTATCATTCTTTGCACTTCAATGACGTTCATGTTTAAAATAATTTCTACTAAGATTGCTTTGCAGCATTTGCCTGATCATGTTATTTTATATTTTGATTATAATAACTCATACAACAATGCTGGAGGTTTAGGATAATTTATGGTTCAGAACAAGGTATCCACACTTCACACTTCATTGCGGAAATACCAAATTCAATCTCCCAGCCTATGAATATAAAGTGGTATTATATATGAAAGCAATCTCATCCTCACTACTTCCTGTTAGAGTGATTTCAAATGACCAACTAATAATCAATTGAATACTAGGATGTGGTAATACATACCGGGTAAAACTTTCGAAGAGCAAAGTAAGAAACTAGATGAATTCAATATCTTCAACAGAAAGTTTGTGATGATGTTATTCTTAATATCTATGTATTTTCATTTTATTGATAGGGTGTTTCTTCTCTTCAATACTTGATAAAAGGAGTTTTAGACAAGCGTATGAGCATGTGGGAGAAGTACTGCCTTCAAACTTGTTTTTCTGTTCCAGATGGATTTGTGTTGCCCAATTCTGTAAGTCTTCCAATTTTATGTTAATCAAAGTTGAGGAACTAAACTCTGTTATGTCAATTATCTTTTCTTCAATCTATTTCCACAGTAATCGATATCTTAGATCCTTTTCTTGGTACTATTTATGCATAATATCATTTCTCACAAAGGGCTTGTTTGTGCTTCAGCATGTCTCAGACACAACAGTTCATTTATCAGCTATTCTAGTTCTAACACAAATCTCAAGCTTATCATGTTGTCTTCTTAATTACTATTGCAATCATGTGCCTATTATTTATGATCTTTTTATAGATGCTGTCCTATTGGCAGGAACTCATATGTCCATTAAGATCTAGACAATAGCCATGAAATTAAGTAATGGGATTGTCATTGGTACCCTTTCTTGCTGGATTATGCATAAATCAGATGCATTTGCTCCTGATTTTTTTTTTTTTTGAACTTTGTCAGATAAAAATTTGATATTGTTAACCTATGCCTATTATTTTATCTAATTTACAGAAAGAATCGGTTGTCACGCTGCTTCGGGAATGTTGCCCTGACAATGAGCTTGATTCTCAAATATACTCTTTAAGAAACAAACTTGCAGCTGTAAAGAACGTGCCATCTTCTTTTTTTTCTTATTTTCTTTTGTTTCAAAGTGCTAAAATTGACTTCATCAGGCTGGGATGGAATTCAATGAACTGCGTAGAGAGATTAGTTTGTTGGAGCAGAAGTCAACTGCTAGCAAAAATTTCAATGCTACTTTGGGTGAGGTGCAACAGATGCTTGAGGAACCCTCTGTGCATCAAATGTTTCAAGGTTTTTACCCAACTCATTTAGATTCTTTTCACCAAATTGCTTTTGCTTGCTACCACTTCATCCTTTCTCCTCTTGTATCAATGCTCTCATCTTTGCCTCAGTATATTCTTCCTTTAACTTTAAAATTTTTGGATATGGAAAGGGAAAAAAATATAAATTCTATGAATGATCAACAAAGACTTGTTAGAAATTTTGACAGAGTACTCGTATCTTTTATGACTGTCCTACTCATGACACCAGAAACCTTGTATTCCTTATCGGATATTCTTTCTCGTTGTCGCTTGTGTCAAAAGGAAATGTGTTGCATTAGATTTGAACTTATTTTTTTTCCCTTCAATTAGATCTCATGAAATCACCCTTAGGGGAGAACAGTGGCAAAATCTAGCATTTGGATTATAGCAGGAATTGCTTAACTTCAGCATTTTGATTAATATTTATCATATGTGATATTAATGTCTGAAATTTAACAAATAGCTATTCATTTGGTGGTTGAATAAACTTGATCATATGTGCATTACTTGACTTTTGATTCTTTTACTTTCTCTTCTTATATCCGACAATCTGTTTGCTGTTCTTACAGAGTTAGCAGAAACTGCATCCAAACTGCAAAAGAAAGTGGCAGAAATGCATCGCGAGAGGTCCAACCACATGAAGATGCCAAGTTTTTCAAGCCAAGAGAATCATATGGCTGCTTACAAAGGTAATTTAGTGGGCATATCTTTAAAACGAACTTAACCAGCTAGTTCAAGGCCAATTCGATCCAACTTAAAACCAGACCTCGCAAAATTCACTGAGGCACTGATTTGTGTGGTTTTGCAGGGCTACCTGCAAACATCGAAGATATTCAGGAGATCGTAAGCATTCTGAACACACCGCAGCCATAGATTTTCTGATGGAGCCTAATATATTCATCCTGATCCTTGTAGTAGATGTTGCAACATCTTAGAAAGTGATCTAATGTGTTACTGACTTACTATCTCAAGCAGTTACTATTGTTCCTTGTCGAGCATTAGACATTGCCAGGTGCAACTGTTCATGAAACCACGAGAATTTTAGGGATCAACTTTCAAGTTTGTTTGAGTCCAAATTTAAAATTAATTAAGCCATTAAAAAATCAATTTAAATTTGACTTATTTTTTTTTTTAAGATTGAGTTTGATTTATCGAATTTTTAATCAAACTCGATTTAATTTTAAATTCACTTTGATTCAAATTTATTTAAATTTGATTTATTTATTTGATTTATTTTATTTATTAATTAACTTTAATATATATCGAATAGATGTAAATAAATTTTTACCAAGTCAAATATTAAATTTATTCATAAATATTTGATTCGCTATCATCCTACTTCCTATCAATATAAATTATATGTAAAAGATTGGAATCGTCAATCTAGTAGTCTTCATCAATCTATTCCATGATTATTATGAGGGAAATAAATTACGAAGAATCCTATGAATTTTGATGTAGTGGCCAAGATATGTAAAGATCATCTAAATTTAATAAAGTACTTTAGATCTTTTTCGAAATTGATTCCTGCTAAATTTGTAAATACCATCCTATTTTAACTACAACGCTATCCGCAGGGACTAACCAGGGGAATTACGAAGTATATCGAAAGGAACACAATCTTGTGAAGGAATTAATTTAAATGCCTTTGGCAGAGAATCTGAGGAACTAACCCAACTTAAAGCACTGAAAAGAAGCCGACACAAACAAAAATATTTATTATAAAGAAACCTTGATTCCTGGATCTGGTCTCTTTTCCAGGAACACATTTCCTCCTCAGGACTTAAAAGCATCATCGATGGCACCAGCTCATGTCTTTAGATTATCCTGATCAACAACATTCTTCAGTTTAAAAACAACAACTACGAGTTTAGAACAGCCACTGCGTATCTAAAATTCATTACGTCGTGCATTCCCATTGGATTACGACGAATCTATCCATAAAATCTATTTATAAGTCAAACCACAGCTCGCCGGCAAGCGGATCGACGAAGATCAAAAGAGGCATGGGATTCCCCGTCGGCGGCTACACCGAGCTGCTCCTCCCTCGGTCGCTCCTCCGACTCGCCCTCCTGCTGGGCTACCTGCGCCGCCTCGTCTCGAACGCCTTCGACGCCGCCGGCCTCGGCGACCTCCTCCTCGACGACGGCTTGCGCGTCAGCCAATTATGTCAGTCCGCAGCGCTCGCCGTCGACCGGGCGCTCCCCGCCACGCGATACGACGGCGACGGCAGCGGCGGCAGCCGCTGCGCCATCTGCCTGTGCGAGTTCGAGCAGGGGGAGGCGGTGCGGAAGCCGAGCGATTGTCGCCACGTGTTCCACCGCGGTTGCCTCGACCGCTGGGCGGAGCATGGCCGGGGCACCTGCCCCCTCTGCCGGGTTCCGCTGGTCAGCGACCTCGCTTGCAGGCCCGCCACCGCCAGCGTCGCGCCTGATGCTTACCATGACGACGACTGCTACCACTTCGCTCCCACGACTCTGGCCATGCTTCTCCTCGACCATCTCTTTTCTTCGTCGGCGTGGTTCGATTCAGCAGCCGATCGACTAATCTTCGGACAGAGCTACAGACACTGAGCAGAGATTTGCTCGAACCCACAAATCTACGCCTTTCATCCTAATTAAATTCAACATAAAATAATCAAAAATAAAATAAAATAAAATTTGTCCAAAGATCAGAAAAGCTTTGGAAACGCCTGCAAATTCTCTCAGCTTTGGAGTAAAATAAGGAATTAGGTGTGCATTTTCATCGTCTCTTTTATTTTGGCCGAGGATGTTTTTGTGAAATAACCAACGGCAATTTTTCAAATGACGTCAAATTTAAAATTGTTCAAATAATACCTCATATTTTCATATTTACTAAATAGCGTACTTAATTTCTTTTTTACCTCTCCCAAAAAATGATACAAAGACAAAAAATTCGAGCGATCAAAATTCAAATCTCAAAGACTCAGATTGTATTAATCCCAAAGATCATCATCGTGGTGCTAGGAATTCAAATCCCAACACCTCAGTTGTATTGCAATCCCAGCACCATCACTGTGGTGCTGAAATTTACAATCCCAACACCATTATGGTGCTGAGAATTCAAATCTCAGCACCACGGTGGTAATGCTGGGATTGCAACACTATTGTGGTATTGAAAATTCAAATCTCAGCAACACAGTAGTGCTGGAATTACAACTTCCAACATCACTATGGTACTGAAATTTCAAATTCCAACACCACGGTGGTGCTGCTGAAAATTCAATTCTCAACACCACAGTGGTACTGGAATTGCACCACCACTGTGGTAGTGCTGGAAATTCAAATCTCAGCATCACATTGGTGAAGATCTTTTTGGCGGGAGAGGTAAAAAGAAAATTAAGTGTGTTATTTGGTAAATATGAAAGTATGAGATGTTTTTTGGGCATTTCTAAACTTCACATGCGATGTTTGGTAAATCGTCGAATAACCAAACCTTTAAATGTAAATTCCTCGTCCACATTATTTAAAAGGTGACGTGCACTCCGTAAAATATTAGAATCGTCAATCTAGTGATTTTTATCAGTTTATTCTCGGTTATTATGAGAGAGTTAAATCACAGAGAGCTCTATGAGTCTTGATATGATGATCAAAATTGATCTTTGTCTTATTCGTAAATATTATTGTATCTTAGCCACTCCGTCATCCCCATAGAAAAAAAAGGCGACTAAAACACCATAAATGTTATTTCAATGGATAAAAATTAATTTTCAAAATGAATTTAAAATTGTTATTTGAATTCAAAATCGTTCGTTATTTTGATCATATTTATTTATTTTTTTCATCATCGAAAAATTAATAATAAAAAATATTAAAATAAATATAATCGTCCATGGCTGCTAGCGTAGATATTCTAGAAGCTCCCATTAAATGCTGCAAGTCGTACTTTACCCAATTTTCTAATAAACAGATTTTAGAAAACAATTACAGCAAAGACGCGGGCAGCAGCAGATCCGCCGGTCCCTCTCGAGATTTGCTGCCGGCGACGTTCCACCAACCACGACGCGGCCTGCGGCCCGCACCGACGCGTCCTATTCGCTGGACAAAACCTGTTTCCTGTTGGATGCCACGCAGATGGTCCCTGGACGGCGCGCTCCGGCTGGGAAGGCTTCGAGATCTCGCGGGTCGCGCCCGTTTCCCCACTTGTTGACCCGGACAGGCCACGTCGCCCCACGAGTTGTCGACCAAGACAATTCCATTTTGCGCCCTACGTTTATGGGTATTTTTCATTTCACTTATAGAATTTAAGGAAATAGCAATTTATGCCTTATAATTTATTTTGGAAAATAAGTCGAAATTATTTTATAATAATATTAAATTTGTAGCATATTTTTAAGGAAGTAATAAAAGGCCTTAGAAAGAACAATTCGTCACTTTATTTTTAAATATATTTCATTTAACCTATCCATACAAAATTTTGAAACAATATATAAATTTTACTTAATTATCATAAATTAAAATTAAATCAAATCAAGTTGAAATAATAAATTATAAATTTAAATTTCAAATACTCATTATTTTTTTTTAATAAAATTAACAAACTTTTATATATATATATAAAAGCAACTCCTGCGCGACAGTTTTTTCATCGTCCGATTCAATTGCGATTGCACAGTAAATAAAAAATACACAATATTTTCTCACCCCCGTGCACAACTCCGATTCACTGACGATCAGTTGGATTCTGACCGTACTTCGGTCGGCACCGGAGTCTGGCCGGAAACGACTGAGATTGCGACCGCAATCCGATTGGCATCGAAGTCCCATCGAAAACAGTAGCGGTTGTGACCGGCAATGTCGTGGCCACTGGCGGCTGCGATTCGACCGCAATCCGACCACAATTCGATTGGACTCCAGGTCGGATTTCGGCCAGATCGTCATCGGATCAAGGTCGAAATCCGACCTCCCGCCAATGAGTTTGAGCCGCATTAGACAGGGATACTGTGCATTTCCCTTCATCGTGCACAGGGGCACGCAAACACGAGCGCTCATATATCAAAATGGTTAGAATTCGTCAATCTAACAGTCTCTATCAATCCGTCTCTAAATCATCTTAAGAGAAGTAAATCACATATACTCACAAATGAATTATATAGGAAAATATTTCTCTACATAACTCATCGGGGATCACCTCTATTATCCATTGTTCCGATTCAATGTTACAACCACTGACGACTGCAATCGCGATCGATTTCAACCAAAATCTGATCACGATCCGATCGACATCGGAGTTCAATCGGATCATGGCCGGATTCGACCGCGGTGTTGGCGACAGCAACCCGAATGAAATTCAATTGCGATCTGATCAGACTGAGCTAGATTTCGATCAATTTTGATCACGATTTGATTAGAATTCGATCGGAATCCGATAGAACTCCGATGTCGATCGAATCACAGTCAGAATCCGATCGATAAATAAAGCATAAATAAGTCCTAAGCTTATTCGAGAAAGTTTATTTCATTCGTCGCATTAGAAGGTGTATCAATTGTTTAAATTATAAGGAGTTAACTGAAATTGATAATCAATTTTGAGGGCCAAACTGAAGATAAAAGGCGGTACTACGTTGGGTACAATGCCACCGTAAGGCGTAAGTATCCGAATAAAGTTTATATTATTCCGTTTGACTGACACGTGTTCCCTCGAGATGAAGTTACTAGAAGGGAACCTTCTCGAAACGCAACTTTCCTTTCCGCTCTTTCCCTCGGTTTCGTCGACTCCTTCTCCTTCCTTCCTTTCCAATTACCATCCTTTATCTCATTTCCTTTTCCTTCCTTCCTTCCTTCTTTCTCCTCCTCCTTTCCTTCTTTTATATACACTTTATAGTTTCTCCTCTG
Source organism: Wurfbainia villosa (assembly GCA_025175895.1). Classification (NCBI taxonomy): domain Eukaryota; kingdom Viridiplantae; phylum Streptophyta; class Magnoliopsida; order Zingiberales; family Zingiberaceae; genus Wurfbainia; species Wurfbainia villosa. The sequence goes on along the minus strand of CM045991.1, from coordinate 18,127,693 downwards.
TGCGAAACTTCTAGAATCTTGGATTCCCAATCCGACGGTTTCAGACATTGTGCGGCGATCCGATGACTCACCGGGCGGAGGCATCGCCGACGGCGGCGGCAGGGGGCGAGTCTCCGCCTCCTCAACCGCCGCCTCTAGAGGGGGAGCAGCGATCCATGCCGACGCCTTTCCTCGCTAAGACCTACCAGCTGGTGGACGATCCCGCCATCGACGACGTCATCTCGTGGAACGACGACGGCTCCACCTTCGTCGTCTGGCGGCCGGCGGAGTTCGCCCGCGACGTCCTCCCCCAATACTTCAAGCACAATAACTTCTCCAGCTTCGTCCGGCAGCTCAACACCTATGTGCGTCGCAGATCTCATCCCCTGTTTCGATTTATTCGTCGATCCCCTCTCCTCCGATGGATCGGTTGGAGATTTGATTCTGATGTTGGGTCGATTTTTTTATTTTAGGGTTTTCGGAAGATCGTACCGGATCGATGGGAATTCGCCAACGAGTGTTTCCGCCGCGGCGAGAAGCGGTTGCTCTGCGAGATTCACCGTCGGAAAATCTCGCCGACGCCTCCGACGACCGCGGAAACTCCAGCATCGGCGCCCACCACGAAGACCGTCGGATCGCCGGTCAACTCCGGGGACGAGCAGGTCATCTCCTCGACCTCCTCCCCCAGCGGCGCGCAGATTCCAGCCTCCGGGCCGACCGAGCTCAAGGAGGAGAACGACCGGCTTCGGCGCGAGAACAAGAGCCTGTGCCGGGAGCTGTGCCAGATGAAGAGCCTGTGCAACAACATCCTGCAGCTCATGTCCAGGTACGCTCCCAGCTGTCGGCACAACGCGGCGACGAGCGGCGGCAGCGGGGAAGGATCAGCCTCGACGGCGGCGGAGGAACTCGACCTGGCGTTGCGGGGGTCCCCGATGGAGGATGACGGGGAGGAAGAGACGGCCGAGACGGAGGCGGCGGCGGCGAAGAAGAAGAAGAAGAAGGCGGATGTGTGCTCGACGAGCACGAGGCTTTTCGGCGTCTCGATCGCGTTCAAGAAGAACCGCGTGGAAGGAGGCGCGACTTGGAGATCGTCGCCGGACGCGAAGAAGCTCGGAGATCAGTAACGGCATTCGACGAGCGCCGTTAACGCCGACCGATCAAACGGCGACAGCACTTGCCTGAAATCCCCAGGTCACGTGCACGCCGAAGGGAAACTAACGGGAGTTTTTAGGCATTTACTTTAAAAAAATTTAAGAGTAATTAGCGTTGTAATTATAGCGTCGAAATGGGGACTAGGGAAATTAATTTCGCAGTGAATTAGTTAATAGTCCTGATGGACAACAATTCATTTCTTCTTCCATAAAGGTCAGTGCATCAAGTTTTCGTGTACACAGACTTATGTTATTGTATGTTTATTGTAGGTAAATTGTACTCGCATGATCTACATTGAGTCGAGAATCTAAGAAAGTGTACTATTCTAAAACTATTTTAAAATATCTAAAAATACGATTAAACATTAGTATGCTCAATATGCTTGGTCTGCTTGTGATTGATTGTATTTTTTTTTGGTTTTGAATATTTGCAGTGTGATTATTCTTTGTAAAAATGTAGAACCGTCATATTAGCGGTCTTCCATCGTTGCTCTTACGTGTGGAGGGAGGTAAATCAGGTCTCAGATGACTAGCGCAGAAATGCAGAGTCATCGGTAGTCTGATCGTCACCTCTAGAAATTGATCTCGATCTCTTGTCCTTTCAAATCTTAATACGGCTGTATTAGTTATTTAAAGTTGCCCTGATAATTGTATGGTTATTCTCTGAATTTGACCTGAGAATTGTATGATTATTCTTTGTAGGTACAGATGAGAATTGCTCAGAGGCAGAGCTCGAACATTTGTATTCTGAAGTTTATCTGCTAAAGTCATTAAATTTAAAGCGTGTTTTTAGGTGTTAATTTTCTTTTGAATTGTTGTATTCTCAAATAATCCCTTGAAAGGATTTGATGAAGAGCTTAAAGAGCTCGATAAAATAAGCTTTCCAGCGTGCAATCGATACTCAATATAGAGTTCTCTCGAGATGATCCATTAGCTAAAACAATGTAGATGTTGTTAGAATGGATAGAGATCGATTTTCAACGTTGAGTATAAAATTTTAATTCGGATTCATAAGTCTTTATTTTTTATCAAGACGTATTAAGAAGTATAGTTCTTATATGATTTATTTTTTTTCATCATCGAAAGACTAACGATGAGAGACATTAAGAGCGAACATAATCGTCTTTTGCTACTAGGATACGCAATGTAGAATGCTACGAAAAGATTTTGTATAGGCAAAGAGTGAAGATCACCTTCTCAGACCTCCTTTTTATGTAAAGATTGAATCCTATATGTAGATTTTTTTTTTAAACTGTGTTAGGATTTCTATCGGATTAATGTTGGAGTATAGAGAATACAATCAAAGTCCCACATTGACAAGACATGGAAAAGATCATGTGCTTATAAGATCAAAAGATATCTCAATTGTTATGAGGCCTTTTGGGTGAAGTCCAAAAACAAAACCATAAGGGCTTAGACCCAAAGTGGACAATATCATACCACAGTGGAGATATATACGAGATCTTATAAGCACTTACAATTGGTATCAGAGCTAAGTTCCATGTCAAGCTATGAATCTCGAATGAAAAAGGGGAGCTCTCATGTTTGGATCAAGAAAACCACATTAAGTCCTGGTGGGTCAAGGATCGGATGTCAAGCGGAGGAAGTCCTTCGAGGACATATAGGCTTGAGGGGGAGGGGGCTCATTATGGTCCTTCGTTTGAGAGGGGGATTATTGGAGTATGGAGAATACAATCAAAGTCCCACATTGGCAAGACATGGAAAAGATCATTTGTTTATAAGATCAAAAGATATCTCAATTGGTATGAGGCCTTTTGGGTGAAGCCCAAAAACAAAACCATGAGGGCTTAGACCCAAAGTGGACAATATCATACCATAGTGGAGATATATACGAGATCTTATAAGCACTTACAATTGGTATCAGAGCTAGGTTCCATGTCAAGCTATGAATCTCGAACGAAAAAGGGGAGCTCCCATGTCTGGATCAAGAGAATCACATTAAGTCCTGGTGGGTTAAGGATCGGATGTCAAGCGGAGGAAGTCCTTTGAGGACATATAGGCTTGAGGGGGGGGCTCATTATGGTCCTTCGTTTGAGAGGGGGATTGTTGAAATATGAAGAATCAATCAAAGTCCCACATTGACAAAACATGGAAAAGATCATGTACTTATAAGATCAAAAGATATCTCAATTGGTATGAGGCCTTTTGGGTGAAGCCCAAAAATAAAACCATGAGGGCTTAGACCCAAAGTGGACAATATCATACCATAGTGGAGATATATACGAGATCTTATAAGCACTTACAATTGGTATCAGAGCTAGGTTCCATGTCAAGCTATGAATCTCGAACGAAAAAGGGGAGCTCCCATGTCTGGATCAAGAGAACCACATTAAGTCCTGGTGGGTTAAGGATCGGATGTCAAGCGGAGGAAGTCCTTTGAGGACATATAGGCTTGAGGGGGGGGCTCATTATGGTCCTTCGTTTGAGAGGGGGATTGTTGGAGTATGGAGAATCAATCAAAGTCCCACATTGACAAAACATGGAAAAGATCATGTGCTTATAAGATCAAAAGATATCTCAATTGGTATGAGGGCTCTGATACCAATTTTAAGTGCTTATAAGATCTCGTATATATCTCCACTATGGTATGATATTGTCCACTTTGGGTCTAAGCCCTTATGGTTTTATTTGTGGGCTTCACCCAAAACTACTTGTTACAAATAACATCTTGTTGTTGCATCGAAACAGATAAATGTTGACTAATCTGGCTAACGTTGAACTTGGTAAAATGAAATGGTTGAATAATTGAAAAATTAGATTATTCAGGAATACACATTGAATGCTGAGATTACGCATTGAATTTCCGGTAGTAGACCCATAATCAAAAAAGTTTTTGTGATTGTTCCAGAAGAAATGAAACAAAAGATAAGGTAGAACTAGGACGGTTATTGTATGAGGTCTACCCAATGCTAGATGCAGAGGCGCATAATAGATCGATATGAACATCAAGAGCTGTCCCATAATAAAACCAGTTGTTGCTGCTACCTCCTCCTCGGTTCCTCCTTCCATAGCCCGAGCTCGAAGAAGGAAGAGATAAGAGGACCCTATGGAGAATGTAGTCAGAAATCCATAATAGAGTCCGACCAAAACGACCGAATTTATTATCTTCATGCATAAAGGTAATAAATTACCTAGTAGAAAAGATTTAAAAATCATTACAAACCCTCCTTTTTCTTTTCTATTGCAATTTTTTGCTTATTATATGATAATTATGATAATTTCTTAACTTTCCATATATAGAAACAGATAGACTATAAATGACATCTCTTATGTCAATGACACCAAAGGGATATTAAATGAATGGAATTGGGATATAGATGGAATATAATGAAATAGAGCCACTTTGAGGTTCCCTATGAAATGAGGCATGGAACGGAGCCACTACGAAGAAGTTCCGGGAGTTACGAAGGAAGCTTCTAACTCATATCACTACTAGAAAGCCTGCTTTTAACGATGGTATTAAAATACCGTCGTTATTAGTAGCTCAATAGCGACCACATTTAGTGTCCGTCGTTAATGATTACGCATTAACAACGGTATTTTGTCTCGTCGTTGATACTTTGTCATTAACGACGGTTTTTTTTATTTCGGTCGTTAATGATATACCTTTAACGACGGTATTTTCTCCCGTCGTTATTATAAGACTTTCAACGACGGATTTTTTCTCCCGTCGTTATTAATTTTTTGATTTTTTATAAAGTCGAAACTCTAACTCAATTTTTTTACCGAGTAGAAATCTGATTTTTTAAATATAAAAACAAAATATTTAAATAAAATTTGGAAATTCAATTTTATTTATATCCGTTTTGCTTTTTTCCATTTTTATTTCATTAAAAATATCTTTATTTTATTTATATTATTTGATTTCTTTTTTATATTTTTCTTCCCTTAATTTTTCCCCCTAAACTCATATCAACGTAACTTAGGTTTTTTTCTTTATCTTCTGCTTTTCCATCCATCGCTTCGCCACCGCTTTTTTCTCCTCTTCCGTTGTCTCTCCATCATTCTCTTCCGCCGCTCCATCCTCTTTCTCTAGGCGATCCGACACCGCAGGTACGATTCATTTATTTTTTCAACAAAAATATTAATCGATTTCTTTTAGGAATACCTTGATCGCTTAGTGTGACATTTATTGATTTGGACTTCGCTTGCATGCGGTGGAAAAAGGCGTCGGAGAAGGGTGTCACTCGATCGTACGCAATAGAGGTGACGGCACAAAGCAATGAGGAAGATGGGTGTTGCTCGTGACGACTAGGCGAGCTAGAACTTGAGGAGAACTTGATCGATGTTCATTAGGGAGTGTGGGTTGCAAACTTTATTGACATAGTTGAGGTATTTATATTGTAGGTTTGATTGATTTACTTGGATTACCTAGCTAAATCGATCCATTGTACTCTTAGGTTTGTTTTGCATGTTAGATTCATTTGCTTATTTGAATTTTGGCATAATAATTTTTATTACTAAGATGCTTTGTATGTTCTGTGCTCTACAAAATCATTAATTCAATCGGTTTAAAATGCAAGTGTGCTAGTGAAATATATGTTAGTGTGAAATAGAGCATTTTATACAAATCCTTTCCTTGCACTTCTGATTAACCAAATTTCATCTTCTTGTTAATTTCAAGTATTTGTGACCATCCTAGGTTTAACTAATTATAATGTTTTATGAAGTTTGATGTTATGTTTGTCTATCTTAAACTTCATTTTTGAAATTGACCGAACTAGGGCTTCTTTCCACTAGTAAATTGAGTTTGCATCAAGTATACATAAACATACTACTCAGTCATAAGTACATGACTAGCACATAGGATATACATCAAGTAAAGAATATTGTTCAAAGAATTTGACATCAAGTGGCATCAACAATATATAGGCAGTATACATCAATTAAATGGTATCATCATGTTTAAGTGCTAAGATTGTAAAACCTACTTCAGTTAATGGTACTAATTAAATAGACTATAGCAACACCTTTTAGGGGTTGAGAAGGGTGGTCTTGACCTATGATACTATAGACTTATAGTTTTTGCTATCTCTGCCTTAGTCATATGGACTTATAGTAGCTATTTATTTTGACACGAGAACTTAACATTTTAACGTATCTTTTCATTCCCGGAGGTTGCAGTCCAAAATTATTTGTAGTTAAGTTTGTTCACCTTTTTGACATTTAGAGAATGGCACCCGATAAGAAATGGATGGATCTTATTAATGATCGCCTTGGAGAAGCATATGAACAGGGGATTGAAAATTTTTTGAACTATGCTTTTAAGAGAACAGGTGCAACAAATGAAATCCGATGTCCATGTGTTAAATGTGGTAATGCACGTTTTGGGTCTAGGGAATTAGTTAAAATGCACTTGATTGTTTATGGAATACTTCAAAATTATAGATTTTGGTATCATCATGGAGAAAAGCCAGGGGATGATATGGAGCAACAATATTCGTAAATGAAGTAGATGATAATGATGACTTCTTGGAAGATCTTCTAAATGATCTACACCCACATTATGATGATTCAAACCGTGTCAATATTAGTGAGGAACCAAATGATGAAGCTAAAAACTTTTACAGATTATTAAATGATTCAAAAGAACCTTTGTACCAAGGATCAAAGGTTTCAAAATTGTCAGCATTAATAAAGTTACTTCATCTCAAGAATGTTGGACAATGGACAAATAAATCATTTAGCATGTTGTTGAAATTGTTGAAGGAAGAAATATTACCAAAAAATTCTGATCTTCCAGATTCATATTATGATGCTAAAAAGTTTATTAGAGATATCGGCCTTTCTTATGAAAAGATTGATGCATGTAAAAATAATTGTATGTTATTTTGGAAAGACCGTAAGAACTTAGACTTCTGTGAAGTGTGTGGAACATCTAGATGGAAGGAGGAGAGACATGGTGGGGAAACTCAATTTAAAGCCAATGGAAAGAAGATTCCGAAGAAGATATTACGTTATTTCCCACTAAAACCAAGGCTCCAAAGGTTATTCATGTGTTCAAAAACAGCTCCTTACATGAGATGGCACAATGATGCAAGGGTTGATGATGAAGTTCTAAGGCATTCAGCTGATTCTATGACATGGAAATCATTTGATGAAAAATATAAAGATTTCTCCTCAGATTCTCGCAATGTGAGACTTGGCCTCGCAAGTGATGGGTTTCAACCATTCGCAAATGCAAAAACAACATATAGCATTTGGCCTGTGATTCTTATTCCTTATAATTTACCACCATCGATGTGTATGAACTTGTCTAATTTCATTTTATGCATGTTAATTCCTGGTCCAGAGAGTCCTGGAGATGCAATTGATATCTATCTGCAACCGTTGATCGATGAATTGAGTGAATTGTGGCACA